>CM035141.1:70889664-72094748 GCA_020205605.1 Panax ginseng
TGATGCATATAATGATGTGTATGATAATAAATGAGATTGATTATGGACTATTGACCAATGTGATTGGATTTTATTTTAGTTGGATGCATGAATGTATGCGTTTTATTAAATGGGGTCTGCGTACCTCGTCTTCTCTAATTTTTTCTTAATGTAAATTCTATCTCCCTCCTATGTACTTCCCCATGACTGCTGATCAATGTTTCTATTTATTTTAAATAGTTTTGTAATAGGAATAGTTAGAATTAATTTTGAAGAATTGGAGATCAAGAAGCAAGGAGCGCGTGAAGACACGTTTGTAATGGAGCCCGGGTTTAAATAAAATGGTTATATTTAAATATTAATTTTTGCACCCCTAGGGCTTGACCTTCTGGTTCACTTGGTGACTCTAGTGAACCAAACTAGAATAAAAGTCAATAATCAATCCGGGTAGAATATAGTATTCTATATATGCATGCTTATACTATATATATTATATATTATGCAAACATGCTTCGCATGTTAATTTATATGACGCGTATTTTTATATATGTATGTGCATCTGCGCTAAACAAGATTAGACAAATTAATTACATGCAAACCCCTCAAATTTTTTATATTAAGTCCTAAGCGTTCAAAGATATTTGGAATATCGAACGCATCAAGCCTTCTAAGATGATAAAAATAATAGAGTATCAATTAATTATTATAAGTTTGTTGTGTCACCACAAGGCTTATCTTAATTCTTTGAGATGTTAAATTTATCACATTTGATGCTTATAAAGAAAATTGAACAATATTGTTTTGTTGTGTCACCACAAGGACAATATTTTTATTTTTTGAATATATTGAGTGCTAGGTTGGACTTAACTTAAATCATTTTAGTTTGGATGTGCACACACTTGACCATTATGATCTAATAGGCAAAATACAAGGAGTTACATAGTTGATGTAATTGACAAGAGTTGTCTACCTATTTATTTATATATAGTTTGTTGTGTCACCACAAGGCTATATACATTTGAAATGGGATCCTTATTCTCATTAGCATATCTTTAATTAGATATTACCGAACTATATATATTGAGGGTAATATAGTTTGAAGAAAATAGTGGGAGATATCAATTTAAAACAAGACCTAATTTATTTTGGTATTTAATAAAAGAATGTATGCTAAAATGTTGTTAATTACAAATTCATTTATAGTATTTTACAATGTCTAAATTACTATCACTGCGAAGCATATTAGAAGCTATTTAACCGGACTGAATTAAACGGATTGGTTAAGGAACTTGAGAATAGTTCTCATGACTGAAAAGCTATCTTATGTCCTTTATACGCCTATCCCTGCAATGGTTACAGATAATGCCTCTGAGGAAGAGATTGCTACTTTTAGAAAGTGACAAGATGATGTACAGTTGGCTCAATGCATCATGTTCACATCCATGAGTAACGAGCTTCAGCGTCAGCATAAAACTATGGATGCTCTTACTATATTCCTGCACATTAAGTAGTTGATGGTGAGGAAAGTAGGACTGATAGATATCAGATATCTAAGGAGATCTTTCGATCTAGAATGACCGATGACACTACAGTACAGATAAAAGTCCTTAACATAATCAATTTGATTGATCAATTAGGACAACAGGTTTTATCATGGATGGAGAGTTGAGCCAAGATTTGATCTTGCACTCACTCCCGGACTCCTCTCACAATTGTTGAGAATTTTTCATATGAACAAGCTAGATATCAGCTTCGTTGATTTGCTTAACATGTTGAAAAATGTTGAGTCACTTTCCAACCAAGATAGACCATGTCTTACTGGCAGGGGCCAAAGGTTCTTCTGAAAAGAAGAACGATTCTAAGAAGGTAAATAGAAAAGGCAAAAACAAAGGATAATAAGAACAAAACTGATACAGATAACAAATGAGTTTGCTTCCATTGCAATAAGCCTGGACACTGGAAAGAAACTACAAGAAGTATTTTGCAGAGGCTAACCAAAAGAAGCTTAGTGAAGTTTTGGTTACAATTACAATTTTGTTCATGATTTAAAATAAATCTTTTCTTTAAGTCAAGGTTTTACTTGGGTATTGGATACCGGCTTTGGTTATCATAAATATAGATTTATAAAGGAACCCTAGAAGAAGTAGAAAGCTAAACAAAGATAAGTAATCCTATGTGTGGGAAATGAAGCAAAGGTTGCTACATTAGCCATAGAAACTTATAATTTAGCAATGCCTATGGGCAAATCTATTAAGTCAATAAGTTGTTATTGTATTCCAGTTCTTATTAGAAACATTATTTTCATTTTGTTGTTGGACAATAAAAACTTTGGTATTATATTTAAGAACAATTGTTGTTTTATTTATAATAATAATATTTTGTATAGAACTAGAATATTACTTAATGGATTTTGTATACTTGACTTACGTGAAAAATTATTTTGCAAATTGAACAAACTAGTATAAGAAAAAGGAGATGATCATTCAAAAAGTTGAATGTGTGTATTTGTTGAAATAAAAGTGTGAATTATTTGAAAGGTTCAAAGAATTCAGAAGTGAAACAAATTGGCAAAGTATTAAGATTCTTTGATTAGATCAAGGAATAAATACTTGTGCAATGAGTTTCTAGATCATCTCAAATGGTTTTCTCATAATGGACGCCTCCTGATACGTAATAATTGATTGATGTATCTGAAAGGAAAATTCGTACGTTGTTAGACATGGTGCGGTCTATAATGATTTTACCGATATTCTAGTATCCCTCTAGGATCATGTCCTAGAAATGGTTGCATATCTATGAAAAAGTAACCTCAAAATCCGGCCCCAAGACTCTATAAGAGTTATGGACAAGGAGGAGTCCTAATCTTAAGTATATTAAGATAAGGGGTTGTCCAACTTATGTGAAAAGGTTTCAAAGGATAAGCTTGAGACAAGATTTGACAAGTGTAGATTTGTGGGACATCCTAAAGTAAGTTTAGGGTATATGTTCTATAATCCTACTTAGCAAAAGGTGTTTGTTGTGAAACACATTACCTTCTAAGATAAATGTGTTTATCATTGAAGGGGCTAGTGGTAGGATAATAGAATCTTGAAGAGTTCAAGAACCACATAACACTATAAGTAAAATAAGAGGAACTTGTAGATGGACCTATTGTACCATAACCGAATCGTAAATCTAGAATAGTACCGAAGATACCTGGGAGGTATGGATTCATCATGGATGATGATGATGAGGTACATATCATAGAAGATGATTATCCAGTTACATACGATGAGGTAAGAGTTGTAGACACTCAGAGAAATGGATTGAAGCAAGCTTCTCAAATATGGAACATTCATTTTGATGAGACAATCAAAAGATGTTTGATTTTATCAAAAATAAGAATGAACCTAGTGCGTACAAAAGGGTCAGTGGGAGCGTCGTGACATTCCTAGTATTATATGTTGATATAATGCAATAATCAGTAAAGATAAAGTTGTCTAAACATTCCTCCATGAATGATTTGGGAAGAGTATCGTAATTGGGGATACAAATCTATATAGATAGATTTAAGAGGATGCTCGACTTAACCAAAGGAACGTATATTCATTTGATGCTAAAGTCGTTTAGCATGATAAACTCCAAGAGATGTCTCATGTTGATGAGCCATGGAGTGAATCTCTCTTAATAGTCCCCATAGACTCCTGAAAAGAGAGATCACATGAGTGACAATTATGTATACAATGAAATATATGAGACGTGATGATGATCAGTCATATTCTGGAGTAGTTCACTGTGAGTTAGTGAAAACATCTTAAAGTACTTAACCAACACTAAGGATGTGATCATATTCATGGTGGGTCGGAATTAAAACTAGAGGGCATAACAGACTCAAGTTTTTCATACAGACCAAGACGACAGAAAATCCATTTTAAGGTAAAGGGTTACCTTGAACAGTGGTGCAGTGAATTGGAAAGGTTCCAAAAGGCAAAGAGTTGCTAGTTTAGTGATAAAGACAAAGTGTATAGCTATAAATAAAGCTGCAAGTTGATTGTTTCGATGACAAGTTTGTTACTGAACTAGGAATAGTTCCTAAGTCTCATCTTAGATCTAAACATGTGTTGTGGCACTTTCATTTGATTATAAGAATCATTGAAAGATGGGAAATCACTATAGAGATAGTGAACTCTCAAGAACAACATTTCATATCCATTTACTAAAGCTTATCCAACAGCAGGATAATTGTCACTTAGAGAAGAAGGGTATGAGATACCATGGCGATTGGCTTTAGTGCAAGTGGGAGATTGAAAGTAGTATGCACACAAGCCAATCATGTTTGATTATAAAGCATATACTTTGTAACAATCTTATTCATTTATTAATAAAAAGTATTAATTTATTAAAGGCTTTTAAATTATCTACATGATGCTGTTTTATAATATGTGATAAACACATAGTTTTAAGCAATGCTTTTAGAATAATGATGATGATCATTCTAATGAGACCTAAATTCTTAGAAAGCTTAAAACTAAAATAGTTCCCAATCGTTGGATTACTAAATTGGGGATTAGTGAATCCGGATAGATTGGTACATACGTTGCTTGCTCATTGGATGAGGATGATTGATCTCATGATCATTTGTGTGGAGATGCTAAATTAAGTGTGTAGGAGCTTATTAGAGAATAAGTTCACTGAACGTAGCTCGCTAAGGAATACCTAATGGAGTTTTACTTACCTGTCAATAGGAATTCCTGTAGTGATAGTAGTACAAGTGATCCTTGGATTTGAGATCATCATAGTATCTTGTGTATGATGAGTTATATTGTGACTTATTCCTTAAGACCCTTAGGGTATATCAAAGGGTATGCTTGGGTATAATAAGTTGTACATGGAGATAATGTATGATCAATAAAGAATCTACCGCTTCTAGTAAAAGAAGAGAAATATCCTATGTGATTCGATAAATGACAACCCAAAGAGAGTCCTTGGTTAAGGCGTAATGAAATTAGAAAGGAGTTTCTAATTTGCATTATTCGGAGTTGTGCATTTAAGGATCAAAATACATATAGTTAAATAAAATAAGACTTGACAGTAATTCCATGTCTTATATTTAATTGGGACATTGTATGGTGGAAGGATTGAATTGTACGGTAACTATTTACTCAAATATTCTTTTTGTGATTAATGTTGAAATCTATATTATCTGGAAAGTCGTTAATCACTAGGGAGGCTTATCCCTATTGTATAATAAATATTATTTATTTAAATAAATTAATAGTTTAATTTATTTATTTAAATAAGATTAGAATTGTTCTAATTGATTTATTCACAACCGATTTAATATGGAGAACCTAAAGGGTCACACCATAAAAGGAAGAATAATTATTTAAGAAGTTAATGACATAATCGTAATAATAAGTTAAGTATATTTAATTTAATCTATGGTGATAGAATAAATTAAATAGCTTAATATTATTATTTAATATTTTAGAAATATTAAATATAAATGAATAAGGGAAGTCTTATTATTATTATTACTATTATTATGTTTTAATTTTTAAAGGAGTTTAGGAATTAATTAATAAAAGTACTCTCAAATATCCTAATAAGATTAGGAGGCTAATTAATTAAAAGAGTTTAATTAATTATTCCTAATAAGATTGGGAGCCTAATTAATTAAAGGAATTTAATTAATTAAAATAAAACTCAATTCCTTAATTGTTAAGGAGGGTTGCCCACATCTATAAATAAGAGGAGTCTTATTATGGGTGGGTGTAGTTGACGTTTTCATAGAATACGTAATTCCAATAGTTGGGAGAGTACACCCTTTTCTATGAGAGATAAAAAAACTATGGTTTTGCCAAATACCAATCTTCTTGAATCCTTCTTCTTCCTTGGTGGATCACCTCTAGAGGCCAAACACTTGGGTGGCTAATGTTGATCAAAGGAAGGAACCAAACCCGACAAATTCAAGTTGAACAATAATAGATTGGAGGTGAACTTGTACCTGAGGAAGCTCGAATCTTCAAGGGTATGATTCTTATTCTTTATCTTTTCGTTTAATTAATAATTGTGCATAAAGGATGATCCGGGTATATGGTTTGTAAAATCTTAAAACTCTGATTTTTCCACGTTTCCGCTTATTTTGTGCAATTTGATTGCGTCTAAGAATATTACAAACCTAACAGATACTTATATTGATTCCTACAAAAGTCAATATTTCGGACGTCATGGAACTATCCGTTTCATCAAAATCATCACCGAAATTCGTGGTTGTCTTTTTCTCTAAAAAAGTCAACTGGTTGACTTTGACCAAAAAGTCAACCGTGGCACATTTTCGTGGTTACAGTCTAACCTGACTAATTTTGACGTTCTGGACTCGAATACGCAGTCCGCGTCTCTAAATTCAGCTCCGAAATCCAACTCATGATTTAATACCAACCCACGTAATAAAAAGAATTAATTCCCCACTTAATCAATTTAAATAGTTAAATAAAACTAAACCAACCATTTAAATACATCTCATCACATATCTTAACATAACACATATACATCTAATAAATGAAATCACATAAGAGTTTCACATAAGTTCGTTTATTGATAATTATTAAATTACATAGAAAATCTCGGATATTACAGTGCCCTTTTCGTTGCCGGAAGTCCCACCACGAAGTCCATTGTGATGTGCTCCCATTTCCATTCTGGAATCTCTAATGGTTGTAATAACCCACTTGGTCGTTGGTGCTCTGCCTTGACTCTTTGACAAGTTAGACATCTACTTATGCATTTTGCAACCTCTCTCTTCATGTTTGGCCACCAAAAGTGGTGACGCAAAATCTTGGTACATCTTCGTGCTTCCTAGGTGTATCGAATATCTCGTACTATGCGCTTCTTGCAAAATCTATTCTCTTAGTTCTGGTACTAACGGTACCCAAATTCGTCCTTCAAATCTTAGCAGTCCAGTGCTATCAATCTTAAATTTCAATTCATCACCTTTAGTCAATCGCTTCTTGATGTTATTGCAATCTTCATCCTTTTCTTGTGCCTCTTTAACCTTATCCAATAAAGTCGGGTTCGTTGTCATTGTAAATAATTGCTTGTCAGTCTCCCTCGGATACCTAATTTCCAACTCTCTTCGTTCAAAATCTTTCACCAATTTTTCTTAAATGGTCAACTTCAATAACTTCTCTCTGCCTTTTCTGCTCAAGGCATCTGCCACTACATTTGCTTTGCATGGATGGTACAAAATTTCACAATCATAATCTTTGATCAATTCTAACCATCGGCGCTGCCTCATGTTTAACTCTCTCTGCGTGAAGATATACTTCAGACTCTTGTGATCCGTATATATCTCACACTTCTTGCCATACAAATAATGCCTCCAAATCTTCAAGGCGAAAACTACTGCTGCTAACTTTAGGTCATGAGTTGGATATCCCTTCTCATAATCTTTCAGCTGACGTGAAGCGTACACAATGACCCTGCCGTGTTGCATCAGTACACAGCCAAGACCCATGTGTGACACACCACTATACACTACAAATCCTCCTGTGTTGTCCGGTAAAGCCAACACAGGTGCTTGACTAAGCCTCTTCTTCAATTCTAGGAAAGTTTGTTCACACTTCTCCGTCCAAACGAACTTAATTGTCTTTCTAGTAAGATTGGTCAACGGTGATGCTAATTTCGAAAAATCCTGAATAAATCTTTGATAGTATCCCGCCAATCCTAAGAAACTCCTAATTTCTGTCAGCATCTTCGGCTGCTCCCAATGGATAACCACTTCTACCTTCTCTAGATCCACTGAAACACCATTTTTGTCGATAATGTGCCCCAAAAACTGCACTCTCTGCAACCAAAACTCACACTTGGAGAATTTTTACATACAGCTTCTCCCTCCTTAATGTCTCCAACACTATCCGAAGATGCTCGGCGTGTTTTTCCTCCATCTCTGAATACACTAGAATGTCATCGATGAATACGACAACAAACTTATCCAAATACTGTTTGAACACTTTGTTCATTAAATCCATAAATGTTGCTGGCGCGTTTGTCAATCCGAATGACATTACCAGAAACTCAAAGTGTCCATACTGAGTTCTGAATTCCGTCTTTGAAATGTCTTTTGGCCTCACTTTCAGTTGGTGATAACTGGTCCTCAAGTCAATCTTTGAAAATTACTTTTCCCCCTTTAACTGATCAAATGAATCGTCTATCTTGGGCAATGGGTACTTGTTTTTAAAGGTGACCTTATTCAACTCACGGTAGTCGACACAAAGTCTTAGCGACCCATATTTCTTCTTTACAAATAAGACTGTTGCTCCTCACCATGATACGCTCGGTCGAATGTATCCCTTATCTAACAACTCTTGTAATTGAGCCATTAGTTCTTTAATCTCTACCAGTTCCATACGATACGACGCTTTGTATACCAATGTTGTCCCCGGTGCCAAATCAATAACAAACTCAATCTCTCTATCTGGTGGCAATCCCGGAATCTCGTCTAGGAAGACATCAATGAAATCCCTTACAATAGGTATCTGACTCAGTTCACCCTCGACTCGTCGAGTATCAACCACGTGAGCCAAATAACCTATACAACCCTTCTTAAGAAATCTCCGCGCTTGCACCATCGTTAGACAATGAGATTGTCTCGGTGATTTACTACCATAAAATACCACTTTCGACTTATTCGGAGTCTTAAGGTGTACACACTTCTTCTTATAGTCTATAACTGCTCCGTGAACCGATAACCAATCCATCCCAAGGATTATATCTAACTCCCCCAAATGAATTAGTATCAAATCCACTTTGAGCTTAAATCCTCGCAATTCGGCATAATAATTCCTATGAATGTATTCTACTTGAATAATTTCCTTGTTTGCTACTTCTACATTCATAGGGTGCTCTAATCTCTCACAGGGTTAATACCCGGTAAAAATTAATAAATAAATAAATATTGAATAATAAAAAATTTCTTTGTTTTAAAACATATTAATTGGACTTTGTTATTTATTTTGGGTCAAACTAGTTATTTAATTTATATGGGCTAATAAATATTAATAAATGATGGATAAATTAAATTGGTAAAATTGGGCTTTAAACCAAGTGGGTCTAATTTATAATTGTGTAATTTTAAAATTCTATTAAAATTTGGAGAGTTAATAAATATATTATATTAATAAATAAATTATGTTTTAACTGAATAAATAACAATTGAAACCTAAACTTTCTTATTACTTATACGCACTGGGAAAAAAAAAAGAAGAAGCGGCGTCGCACCAGTTAGAAAGATCTGAGAGAAGGAGGCTTAGGCAATTTATTGTGAGTTGAAGAAAGAAAGAATTTGCATCAGGTTTGTTTTTATACCTGATCAATAGTTGATTGATTATATATATAAATATTTGAAAAGTTGGTTGAAGGCGCGCGGCAGACTTCTGACATTATTATATATATATAGTTTATATGTTACTAAGTTATTAGATTATTCTGTAAGAACAAAAAGGAAATTGATTTTATATATATATATATATATATATATATATATATATATATATACCTGAACTCATTGTAAAGTAATAAGAATTATTAATATATCATGTTATATATATAATGAGGCATGTTGGTGGCTTCTCATGATCATTATAGCGTTAGTTTCAGATATTATATATATATATATATATATATATATATATATATATATATATATAATATTTAATAATCATTTGGCCATTAAATTTGTATACTAATTAGTAAATCAATTGGAGTTATATTTATTAATTTGAATTAATTAATTTTATTGACATAGTTATAAAATTTCTTAATAATAAATTTAATAGTATTATGTTTCTTAGTGATTGGATTGTAATAAAAATTTTATTAAATTATTTAGATTGAACGGAGAGAGTCTAAACAAGTTTTGGAATATACTTTGGGTATTACATTGCTTAATTCAGGTACGGATTCCGTACTCTTTCAGCGAGACTCTTTTGTTTTTAATTTGTTCGTTTCGTTATTCGTTTCAGAATTTATTATTGCCTCTCATAATTGTTCTTTGTCAATTTATTGTGATAAATTTGTTTTCGTGTTGTATTAGAACTCATATTTGTACTCCTTAGACTAGTGTGTCATGTCTAAATTTTATTTTGATATTTATAGTGATGTTCATGTTAGTATATTTTTGGAGACTTGTGTTGACGATTCGTTCGATTTAACATGTACATGTTAGAACCCCTTTGTGTAGATATTTTGTCGCATGTGTTGTGACATTATATTTTTGTTAGAATATCGTAGGGTATACCTAAGCTATAACCACCTGTGGGGGTACCACATGCATGTCCTCTTGGCACCGAGGTATGACACTTTTGGTGGCGGTGTGATCAGTCCATGGTGTCTCCGTTTTGTGCTCTGGTGGGAGTTGGCCATTTGGTGTTTTGTTGTGGGAGGCATATGGGTCGACCCTAGTTTTCTGTTCTGTTTTGCGGATTGGTGATGTTTGTGCCAAACACGCCTTCTGATTTTGCATGCATCTGGATTGCGCAGTCCGATGTGTGACTTGCTTGTGTGGCATTATTTTGATTGCCTGTGTGGCGTTATTTGACTTGCCTATGTGGCAAGGTATATTACTATTTATTCTGAGCTCGGTATGAAATAACAACAAACCATTTGATTCAGCCTATCATTTCGTTGTGTTAGTTTTGTTCGTTTCTTTTCAGTTCGTTTCGTTTCATTTCATTTAATTGAGTTATTTATTTTGATTCATTATTTTTATTCTATATCCGTACTGGGCATTTGGTGTAAAACCCCAACTTTTTGAATAAAGATGAATTTTCTATAAATATTATTTTTGAATATTATGGAGTGAAATTGATATAATGTTATAGTTGTGGGTAATATTTATAAATTTTGCAAAAGTACGCAAGTTGTTATATAATATTTCGATTGGTGGGAATATTCGTTTTAACAGGAATATTCGCACAACGACAATCATTGGTGGACCCTACAACGGAATTATTATCGGATTGAGAAAACGACAAAAATACATGAAAATAATTGGCGGAAGTTTTACCATTAATCGTTGAAACACCCAAACATTAAAAGTACAATGTATATGCGTGGTTGCATAGTAGCAATACTAGATTAATTATTGATGCTTACATGATAAGTCACTCGGTTTGTTGGTATTATTAATGTAATAATACATAAAATCTTTTATATAAAAAATGTAATACTTTTATAAAGTTATTCTATAAATAGAATATATTATATTCTATTATGCATAGATGTCTGCATAGTGTTTTGCATAGTAAAATCTTTTTATATAAAATAGAATACTTTTATAAAGTTATCTATTTTAATAGACAATAATTAGAATATATTATATTTTATTATGCATAGTGTTTGCATAGTGTCTGCATAGTGTTTGCATAGTAAAATCTTTTATAAAGTTATTCGTTTTATTAGATTATAAATAGAATATATTATATTTTATTTAAAAGATTTTGCTTTAAATATGGATCGTCAGATTAAAGTAAATCAATTTGGACCGTTCATGAATTAGTTACTATGCAATCCATTCTTCTATAAATAGAAGCTCATTCCTTTATTATTTTCTTACGAATCCATTGAAACTCTAGAGAGAGAAAATTATAGAGAAAAAGAAGAAGAGAAGTCTGTTAACTTTCTTTTCCTATACCCAGCTTCTTTTTTACGGTAGAAGGGTATTATTTCTTTTGGTATTCATGAAGAGAACTTCATTATTCCATTATTTATTATTCATTGGAATAACCTCGTATACACTGCTACCCTATACTTGGTGAAATTCTTCATTATTCCATTCATTATTATTCGTTGGAATATCTTGTCTGTATGCTTTTTGTGGCCGGACCGATTCCGTATTTATTATTCATTGGAATATCCATGCACATGCGTTTTTTAATGGGACCTAATTCCGCCTTTATTATTCTCATTGGAATATCAAGTCTGTGTGTTTCTGCCGGACTGGTTCTCTCTTTATTATTCATTTGAACATCCTATCGGTGCAATTAATTTCACTTAACCGTTCCATTACTTATTATTCTGCTTGGAATAACTGCTATGCTAAGTACCACATGCATGGTGATTTCTTTTGTTATTCCATTCTTTATTATACTCAGTTGGTTAAAGTTTTGACTTCTATACTCCATGAAATTAGTGGAATATCATTAATATTTATGCTTCATCCAAAGATCTTTTCATGGAAATATTCTTTTGAGCATTCTTGAATTTTACTCTACAAAGCAAATCATGTTGACAATTTGGGCGTTACTAGTTCCTGAATAAATTAATTCTTGAACTTGTTTTATTGAATTCTTATATCATTGTCATCATCCTCATGTTTATATTTTTTTGAAAGTCATCTGTGGCCTGTAGTGTATAGATGGACTTGGTATGATTATGACCAGGGATTATTCGGTGTAATCATGACCGTAATGTTATAAATGATGTGGTAAAGGTCCTCATCGGCCCGTAGTGCATTGATGGACCGTTGTTGGCATGATCATGACCATTAATGAATACACAAATATTCTTGGCCCGTAGTGCATGGATAATTGTGGTCGTGATACTGAAGAATATCCTTGGTCGTAGTGCAGGGGTGATTCGATGATGTGGATTATTTATTAAGCTGAGTCTGAGCGATAAAAATCATGAAAAACCTTTTAAATCATAGAAGATAGTAGATTTTATTCTCTACTTGACTCTTCTAATGGATTGTTTGTTCCGCTGCAGTTAAACTTGATGTTTATTATATTTTATCAGTTTAACACTGTTGAAGGCTAATGATAATTTATTCTGCATTATCTTAGTCATAATATTTCTTACTGGGCTAGTTGAGCTCACCCTTTCTTTCATTGTTCTCCTCAGGAAATGAGAACGTAGCTGGGACGAGTCGGGGAACAAAGTGATGGTCCGGATGATAGTATTAGCTAGTAGTCCTCACTATTCTGTTAAATAGTGTGACAATAAATGTAATGAGGACTCATTCTGAGAGTGGATGTAATAACCCGAGATTTTCTATATAAAATAAATAAGAAATTTTGCGTATAATTTTTTTTTTTTTTATTTAATGACGAGACTAAGTGTCAAGTAAAGTGAATGATAAATGCGAATACATTTATTACTTGAAAAATTAGAAATAATTTTGGAATTATTAATTTCCACAAATTATATGGTAATAAATTTCGTAAGTTTAAATATATTTTTATTAATTATTTTCCATGAAAACATGATTGGAAATAATATATGAAGTGATAATTAGATTTATATAATAAATATTTTATTATATGAATTGTTCGTAATATTTAAGTTAATTATTTTAACTTGATTATTGATGTTGTGTACGAAGAATAAGTCGGACATGAGATCCAAACCTCGGATTGGGATTGTGATCAAGAGATGAGAATAATAATATTATATTATTTTACGGTTACCATAATTATGTACTTTGGTATGTGCGTGGACATGATAATATTGAGCAATGATGGTCAATTAGGTCATAACATATTACCGTCTTATGAAACCCTAATTATTAAACTCCGCTTATGGGGTATTTACGAGTAGTATCGTGTGTATGAAATTACTTGTGAATAAGAATATCGGTAATTAGAAGAAACCCTAATTATCATTTGTACATCGATAATTAGGACAAACCCTAATTATTATAACCCTAACCGTTGAAATTAGAAACCGTAACGAATCGTGATAGTAACATACACGATAATTAAAGAACCACTAATGGTCAATTAGAAACCCTAATTTTAATTACCGGGTTTAATTTCGATGTTATTGTATAAGTGTTTTAATTTACCAAAGGATAGAAGTTAATTGGTAAATTATAAGAATTAAATCTAGTGATGAAATATTACATTTAATACAAGATTGCCCATACACTCTTAAACAAAGCCCAACCATCACCCATAACAAATCAGAAGCAAGAATCAAGAATTTTTGGCAAAAAGGGTATAAGAACACTAAACCTAGAAATCCTTTGATTCGATGTTATTTGATACAATTGATTGTTTAAAGTTGTGTAATAGAATGTTAATTGATGATATGGGTTGATAAATCAAAGACCCATAACATCAAAGTGCACGAATTTTGAAGATTTAAGCAAGTTGGAAAAAACCAAATTACATTATTTTTCACCAAATGTCGAGGCCATAACTCTTTGCTCGATCATGAGTTTTGTTCTTCAAAAGTTGTTATGTGTAGCCTTTGATATGTGGTCTTTAATCTGCAAAAAGAATCAAGTCCATATCATGTATAGATTAGAAGTTATAGATGGTCAAACATGGTTGACCGATCATGATAAACTGCTTTTTAGGCAGCCTCGTAATGGGGGCATTCTCGTCCACTTTTGTGCTTTAAAAGGTCTGGACTTTTGATATGTTGTAGTGCACTGAGTTAGGAAGCCATAGGCTTTGGAATGACCTCATTCAGACCTCGGATGAGGGAATTACGGTGATTGGAAGGAAATGTGTCAAAAGCGAAAGTTAGCGGCGCAGGATGTGCTATTCGGGACACTGTTTCGATCCGTTAATGTTTTCAAAACCTTCTGGGCTTTTGGAATGTTATAGTACACACGAATAAGCTTTCCATAGACTCAAAGCGGACTAAATCCGATATCGGAGGAGAGAGTTATGACATTTCAAAGTAGTAGTGTCAAAACTTCCCAACAAGTGCGGTGCAGTCCATTTGAACGGAATTTCTGGGCTGATGTGTTCGGAATTTGGAAATGGTCAAAGAATAAAAGTTGTAGCCCCAGAAGTTAGCTTCATGTGGGCTCAAGAATCGCTCAAAATGTTTTAAAATGAAAGAGTTATGACTGTTTTAGCGGAAGAGGGTAAAGCTGAAACGAGATTGAAAACATGCTATGAACGTCCACTTTTGACGCCTTTGTTTGGGCTACCTAATGAACCCGAATTGGGTAATTCAGTATTTTTAAAAATAGTCTTACATACCATGTATAACATATCCAAAAATCAGATTAATCGGAGTTATGAGCAATGCGTTAGAAAATCGTAAAGTGAGCTATTGAAAAATTAGTATAAACCAAGTCCCACATCGACTAAGTTGAGAACTTCACCATTTTCTAAACCTATAAATAGAAGGGCTTGGCCTTTGTTTCATTCACCAACAATAAGGCCTCCAATTTTTTGAGAAAGGCTTTGTTGTGGGAGAGAACTTTTTATAAAGATCTCCTTAGTTAAATTTTGGGCGTGGAAGTGCGATTCATTGGTGGAATTTCAGATTTTTAGGGTATGTTTCTTATTTAATTTTGTAATGTTGTTAGTTAAAGTTTGAATTTTGAAGTTTAGTTAGTGTTGTTAATAAACTAGTTAGTTTACTATGTTTATTTTGGCTTAGAATTGGTTATGTAAATGAGTTATTTGTGATGACTTTTAATATTTTGTGATGAATTTCATTAATTAATTATTATTAATGATATTAAAGTTATTTAATGATTATATTAAATAATTTAGTTTAAAAATGATTTTAATATTATAAAAATCATTTTAAATGAAAATAAGGTATTTAAAAATATTTTAAGTTATAAAATATAACTTTTAATATTTAAATGATAATTTCATTAATAATTAAATATTAATGATATTAAGATAATATTAATGATATTTAGTTTATTTAATAATTATTATTAAATAAATAATTTAAAAATGGTTTTACTTATTTAAAAACCATTTAGAGAGGATATTAAGGATTTAAAAATATTTTAAGTTATAATTAATGACTTTTAATATTTGGATAAATAGTACATTAATATTTAAATATTAATGGTAATTATTTAAAAATGATTTTTATTGTTTTAAAAATCATTTAAAGGTAATATAAATGTTTTAAAAAATAGTTTGAGTTATTTTAAATAACTTTTATATTTTGTAATGGTTTCATTAATAGTTTAGTATTAATTAAACTATTAATGATAATGGAATTGTTTAATGTTTAAATCATTTAATTATGATTCCGATAATTGAAAGTTATAATTACCAAACTAAACTAGTCGACTTGAGAACCGATTATGAAGTTCTAAATTTGAAGAAGAACACCTATAATAACTGTTATATCACTATGGGCCCTTTAGTGATGATTTGAATTATTTTAAATTTTTCAATTTAAAAATTTGAAAATGATTAAAAATTAAGATATCCGATATTTACGGATGTTGAGGTATAAAATAAGAGTCTAAGATTCAAGATTTATCCGATAAAGTCAGTTTCAGACAATCGGTAAAATGTCGAACCTATAATAGAAAGAAAAGGCTCTCGTAAGAGCATGGATGAGATATTTGAAAAATGTATAAAAATATTTTAAGTATAGAATATGAACTAAAAGTATGATCACCGTGATTATGTGATTAGACTATGTATTTAATCGTAATAAAGCGATTACTGTGTTTAAGATATATTGTTCTAATCGAACGAATGATCCGATTATTGATAGGTTGTGATAAAGAGATAAAACCTAAGTTGAGATTTGTAATCGTGAATCAGTGCAAATCTCTTACCTTTGCATTTCCTTTATGCAATGGACATGAGTAAGAAGTTTCGAATTATTCTATTCCCATGCATGATTATATACGCTTTGATTATCAACATGTTAGCTCGGATATATATTCTGTTAAGTTGATTTCTAAATGGTTATACAAGTGTCCCCACTTGGATAACCATGGCATTTATTCACATGTTGATATACCTCTCCAATTACCGTATACATATATGTTGAATTACATATTATTGTTGAAAGCAAGATTAAAACCTTCGGTTTGGAACCGTGCATGTATGAACATCCCTATATGGGAAGATTTTTTGCGCCCAAGGCGGATAGAGTGAGCGATGAATTTCGTTCAAGTTATGTAGTATTGATCAATCACAGGTACAACTGGTGATCACCTCCGTGCGCTAAATAAGCTAGAAGCGGTTTGCATGGATGGATTTCGCCAAACCTTTTCAAAATGAAAAGAATGTTCATAGTATGATTCTTAAACCACATTCATGGGTAGAGCGAGAGCCAAATTTAAATAATTTGGAAGAGATTTGTTATGTGAATTTTTATCAAGATGATTACTTCACAACTTTTAATTCGTTGTAGAAGTGTTATGTAAAGAGAATACTTATATTCTTTCAGCTTATATATATAATTGCTATTACTTGCTGGGCACTCAAATGCTCATCCTTGCTTAAATTAAATGTTTTCAGTTATATATGAGCAACTTTGAAGGCTCGTGCATCGAACAAAGGAAAAGGAAAGCTGATCGAATAAGTGTGTATCATGAGTTAATGGTTATAGTTGTATTGGTATCTATTCAAGTATTATAAGGAATGTATTTGAAGGTCACGTACCTGGGGAAGTAAACTTTGATGTATGTAAATTAAGTTCGAATGTATTATTATTTAGTATTATTCAGCTTAAAGAAATGGTATCGTGGAGAACCGAGTTCGGGTTTCAAGTACCTGGATTTGGGGTCGTCACAGGTTGGTATCAAAGCCATAAGCATGAATTTGCAAAGAGCCCCGAGCCTTTATCTGGTGACATCCTTTTAAGGGAAGGCAAAGCCGATTTTTCAGAGGGACGCCGAAAAGCGAGTCTATTGCAAAGTTGATAGTACCCTTGTGAGGTGTTATGGTTGGAAGCACCATGAGCGTCACAGGTTGGTATCAAAGCTATTGGTTATGAAGCTTAGGTAGAAATACCTGAGACTAATAACCGCAATGATTAGGATAAGTATTAACTCATCTAGAGTTAGTTGGTCGATAAGATTCAAAGATGAATCTCGGCGAGTGTAAAGACACAGAGTTCCCTAACTCTGATTATAAAGTTAAACAGTAGTGGCCAGTACGAGGCGAAGTTCGCTGAGTTCTCCAGGTTTGCACCTCATTTGGTACAGAATGAGGAACGAATGACAAGGATGCTTCTGAGAGGTCTAAAACCCAAGATTCGTCAATACCTTATCTCTCATAAATTTTCTCTGTATTCAGATGTTGCCAACAGGGCTCAATTATTAGAGCGAGATAGTGAGTATGTTAAACCGAGGGACCACAACCAGGGTCATACCGGTGACAGCAGTCATCAGAGTGATGATAACCAACGAGGAGGGAAAAATACGAACAAAGGCGGTAACCACTCGGGTGGTCATCGTGGCCATGATAATAGGAGAGCTGAGTCAAGTGGAAATTTCAGAAAGAGGAGATTCAACAATGACGGGAAGACATCAGCAGCAGCAGCAGCACCAGCACCAACAACAAATTCTAGGAGAGGAGAACCACCGCCAGTTAGATGTTACAAATGCGGGAAAGAGGGACATATCAGCCCAAACTATCCACAACAATCCAAAGTATGTTACAACTGTGGAAAGGAAGGCCACATAGCTTGGGATTTGTCTATAGCAAAACCAAGTTCAACGGGGATGGTGACTCCAAGGGCTGTCCCGGATAAGTCAAAATCAGCGGTTCCTGGAAGAGCGTTTGTTGTGACTGGCCAAAATGTGAGGAACCCGAATGAGGTGATCACGGGTAAGATAATCTTGAATTCTTGCGATGTTTATACCTTACTAGATACCGGTTCTACCCATTCTTTTATCTCTCCTTCTTGTGCTCAACGTTTAAACTTGACTCTGGAGAAATTAGACTTTGATTTAATAGTGGAGACTCCGTTGGGTGAAACTTTTGTTACATCCACTGTTTATAAATCTTGCTTAATCCAAGTTGGCACTATCACATTACCTGTTGATCTTATCTCTTTAAAGATACTTGCTTTTGATGTGATTTTAGGAATTGATTGGTTAACTACTCATCATGACAAAATTGATTATTTTCATAAGGTTGTTAGTTTTCATATTCCTAACCAACCTGTCATACGAATTCGAACAACTAAACCACTAAAATTACTCACTGTCATATCAAGCCATAAAGCTATTCGTTTATTGAAAAAACGGATGTCAAGCTTTCTTAGCCCATGTTATGGATTTGAACAAAGACAAGTCATATTTGAATAATATTTTTGTTAGAGAATTTCCTGATGTATTTCCTAAAGAACTTCCTGGTCTACCCCCAGAACGTGATGTTGAATTCTTTATTGACCTTGAGCCGGGTACAAAACCCATTTCTAAAGCCCCATATCGAATGGCTCCTATTAAACTTCATGAGTTAAAAGTCCAACTACAGGAGTTATTAGACATCGGTTTCATTCGTCCTAGTACATCTCCTTGGGTGCTCCTGTTTTTTATTCAGAAGAAGAAAGACGGAGTATGCAACTTTATATTGACTACCGAGAATTGAACCATGTCACCATCAAGAATAGGTATCCGCTACCTCGCATTGATGACCTATTTGACCAGTTACAAGGAGCAAAATTCTTTTCAAAGATCGATCTTCATTCTGGATATCATCAGCTGAAGATTAAAACTGAGGATATTCATCAGAACTCGGTACGGGCATTATGAATGCTTAATCATGTCTTTTGGATTGACTAATGCTCCTGCAGCTTTCATGGATATAATGAACCAAGTATTCAAGGAATATTTGGATCAGTTCGTTGTTGTCTTTATTGATGACATCCTCATCTATTCCAAAAGCCGTGAAGATCATGAGCACCATTTGAAGCTGATACTTGAAAGGCTTCGTGAAAACAAACTTTATGCCAAGCTGAAGAAATGTGAGTTCTGGCTTGAGGAAGTAGCATTCCTTGGGCACGCGGTGTCAAAACGTGGAGTATCTGTAAACCCGGCGAAGATTGAAGCAGTACAAAGTTGGGAGCAACCGAAGTCGGTGACCGAAGTACACAGCTTTCTTGGCTTAGCTGGTTATTATCGAAGATTCGTGGAAGGATTTTCTCGAATCGCTACTCCGTTAACTTAGCTGACTCGGAAAGATACAAAATTCGTATAGAGCGAGGAATGCGAGATGAGTTTCCAAGAGCTCAAGAAGAGACTCATTTCGGCACCTATTCTGGCAATACCATCTGTTCGGATGGATTTGTTATATACAGCGATGCTTCAGGCAAAGGGTTAGGATGTGTTCTCATGCAACATGGGAAAGTCATAGCCTATGCCTCATGACAACTCAAAGAATATGAGAGGAATTATCCTACTCATGATCTAGAGTAGGATTGGTTTGAACTTTTTATCAAATTTGGAACTTTTTGTGTCGAGGTTACTATTCACGTACAAAAACTTTTTGATCGATTTCGCAATCAATGAATACGTGCAAGTATACACGGTCAACAAGTAATAAAGTGAAAGTAGAGTATCGTTCCCACGAGGAATTATTTAATAAAAATTACCAAATACTAACTCTTAACCAAATCAATTTTATTTAAACAATCTCAAATCGTGTTTTTTCTAATTAAGAAAACTAAATTAACTAATTAAAACTAAGATTTTAACGAATGAATTCAAATAAATAAAGATTAAGACTTCAATATCCCCAATTATGAATTATAAATCAATTATCCAATTATCCCAATAATTATGCCTCATCGAATTGTTAATGTGAATTCTCAAATGCCAAAAGTCCTTTTCCAAGTGATCAATTGCCTTCTATTTAATCCAGATTAATCTTGCTATATTCCTATGCAAAACAATTGAATTAAACTCTTTCCAATCCCAATTCCTTATGTGTTACATGCAACAAAGATATTTCCATTCAATTCACAAACCTAATTATTCATCATGCAAATAACTAAGTCACATGATATCATGCCCAGCTTCTAACCCTAGAATTCCTCTTCCAATTCCTTCTAGAGTAACAAAGTAATTACCGATCGATAATTAATCAATAAGCATAAGGCAAGATAAACAACTCACTTTAACATAAATAATTAGAATATAATGAATAACTAATTCATAGCCATAAAAAGTTCAATTGAAATCTCAAAAATAGTTAGTTCATAATTAATGAATTAAAACCAAGAATCCACAACCTAATAAACATCAAAATATAAAAGTAAGATGAGAGAAGAGAATAGAATCTGTTGTCAAGAACTGATGCTCCCCTCTTGCTTCTGCTCTTCGATCTTCAATGGTCTCCAAGTCGCTTCAATCTCCAAAACTAATAAGAATTAGGGTTATTTTCTAATCTAAAGGAGTGTTTTTTCTAGGCTAAGCTATGTAATCTCCCTTTATTTTATGCCTTACATCATGTATTTATAGGTTACAAGTCCAATTTTTAGTTTAGAACAAACCCAATCCAATTTGGAGTCAAAAGGTGTTAAAATTCGCCCAAAACGCGGCCCGTGCCATCACTAAGACCTTCTCAGCGCCCAAATAATGGGGCACGGCGCTCAACTCTCGCTCCCTCAGCAGCCCCTTGTCAAAGTATAGGTTAAAAATGGGCGCCCTACTACCACATATTCTGACATTTTCTGCTCTGACGTCCTTTGGGAAAATGGCCATAACTTCTTCGTCCGAACTCCGATTTCGATTATTCAAGATGATCCGGAAAGAGGAGAAGTAGATCTACAACTTTCATTCTTTGAGTATTTCGAAATAATGTCAGGAGATATAGTCAAATTGGCTCTGAAGTGACTGCTGTGTAAATGGCAAGCCGAAAACGCGAATCTAGCCACCCCAAACATCGATCCATGTAACTTTTGTCCCAATTCCTATAAAATAACATAAAACATGCATGAATAGACACAAACATATAAAAACATCCTAAAAGACTTAAGAACAACAATAAATTAAGCCCAAATGTATCCAATTCATGGATATAAAACTCACTCATCAAATACCCCTCAAACTTAAATCTTTGCTTGTCTCAAGCAAAAACACAAAAATGTTATGCAATGCAATGTAATGTAATGAAACTAATCTATATGCCTCACTTAATCCAACAAGAATGACAAAACAAGTCTTCAACCTACTTTAGAGAAATCAAGTAAACATGATAATACATCATATTAAAACAAATCAAGAATTTCCCAATCAATCATCAAATCTTAGATCATTATCACCGATATAGTGCGTGTGTGCTCCACAACAATGTTAACTCGATATAAAATCAAATTTAAGACATAATAGATATCTTTGAAGGCATCATACAAAGGCAAATTCACAAAATTCACGAACAAGCTATATCCAACTAAAGTCAAACATCCACCAAGTTCAAGAGTCCAACTGGGATACTTATGCTTTACTTTTCATTACGGGGCTTTTTTGCTCTTTTCCGCTTTTATTGTTGTTTTTTTTAACCATAATCGCGCAATGTCTCATTCCATTAGGCTAACAAAGGTCACCCCTTAGCGAGCTTTCACCAACGACTCCTAGACCATATAAGACCTTAGGGCGCTTAGGTTTTAAGATACCCCTCTAGCGTATTTCTACTCAAGTAACAAAGGCCCCAAACAAAACTAGCCACTACAGAAATTTTTTTTTTTTTTTTTTTTTTTTTTTATAGATGGTTGGTGAGTGCGCTTTTACGCTCCATCTCACGCTTGTGTTTATGGGGAGTGTTTCTCCTCAACCCACCACAAGACTCAACATGTTTTTTTTTTTTTAAAGCTTATATACCCCAAAATTTCCCCCAAACTTAAGTTTTATCAAAATTTAGCCATCTCCGCCTATTCATGTCTTTCATTCCTTCAAACTAGTATTATCCTTAAAAATCCATTATGTATCAATTTAAACTTAATCGCTAATATAGTCATATTAACGTATAACCTTGATTATACCAGCCAAAACAGAAAAGATTCAATTCATAACAAGAAATCACATCAAAGCCCTAATATTCAATACTATACTTATCTACTTAACTCCAGTCCTCATCATCACCAAAATAGACTTTTACTATCTAACAGCTTGGAATCATGCAAATATAAACTAACTCAAGCAACAAACATAGTAAACTAACTACTATTTTTATGATTTTTTAAATTTTTTTTAAACAAAAAAAAAAAAAAACGAATGCAACAACTAAATGTAAATAACCCGAAAACATAACGAACTACAATGTAAATAACTAACTATATGCAATACGACACTAAAATGCCCCCAAACTTAAACTAGACATTGTCCTCAATGACCAAATAGAAAAAATTAAAGCAGAGGACTTCCCCTAAAATATAGCAATCTTCCTCCTTGCCCGCTAAGTTTGGAGAATAAAGCAAGACATGGAACAAATTGGGCACCACACTTGAATTTGACTTGAATAACTCAGAAACCATGATAGAAGCAATTTTATTAAATCCTAAATAAATGCAAATTCAAAACTACTAATATAAAACTTAATAAAAACTAAAATAAAAATTAAACTTGGGTTGCCTCCCAATAAGCGCTTGTTTTATAGTCTCACCGACTTCTTCAATTCTCTATCCAATTCCCTCTACGAAAAGTTGAGGAACCCTCCATCCATCTAAAAATAATATAGCTTTTGGTAGGTTCCCATTTGTAATAGCCATTATTATTAAAGTCACCTAGAATGCTTTCTTGAGATAATATCACATTCAAGAACGCCCAAAGATCTAGGTGGTTTCTCCATTGTGTCTCATGAATATATTCTCGCATAGAGGCTTGTCGACACAACAATTTCTTCTTCTATCTTCTCTAGCTCATCGCACTCATGGTTTCAAGGTGTACTTGCTTTTACATCACAGAGAGTATTGCCGATTTACATGACTACTAATCGGACAAGGTTTTGCAAATCTAACCTGACTTTTGAATCGTGGAGGAGAAGGCACTTGAGGCATAAATAACATTGGCTCATCATCATTGGTTCTCACAATTAGTTCTTCACCGACCTTTGTTGTCATTATCCCCACTTGTCTCCTCTTTTTTCATCTCGTGGCTCATCCAACAGTAGATTTGGCTCTGCTCACCATCCGCCTCTAATCCATGTCATAGGGCCAGTATTGAGGATCATTGTTCAACGATGTGCTATCTGCTCCACTTGATTTTCCAAATTCTTGATCAACGCCTCGGCTTTTGCAAATTCAAATTTACTTGATTCATTTTCTTGTCTTGTTCTCATTCCTTTTTTCGTAAGCTTTAATAAATTTTTCCAAGGCTTCCTCCCAATTTGAATGTTCTTCCCGTTGTAGTGGAGGTGGACACAAGAAATCCTGTGGGTATGTTGGACTTGGAGCATAAAATTGATCTTGATTGTTACTCCATGAAAAATCCGGGTGATACCCCCAACTCGATGATAGTTGTTGGGATAGACATAATTATTGGGGTAATCACCACTATATCAGACTCTACCAAAACCGATGGTGCATTGATGACTCATATGATTTCCAAAGACAATAATCACAAGTAACCACCATACTTTGACGACGCCGAGCTTCAAAAGCTTCAAACATCCTCGAAAGTGTCTCAATCAGGCCGACAATGCGTAAAGTTTCTCGAGTCTTTCAATCTCCACTCCCTTTGGTCGTCAGTCATGTTCGTATGGCCATTGATACACAAAGTCATCCATGGTACCAAAAAGAGAGAAATATAGAAAGAGAATTAAAATAAAATAAAATGTTTAAATTAAGACTAATTTGATTGAAATTAATATTGGTAAATAATTATTAAATTAAGTCCCCAAGAATCTACCAAAAACTTGTTGATCGATTTCAATAATCAATGAATACGCAAGTATACACTAACAACAAGTAATAAAGTGAAAGTAGAGTATCGCTCCTAACGAGGAATTATTTAATAAAAATTACCAAATACTAACTCTTAACCAAATCAATTTTATTTAAACAATCTCAAATCGTGTTTTTTCTAATTAAGAAAACTAAATTAACTAATTAAAACTAAGATTTTAACGAATGAATTCAAATAAATAAAGATTAAGACTTCAATATCCCCAATTATGAATTATAAATCAATTATCCAATTATCCCAATTATTATGCCTCATCGAATTGTTAATGGAATTCTCAAATGCCAAAAGTCCTTTTCCAAGTGATCAATTACCTTCTATTTAATCCAGATTAATCTTGTTATATTCCTATGCAAAACAATTGAATTAAACTCTTTCCAATCCCAATTCCTTATGTGTTACATGCGGATGAACAGATATTTCCATTCAATTCACAAACCTAATTATTCATCATGCAAATAACTAAGTCACATGATATCATGCCCAGTTCTAACCCTAGAATTCCTCTTCCAATTCCTTCTAGAGTAACAAAGTAATTACTGATCAGATAATTAATCAATAAGCATAAGGAAAGATAAACAACTCACTTTAACATAAATAATTAGAATATAATGAATAACTAATTCATAGCCATAAAAAGTTCAATTGAAATCTCAAAAATAGTTAGTTCATAATTAATGAATTAAAACCAAGAATCCACAACCTAATAGACATCAAAAGATAAAAGTAAGATGAGAGAAGAGAATAGAATCTGCTGTCAAATCTGATGCTCCCTCTTGCTCTTGCTCTTGATCTTCAATGGTCTCCAAGTTGCTTCAATCTCCAAAACTAATAAGAATTAGGGTTATTTTCTAATCTAAAGGAGTGTTTTCTCTAGGCTAAGCTATGTAATCTCCCTTTATTTTATGCCTTACATCATGTATTTATAGGTTACAAGTCCAATTTTTAGTTTAGGAACAAACCCAATCCAATTTGGAGTCAAAAGGTGTTAAAATTCGCCAAAAACGCCCAAAGCCATCACTAAGACCTTCTTCCTCAAATACTCAAATACTGGGCACGGCGCTCAAACTCTTCTTCCTCAGCTTGGCCTTGCACAAGCATAGGCTAAAAATGGGCGCCCTTGCTGCTACCACATATTCTGACATTTTCTGCTCTGACGTCCTTTGGGAAAATGGCCATAACTTCTTCGTCCGAACTCCGATTTTGATGATTCAAGATGATCCGGAAAGAGGAGAAGTAGATCTACAACTTTCATTCTTTGAGTCTTCCGAAATAATGTTAGGAGATATAGTCAAATTGGCTCTGAAGTGACTGCTATGTAAATGGCAAGCCGAAAACGCGAATCTAGCCACCCCAAACATCGATCCATGTAACTTTTGTCCCAATTCCTATAAAATAACATAAAACATGCATGAATAGACACAAACACATAAAAACATCCTAAAAGACTTAAGAACAACAATAAATTAAGCCCAATTCATGGGTATAAAACCAATTCATTCATGGGTATAAAAATCACTTCTTTTTCCAAGATGTCATTATGGTTAACAACACTACCGAGCAAACGATGAATGATGGAATGTTTAGGAGCTTTTTGCAGTTCATGCAAAATCAGACGAGGGAGACTCATGTACAAAATACGGGTGGAAGTGATACAAACGTGCGGTCTGTCACAACCAAGTAGTTCAAGGAGTTGGGACCACCAGAATTTATTGGAAAGCCGGATCCGATCAAGGCGGAAACATGGGTTAAACATATTACCAAGATATTCGATGTCTTGGGATGCGCGGAGGAATAGAAGGTTCCATTCGCCACCTTTATGTTCCGTGGTGAGGCAGACTACTGGTGGGAGTCTGTGAAGCGTACCCAGCCTGCTGCACTCAACATGTCTTGGGAAATGTTTTGGAAACTGTTCAATGACAAGTACTTTCCTGAAAGTATTCATCATATGAAAGAGGTAGGGTTTATCAGACTGGAACAAAACAATATGACGGTGTCCCAGTACGAGGCAAAGTTCGCTGAGTTATCCAAGTTTGCATCTCATTTGGTAGAGAATGAGGAATGAATGACAAGGATGCTTCTGAGAGGTCTAAAACCCAAGATTCGTTAATACCTTATCTCTCATAAATTTTCTTTGCATTCAGATGTTGCCAACAGGGCTCAATTATTAGAGCGAGATAGTGAGTATGTTAAACTGAGGGACCACAACCAGGGTCATACCGGTGACAGTAGTCATCAGAGCGATGATAACCAATGAGGAGGGAGAAATACGAACAAAGGCGGTAACCACTCGGGTGGTCAGCGTGGCCATGATAATAGGAGAGGTGAGTCAAGTGGAAATTTCGAAGAGGAGATTCAACAATGACGGAAGACATCAAGAAGGCGTAGCAGCAAGACCAAAGACTCAACAACAAATTCTAGGGGAGGAGAACGACCGCCAGTTAGATGTTACAAATGCGGTAAAGAGGGACATATCAGCCCAAACTGTCCATAACAATCCAAGGTATGTTACAACTGTGGAAAGGAAGGCCACATAACTTGGGATTGTTCTATAGCAAAACCAAGTTCAACGGGGATGGTGACTCCAAGGGCTGTCCCGGATAAGTAAAAATCAACGGTTCCAAGAAGAGCGTTTGTCGTAACTGGCCAAAACGTGAGGAACCCGAACGAGGTGATCACGGGTAAGATAATCTTGAATTCTTGCGATGTTTATACCTTACTAGATACCGGTTCTACCCATTCTTTTATCTCTCCTGCTTGTGCTCAATGTTTAAACTTGACTCCGGAGAAATTAGACTTTGATTTATCAGTAGAGACTCCGTTGGGTGAAACTTTCGTTACATCCACTATTTATAAATCTTGCTTAATCCAAGTTGGCACTATCACATTACCTGTTGATCTTATCTCTTTAACTATACTTGCTTTTGATGTGATTTTAGGAATTGATTGGTTAACTACTCATCATGACACAATTGATTATTTTCATAAGGTTGTTAGTTTTCATATTCCTAACCAACCTGTCATACGAATTCGAACAACTAAACCACTAAAATTAGTTACTGTCATATCAAGCCATAAAGCTATTCGTTTATTGAAAAACGGATGTCAAGCTTTCTTAGCCCATGTTATGGATTTGAACAAAGACAAGTCATATTTGAATAATATTTATGTTAGAGAATTTCCTGATGTATTTCCTAAAGAACTTCCCGGTCTACCCCCAGAACGTGATGTTGAATTCTTTATTGACCTTGAGCCAGGTACAAAACCCATTTCTAAAACCCCATATCGAATGGCTCCTATTGAACTTCAGGAGTTAAAAGTTTGACTACAGGAGTTATTAGACATCGGTTTCATTCGTCCTAGTACATCTCCTTGGGGTGCTCCTGTTTTATTCGTAAAGAAGAAAGACATGAGTATGCGACTTTGTATTAACTTCCGAGAATTGAACCATGTCACCATCAAGAATAGGTATCCGTTACCTCGCATTGATAACCTATTTGACCACTTACAAGGAGCAAAATTCTTTTCAAAGATCGATCTTCGTTCTGGATATCATCAGCTGAAGATTAAAACTGAGGATATTCTTCAGAACTCGGTACGGGAATTATGAATTCTTAGTTATGTCTTTTGGATTGACTAATGCTCCAGCAGCTTTCATGGATATAATGAACCAAGTATTCAAGGAATATTTGGATCAGTTCGTTGTTGTCTTTATTGATGACATCCTCATCTATTCCAAAAGCCGTGAAGATCATGAACACCATTTGAAGCTGATACTTGAAAGGCTTCGTGAAAACAAACTTTATGCCAAGTTGAAGAAATGCGAGTTCGGCTTGAGGAAGTAGCATTCTTTGGCACAAGGTGTCAAAACATGGAGTATCTGCTGACCCGGCCAAGATTGAAGCGAGACAAAGTTGAGAGCAATCGAGTCGATGACCAAGTACACGACTTCTGCTCGCTTTAGCCGGGTTATTATCGAAGATTCGTGGAAGGATTTTCTCGAATCGCTACTCCGTTAACTTAGCTGACTTGGAAAGATACAAAATTCGTATAGAGCGAGGAATGCGAGAAGAGTTTCCAAGAGCTCAAGAGGAGACTCATTTTGGCACATGTTCTGGCAATACCATCTGTTCGGATGGATTTGTTATATACAGTGATGCTTCAGGCAAAGGGTTAGGATGTGTTCTCATGCAACATGGGAAAGTCATAGCCTATGCCTCATGACAACTCAAAGAATATGAGAGGAATTATCCTACTCATGATCTAGAGTTGGCAGCAGTCGTTTTCGCGTTGAAAATCTGTAGACACTACATGTATGGGGAGAAAGTGGAGATCTATACAGGCCATAAAACCCTCAAATATTTATTCACCCAAAAAGAACTCAATATGCGGCAACGAAGTTGGCTTGAACTATTGAAAGATTACGATCACACTATTCAATATCATCCTGGAAAAGCGAACGTAGTAGCTGACGCATTGAGTAGAAGATCATATGCGAGTACGAGTGCGATATTGTCAATGCAAATGCCCATTCTGTATGACTTGCAAAGGATGGAGGTAGAATTAAAGACTCCAGGGACCCACATGATGATTGCAAATATACGAGTAGAACCGACTTTAATCGATAAAGTTAAAGTCGCCAAGCTACTGGACACAATGATACGTATATGAAGAAGAAAGTGCAAGAAGGAGCTATTCCAGAAGCGAGAATCGATGAAGAATGAATATTTAGATTCAACTCCAGACTTTGTGTTCCTAACGACTCTAATTTGAAGCATATAATCATGATGGAGGCACATAATACGCCGTTTGCAATCCATCCTGGGAGTACCAAAATGTATCATGATATTCGACACACATTTTGGTGGAATAATATGAAGAGAGAGATCGCGGAGTTTATCTAGAGGTGTTTAACCTGTCAACGTGTAAAGGCGGAACATCAAGTGCCAAAGGGTCCATTGCAACCACTTGAGATTCCGAAATGGAAGTGGTAACACATTACTATGGATTTCGTTACAGGTCTTCCCAAAGTTTCTCAAGGCATAGATGCGATTTGGGTTATTGTTGATAGATTAACCAAGTCTGCCCATTTCTTATCAATATGTGAGACTTATTCCCTTGAACGTCTTGCTCGTATGTACGTGAATGAGATTGTACGATTGCATGGCATGCCAGTATCCATAGTTTCGGATCGTGACCGATTCACTTCACGATTTTGGGTTAGCTTACAGAAAGCAATGGGCACGGATTTACGATTCAGTTCGGCATACCATCCTCAAACGGACGGACAATCAGAAAGGACTATTCAAACCCTTGAAGATCTATTAAGACTTTGTGTCCTAGATTTTAGAGGAAGTTAGGATAAGTACTTGCCACTGGTGGAATTCTCCTACAACAACAGTTATCAAGCAAGTATAGGCATGTCTCTATTTGAGGCGTTGTATAGAAGAAATTGTCGTTCTCCAGTATGCTGGGACGAGGTGGGAGAAGCAATGTTGTTGGGACCAGAATTAGTACGCATGACTACAAAAAAGATCCAAATGATTCGACAACATATTCAAACCTTACAAGATCGACAAAAGAGTTATGCTGATCTTTATAGAAAGGACAGGGAGTTTAATATTGGAGATCATGTACTGTTACGTGTTGCTCCATGGAAGGGAGTTACAAGATTTGGAAAGAGAGGAAAGCTCAATCCAAGATTTGTTGGTCCATTTGAGATTCTTGACCGAATAAGAAATGTGGCCTATAGACTCGCATTACCTCCAAATATGTCTCGTGTTCATAATGTTTTTCACATATCTATTCTTCGTAAATATGTGAAAGACCCGAACCATATTATTGCTTTAGAACCAGACGAGATAGTCGAAGATTTAATGTACACAAGTACCTGTTAAGATCCTGGATAGGAAAGAACATGTCCTATGCACGAAGGTTATACCACAAGTTAAGGTTTTGTGGAGAAACCATGCTATTGAAGAAATGACATGGGAGTTGGAATCAGAAATGAAAACAAGGTATCCTCACCTTTTCGAAACACCAGGTACGTATGTCAATTTCGAGGACGAAATTTCATAAGGAGGGGAGGTTGTAAGACCCCAACTTATTATAAATAAAATCAAATTTTCTCTAATTATTATTGTGAATAATAAGGTATTAATTTGATATAATTCTCTGGTTATGGGTGAAATGTGCAAATTTTGCAAAATAAGCAAGTGGTTATAAAATAATCATTATTGTCGAAGAATATTCGTTTGGTCGTGGAATATTCTTGTTGTCGGGGAATATTCGTACGACGGCGCAGTCATTTGTGGGCCCCATAATAGAATAACTATCGAATGAAGAAAACGACAAGTTTGAGTTTTTATAAATAACGGCGTTGTTGTTACCGTTAACACTGTTGGAATACCCGGTGGTTAAAATACAGTAATATGCGTGGATGCACAGTATTGATGAATTATTGATCCTTACGTAAGAAGGCACTACTCAATAATTATTACAGTAGTTACTGTTCAATAATTTATTTTATTGATTCAATAATTGCTGCGTTGATATTTTATATTATTGTTGTTTCAATAATTGTCACTGCACATTATTTTCCATTATCAGATCAATAATTCATATTATTTGAATAATATTATTAGATAGCATTATTGGCAATGTCTAGAAAGTTCTGTCAAGGAGAGGTTTGGTCACCTAATTGCGAGGAGAAATTCTTATTGGAAAGCCCCCTCTTTCCTGGGAACGGTCTGGTTGTCATAAATGTGATTCTGTAATATTATTTGTCAATAATTAATTATTGATTCATATGATAAGGAAATATTTATTTTATGTGGATATAAATGTTGGATATATTTATTGTGGTTAAAAATGAAGGAGTAAATGTTGAGGTGTTTTATCAGTATTTTTTATTTTAATAGAGGTATTAAAAAATTAAACCAAAGATTTTTGAGATATATTAAGTGAGTTATAATTTTTAATCCGACCGTTGGATCGTTGTGATTTTTGGATATGTTATACATATATAAGTTGAGTATATGTTGTGAGACCCCGAATTTTATGAAATAAAAGTATTCAATTTTCTTATAATTATTATTTTATTTCGTAAATGGTTAAGTTGATAAAAGTTTAAAGTTAAGTGTGTTATGTGAAAATTTTGCAAAGTATGTAAGTTGTTATAAAATATTGTGAGTTATAATATTAATTATGAATAAGTTGTGTTGATTAAAGATAAAATTGATAGTTCCATTATGTTGGGATTATTAGTGTTATTGGAAATCGATAATTATTTCGATAATAATTGATGTCTGGAGGTTATATTGACCAATCGGGTAATTAATCGGATAAATGAGCAATTAATTGCTATTATTTCACATGCTTATAACTATTTGTTCACATGTGTGTACTATTGATTCACATTCTTATACTATTAGGGGTGGTGGTGCAAGATTGATAATACTTTTATGACTAAGTTAAAAATGGAGGTATAGATGGAGGTACTATACTATAATTATTTTTATCACATGATTATAACTATTGAGTCACATGATTTACTATTGATTCACATTATTTACTATTAGGAGAGGTGGTGCAAGTTTGATAATACTTGTAGGACTAAATTAAAAATGTAGAAAAAGAGAAAGGTATTATACTGTAATATTTCGAGCCCCAAAACATGCAATTATCGAAACTATATTTTCCTATAAATAGAAGCTCATTCTTCCTTCATTTCTCACCAATTCACTAAAGCTTTAGAGCCATTATTATAGAGAGAAATTATAGAGAGAAGAAGAAGAGAAGTCTCGCTACCTCTACTCCAAAGATTCAGTTTCTTTTCTAAGGTAGGGAATATTATTTGTTGTACTCGTAGGGAGTATTATTTCTTTCTTATCCATGAAGAGAACTTCATTATTCCATTCTTTATTATTCATTGGAATAACTCAGATATTGTGAGCTACCCTATACATGGTGAAATTCTTCTATTATTCGTTTCTTTATTATTCTGCCGGAATATCCTATCGGTGCGTATGACACGCTAACTCGATTCCATTAATTATTCCGTTAGAATAACTCCGTCTGTATGCGGACTATCGCATTTATAGTGATTTTTGTTGTTATTCCATTCTTTATTATTCTCGTTGGAATATCTTGTCTCATGCGCTTTTTATGTCTGGACTGGTTACATCTTTATTATTCGCTGGAATATCCTGTCTCATGCGCTTTCTGCCGGACTGGTTCCGTCTTTATTATTATGTTGGGAATAACCTGTCTTTGCAGTCTCTATTGCATGCATGGTGAATCCTTCTGTTATTCCATTCTTTATTATTCTGTTGGAATACCATGTCTATGTGGATTACCACATGCATGGTGAATGATCCTTTGTATTTCATTCCTTATTAAATTGTGGAAATGATCTGTTTATGTTGATTATGATAAGAGTCAAAATAAAAACTTTGGACTGATGAAAATCATGGGTATATGAAGTATTAGTAAGTGTTATGATGAGTTATGTTGGTTATTATGTGAAAACATGAAAGTTTATTAGAAATAATAAAGGATTGAAAAATCAGATTTTGGTGAAAATAGAACATGAAATTCAATTGACCATATCTCCTATTATGTTTTGAATTTTTGAGTGTGGTCAAGTTCTAGAGTTAGGTCTATGAGTTTTGTAACTTATCCAAGTGGAATCACTAGAAAAGATGTTGTAGATTTTTGTGTGGACTGATTTTAGCAAAGTACAAAAACGCAAAATATGAAAAAAATTTCACGCCATGATTTTAAAAGAAATTTTTTGCCACTTAATTTGTGAGAAAAATTATGGCCTTTTGGGACATGAAAGTATATGGTATAAAGTACCTCCTGTCCAACAATGAGCTCATTCCAACTTAAAATGAGAAAGTTATGACCATTTCAATATTTAGGTTTTTCGATGAAAAATGCTATAACAGGAGTTCTATAACTCAGATGACCATGAAATTTAAACCGAAGCTCACGTTAACATGTGTAATATCCTCGCCAAGATTTGGGAATTTCTGGAGTTAACCTTGAGGTAGCTAATTTCTTAAGGAATTAATTAGAAATTAATTTTTGAAAAATAGTAAATGAATTTTAAAAATGTCAAGAAAAATATATGTTCAATATGGGACTATATTATGCTAAATCCCAGAAAAGAATAATTTTTGGGACTGATTTCGTATTTTTCATGAAAATAAATATGAGTTACGAACATATGAGTTAAATATGTTATGTGGAGTTGAAGAATTGGTAAATAGGATTTTATGGCTTGGAAATCCTATATAAGGTATATGTAGATTTTTGATGAGTAATTTGATTATTGGTGATGAAATCTTATGAGTATGGCATTTTTGAATGATTAAATGCATTATTTGGAAAAGTGTAAACAATTAAACGTAATTGTTTATAAGTTTAAGAAGTGATTAACATATTGTTATAGTATTAACAGTATTAGATTATGATTTTATTAAGTGATTGATAATGTCTGGATAAATTTAAAGTTTTTAATATTTATCCTTGATTTAGTTTGATTAATTCTTATAATATTGTCATCATCCTCATATTTATATTATGTTGAAAGTCATATGTGGCCTGTAGTGCATAGATGGACTTGGTATGATTATGACCAGGGATTCTTCGGTATAATCATGACCGTAATATTGCAAATGATGTGGAAAAAGTCCTCATTGGCCATTGTATAAAGTAAATGCAAAGGTTAGGATACTTTGCACAATAAAAGTATGGTTCAAGGAACTTGCACAACCAAAGAGTGAAGTTCAAGGAAACTTGCTCAATATAAATTTGAGTAAGGTTAGGGAACTCTATTTGCTCAGCTACAATATAATTCTAGCTTTAATTAACTTGCGTTGAAACGACCTAATATTAACAAGTTGGTCTTTTCAATTAGTATGTGTAAACTAATATGAGTCTATAATTACAAGAATCAAATCATCACATAGCATGCTTCTCAACACATTATATGGCATATTGGTCATATATTACAAGTTAAAGAAATCATACAAGCATGCCTTGAATTTCAGAATCAAAACAGAATCTTGGCAAGATCATGCGGTATTACATGAATGCGCTGGTCTGAGGCTTAGGGGACTACACATCTACATTGTCCCTGGCGGCACTGTGTTTAAGCTTTGCTCTCCTGACTTCATCCCAACTCTAACACACTAATTACACATATATTTCAACATACATACATTCTAGAGTTTCACACATAACACATTACCATACTTGAGTTCATTACCACAAGTTTAAATTACAATTTATATGTCATGAAAACATAAAAATCATGTAAACATCATGCTCAATACATATGTATCATGTCTAGGGATATAATAGATATAGCATGACATCTTAACCCTATAGCATCTAAGTACTCATATATTATGTAACTTAAGTTTGAAAACATGTTCAAGGCTATCTCTAAAATCATTTTAGCATGAACGATGCAATCCAACACATGTAAGATAAGCCTAAAACCTTTATCATAAGTAACTAAGTTATGATAACCTCTTTTCAAGATCAGAAACTATATCTTGTAATCATTCATGTTCATTAGCCTTATTGTACTAAGCTTTTCTTTTTAAACCAAGTTCATGCACAAAGCTTATCAAGTTGGTCATGGATACGACAGCTATGAATCATATATCATGCGTATTTAGGTTCCAAATCAGTCATATACATGAGCCACTAAGTTCAGAACTTGTGAACATGTATTACTTCAAAGTTTGTTTTCTAAACTTTAAGTTTTTCATTACAAATCTCTTACTAAAACGTGATGATCACTTCATACTACATAAGATAACCTCATATCTCATGCTATAAAACCTTTTGAGGTATGTATTTAAGATATAACACTAAGTTCTCAACACATAGCATAAACAAAAAATTAACTGGTTATGGGGTACGGCGCAGCTGTGCTTCACCCTAGTACAAATAGGGTGCAGCTGCGCCATGCTTGCACCAGAGGCAGTAACCTGCTCCGTTCTACAGAGCATCAAACATTAACAATTCTCCTTGATTTAAACATGCTTAATATCATCATTTAAGAGTTCATATATGCAAGCCTACTTCATAAACATATCAGGGCATGTTAATTCACGTTGATTAACAAAGAATTCAAGTAATCCCTAGTAATTTGACAAACCCAACTAAGAACAAAAGTTTAGGGTTAAACCTCTTGAAGCTTAATTGAATTCTCCAACACTTTAGATTACACTCCTTCAATTGCTCAACAATTTCAATGAGGAAGATGAGGGTCTCATTTATAAAAGAATGGTTACATAGATAATACAATTACCTCCCAAATCAAACCAAAGGATTTCAAGAATGTATAATGGTTAAGAGAGAGTTGGTGAGAGTTGGTGATTTCACTCATGAATCCCACTCCCCATCTACTCTTTGCTCTAGGTTTGTTGAATTTGAGATGAATATAAAGTAGAATAGCTAGCTTTTTGGAAAATACATAAATTAGCTTCATGTTACTATTCATGTACTTGGTGACACTCAATTTGGGACAAGAGAGAAAAATCTCAGCACTTGCACAAAATATAATACTAAAATAACATATGGTTTATACTATACACATAATATATACTTTGGTTATATAATATGTATACATAACTCATTTCATATAACATAGGTTATAATGATTTAAAGGGGCATATAATATATTTTCTAATTACAAGGTATCAAGTAGTGCACATACATATAATCCATGTACATTAAATACACACAATAAAATAACATAGTTAGGTATTATTAACCGGGTATCTCCATAATTATATTTTACTACTCACATAACCACATTATTTAATATTATCTATCTAGTGTACAAACATAATTTCTTTCCAAATTTCTGGAATACACCGATATTCAATTAGGTATACAACATCCATTCTGAGTCGCCAAATACATGGTACATAAAGCAAACTACAACTTCAATAATACAATTGTCGTGCAAAATACGACAACACATACTGTGAGTTTAAATACAAATATTATCTTCTAGACAATATCCACACTCAAATAAGTCCTCATTACAATTATTCAAACACTATTTTACAGAAATAGTGAGGACTGCTAAAATATCTTTACAAAAATATGATAAAATATAATAGACAACAAGTTTTAGATCAACAACTGCAGCGGAAACAACAATCCATTAGAAGAGTCAAGTAGAGAATGAGTTCTACTATCTTCTAAGATTTAAAAGTCCATCATCAATATTTTATCCCTGTAACAACAATCAATATACATCTTTAATTAATATTCATCTTTTGCTCTGAGGCCAAAGATATTCATTTGTATCACCAGTTGGTCATGTTCATCTCAACACCTGTTCATTTTTGCACTACGGGCCAAAGATATTCATCAGTTAATCATTCATCTTTGCACTACAGGCCAAAGATATTCAGTAATATCATCATTTAGGACTAAGGATGATGAAAAATATTTTAAAGAAAAGCGAATCCGGTGAGATGTAAGGACAAATATTAAGGATTAAGTATAACGGTTTATTCAAGATTAATAATACTCCATAATAACCAATTTTGAGCGAAATTCAAAATAAAGACCAAAACATGGATACAATCAAAGATAGTAACCATAATAGACATCTTGGACAAAAAGAAAAATTTCATTTTTTGGTGAATAGTGTAAATATTATTCGTGAATAGTCTTAGATATCGTGAATAGTAACCCCACACAAAAAAGTTCCAAATTTGATAAAAACGTTCACCAATATTTTGGCATAATGATATTGAAGAAAATAATATCATTTAAGAAGAAAATAACATCCCTTACCTCAAAATAACAGTACATCTGATCGGAATATCGGTATAAGGCTGAAGGAAACTTGCACTGATAAATAGAAACTCACAAAGTATCTAAATACTCACAAAATACACTCGATAATATAGAGAGAGAAAGAGAGAAAACTTTTGTTTCTGGTGTGATTTTCAATTCTAACTTAGCTCTCTATTTATAGGAAAATATTAGCACGCCGAAACAGACTTGACCTGTAATCTGATGGCTTTACCTACTACTATTCCCACCCACCACATTTGAATAAAAATTCTAGCACATTTCTCACCAACCAAAAGAGGGGCCCACCAATTCTAGAATTTTCCACCAAAATGATAAATTCCGAAAATTCAACAATTTCTGAACTAGTCACCTCTTAAAATTCATAACAAATCATACGTTCATTTTTAACGGTTCAAAATTTTTGTGGACATATACTCAACTTATATATGTATAACATATCCAAAAATCACAACGATCCAACGGTCGGATTAAAAATTATAATTCACGCAATATATCTCAAAAACACTGGTTTAATTTTTAATACCTCCATTCCGACAAAAATACTGATAAAACACCTCAACATTAACTCCTTCATTTTTAACCACAATAAATATATCCAACATTTATATCCACATAAAATAAATATTTCCTTATCATATGAATCAATAATTAATTATTCACAAATAATATTACGTAATCACATTTATGACAACGGGCCATCTCTCCTGTGAAAGTGGGGGCTTTCAATAAAAATTTCTCCTTCTTGGCCAATGATTAGGTGACCAAACCTCTCCTTGATGAAACTTTCTAGACATTGCCAATAATGTTATCTCATAATATTATTCAAATAATATGAATTATTGATCCGATAATGGAAAATCTTGTGCAATGACAATTATTGAAATAACAATAATATAAAATATCAACGCAAAGAATTATTGAATCAATAAAATAAAATATTGAATAATAATTCTTTATAACAATTATTGAGTAGTGCCTTCTTACGTAAGAATCAATAATTCAAAAATATTGTGCATCCACGCGTATTACTATATTTTAACCACTGGGTATTCCAATAGTGTTAACGGTAACAACTACGCCATTATTTATAAAAACTCAAACTTGTTTTTTCTTCATCCCAGTTGCTTATTACATTATGGGGCCCACTAATGATCAATTATGGCAAGTCTTTAATATTCCCGACAACAAGAATATTCCACGACCAAATGAATATTCCCAAACAACAATCATTATTTTATAACCACTTGCTTATTTTGCAAAATTTGCACATTTCACCCATAACCAAAATATTATATCAATTTAACACCTTATTATTCACAATAATAATTAGAGGAAATTCGATTTTATTTATAATAAGTTGAGGTCTTACAATATATATATATATATATATATATATATATATATATATATATATATATATATATATACCATTTGGGGGAAGGAGAGATTAAAAGAAGATTAAAGGAGAAGAACATAAGAGAGCGCAAACAAACACAATTAAATTACTAAATAAAATAGTTTTATTGATAACTTAAACTATTTACAAGAGCAGAATGTAAAATGACTTAGAAGTTTACTGAATTAAGAACATAAGATGAAGAGAGGTTAAGAAGGCTAAACAGCGGTAGAGGCTAAAGATTTATCAGAGAAGGAGCTCTAAGTCTTTCTAAGTCTGCCTTACCGAAATGAATTCAATTTCCTTTTATAGAACAAGGAAATGAATTGTTTACAAAGTTACTATTATATTAACTGAAGTAAAAGTACAAGTAAAAACCCAGTTAAAGGGAACCGTTGTTCCTCACCCAGTTAGTCAAACCACCCACAATAAATTTCAGGTGCTTGGTACAGTCCCCAAGCCCTATTAATCTATCCTAGCTAGTCAACCAGAAGCATTTGATATTTTTGCTAATCAATCGAGGGCAACCTCATCAAAACCCAGTTATCCAGCTTCTGAATATTGTACTAAATATGATCAACATCTGTTTCATATTGAGTTATCAATGAAGCCCAAGAATGACCCATCAAATTAGTCACTCAAAGATTTTCCTCTTTGGATGGCATTTCCTCCCATGGCTCCTTATAAATCCTTGTGTATTATAAGGATATCCTTCTTAAACCGAAATCAGGTCTTTATTAAACTTATTTATGCCAACGATGATAAATCCAAACTCCTTTATCACTCGTTGTACATTAAGCAGATTCTCAATTTTTCCGATTGGGGTAGTCATCCTTCTGATCTCAGGTCTCTTTCTAATCATTCTAGCTCATTCTATTATTATGATTACATGGAAGCCTGGTATAAGATTTTTCTTCACCAAAATGAAGATCACAGCCATTCGTGGTTTGTGCAATTCGACCACAAGTTTAAGAGTCAATTCCCGAAGTGGTTCACCCTTTGGTGGACAAGAATTGGTTTGGATCATGCGATCCTTCCAGAGCTTCTCTTGGCACAACTTAAACATTTTAGTACGCATAGTAATTATCATCCCAAATATGAGGAAAACCCAGTCTTCCTTATATTCTGTAGTAAATATAAAATCCCTTGGATTCTTAAGTGGCAATATGTCATTTTGTCTCCTCAGGAAGTCTCTGTTTTTCAGCCTCCGTCTTCCATAGGTATCCGGACGGCTCCTACAGTCATTTCCCCTATTGTTTATGTCTCTCACCGTTTTTACATTAAATGGTGGGATAAATTCGGTGTCGATAGAATTGTTGGCCAAGTTCAAAAAGAATTTTTGGCTACTCCTTTATTAACTCCTCCAGTTATTACGGCCCTTGCCGGTGAATCTTCCAGTAAATCAGTCACTAGAACAGCTGAAAAATCCAAGGAAAAATTAATTGTTCCTCCAGACCCTAGTGAAGTCACTAATGTTTCTAGTTACTCCAACTCTCAGTTGAGGCGTCTTGCAGACGCCATTCATATGAGACTTGACCAGTTACATGAAGAGTCAGACAAAGCTTCTCTTCAATCCAGAGAAGAAAATTCCAGTCAAAATCTTGATGACGAAGATGATTGTGATCCTTATGGCACTATCAACCTTCATGACGCGCAGGATCCCATCTCCTGATTCCTGTAGTAATCAATCAAAGTGGATGAGTGACGATATCATCTGTCTTCACTCCATCAAGACTGCCTTTCAGCAGACCTCGGTCGAGCAAGCCACCTTACGCTGACCTAGTCATCGAAGATCTCCCCTTTTCCACCGGCAAAGCGAAAGAATCGATTAGACATCCGGCCCCCCGTAGCATTAGTCAAAAAGATATACCGCTTCTCCACCGAAAGCAGATTCTTTTACTTTTACTTTACTTTAGTAAATGTAATATGTTTTTTACTTGTACTTTTACTTCAGTTAATGTAATTGTAACTTTGTAAACAGTTCATTTCCTTGTTCTATAAAAGGAAATTGAATTCATTTCGGTAAGGCAGACTTAGAAAGAATCAGAGCTCCTTCTCTGATAAATCTTTAGCCTCTACCGCTGTTTAGCCTTCTTAACCTTTCTTCATCTTATGTTCTTAATTCAGTAAACTTGTAAGTCATTTTACATTCTGCTCTTGTAAATAGTTTAAGTTATCAATAAAACTATTTTATTTAGTAATTTAATTGTGTTTGTATGCGCTCTCTTATGTTCTTTTCCATTAATCTTCTTTTAATCCCCTTCCGCCCCAAATGGTATACCATTTTTGGATGGTAATGTCTTTAATTCTCTTAAGGGAAAGACCTTGAATAAAAAGATCAGGTTCTTCCTTGGTACCTGATGATTCGGGTTCGTCATGACTTTCATTACTAGAAGAGGAATCGTGTACTTGAAGATCTGATTTTTTATTATCAATCTCTTTTCTTAAATTAGAAATGTCTAATTTTAAGCCAGAAATTTCTTTCTTGAGTTTGTTAACTTCTTGATTTAACTCAGGGAGGGTAATCTCTTTAACCGGGGACTTAAATCTTTCAAGTGTTTTATTAAGACTGAAAATGGGTTTTTCTTTGCCTCTAAGAACCTTATCGGTAACTTTCTTATCTTTAGTTAATAAATTTTTAACTAATTCATATATTGAGTTTTTAATCCAGGGTCAGTAATTTTACTTATTAAATCGATTAACAAAGAGCTTTCTTCGTCATCTTTAGTAATTACATTAATTCTTTTGCAACAGTTATTACTGCAATTTTTAGTACATATGGTGACTTCATTATCACTATTTGACTCAAATGGTATCAAAGCCAAGTTGTTTGTTGTTAGTAACTATTTAGTAAGATCTTTTTAATCAAACTTCTCTTTACTTTTTCAAAATTATCTTCTTCCTCAGAGTTCTGAAGTCACCTTACTTACCTGTAGTCCACCTAGTTCGTGTCTAACCTTTGTAAGTCTCCAGGGTGTGAGTAGTGTCGGGTTATAGAACATAGGTATGAGTCTACTTAGGGTAAACAGCGTATGCATGAATGAACCTTGAGTTAAGATTTTATTTTGAAAACAGTTAAGATGAGTAGATTATTTAGATCTAGCTCTTCAGTTAGTAACAGGTCAGCCTTGCCTCCTGTCCCTGACATCGTCAACCATAAAGAACATAGTTATGAAAACATTAGTCAAGTATTACATAATTGGAACATACCTAAGGTATCTCCAAAAGAAATTTATCAGTCAACCTTTTTAGATAATTTCAAATCAGATTATAATGTTAAAACAGTTGAAAAGGTTTATGCAATTAACAAAGAATATGAAAATTGTAGTCTTTTATCTCCAGAAGTTATTAAAAAACACAAAAAAGGGTTATAATTTTATTCATTTAGGTCTTGTTCAAGTTGCAGTTAAACCACTCAACAGAAAAGGAATTAATTCATCTATTTATCTTTGTCTTAGAGATGCTAGAATTTTAAATTATTACCCTAGTATTATTGGTGCCATGGAAACAAGCTTGCATAATGGTCCTATCCATTTCAATTGCTTTCCTAATTTCACCTTGAGTCTTAGTGATCAAAATTTATTTAAAGCTTTATCATTAAATATTAAAAGCTGCGGTGAGATTACTCAAATGATTGAAGGATCGCAACTATTGCTTTGATTTCTGAGGATTTATTATAAGACTATGAAGTCAAACTTGAATGTTCATGCTCTTAATAAAAGTCCTAAAGATCAAATGATTTTAATTCAAGTTCAACTAGTGATGCTAATATCCGGATCCAGGAATAATTCTGCGGAAGGATATTACTTTACCTAGTCGATGGACTTTCTTGAATGAATTACCACAACAGCCCATAATTAACAATTTATTAAATTTAGAAAATATCAAACAATTTTCAGATGGAACTGTTAAAATTAGTTTTGAACGCACTAGAACACCAATCATTATTGAAGATATTTCCAGTTCATCAACACCTTCAGTTATTCATACTAGAAGAGATTCTGAAGTACTTAGTAATCCTTCGGTTAGAGATATCAAACTTAAAGGTATCCTTAATCAAGGACAAGTTAGTCATCCGTGTTATACCCGAATGATCCTAATGAAGATGAAGGTTCTTCTTCTATAGCATCTTCTACATGTATCCCACTCGATCGATTTTAATGCCCCGATTAACAATCAGTTAAGAGTTATTAAAAAAGATTTCATTTTAGATTGGAAAAATTTAGTAAAAGATTTTAATTCAAAATCTAATAAGAAAAAAGACATCTATTTAGATCTAATCACCCTGTTGAAAAAGAAAGAGATAAAATAGTTAATAGATGGAAAAGATTTATTAAAAATGAAGAAATTAACGTTACTTTTTACGATTGGTATGAACAATATCAAAGTAAGTGTAATGTTATTAATAAAACTCAATGGATTAAAGAAGACAAATCAAAAATTTCGTCTAGTCATCCTCCTTTAGAAACAGTTCTACTTCCAGTTAAAAATATCTCAGTTATTGCTAGTCCTTTTAAAATCCCTGATGGAACTAATAAAAAAATAATTGAGCAATTAAACTTTAGTAATCAATATCTAGCAACTGTAGGAAAACAACTAGATAGAATTGAGGAAAAATTTGAAGAGAATATTATTAAGAAACCTGATTCAAAAATTGAATAACCTTTAATTAATTTACCAGAAAACAGATATAATTTAGGTTTACCTAATGAATACAGTGAACTTGTTCAGTCTATTGATATGTTATTTAAAAAACTTAAAACTGAAGCAGGTCCAAGTAGAACTATTGCTATTATCGATCAAGTAGAGTCTGATGATGATAACGACAGTTCCTCTATGAACTCTAATCACTCATCCGTTTCAAACCTAAATGAACAGCTAAAAAAATTAACTGTAAATAACACAAGTATTACCAGAAATTGGTACTCTAGACCTACTCCTCTGGATCTACAGTTTGAAGAGAGAAATCTAGATAAATAATTTTCTGTTTCATCCAATAAAATATATGAATGGAATATTGATGGATTTAGTGAACAAGAAGTTCTTAATAAGTTAAATCATATGTCTATGGTAGCTAATAGCTATATCACTAAATTCAACAACCTGTCCCAGCCAAACATTGTTGAATTATTAGCTAGTGGATTTACTGGTATTCTCAGATCTTGGTGGGAGAAACATCTCACAGAAGATATTACAGTATCTATTATTCATGCTATCCAGAAAGATGATGACTGCAATCCCATCTTTGATGAAGATGATGGTATTGGTCCGCCTGATGGAGTTAATACTTTAATTTTTACCATTATTAAACATTGTGTTGGAACTCCTAGTAATATAACTGAAAGAATTCATGATCAACTTAGTAACCTTACTTGTCCCACTCTAAGTGATTTTAGGTGGTACAAAGATGTTTTTACTTCATGAGTTATGATGCACACTGATAGCAATAAACCATTTTGGAAAGAAAAGTTTGTTAATGGTTTACCTTCTTTGTTTGCACATAAAGTTAGAGAAGAATTAAGTAAAAATTTAGGATATATTGATTATGATAACTTAACCTACGGTGATATCATAAGTTATATTCAAAAAATAGGTTTAAAAATGTGTATTGACTTTAAATTAGCTAAGCAAGCTAGTAAAGATAAAAATAAAGCTAAATACGAGTTAGGCACCTTCTGTGAACAATATGGTCTACCGCCTGTTGCTCCCTCTAGAAGAAAGCACCGGTGTAAGCATAAACAAATTGAGTCACATAAAAGTCATAAACGTCGTAAAAGGAAATATAATCAAGATAATAATAAGACTAATCAAGATTCTTATTATAAGAAACCTAAGTCAACACACAAATCAACTAAAAAATCAAAGAAATTTGATAAAAGTAAAATTGTCTGTCACAATTGTGGGTAGAAAGGGCACTTTAAAAGTGAGTGCAGGGTTAAGCAAAAATTAGCTTAGTTAAACATCTCAGCCGAAGATACTGAACAGTTATTAGAATTAATGAGGATTGAAAATAACAATAGTAATGAAGAAGTTTCAGACATCCCAGAATCTTCTAGTAATAACACTTGTAGTGATGAGTCAAATAGTGATAATGAAGTCACCATATATCTTTGAAAATTTCGGTAATAATATTGCAAAAGAATTAATGTAATTACCAAAGATGATGAAGAAAGCTCTTTGTTAATCGATTTAATTAGTAAAATTACTGACCCTGGATTAAAAACTCAATATATGAATCAGTTAAAAGATTTATTAACTAAAGATAAGAAAGTTCTTGATAAGGTTCTTAGAGCGAAAAAAAACCCATTTTTAGTCTTAATAAAACACTTGAAAGATTTAAGTCCCTGGTTAAAGAAATTACCTCCACGAGTTAAATCAAAGTTAACAAACTCAAGAAAGAAATTTCGGCTTAAAATTAGACATTTCTAATTTAAGAAAAGAGATTGATAATAAAAAATCGGATCTTCAAGTACAAGATTCCTCTTACAGTGAATGAAAGTCATGATGAACCCGAATTATCGGTACCAAGGAAGAACACGATCTTTTTATTCAAGGTCTCTCCTTAAAAGAATTAAAGACATTACCATCCAAAAATGGTATATCTCTATTAATTTAATCATTGATAAAACTTTCTCTGTCTGACTCCTACTTTGGTTGATCTTTGAGTGCAGACTTGAACTGTATTCAAGAAGGTCTTATCCCCACTAGGTACTATAGGAAAACTAGTGAAAACTTAATTGACTAATGGTAGTCAAATGAAAATAAAATATAAATTACCTAATGTGCATATTTGTCACAGAGCGGTATGTGTTTAAAAACCTCATTCGTTTTAATTACAAACCTTCTGAGATAAAATCATCTTAGGTCTTCCTTTTATATATTTATTATACCCATTTACTACTAGTAATAAAGGTTTAAGCTGTGAGCATTTAGGAAAGAAAATTACATTTAAATTCCTAACAAACCAAAAGAAAGAGATTTAAAATTTATTCAAGAAGAATCAATTTCTAAATCATTGAATCTGTTAAACTGTAAAGTTACCCACCTAAATTTCCTTAAAGAAGAAGTTAGGTATCAACAAGTTGAAGAACAAACAGAGTTCAAGAAAAGATAAATGAGTTAAAAGATTATTTAACAAAAAATCTATGTTCTGATTCTCCCAATGCTTTTTGGCATAGGAAGAAGCACATAGTTAGATTACTCTATGCTAAGGAATTTAAAGAACATTTAATTCCCACCAAAGCTAGGCCTATTCAAATGAGTCATGAACAGATGTAGTTATGTAAAAAGGAAATTAATGATCTTCTTAGTGAAGGTTTAATTAGACATAGTAAGTCACCATGGTCTTGCCCAGCCTTCTATGTTAACAATGAAGTTGAGAAAGAAAGAGGAGTCCCTCGTCTAGTCATTAATTACAAACCATTAAACAAAGTACTTGAATGGATTAGGTACCCTTTTCCCAATAAGGATGATCTCCTTGGTAGGTTAAGTGTCTCCACCATCTTTAGTAAATTTGACCTTAAGTCTGGATTCTGGCAAGTAGCTATTCATCCTGATGATAGGTACAAAACATCATTCACCACTCCGTTCGGACACTACGAATGGAATATTCAGTCATTTAGACTAAAAAATGTACCCAGTGAATTTCAGAATATTCTTAACAATATTTTGAATCCTTTCAGTCATTTTATCATTGTTTATATTGATGATATCCTTGTATTCTCCAAGACTATTGAAGAGCATATTAAGCATTTGAATTCGTTCTTCAAAACGGTTAAAACCAATGGTCTTGTTCTTTCACCTTCCAAATGTAGTACATTTTTTGACTAAAAAGTCAGGGTTTCTCGGATTAATCCTCTATCATGGACTCACGCGGTCAATTGAGAGCTATTCAATTCGTAAATAGGTTCCCGAATAAGATTACCGACAAAACTTCACTTCATTCTGAGATTTCTTGGCTCGCTTAATTATATTGGCAAGTTTTACAAGAATCTCGGGAAGATTTGTAAGCCTCTTTTTCGGTAACTTACAAAGTAATCCTCCTCCATGGTGACATTCATAATTACATCATTCAACAAGTTAAAAAAATATGTTAAGGTTTTGCCTTGCCTTGGCATCTCTAATGATTTAGCTTTCAAAATAGTTGAAACTGATGCCTCTGACATTGGATTCGGTGGCACACTCAAACAAAAGTTAACTCCCACTTACGATGAACAAATTGTTCATTTCCATTCGGTATGGAACCTACTACACATTAAAATACAAATCTTATTAAAAAAGAATTTTATCCCTTGTCCTGTGTATTAAAAAATTTCAGAGAGATTTACTGAATCATAAATTTCTAGTTAGGATAGATTGCAAGTTAGCAAAATTCATTCTTGAAAAGGACGTTGAAAACGTCGCCTCTAAGCATTCATTCGCTAGATGGCAAGCTATTTTAAGTATTTTTTATTTTGATATTGAATATATTAAAGGAAGTAACAACTCAGTTCCTGATTTTCTCACACGTGAGTTTATTAACGCAGGTACTATTGCAGCAACATGGGTATGCGAGGAGGTTCCTCTTCGCGTGGTCGTGGTCGCCCTCCCAACCCAGTCAATCAGTTAAAGGGAACCGTTGTTCCTCACCCAGTTAGTCAAACCACCCACAATAAATTTCAGGTGCTTGGTACAGTCCCCAAGCCCTATTCATCTATCCTAGCTAGTCAACCAGAAGCATTTGATATTTTTGCTAATCAATCGAGGGCAACCTCATCAAAACCCAGTTATCCAGCTTCTGAATACTGTACTAAATATGATCAACATCTGTTTCATATTGAGTTATCATCAGTGAACCCAAGAATGACCCAGTCAAAATTAGTTGCTCAAGATTTTTTCTCTTGGATGGCATTTCCTCCCCATGGCTCCTTATAAATCCCTTGTGTATTATAAGGATATCCTTATTGAAACCGAGTCAGTCTTTATTAAACCTATATATGCCAACGATGATAAATCCAAACTCCTTTATCACTCGTTGTACATTAAGCAGATTCTCAATTTTTCCGATTGGGGTAGTCATCCTTCTGATCTCAGGTCTCTTTCTAATCATTCTAGCTCATTCTGTTATTATGATTACATGGAAGCCTGGTATAAGATTTTTATTCACCAAAATTGTGACGCCCCCAAAATTAGGTATACATCACCCATCCTGGGTTGCCAGATACATGGTACAGAATTCAAATACAACTTACTAATACAATTTGTAATGTATACAATACGACAAAACATAAAGCTGTGAGTTTGAATACAATTATTGTCTACTAGAGATTATACAAACTCAAAAGGAGTCTTCATTACAATTATTATAACACTATTTCATAGAATAGTGAGGACTACTAATGCTATCCTCTGGACCATTACTCCATTCCCCCAGGCTAAGTCCCGGCTATATTCTCATTTCACAAGAAGAAAAAAGTGAAAAAAAGTGTGAGCTCAACTAGCCCGATAAAAATATTATGACTAAGATAATGCGAAATAAATTATCATTAGCCTTCAACAATGATGTTAAACCGATAAAATATAATAAACATCAAGTTTAAGCTGCGGTGAACCAAAGAATTCATTAAAAAGAGTCAAGTAGAAAATAAAATCTACTATATTTTATGATTTAAAAGGTTTTCATCATTGTTATAGTTGAGACTCAGCTTAATAAATATTTCACATCATCAAATCACCCCTGCACTACTTCCAAGGATATTCTTTAGTATCACGACCACAATTATCCATGCACTACGGGCCAAGAATATTTGTGTATTCATTAATGGTCATGATCATGCCAACAACTCGTCCATCAATGCACTACGGGCCAATGAGGATTTTACCACATCATTTGTAACATTACGGTCATGATTACACCGAATAATTCTGAGTCATAATCATACCAAATCCATCTATACACTTTCTGAGGCCACAGATGACTTTCAACATAATATAAACATGAGGATGATGACAATGATATAAGAATTTAATAAAACAAGTTCAAGAATTAATTTATCCAGGAACTAATAATGTCCAAATTGTCAACATGATACTTCTTTGTAGAGTAAAATTCAAGAATGATCAGAAGAATATTTCCATGAAAAGATACTAGATGAAGCACAAATATCAAGGATATTCCACTAATTTCATGGAGTATAGAAGTCAAAGTTTTAACCAACTAAGTATAATAAAGAATGGAATAACAAAAGAAATCACCATGCATGTGATAGGCCTTACGAGGAGGTTATTCCAACAGAATAATAAATAACGGAACTAGGTTCGGCGTAAAAAAGCGCATGCAGACGAGGATATTTCAACGAATAATAAAGAATGGAACTAGGTCCGGCGTAAAACACACAAAACAGATGGTCCAACGAAATAATAATAAAAAAGAAGGAACCGGTCCGGTGTAAAACACCTGAATAAGATGTTCCAATGTAATAATAATAAAAATTTTTAACCGAATCCTGTAAAACACTACAGACATGATGTTCCAATGAGAATAATAGAAGAATGTCACCAAGTATAGGTAAACCGCGTGTATACGAGGTTATTCCAACGAAATAATAAGCAATAGAATAACAACAGTTCTCTTCATGAATAAGAAAGAATAACACCCTTACTTTAGTAGGAGATTGAATCTTTAGCGATGGTGTAGTAACGAATGTATACTCTTCTTCTTTCTCTTTATTCTCTCTATACTTTCTCTCTCTATAGCTTGAATGAATTAAGTGAAAAATAATGAAGCACTAGGACTCTATTTATAGAAGATTTCTAGCTTAGCACTTGCCATGTGAAAAGGCAAGTGGCTTGACGACTTGTGATGTGAAAAGAAAAGTAGTTTGACGCCTGTAATGTGAAACGACAATTGGTTCGATGCCTGTAATGTGAAATGACAAGTGGTTTGACGACTGGTAAATGTAATTACTATTAACGAAGGTAATTACTATTGACGAAGGTAATTACTATTGACGAAGAGACTCTTAGATGATGACATATGGGCCCCCCATAAAATAACCAAACTTACCACAAACTTCTTATAACAGACTCTTTATATACATCAAGGATTGAATAAATATTACCACAAATCGTTTTATTTTTAATCAACACATATTTAATCTTTCAACAATTATTAATCATTTATAACTTGTCTCAATTATTGATTTAATAATATAACATATTATACAGATGATACTGTGACAATAATTGAATCAATAATATAAGAGATATGATGCAGCAATTACTATAGCAATAATTGAGTATAGCTGAGTGACTTCTCACGTAAGCATCAATAATCAATACCGTGTGCTACTATGCAATCACGCATATTACTGTACTTTTACTACCGGGTAGTTCAACAGTTTTAACGGTAACACCTCCGCCGTTATTTTTATAGAAAGATAATTTTGTCATTTTCTAACTACGACAATTCTTCCGTTGTGGGGTCCATCAATGATTGAACCGTCGTACGAATATTCCCCGAAAAAAGAATATTCCCCGACCAAACGAATATTTTATAACAACTTGCTTACTTTGCAAAATTTATAAATATTACCCACAACTATAACATTATATCAAATTTATTCCATAATATTCAAAAATAATATTTATAGAAAATTCATCTTTATTTATAAAAGTTGGGGTCTTACAACCTCCCCTTCTTATGAAATTTCACCCTCGAAATTAGGGTACGTACCTGGTATGTCGAAGAGGTAAGGATACCTTGATTTCATTTCAGATTCTAACTCCCAAGTCATTTCCTCAACATCGTGGTTTCTCCACAAAACCTTGACTTGAGGTATAACTTTTGAGCGTAGAATATGTTCCTTCTTATCCAAGATTTGAACAGGAACCTCTTCATACGTCAAATCTTCCGCTATTTCGTCCGGTTCTAACTCAATAATGTGGTTCGGGTCTTTCACATATTTACGTAACATGGATATGTGAAAATTGTTATGAACACGAGATATACTTGGCGGTAAAGCGAGTCTATAGGCCACAGTTCCTACTCGATCGAGGATTAAAAATGGGCCAATGAATCGAGGATTGAGTTTTCCTCTCTTTCCAAATCTTGTAACTCCTTTCCATGGAGCAACACGTAACAACATATGAGATCCTATATCGAATTCCACGTCCTTTCGATGAAGATCAACATAACTCTTTTGTCGATTTTGTGAGGTTTTTATACGTTGTCGAATCGTTTGAATCTTTTCCGTAGTCATACGTACCAACTCCGGTCCCAACAACGTTGCTTCACCCACCTCATCCCAATCTTTGGAGAACGACACTTTCTTCCATACTGGCGCTTGAATGGAGCCATGCCAATACTTGCTTGATAAGCTTGTTGTTATAGGAAAACTCCACCAATGGTAAGAACTTGTCCCAACTTCCTTGAAATCAAGGACACGAGTCTTAATAGATCTTCAAGAGTTTGAATAGTCCTCTCCATTGTCCGTCCGTCTACGAGGATGAAATGCCGAAGCTAAATTGTGAAATCATGCCCATAGCTTTTTGCAAACTAACCCAAAATCGTGAAGTGAATCTTGGGTCTCGATCAAAACTATGGATACTGGAAAGCATACCATGCGATCTTACAATCTCATTTATGTACATCTGAGCAAGACGTTCAAGTGTATAAGTTTCTCGTATCGGTAAGAAATGAAAGCGGACTTGGTCAATCTATCAACAATGACCCAAATCGCATCTATGCCTTGAGAAACCTTAGGAAGGCCGTGCTTGAAATCCATGGTAATGTGCTCCCACTTCCATTCTAGAATTTCAAGTGGTTGCAATGGACCTTTTGGTACTTGATGCTCCGCTTTAACTCGTTGACAAGTTAGACACCTTGAGATAAACAACGCTATCTCTCTCTTCATATTGCTCCACCAAAATATATGACGAATATCATGATACATTTTGGTACTCCCAAGATGGATTGAAAACGGTGTGTTGTGCGCCTCCATCATGATTTTATACTTTAAATCAGGGTTGTTAGGAACACAAAGTCTGGAGTTGACTCGAAGTATTCCTTCTTCATCGATTCTTGCTTCCGGCATAGCACCTTCTTGCACTTTCTTCCTCATACGCATCAGCTCCAGGTCTGTAGCTTGAGCACTTTTAACTTTATCGATTAAAGTCAGTTCTACTCATATATTCGCCATCGTCACATGCCTCCATGGAGTCTTTAACTCTATCTCCATCCTTTGCAAGTCACACAAAATAGGCCCTTGCGTTGACAATATCGCACTCGTACTTGCATATGATCTTCTACTCAATGCGTCAGCTACCACATTTGTTTTTCCAGGATGGTATTGGATGTTATGATCATAATCTTTCAACAGTTCAAGCCAACGTCATTTTCGCATGTTGAGTTCCTTTTGAGTGAAGAAATATTTGAGGCTTTTAAGATCCGTAAAGATCTCCACTTTCTCCCCATACAAGTAATGCCTCCAAATTTTAAGTGCAAAGACAACAGCTGCCAACTCTAGATCATGAGTAGGATAATTCCTCTCATATTCTTTGAGTTGTCGCGAGGCATAGGCTATGACTTTTCCATATTGCATGAGAACACATCCTAACCCTTTGCCCGAAGCATCACTGTAGATGACAAATCCTCAAGGCGGATGGTATTGTCGAGCAGTGCTTTGAAATGAGTCTCCTCTTGAGTTCTTGAAAACTCTTCTCACATTCTTCGCTCCAATAGAACTTTGTATCTTTCCGAGTCAAATGAGTTAATGGAGTAGCGATTAGAAAATCCTTCCACGAATCTCCGATAATAACCAAATTAAACCGAAAAGCTACGTGCTTGATCATTTGATTTAGGTTGCTCCCAACTTTGAATAGCTTCAATCTTTCTTTGGGTCAGCAGATATTCCATGACTTGATACCACGTGCCCAAGGAATGCTACTTCCTCAAGCGAACTCGCATTTCTTCAACTTGGCATAAAGCTTATATTCACGAAGCTTTTGGAGTGTCAGCCTCAAGTGTTGCTCATGATCTTCATGGCTTTTGGAATAAATAAGGATGTCATCAATAAAGACGACCACAAAGTGATCCAAATATTCCTTGAATACTCGGTTCATCATATCCATGAAGGCAGCAGGAGCATTAGTCAATCCAAAGGACATGACTAGGAATTCATAATGCCGTCTGGGAGTTACGGCCGTCTTTGGAATGTCATCGGTTCTAATCTTCAATTTGATATCCGGAATCGAAGATCAATCTTTGAAAAGAATTTGGCTCCTTGCAACTGGTCAAACATGTCATCAATACATGACAATGGATACCTATTTTTGATGGTGACATGATTCAACTCCAGATAATCAATACAAAATCGCATACTCCCATCTTTCTTCTTCACGAATAGAAGCAGGGCACCCCAGGGAGAAGTACTAGGACGAATAAAGCCAATGTCTAACAATTCCTGTGGTTGGGTCTTTAACTCCACGAAGTTCAATAGGAGCCATTCGATATGGGGCTTTGGAAATGGGTTTTGTCTGGGTTCAAGGTCGATACAAAATTCAATTTCACGCTCTGAGGGGTAGGCCGAAGTTCTTGAGAATACGTCGGAAATTTATGAACAACAGAAATATCATTCAAAGCTGACGTATTTTTGTTTAGATCTGTGACATAAGCTAAGAAAGCTTGACATCTGTTTTTCAATAAACGAATAGCTTTATGGCTTGAGATGACCGTGATTGATTTTAATGGTTTAGTCGCTTGAATTCGCATAATAGGTTGATTAGGAATATGAAAGCTAACAACCTTACGAAAACAATCAATTTTTGCATGATGAGTAGTTAACCAATCAATCCCTAGAATCACGTCAAATGCAAGTATTTTTAATGAAATAAGATCGACATGTAATGTGAGGGTACCGATTTAAACCAAACAAGACTTATAAATAGTGGATGTAATGAAGGTTTCTCCCAACGGAGTTTCCACAGATAAGTCAAAGTCTAATTTCTCTGGAGTTAAATTTAATCGATGAGCGCAAGTAGGAGAAATAAAAGAATGGGTAGAACCGGTATCAAATAAAGTATAGACTTCGTTAGAGTTTATGATAAGCTTACCCGTGATGACCTCATTCGGGTTCCTTGCTTTCTGGGAGGTCACAACAAACGCTCTCCCTTACACTACCGGCTTTTGACCTTTACGGGATGACCTTTGGTGCCTCCATCCTAGCTGAATTTATCTTCGGTGAATGACAAAATTGGGCTAAGTGACCTTCTCTTCCACAATTATAACATGTTTTGGATGGCATCACGCAATTTGAATTTGTGTCCCCCCCTCGCATTTGAAGCATATGATAGGTGGTCTTTCTCCTTCCTTAACAACGGTCTTTGGTCTTTGACGTCTTTCCATCATTGTTGAATCTCCTCTTCTTAAAATGTCCATTCTTATTGTTTTAGCCGATTACCACAAGAAGTGGTTACCATTTACGCTGTTGATTCCCTCCATGCTTGTTGTCACCGCTTGATGACTACTCTCATTTTGGTATTATAATTTTGTCAATTTTCTCTCTTTTTAGTTGCATTGTCTCGTTATCGCTCCACTAACTAAGCCCTATTTACAACATCCAATACAAACACGGTTTATGAGAAATAAGATGTTGGCGTATCTCGCTTCAAACCTCTTAAAAACATTCACGCCATTCTCTCTTCATTATCCACCAAGTGGGGCCTGTAACCGGGATAACTCCGCAAATTTTGCCTCGTATTGCGACACGGGTCATATTGTTTTGTTCCAACTTGATAAACTCCACCTCCTTCATGTGGCGAATGCTTTCGGGAAAGTATTTGTCGTTGAACAGCTCCTGGAACTTCTCCCAAGATATCTTGATCTGATGAGTTGAGTACGTTTTTCTGGATTCCCACCAATGTCTGCCTCTCACGCATGACATAAAAAAGCACGAAGGGACCCTTTTGCTCCTTGGAGCATCCCAAGACATCAAATATCTGGGTGATCTGCTTTATCCATGCTTCCGCCATAAGTGGTTTTGGCTCTCCCTTAAACTTCGGTGGTCCCAGCTCCTTAAACTGTTTAGCGGTGACCGCCCGAGAGTTTCCAGTGTTTCCACCTACGTTTTGGACAAGAGCCGCTCTCGCCTGCTGTTGCATGAATTGAATAAAGCCTCTGAACATTTGATCATTCATCATTTGGTCAGTGTTGTTATTTGCATGAGGATTGTCGCCTTCCTGATGCATATTATCCTGATTATTGATATGTGGTGAATCAACGGTCTCCTGTGCTCCATTGTTATTCTCAACATTCTCAGATGTCATTTTCAGATACTGCCACAAAACAAAAGGTTAATTGACATGTAACATATTATCCCTATATTCTGATCGACCAATAAAATAGCACATAAACTTAGGTAGGTCATACTAGCGAAGGAATTCCCGTCTATCCCTCCTAGTACTATTTCTCATCTTAGCAGGATCATATCCTAAGCTTTGATACCAACCTGTGGCGCCCCAAAATTAGGTATACATCACCCATCTTGGGTGCATGGATACATGGTATAGAATTCAAATACAACTTACTAATACAACTATAAATGTACAATCGACAAAACATAAAGCTGTGAGTTTGAATACAATTATTGTCTATTAGAGATTATACAAACTCAAAAGGAGTCCTCATTACAATTATTATCACACTATTTCACGAATAGTGAGGACTACTAATGCTATCCTCTGGACCATTACTCCATTCCCAGACTAAGTCCCGCTATATTCTCATTTCACGAAGAAACGGTGAAAGAAAGGGTGAGCTCAACTAGCCCAATGAAATATTATGACTAAGATAATGCAAAATAATTATCATTAGCCTTCAACGATGTTAAACCGATAAAATATAATAAACATCAAGTTTAAGCTAGCGGTGAACCAAAGAATCCATTAAAAGAGTCAAGTAGAAAATAAAATCTACTATCTTTTATGATTTAAAGGTTTTTCATCATTTGTTATAGTTGAGACTAAAGCAATAAATATTTCACATCATCGAATCACCCACACTTTTCTGACCAGGATATTCTTTAGTATCACGACCACAATTATCCATGCACTACGGGCCAAGAATATTTGTGTATTCATTAATGGTCATGATCATGCCAACAAGCATCCATCAATGCACTATGGGCCAATGAGGATTTTTACCACATCATTTGTAACATTACGGTCATGATTACACCAAATAATTCCTGGTCATAATCATACCAAGTCCATCTATGCACTACAGAATACACGGATGACTTTCAACATAATATAAACATGAGGATGATGACAATGATATAAGAATTCAATAAAACAAGTTTAAAATTAATTTATCCAGAACTAATAATGTCCAAATTGTCCACATGATACTTCTTTTGTAGAGTAAAATTCAAGAATGATCGAAGAATATTTCCATGAAAGATCTTTGGATGAAGCGCAAATATCGAGGATATTCCACTAATTTCATGGAGTATAGAAGTCAAAGTTTAACCAAGCAATGAGTATAATAAAGAATGGAATAACAAAAGAAATCATCATGCATGCGATAGGCCTTTAAGCGAGTTACTCCAACGAATAATAAATAACGGAACCCGTCCGGCGTAAAAACGTGAGCGAGGATATTTCAAAGCGTCATGGAACGAGGATAAAACACAGCGAACCGGAATAATAATAATAATAAAGCGGAACCGGTCGGTGTAAAACACTGTGAGACGGGATGTTCCAACGAATAATAGAAGAATGTCACCAAGTATAGGGTAAACCAGCATATCTGAGTTATTCCAATAGAATAATAAGCAATGGAATAACAACGATTCTCTTCATGAATAAGAAAGAATAACACCCCTTACTTTAGTAGGAGATTGAATCTTTACGATGGTGTAGTAATGTAATACTCTTCTTCTTTCTCTCTTATTCTCTCTATACTTTCTCTCTCTATAGCTTGAATGAATTCGTGAAAAATAATGAAGCACTAGGACTCTATTTATAGAAGATTTCTAGCTTAGCACTTGCCATGTGAAAAGGCAAGTGGCTTGACGACTTGTGATGTGAAAAGAAAAGTAGTTTGACGCCTGTAATGTGAAACGACAATTGGTTCGACGCCTGTAATGTGAAACGACAAGTGGTTTGACGACTGGTAAAGGTAATTACTATTAACGAAGGTAATTACTATTGACGAAGGTAATTACTATTGACGAAGATACTCTTAGATGATGACATATGGGCCCCCCATAAAATAACCAAACTTACCACAAACTTCTCATAACAGACTCTTTATATACATCAAGGATTGAATAAATATTACCACAAATCGTTTTATTTTTAATCAACACATATTTAATCTTTCAACAATTATTAATCATTTATAACTTGTCGTCTCAATTATTGATTTAATAATATAATATATTATACATATGAATCTTTGTGACAATAAATGAATCAATAATATAAGAGATATGATCACGATGAATTCTTTGTAGCAATAATTGAGTATAAATGAGTGACTTCTCACGTAAGCATCAATAATCAATCTGGTGTTCTACTATCTGACCATGCATATTCTTGTACTTTTACTACTACCGGGTAGTTTAACGGTTTTAACGGTAACACCTCCATAGTTATTTTTATAGAAAGATAATTTTGTCGTTTTCTAACTACGACATGATACTTCCGTTAATGGGTTCCACCAATGATTGAGTAGTCGTCAGAATATTCCCCAAAAAAAGAATATTCTCCTAATTAAACGAATATTTTATAACAACTTGTTTACTTTTGCAAATTTTATAAATATTACCCACAACTATAACATTATATCAAATTTATTCCATAATATTCAAAAATAATATTTATAGAAAATTCATCTTTATTTATAAAAGTTGGGGTCTTACAAAATGAAGATCACAGTCATTCGTGGTTTGTGCAATTCGACCACAAGTTTAAGAGTCAATTCCCCAAGTGGTTCACCCTTTGGTGGACAAGAATTGGTTTGGATCATGCGATCCTTCCAGAGCCTCTCTTGGCACAACTTAATCATTTTAGTACGCATAGTAAATATCATTTTTTTTAAATTACTAAATAAAAGAATCTGCTTTCGGTGGAAAAACAGACGTCTCTTTTAACTAATGTGGCTAGGGGCGGATGTACGATTGATTCTTTGCTTTGATTGGAAGGCGGAGGAGATCTTGATGACTAAGTTGCGGGGAGGCGAGTCTTGAGGAGTGAAGATTGGATGATATCGTCACTCATCCACTTTGATTGATTACTATAGGAATCAGGAGAAGGGATCCTGCGCGTCATGAAGGTTGATAGTGCCATAAGGATCACAATCATCTTCGTCATCAAGATTTTGACTAGAATTTTCTTCTCTAGACTGAAGAGAAGCTTTGTCTGACTCTTCATGTAACTGGTCAAGTCTCATATGAATGGCGTCTACAAGACGCCTCAACTAAGAGTTGGAGTAACTAGAAACATCAAATCTTCCTGAGATTCTTGTAAAACTTGCCAATATAATTAAGCGAGCCAAGAAATCTCTGTAGCTGAGTTTTGTCGGTAATCTTATCTGGCAACCGGTCGTCGAATTGAATAGCTCTGTCAATTGGCCGCGTGAGTCCATGATAGAGGATTAATCCGAGAAACCTGACTTTAGTCAGAAACAAACTACATTTGGAAGGTGAAAGAACAAGACCATTGGTTTTAATCGTTTTGAAGAACGAATTCAAATGCTTAATATGCTCTTCAATAGTCTTAGAGAATACAAGGATATCATCAATATAAACAATGATAAAATGACTGAAAGGATTCAAAATATTGTTAAGAATATTCTGAAATTCACTAGGTGCATTTTTTAGTCCAAATGACTGAACATTCCATTAGTCACTCATCCACTTTGATTGATTACTACATGAATCAGGAGAAGGGATCCTGTGCGTCATGAAGGTTGATAGTGCCATAAGGATCATAATCATCTTCGTCATCAAGATTTTGACTGGAATTTTGTTCTCTGGACTAAAGAGAAGCTTTGTCTGACTCTTCATGTAACTGGTCAAGTCTCATATGAATGGCGCCTGCAAGATGCCTCAACTGAGAGTTGGAGTAACTAGAAACATTAGTGACTTCACTAGGGTCTGGAGGAACAACTGATTTTTCCTTGGATTTTTCAGCTGTTCTAGTGACTGATTTACTAGAAGATTCACCAGCAAGGGCCGTAGTAAGTGGAGGAGTCAATAAAGGAGTAGCCGGAAATTCTTTTTGAACTTGGCCAACAATTCTATCGACACCGAATTTATTCCACCATTTAATGTAAAAACGGCGAGAGACATGAACAATAGGGGAAATGACTGTAGGAGCCGTCCAGATACCTATGGAAGACGGAGGCTGATAAACAGAGACTTCTTGAGGAGATAAAATGACATATTGCCACTTAAGAATCCAAGGGATTTTATATCTCCTGCTTTTCCACCAAAGCGACAATCGATCGAACATCCGCCCCCCGTAGCATTAGTCAAAAGAGCGATACGCTTTTCCACAAAGCGATTCTTTTACTTTTACTTTACTTTAGTAAATGTAATATGTTTTTTACTTGTATTTTTACTTCAGTTAATGTAATAGTAACTTTGTAAACAATTCATTTCCTTGTTCTATAAAAGGAAATTGAATTCATTTTGGTAAGGCAGACTTAGAAAGACTCAGAGCTCCTTCTCTAATAAATCTTTAGCCTCTACCGCTGTTTAGCCTTATTAACCTCTCTTCATCTTATGTTCTTAATTCAGTAAACTTGTAATTCATTTTACATTTTCCTCTTGTAAATAGTTTAAGTTATCAATAAAACTATTTTATTTAGTAATTTAATTGTGTTTGTATGCGCTCTCTTATGTTCTTCTCCTTTAATCTTCTTTTAATCTCCTTTCACCCCAAATGTAGTCTGTTTCTGACTAAAGTCAGGTTTCTCGGATTAATCCTCTATCATGGACTCACGCGGTCAATTGACAGAGCTATTCAATTCGCCGACCGGTTCCCAGATAAGATTATCGACAAAACTCAGCTACAGAGATTTCTTGGCTCGCTTAATTATATTGGCAAGTTTTACAAGAATCTCAGGAAGATTTGTAAGCCTCTTTTTCAGCGCTTACAAATTAATCCTCCTCTATGGACTGACATTCATACTTCTGTCGTCCAACAAGTTAAAAAATAGTGATAAGGTTTTGCCTTGCCTTGGCATCTCTAATGATTTAGCTTTCAAAATAGTTGAAACTGATGCCTTTGACATTGGATTTGGTGGCATACTCAAACAAAAGTTAACTCCCACTTCTGATGAACAAATTATTCGTTTCCATTCAGGCGCATGGAACCCTACACAGTTAAAATACAGTACTATTAAAAAAGAAATTTTATCCCTTGTCCTGTGTATTAAAAAATTTCAGAGAGATTTACTGAATCAAAAATTTCTAGTTAGGATAGATTGCAAGTCAACAAAATTCATTCTTGAAAAGGACGTTGAAAACATCACCTCTAAGCATTCATTCGCTAGATGGCAAGCTATTTTAAGTATTTTTTATTTTGATATTGAATATATTAAAGGAAGTAACAACTCAGTTCTTGATTTTCTCACACGTGAGTTTATTAACACATGTACTATTGCAGCAACATGAGTATGTGAGGAGGTTCCTCTTCGCGTGGTCGTGGTCGCCCTCCTGGCCCAGTCAATCAGTTAAAGGGAACCGTTGCTCCTCACCCAGTTAGTCAAACCACCCACAATAAATTTCAGGTGCTTGGTATAGTCCCCAAGCCCTATTCATCTGTTCTAGCTAGTAAACCAGAAGCATTTGATATTTTTACTAATCAATCGAGGGCAACCTCATCAAAACCCAGTTATCTAGCTTCTAAATATTGTACTAAATATGATCAACATCTGTTTCATAATGAGTTATCAATGAAGCCCAAGAATGACCCAGTCAAATTAGCTGCTCAGTATTTTCCTACTGGATGGCATTTCCTCCCCATGGCTCCTTATAAATCCCTTGTGTATTATAAGGATATCCTTATTGAAACCGAGTCAGTCTTTATTAAACCTATCTATGCCAACGATGATAAATCCAAACTCCTTTATCACTCGTTGTACATTAAGCAGATTCTCAATTTTTTCAATTGGGGTAGTCATCCTTCTGATCTCAAGTCTCTTTCTAATCATTCTAGCTCATTATGTTATTATGATTACATGGAAGCCTGGTATAAGATTTTTCTTCACCAAAATGAAGATCACAATCATTCGTGGTTTGTGCAATTCGACCACAAGTTTAAGAGTCAATTCCCCAAGTGGTTCACCCTTTGGTGGACAAGAATTGGTTTGGATCATGCGATCCTTCCAGAGCCTCTCTCGGTACAACTTAATCATTTTAGTATGCATAGTAATTATCATCCCAAATATTAGGAAATCCCAGTCTTCCTTATATTCTGCATCTTTCTGGATACCATGAATAATAGATACTCTAATATCTTCTGTGAGATGTTTCTCCCACCAAGATCTGAGAATACCAGTAAATCCACTAGCTAATAATTCAACAATGTCTGGCTGGGACAGGTTATTGAATTTAGTGATATAGCTATTAGCTACCATAGACATATGATTTAACTTATTAAGAACTTCTTGTTCACTAAATCCATCAATATTCCATTCATATATTTTATTGGATGAAACAGAAAATTATTTATCTAGATTTCTCTCTTCAAACTGTAGATCCGGAGGAGTAGGTCTAGAGTACCAATTTTTAGTAATACTTATGTTATTTATAGTTAATTTGTTTAGCTGTTCATTTAGGTTTGAAACGGATGAGTGATTAGAGTGCATAGAGGAACTGTCGTTATCATCATTAGACTCTACTTGATCGATAATAGCAATAGTTTTACATGGACCTGCTTCAGTTTTATGTTTTTTAAATAACTTATCAATAGACAGAACAAGTTCATTATCTTCATTAGGTAAACCTAAATTATATCTGTTTTTCTGGTAAATTAATTAAAGGTTGTTCAATTTTTGAATCAGGTTTCTTAATAATATTCTCTTCAAATTTGTCCTCAATTCTATCTAGCTTTTTTCCTACAGTTGCTAGATATTGATTACTAAAGTTTAATTACTCAATTATTTTTTTATCATCATTAGTTCCATTAGGGATTTTAAAAGGACTAGCAATAACTGAGGTATTTTTAACTGGAAGTAGAACTGTTTCTAAAGGAGGATGACTAGACGAAATTTTTGATTTGTCTTCTTTAATCCATTGAGTTTTATTAATAACATTACACTTGGCCCCAAATGATATCAAAGCCAAGTTGTTTGTTGTTAGTAACTGTTTAGTAAGATCTTTTTAATCAAACTTCTCTTTACTTTTTCAAAATTATCTTCTTCCTCAGAGTTCTGAAGTCACCTTACTTACATGTAGTCCACCTAGTTCGTGTCTAACCTTTGTAAGTCTCCAGGGTGTGAGCAGTGTCGGGTTATAGAACATAGGTATGAGTCTACTTAGGGTAAACGGGGTATGCATGAATGAACCTTAAGTTAAGATTTTATTTTGAAAATAGTTAAGATGAGTAGATTATTCAGATCTAGCTCTTCAGTTAGTAACAGGTCAGCCTTGCCTCCTGTCCCTGACATCGTCAACCATGAAGAACATAGTTATGAAAACATTAGTCAAGTTTTACATAATTGGAACATACATAAGGTATCTCCAAAAGAAATTTATCAGTCAACCTTTTTAGATAATTTCAAATCAGATTATAATGTTAAAACAGTTGAAAAGGTTTATGCAATTAACAAAGAATATGAAAATTGTAGTCTTTTATCTCCAGAAGTTATTAGAAAACACAGAAAAAAGGGTTATAATTTTATTCATATAGGTCTTATTCAAGTTGCAGTTAAACCACTTAACAGAAAAGGAATTAATTCATCTATCTATCTCTGTCTTAGAGATGCTAGATTTTTAAATTATTACCCTAGTATTATTGGTGCCATGGAAACAAGCTTGCATAATGGTCCTATCCATTTCAATTGCTTTCCTGATTTCACCTTGAGTCTTAGTGATCAAAATTTATTTAAAGCTTTATCATTAAATATTAAAACTGCAGGTGAGATTACTCAAATGATTGAAGGATCGCAACCTATTGCTTTGATTTACAGGATTTATTATAAGACTATGAAGTCAAACTTGAATGTTCATGCTCTTAATAAAAGTCCTAAAGATCAAATAGTTTTAATTCAGAGTTCAACTAATGATGTTAATATCCAGATCCCGAGGACAATTCTCTGGAAGGATATTACTTTACCTAGTCAATGGACTTTACCGAATGAATTAACACAACAGCCCATAATTAACAATTTATTAAATTTAGAAAATATCAAACAATTTTCAAATGGAACTATTAAAATTAGTTTTGAACGCACTAGAACACCGCCAGTCATTATTGAAGATATTTCAGCTTCTTCAAGACCTTGATTATTCATACTAGAAGAGATTTCAAGTACTTAGTAATCCTTCTATTAGAGATATCAAACTTAAAGGTATCCTTAATCAAGGACAAGTTAGTCATCCGTGTTATACCCGAATGATCCTAATGAAGATGAAGGTTTTTCTTCTCAAGCATCTTACATGTATCCCACTTCACCGATTTTAATGCCCCGATTAACAATCGGTTAAGAGTCATTAAAAAAGATTTCATTTAGATTGGAAAAATTTAGTAAAAGATTTTAATTCAAAATCTAATAAAGAAAAAAGACATATATATATATATATATATATATATATATATATATATATATATATATATAAATAACGAAATTAATATCTTTAAGAGAGTCACATGATCCTCGATCATCATAGTTAACTTGATTCATACCATATGATTTCATATATATAATTATATATATATATATATATATATATATATATATATATATATATATATATATATATATATATATATACTATGAATCAGGATTAACGTTTTGAAAGAAAAAAAATAGTCACGGGTTTTCGCGAATAAAGTTTTTTTTTAAAAAAAATTAATTTTATACAACAAATTATGCTCAATTAAAATATTCTAAATACATATCAATATACATATCAACTTAAAATAATTAATAATTCGCATAAAGGTTTGGCTTTAATACCACTGTTAGATTTGCAATATTCATAAATGCAATCAAATTGCACAAAATAAGCGAAAACGTGAAAAAATAGAGTTTTAAAATTTTATAAAGCATATACCCGGATCATCCTTTATGCGTAATTATTAATTAAACGAAAAGATAAAGAACAAGAATCATACCCTTGAGGATTCGAGCTTCCTCAGGTACAAGTTCACCTCCAAATCTTTTTCGCGTTCAACTTGAATCCACCGGGTTTGGTTCCTTCCTTTGATTAATGTTATCCACCCATGTGTTTGGCCTCTAGAGATGATCCACCAAGGAAGAAGAAAGATTCAAGATGGGTGTTTGGAAAAATCTTAGTTTTTCTATCTATCATAAAAAAGAGCGTACTCTCCAATAATTAGAATCATGTATATTGATATCTGATATAAGACTTCTCTTATAAAGATATCAGTTAACCCTTCTAATCTAATTAGAAAATAGGATATTATTTAATTAATTAAATTCTTTTAATTAATTAAGCTCCCTAATCTTATTAGGGATAATTAATTAAACTCTTTTAATTAATTTGCCTCATAATCTTATTAGGAATAAATGAGAGTACTTTTATTAATTAATTCCCAAACTCCTTTAGGAATTAAATAATAATAATAGTAGTAATAATAATAAGACTCTCTTATTAATTTATATTTAATATTTATAAAATATTAAATAATAAATATTAAGCTATTTAATTTATTCTATCAGATTAAATTAAATATACTTAACTTATTATTACGATTATGCCATTAACATCTTAAATAATTATTCTTCCTTTTATGGTTTGACCCTTTAGGTTCTCCATATTAAACCGGTTGTGAATAAATCAATTAGAACAATTCTAATCTTATTTAAATAAATAAATTAAACTATTAATTTATTTAAATAAATAATATTTATTCTACAATAGGGATAAGCCTCCCTAGCGATCAACGACTTTCCAGATAATATAGATTTCAACATTAATCATAAAAGAACCTTTAAGTAAATAGTTACCATACAATTCGATTCTTCCACCATACAATGTCCCAATTAAATATAAGACATGGAATTACTGTCAAGTCTTATTTTATTTAATTATATGTATTTCAATCCTTAAATGCACAACTCCAAATAATGCAAATTAGAAGCTCCTTTCTAATTTCATTCTGCCTTGGCCAAGGACTACTAGATTGTCATTTATCGAATCACATAGGACATTTCTCTTCTTTTACTAGAAGTGGTAGATTCTTTATTGATCATACATTATCTCTATGTACAACTTATTATACCCAAGCACACCCTTTGATATTGTGACTACCCCAAATCCCGGTACTTGAAACCCGAACTCGGTGCTTCACGATACCATTTCTATAAGCTGAATAATGCAATAATAATATTACATTCAAACTTAATTTACATACATCAAAGTTTACTTCCCAGGTACGAGACCTTCAAATACATTCCATACAATACCTGAACAGATACCAATACTAACTATAACCATTAACTCATAATATAACTCATTCGAACAGCTTCCCTTTTTCCCTTGTTCGTGCCTGAGCCTTCAGGTTACTCATACATAACTGAAAATATTTAATTTAAGCAAGGGTGAGCATTTGAGTGCCCAACAAGTAATAGCAATTATATATATAAGCTGAAAGAATATAAGTATTCTCCTTACATAACACTTCTACAACGAATTGAAAGTTGTGAAGTAATCTGTACTGATAAAAATTTCACATAACAACTCTCTTTCAAATTCTTTAAATTTGGCTCTGGCTCTACCCTTGAATAGGGTTTAAGAAACATACTATGAACATTCTTTTCATTTTCGAAAAGGTTTAGCAGAAATCCATTCGCAAACCGTCACAACTTATGGGCACGGAGGGTGATCAGCCTCGTTGTACATTGTATTGATCAATACTACATAACTTGAACGAAATTCATCACTCACTTTATCCGCCTCGGGCCCAAAATTTTCCCATATAGGGATGTTCATACATGTCTGGTTTCAAACCCGAAGGTTTTTAATCTTACTCAACAATAATATGCAATTCAACATATATATACGGGTAATTGACAAAGGTGTATCAACATGTGAATAAATGTCATGATTATCCAAGTGGGGACACTTGTATAACCATTTAAAAATTAACGAACAGAAAATATATCTGAATTAACATGTTGATAATCAAAGCGTACATAATCATAGGGAATGAAAAGAATTTTGAAACTTCTTACTCATGTCCATTGCATAAAGGAAATGCAAAGGTAGGATACTTGCCTGATTCGCTGATTACAAATCTCAACTTAGGTTCTATCTCTTTATATCACAACCTATCATTAATCAAATCATTCGTTCGATTAGAATAATATATCTTAACACATAGTACTGTCTATTACAGTCAGCACATAGTCTAATCACATAATCACAGTGATCATACTTTTAGTTCCTATTCTATATTTGAAATATTTTTATATATTTTCAAATATCTCATCCATGCTCTTCAAGATAGCCTTTTCTTTCTTTTATAAGGTCTCGACATTTGTTTGTACGTGCAAATTTTTTATCGGCAAAATCTTTAGTCTAAGACTCTTATTCTATACCTCAACATCTCAGTAAATATCGACATCTTATTTTTAATCATTTTCAAATTTCCGTAAATTGAAAATTTTAAAATAATTCAAATCTGTCACTAAAGGGCCTATAGTGATATAATCATTTATTATAGGTGTTCTTCTTCAAATTCGAGAACTTCATAATCGATTCTCAAGTCACTAGTTTGGTTTGGTAAATTTATAACTTTCAAATATCTAATCATAATTAAATGATTTAAACATTAAACAATTCTATTATCATTAATAGTTTAATTAATACTAAACTATTAATGAAACCATTATAAAATATAAAAGTTATTTATAATAACTCTAACTATTTTTAAAACATTTATATTACCCTTTAAATGATTTTTAAAACAATAAAAATCATTTTAAATAATTACCATTAATATTTAAATATTAATGTACTATTTATCCAAATATTAAAAGTCATTAATTATAACTTAAAATATTTTTAAATCCTTAAGTCTTTAAATGGTTTTTAAGTAAATAAAACCATTTTAAACTATTTATTTAATAATAATTATTAAATAAACTAAATATCATTAACATTATCTTAATATCATTAATATTTAATTATTAATGAAATTATCATTTAAATATTAAAAGTTATATTTTATAACTTAAAATATTTTTAAATACCTTATTTTCATTTAAAATGATTTTTATAATATTAAAATTATTTTTAAACTAAATTATTTAATATAATCATTAAATAACTTTAATATCATTAATAATAATTAATTAATAAAATTCATCACAAAATATTAAAAGTCATCACAAATAACTCATTTACATAATCAATTCCAAGCCAAAATAAACATAGTAAACTAACTAGTTTATTAACAACACTAACTAAACTTCAAAATTCAAACTTAAATAACATTACAAAAATTAAATAAGAAACATACTAAAAATACTGAATTCCACAAACTAAATCGTGCTTTCCACGCCAAAATTTAACTAAGGAGATCTTTATAAAGTCCTCCCACAACAAAGCCTTTCTCAAAAAAATTTGAGGCCTTATTGTTGGTGAATGAAACAATGGCCAAGCCCTTCTATTTATAGGTTTAGAAAATGGTGAAGTTCTCAATTTAGTCGATGTGGGACTTGGTTTAAACTAATCTTTCAATAGCTCACTTTGCATTTTCTCACACCTTGCTCATCTATCGAAAAATTCCCAACTTTGGATATGTTATATATGGTATACCGTAGAGTATTTTTTGAAAAATATAACCTAGTAATTTCTCGACCTCTTAGGAAGCCTAAAATGCACCTCAAAAAATGTCCACTTGCAAAACTGCTTTTATCTATTTCCCAGATTTACCTCTTTCGCTAAAATACAGTCATAACTCTTTCGTTTTTAAAACATTTTTAGACGATTCTTGAGCCTACGCGAAGCTATCTTCCGAGACTACAACGCTTCCCTACTGAATTATTTCCAAATTCCGAACACATCAGCCCAGAAATTCCGTTCAAGTGGACTACACCGCACTTGTTGGACAGTTTTGACACTACTACTTTGAAATGTCATAACTCTCTCCTCCGATATCGGATTTAGTCCGTTTTAGAGTCTATGGAAAGCTTATTCAGTGTACTACAACATATCAAAAGCCCAGACCTTTTAAAGTACAAAAAGTGGACGAGAATGCCCCCATTACAAACTACCCAAAATCAGTTTATCATGATCGGTCAACCATGTTTGACCATCTATAACTTCTAATCTATACATGATATGGACTTGATTCTTTTTACAGATTAAAGACCACATATCAGCCTACACATAACAACTTTTAAAGAACAAAACTCATGATCGAGCAAAGAGTTATGGCCTCTGACATTTGGTGAAAAATAAAAGAATTCGATTTTTCCAACTTGCTTAAATCTTCAAATTTGTGCACTTTGATGTTATGGGTCTTTGGTTTATCAACCCATATCATCAATTAACATTCTATTACACAACTTTAAACAATCAATTGCATCAAATAACATCGAATCAAAGGATTTCTAGGTTTAGTGTTCTTATACCCTTTTTGCCAAAAAATTCTTGATTCTTGCTTCTGATTTGTTATGGGTGATGGTTGGGCTTTGTTTAAGAGTGTATGGGAAATCTTGTACAAGGAAATTAAATCTAATATTTAATCACTAGATTTAATTCTTATAATTTACCAATTAACTTCTATCCTTTGGTAAATTAAAACACTTATACAATAACATCGAAATTAAACCCGGTAATTAAAATTAGGGTTTTCTATAGAAAATTTAAGATTCTATAATTAAGGTTTCTCAACGTCATCAATTAGGGTTTCTAATTGACCATTAGTGGTTCTTTAATTATCTCATGTATACTATACTAACACGATCGTTACGGTTTCTAATTTCAACCTAAGCTAGGGGTATAATAATTAGGGTTTGTCCTAATTATCGACGCATAACAAGTAATTAGGGTTTCTTCTAATTACCGATATTCTTATACACAAGAATTTCATATACACAATACTACTCGTAAATATCTCATAACCGAAGTTTAATAATTAGGGTTTCACAAGATGGTAATATGCTATGACCTAATTGTCCGCCATTGCTCAATATTATCTCTGTCTTTAATACACACATGTACATAAATTATGGTATCAGAAAAATCATTATATAAATAATATAATATTATTATTCTCATCTCTTGATCACAATCCCAATCCAGGTTTGGATCTCATATCGACTTATTCTTCGTACACAAAGATCAATAATCAAGTTAAAAGAATTAACTTAAATATTATAAACAATTCATATAATAAAATATTTATTATATAAATCTAATTATCACTTCATATATTATTTCCAATCATGTTTTCATGAAAATAATTAATAAAACATTTTGACTTACGTAAATTTATTACCATATAATTTGTGGTAATTAATAATTCCAAAATTATTTCTAATTTTTCAAGTAATAAATATATTCGCATTTATCGTTCACTTTACTTGACACTTAGTCTCGTCATTAAATAAAAAAAAAATTATACGCAAAATTTCTTATTTATTTTATATAGAAATCTCGGGTTATTACAGATATACCCTAAGGGTCATAAGGAATAAGTCAAAGTATAATTCATCATACACAAGATACTATGATGATCTCAAGTCCAAGGATTACTTGTACTACTATCACTACAGGAATTCCTATTGACAGTCAAGTAAATCTCCATTAGGTATTTCTTAGCGAGCCACGTTTAGTGAACTTATTCTCCAATAAGCACCTACATACTTGCTTTAGTGTCTCCACACAAATGATCATGAGATCAATCATCCTCATCAAATGAGCAAGCAATAGAGATGTACCAATCTATCCTGGATTCACTAATCCCCAATTTAGTAATCCAACGATTGGGAACTATTTTAGTTTTAAGCTTTCTAAGAATTTAGATCTCATTAGAATGATCATCATCATTATTCTAAAAGCATTGTTTAAAACTATGGGTTTATCACATATTTTAAGGCAACATCATGTCGATAATTAAAATCTTTTAATAAATTAATACTTTTTATTACTAAATGAATAAGATTGTTACAAAGTATATGCTTTATCATCAAATATGATTGGCTTGTGTGCATACTACTTTCAATAAGTTCAATATGATATAGTTTAACTTCTATAGTGGTGATAAACCCATATTTGAAATGAATCAATATGTTCAAAATCTATCACTATATTCAAATGGATTGAATATTTAATCATTAAGAATCCTATCAATTCTTTGATATCAAACTCTTAGGGTTAGTCCACCAATTTAAATAACTATTAGTGACTCCCTTTAATCATATCATAAATTCACATAACCACATAAGGTTTAAATAGACTCACAAAACTAACTCATTAAAAATTAAATCACATATTTAATTAAATAAGGAGTTTAAAATTCACTGTCATTACAATTTCTTTTTAAGGACTTTACAAAGTTGTTTTGCTTATGTAGGATCAACCTAACATATTTGATCAATTCATTCTAAGTCCTTGTACATATGTTCCTATTATCTATCAAAGGACTTTACAGCTTTTCTTAATGTAAGCATACGTGCATATTCATTCATACATATCATAATCAAATCATATATAAATAGGAATTCACATTCTTATTCTTGACAATCTCCCCCTATTTGATTATGAGAAAAACAATTATAGCATATGCATGAGATGAATGAATCTTATATACAGTGATAAGCTGTATTTCTAAAATAGATAATCATGAATGTCATTGATAATAGTATGGAATTACATAAACTATGACACTTTACATCTTGGATCCAGAACATACCTAACTAGATAGAGATGTACCTTTTTGGCTCCATATGTGTTTTCAGGATGTCTATTGAATAGTTATTTATCTGCTTGTTCTTTTTGCTCATGCTCCCCCTGAGATAGAGACTTCATTTTGTTTCTCTACTCCCCCTCAGATTCATGTTCTTCTTCTTTTTCTGGCTCCCCCTCAAACTCTGTATTCATAGGATCATCATCCTTTGGCTCCCCCTCAGATGATGAATTTGCTTCTGTTGCTGCTATCTTCTTCTTTGCCTTCCTCTTGGCCTTCTTGTTTTCTTTTCTTCTGTTCTCCTTACTCTTCCTTGAGTGCTTTTTTCTATGCCTCTTTTTCTCCCCCTTTTTACCATTAATCACTTGTGAAAGCTGCTCCATGTTGGACATAAGTTGCTCTATCAGGTAAGCTGAGTCACCAACCTCAATCTTAAGTTCTTGTTGACTCAGCTAAATTTGTAGAGAGAGCGACTGATTTAGATTGTCAATCTTGTCAGAAAGGGATTGAATTTGCTCTTCATTAGTCTTCTGTGCTTCTAGAGCTTCTTCCTTCTGATCATTCATAGCCTTCATATAGATTTGATCTTTCTCTTTGATTTTGAGAGATATATCAGACATAGTGGCTTGGAGTCTATCTTGAATTGCATTATCTCCTGCTTCTATAAATAGCTTTGGCTCTTCAGTGATGATAAACATCTTCTCAACCAACTCATTAGAATTCTTTAATAACTCCTGCTATGTAGGAGTTTGGTCATTTGGTTGGGCATAAGCTTGTTGAGCACTAGACTGGACTCCACGATTTTCATTCTTGGATAGATTTTTAAAAGTAGTGAGAATCTGATAAATCGTTGAGTGCCAATCATTGTTGGAGGATGAAGGAATATCAATTAATTTTGCTTGGACAGATAGAAGCTTCTCAAACTGAATTTGGTCATCATCAGTGGTAGAGTGAAGGAACTCTACGATCATATACTTGGGCATAACCATTCTGCCATCTGAACCCACTCTACAATCATAGGGAATGTAGTGGTTGACAACATATCGGTATACTTTGAAGTGCGACTGGTCTTTGATCATCTTGGTTGCAAACTTCTTTACCCTTGGAAAGTTCTGTGACACCAGCTCCAGGTTAGGAAACTGTGAGTAACACAAGCTGAAGTAACTTCCATCTCTTTCAGTATATGCCTTTAACCGGGGCATCCATGGGAAGAACCATCTCATCAGAAGATTATCGGGATTTTAGAGGATAGTAGTGTAGTCTAACTCCATGTTGTTTCAATTTTTAAACACATCACATGTAGTCATCCTTATAACCTTAAGTTGTTCATTGTCATAGCTTATCCATGTTTCTACTGGTACATCTGGTGGTTCATCAAAAACTTCCACCACTATTCTTCTACTAATTCTTACTGGAGAGAGAACAAGATAGTCTGTTGATTCCTCTAATTCCTAATTTGTAGAACTAGAACCTTTTTCCATTTTTTCACCTTCTAAGCTTGAATCATGCTGACTTCTTTCATCTGATTCATCAGTGAATCCTTCATGCCGATTCTCATCACTAGTACCTTTTTCAACATCTTCTCCCCTGGATTCAGACTTATCATCACTTAATTCAATGATTGTCATAGAGGGTTCTCCTTGCTTCTTTGGGATAGATTTAGTAAGCAGTCTGTTGCTTTTTCTTCTCCTTGAAGGTTAAGCTGTAGGAGCTTCAGACTCTTCTTCTTCTTCAGAATCAAAATCCTCTGTATCATCAAACAGGCTTCCTTGATGTTCAGCAACTATAGGAATAGGTCCTTCCTTTTCGGACTCAACATCTTTTAATTCATCACATGAATTTGTTGGAGTTTTAGCAGTAGGAGTTGCAGTTTTTTCAGCTCTCAAACTTTCTTCGACAGCAGAGTTGCTGCTCTGAGTGTTAGCCATAGGGCTTTCATATTCTTCTTCACCGTCAGATTTAGCTATTTCTTTATTGCTGGACTTGCTCGTTGAGGGTTCAATATTGAGGCCTCCAGTTCCCTTCTCCTCTTCTGACTCTACGTTCTCTTCCTTGGAAGATAGACTTTCTTGGGAAACTAGGTCTGACTTCTTTATCACCTTTGCTTTCTTTTTGGATGGCTCTTGAAGTAATTTGTTACTCCTTCTTCTCTTTGGGGTTTCTGCAGTTGATGTTTTTTCTTCTTCTGCTCCATGTCTCTGTTTGTCAATGTAGAGACGGCTTGGTAGAGCCTCTGTATTCTTCACACTCTTAGACTTCTTCTTTGCTGGTGTGGCTACTACAGATACAGAGTCATCGGAATGGGATGGCTTGCTTTCCACCTCTCATGCATTTCTCTTCTTTACCGAGACCTTGTCGCTGCTGCCAGAAGTTATTAGCCTCTTATTTTCCTTAGGATTTTTCTTCTAGTTTTCAAATAGTTATGGGGAAATTACTTTGTGGACATTCAGTGGTTCTCCCTCATCATCCCTTATCTTGCTTTTCAGCTTCTTCTTTAGTATAATGCTCAAGAGTCTTCCATAAAAAACCTTTGTAAGTGGTTTATCAGTAGACTTCTTCATCTCTGCCTTTTCCATCCACTTGGTCAACCAATCAATTAGAAGGGCTCCAAAGTTCATTTGCTGCTTCATGACGATTGCAGTCATGACTCTTAGTTGTACATCACTGATAGTATCATGTGCGGTGTCCTTGCACGAGATGCATTTTCCTGTAATCTGAGCCAGAAATTAAAACTCTTCAAGAAACTCCTTCTTCTTCATATCCTTCAGATTTACGTTCTTCTTGTAATGCATTAACCTCTTGCCTTCTTCAATGTCAACTTCATTGAGGTTTATCAGACCTTGGTTGGGAAACCCTAGGCATAGGTTGATGTTTGATGCATTTATCTTCAGGCTTGCTCCTTTGACCTTTGTAGACAGAAGCCCAGAATCTATCGATGCATTAGAGTAGAATTGCTTCACTAACTCTATGTAGACTACAATGTTAGCTTCCAAGCATTCAGAGAACCCAACATTCTTTACAAGCTCAAGTATATCTCTGGACTTCCTTTCTGATCTTTCGAACTTCTTGAAGCCGAGTTGGATTCCGGTTACAACACATCATTCTTCCATTTTGAGGGTTCAAAATAGATGGGTATTTAGTTTCAGACTTCTTATGAGAGATAGTTGAATGAGATTTGGGTGAATCTAGAGGTTTAATGGATTCAGGCTATGAAGAGGATTCTAGGATTTGAAAAAGAGAGAGAGAGGTTCGATAGCTTCTTATAACTGTTTAGAGATTTTGAATTTGTCTTTATGGCAGTTTTTTCTGACTCTGCATAAGCTGTGATGTGTCAGCCAGTCATTGGTTGCACGATGCCCAGTAAGAAACTGTAACTCCCCATAAACTTTTCAGTTTGATGTTCCTTTTAAAAAAATAGTCAATACTGACGTGGATTGACCGTTAAGCTTTTCAATACGTAGAGTAGCTTGGTAAGGTAGCTGGACTCTACGATTTTCTTTGTTGACTCAACGATTGACTTCTGAGAGATGCTTCAGTGGATGATTTTGTTAGGTTTATAAGATTCATGAAAGCAATCAAACTGCACAAAGTAAAGTGGAAACGTGGAAAATCAGAGTTTTAAAATTTTACAAACCATATACCCAGATCATCCTTTATGCACAATTATTAATTAAACAAAAATATGAAGAACAAGAATCATACCCTTGAAGATTCGAGCTTCCTCAGGTACAAGTTCATCTCCAATCTTTTTCGCGTTCAACTTGAATCCAGTGGGTTTGGTTCCTTCCTCTGATCAACGTTAGCCACCCAACTGTTTGGCCTCTAGAGGTGATCCACCAAGGAAGAAATATTCAAGAAGAATGGTGTTTGGCAAAACCCTAGTTTTTATATCTCTCATAAAAAAGGGTGTACTCTCCCAACTATTGGAATCACGTATGTTGATATCTGATATTAGACTCCTCTTATAAAGATATTAGACTCCTCTTATAAAGATATCAGTTAACCCTTCTAATCTAATTAGAAAATAGGGTATTATTTAATTTATTAAATTCTTTTAATTAATTAAGCTCCATAATCTTATTAGGAATAATTAATTAAACTCTTTTAATTAATTTAACCTCCTAATCTTACTAGGAATATATGAGAGTACTTTTATTAATTAAATCTCAAACTCATTTAGGAATTAAATAATAATAATAATAAGACTAAATCTTATTAATTTATATTTAATATTTCCAAAATATTAAATAATAAATATTAAGCTATTTAATTTATTCTATCACCATAGATTAAATTAAATATACTTAATTTATTATTATGATTATGCCATTAACTTCTTAAATAATTATTCTTTCTTATATGGTCTGATCCTTTAGGTTTTCCATATTAAACCGGTTGTGAATAAATCAATTAGAACAATTCTAATCTTATTTAAATAAATAAATTAAAATATTAATTTATTTAAATAAATAATATTTATTCTACAATAGGGATAAGCCTCCCTAGCTAATAACGACTTTCCATATAATATAAATTTCAACATTAATCATAAAAGAACCTTTGAGTAGATAGTTACCGTACAATTCAATCATTCCGCCATACAATGTCTCAATTAAATATAAGATACGGAATTACTATCAAGTCTTAATATATTTAATTATATGTATTTCGACTCTTAAATGCACAACTCCAAATAATGCAAATTAGAAACTTCTTTCTAATTTCATTCTGCCTTAACCAAGGACTATTGGGTTATCATTTATTGAATCACATAGGACATTTCTCTTCCTTTACTAGAAGTGGTAGATTCTTTATTGATCATACATTATCTCCGTGTATAACTTATTATACCCAAGCATACCCTTTGATATACCCTAAGGGTCTTAAGGAATAAGCAAAGTATAACTCATCATACACAAGATACTATGATGATCTCAAGTCCAAGGATCACTTGTACTACTATCACTACAGGGAATTCCTATTGATAGGCAAGTAAAACTCCATTAGGTATTCCTTAGCGAGCCACGTTCAGTGAACTTATTCTCTAATAAGCACCTACATACTTGCTTTAGTGTCTCCACACAAATGATCATGAGATCAATCATCCTCATTGAATGAGCAAGCATCGTATATACCAATTTATCCGGATTCACTAATCCCCAAATTAGTAATCCAACGATTGGGAACTATTTTAGTTTTAAGCTTTCTAAGAATTTAGATCTCATTAGAATGATCATCATCATTATTCTAAAAGCATTGCTTAAAACTATGGATTTATCACATATTATAAAGCAACATCATGTAGATAATTAAAAGAATTTAATAAATTAATATTTTTTATTAATAAATGAATAAGATTGTTACAAAGTATATGCTTTATCATCAAACATGATTGGATTGTGTGCATACTACTTTCAATCTCCCACTTGCACTAAAGCCAATCGTCTAGTATCTCATACCCTTCTTCTGTAAGTGACAGTTATCCTGCTGTTGGATACAAGAATTCCTATTAATAGGCAAGTAAAACTCCATTAGGTATTTCTTATCGAGCCACATTCAGTGAACTTATTCTCTAATAAGCACCTACATATTTGCTTTAGTGTGTCCACACAAATGATCATGAGATCAATCATCCTCATCCAATGAGCAAGCAACGTATGTACCAATCTATCCGGATTCACTAATCCCCAATTTAGTAATCCAACGATTGGGAACTATTTTAGTTTTAAGCTTTCTAAGAATTTAGATCTCATTAGAATGATCATCATCATTATTCTAAAAGCATTGCTTAAAACTATCGATTTATCACATATTATAAAGCAGCATCATATAGATAATTAAAAGCCTTTAATAAATTAATACTTTTTATTAATAAATGAATAAGATTGTTACAAAGTATATGTTTTATCATCAAACATTATTGGCTTGTGTGCATACTACTTTCAATCTCCCACTTACACTAAAGTCAATCGACATGTTATCTCATACCCTTCTTCTGTAAGTGACAATTATCCTGCTGTTGGATATAGGAATTCCTATTGATAGGCAAGTAAAACTCCATTAGGTATTCCTTAGCGAGCTACGTTCAGTGAACTTATTCTCTAATAAGCACCTACATACTTGTTTTAGTGTCTCCACACAAATAATCACGAGATCAATCATCCTCATCCAATGAGCAAGCAATATATGTACCAATCTATTCGGATTCACTATTTATAAATAGTCAAGTCATATTTGGCATTTAAGAGTTGCGGACTTGAAAATGATCGGATTCCGACTTAGAACGAAGAAACGAGCGTTGAACGTTTATCGTTTTCATTAAAAATGAACCAATAGGTGAATTTTTAGCAAACAAAGTCAAATAGATAAAATTCTTGCATGAACGCGTAGATTACGTAATTTGTGAACCGTAGGCTTTTGAACGAGCCAATTCGGACTTATAACGAAAAAGTTATGCGTCTGAGAAGTTCACAAAATCCAAAGACTGAATTTTTTTTCTGGTGCACAGAGTTGGCGCCATGGCTAAACCCTAGTTAAAATGAATCGCGCCACAAAGACGTAATAAATGTTCGAGCACATGGCAAGAGTTTGCCAATGTGAACCATAGTATAATTTGTGGCAATATAGGCCATGTACATGCAAATTCTGAAAATCCTTCGAGTGTGGCGCGCATCGCGCCCACTAAGCAAGGACTCATGTATAACGCTAGTCTCAGAACAATGATGGTGATGAATGTTGCTAAGTACAAAGAAAAGAAAGTTAATTAATTTAAAAGTAAACACAACTTAAGCAGTGTAATGTAACATTGTTAAACCTTGTTAAACACCCATTCCTTTCTTGTGCAGTGCTTTAACACTTCTGTTTGCCTCAACTGATCTTAGGAACTGATAGCTTAACTTCTTGTTATGGCCTCTTCTAAATAGCAAGACACTTCAGATTTGTGGCATGCCCAGCTCGCTTTCTCCTTTTGATCTTCCGTTCACTTATCATCAATGGAATGACCCAATGCTTAATCACTTTAGCCTTGTCATAAGTTGACCAGTATCTATGTGTATACTTCATTAGTTCCTGCTTTATTTGGCAAACACTACAATCCTGGTTACTTCCAAGATCATTGTCTTCTGTTATTTTGACAGTTACTGCACTTGCTGACTTTCCTTAGTCAGTTACTTTGACTGAAGTCTTCTTCTGATCAACTTGTTGAAGACTTCATCTTGAATGGCTTCACAACTCAATCTGGATGTTGATTGGGTTGGTGCTTAGATCTTCTGGTAGCTTGCATGCCATTCGTTGAGTGCTCTCTAGTTTCCTTTCAGGTAGAATGTATCTTTGCAGCTCAGACCAGAGGCTTCATACTTTGGATATTCTAGGAGTGCTCATCTATCGAGAATCGTGTTTACTCTACGATTCTGGCTTGGTGTTGTGAGCACTTCTGTTGAAGCCTTAGTTCTGCACTCTACGATTTTAGCTTTGGTTCTGCAGACACTACGACTCCGAGTTGACACTGTACGATTTATGTCCTTTAGCTTGTTGTCTTCATCTGATCTAGCTCGACTACGATCTCTGCCTCTTATGTGATCAGTAGACTCTACGACTCCGAGTGTGGACTACGATTCTTTACTTGAATACGACAAATGCTCAGTCGGCTCTTAGACAGGTTGTCTCTACGATTCTAAACATGACTTCCTCAACAAACTATGGCTCCGAGGAAGTTCTTCTCCACACACTACGAATATTCCTCATCTCTCTTGGCAGTCTACGAACTCCGAGATCTACTATCTTGCAGACTACGATTCTGCCTTGATAGTTCTCGAGTTTTCCTCGACTCTCCTGGCAGACTACAATTTGTGGTGTAGTGCTCGATAATCAAACAAGCCTTTCTATTACATTATAAGATCAACCTAAAAAGCTTGATCTTTCTATATTTATAGTCCTTGTACATCATTTCTTTTTAAAGACTTTATAAAGTTGTTTTGCTTATGTAGGATCAACCTAACATATTTGATCAATTCATTCTAAGTCCTTGTACTTATGTTCATATTATCTATCAAAGGACTTTATAACTTTTCTTAATGCAAGCATACTTGCATATTCGTTCATATATATCATAATCAAATCATATATAAATAGGAATTCACATGCTTATTCCTGACATAAAGAACCAAAATAAGTATTATTAACCAAGTTGATAAGATTTAAAACCTTGTCCCAAATTAAAAGTCTCAGTTATAAGCCGTGTATTAGGCCAATGGCCTATCCTCCCTACTGTTGTGTAAAACTCAACAAACGAAAAGGTTAGAGGAAGATGATGATGGCTATGAAGATGGTGGGGGAAGAGTGGTTGGCTAACTTCTCCTTGCCCATTGTCTTCTTCCATTTTCCTTTGAATCAAACCATAGTGTAAGAACAATAAATGGGCAATGAATTCTCTATATAAAGAACCCTCTTCTTTACCTTCTATGTTGCGTAAAAATTTATCTGATAAGTGTAGTTTGAGAGTGAGAGCTGTTGAGCATTGAGGGAGTATAATTAGTGCATTGAGGAATCAAATTAAACTTCAAGGAGGTATAAATTCTATTTTTGTTCTTAGTTTTAGTTTTGTCAAATTCTTGCAATTACTTGAATTCTCTGTCAATAAGTATGAATTAGCATGCCATGGTGTTGCCTGAGTTTGTATATATGCTCTGAAGTGTTGCCGTTAGTCTGGTTACAGAATTGGCAACACTTGTGTTAAGGCTCTTCAAGAGCAGAGCCATTTATTTTTGCCTCTGAACGAAGTGGCACGACCGCGCCACTTCTATAGCTTAATATCGCATGGCCGCGCGGGGTGGCTGCCTTAGATACTGACATAGTTATCTTGAACAGGTTAGGTTGGTTGGACCATGCATGTAATTAACCTTAAGACATGGAATAAGGTTGCTATGTATATAGTAAAGCCATGTTAGTTGATTTTAGTATGAACATTCAAAGAAAACTTAAAAGAGTTGGACACTAGTTTTTGATAAACATTGTGCAAAACATGTTCTGACTTTGGGTGCGAGCATATTACGTTCTGATATGTCTTGACATGTGACAATATGTTAGTTATGTGGTTGAAGATAATATAGACTATCCAAGCATGAATTGCAATAAGTTTTCAAGTAAAAGACCATAATAGCTATGTGTAAATGAACTATGTGTACACTAAGTTTTGAACTCAAAAACATGTTATCATAATCTGATTTCATATATCTTTAAGCATGAGAGCATGATTTAGACTATGTGGACTTATCTTGCATGCTTGAATAAGTTTTACTAATGAAAACTTAAAGTTTTCAAAATGAACTTGATAAACTATTTACTCCTTAAGTTAAGAATTTGTGAGCATGCTTATGTGGACTAACATGTATATATGAGAGTATGATGTATGGTAAGTAAAGTGGTTTTGCATGCTTAGTAGCTTAGTATGAGATTCTCAAAGGAAACCTTGAAGACTAGTTTTGTCAATAACTACATTACAAGTATTCTAGAATTTGATATCATGAGTAGGTGTGTTATGTATGTAAACATGATTGACAAACATGCTAGCTAGTCATATACTTTGTAAAATAGTGGAGCATGGGGTACGACAAGTCTAAATGATGACTTCATAACTTGGAATACATGAATTAACTAATGTAAACATGTATAGTTGAGATTTATTAACCACGTAGCATGTGTACAATGGCTAAACATAAGAAAATCGGTGAATTGAACACTTAAAGTCTTGATTAAATGAGAATGGACAATGACCTATGTTAATGTTATGATGTAGGGTCAAACTTAGTTATCCATATACTAACATGTGTGTTTTGCATGATTATTTCATATATGTGCAAGTTGGGTGTACATTGACCTTTAGTAGGAGCAGTCGTGTCTTGGTTTGCACCAGGAGCAGCGCGGCCGCGCGACTCCTTAGTACAAACCAAGCGTGGTCGCGCCACAATGCAGTGAGATCTATTTTTTGCTAATAATTTGAGAGTTGATGCATGCCTATATTGTTACATTAATCTGTAATACATGTTTAGTGCAGTATTCATGTGTCAATAAGCATGTTAATGAAAGAATTCTATGTTAAATTAGTGTTTACAACCTTAAAGTCAAGATGTGATTTCAAACTATGTTATTTAAATGACATAGTTTATTAGAAACTGATTTTCATGTTATGTGATGACATACGTATGAGATCATGCGACTAAGAGAAGACTAGCAATATATGTTTAGTGTTGATGAATTACACTTGTGTATCATAGTAAATTAAGATAGTAGGTGTACATGTTGAACTTGTATAACTAATCTGATTATACATAAATAGAATATTATTGTTCATTGGAGTGGTATTAAGCTTTACTTTGGTAAACTACGCGCAAGACAAGTATCCGAACTCTATCTTATATTGAGCAAGTTTTCTAACTTTCACAACTTTGAATATTGTGCAAATATCTAAACCTTATTTCATTGATGATGTATTATTCAAGCTTGTGCTATTATTGATCGTACAAGTAAATCTTTGAAAGTATAATTCATATCTCATGACTTAATACTTCATAACTTAGAAATGAAATTGTTTTCAAATCTTGATTTCGAACGATAATTGCTCATGTATATACTTTAAAAGAAAGTTATTTAAGCCATTGATTCGGCTAGACTATTAGTATAAGATCAAAAGTTATCCAAACTAAATTAACTTGGTGCAGACTCTTATAACTGAGATGAACAACCCTCTTGGTAGGGGAATTATATTTTTGTCGGGGAACCGACGTGCGCACATGAGAATGATTAAATGTTATGCATGACATAGGGTACTTTAGGCTGATCACCTGTTGTACTCATTTTATTGGATTATCAGTTTATTACTGTTAATTCTAGTAAAAGTTCATAGTCCTTAGTGACTGCTCAGTATTCATAATTTGAAATCTCGAACTGATTAAGTATTGAATCTTATTGATATTTTCTGTCCTTAGCGACTATTGTTGAGAACCATTGATACTTCTTGCTATCTTTGAACTATCATTACTAGTGTACCCTTGAGAAATTTAAAACTATATTAAACACTCTTATTGCTATATTACTTGTTGAGAAAACTTGTATCTCATTCTTGTTTTCCCTAAAAACATTTCAGTTAAGGAAGAGCAAGACGGTCCCTCAGGCATTGATAAGGGCAAGGGAAAAGCTACAGAGTAGTTTACATTTAGTGGAGATTATTAGGTCCATGTAATGACATAAGTTGTGTTATGTATTAGTTATATCTAAACTATGTTTAATTATGTTTAAGGTATGTAAGATATTTAAGTTACGAACCCTTGGGACGAGAATAATTATATTATAACAATGTAATTTATTCTATTATTTCCGTTGTGTGAGATTTGGATTTGTTATTACATTTATAGTACGTGATACACCGAATTCGAGACATGAGTGGTCTAAATTTGGGGGCGTCATAACAGATTGTGATGTTATAATATCAACAATAAAGATTATCATTAGTAATTAATGAGTTATGTGATAATAGAAATTGGTATTAATAAAATTAGAAGTGTGATTTGACCATATGGTTAAACCTAAGACTAAGGGTTGTAACGGAAATAGATATTTAATTATGTAACGTGATCATGTGGTAACTAATTATGTTACGATGACATGTGTATATGATATTTGAGAATCAAGTTATATTGTTTAGCTTACATGCAAGGCAAGTTCTCTAACCCTAAACTCTATTTGAGCCTATCCTACTTTGATTACAATTATACAAGTTTTATATCGTACTTTGTTTATAAAATTATGCAAGTTCTTGAATCCTAATTCTTTTTGTATTGAGCAAAGTTCTTAATTATGTTTCCTTATTGAAAAATGTAACCTTAGCTTACTATTATTGCTCAAGCAAGGTTTATTATATCTTTCAATGCTTTAAAATTTACCTAAAGCATGACTTTGATGCATAACGTTATTCGTTTATGGTTCATAACTATTTTGTATTAAGTTGTTATCGAACCCTTGAATTGTCATTAAACTTATGATTCAACTAATCCTTAGTTGATATATGTTCAACTCTAAATTACCCTTGAAGTTTATCCAAACCAAACTTACTTTGGTGCGGACTCGTATGTTAAAACTGAGATGAACAACTCTATTATAGGGGATTATTTATGTGGAAACGTTAAGATGTTTGTGCACAATACATGATACGAATGGCTGACCCCCCTAAGTACGAGAAGGAAGGTCCATATAGTCTAACGACTATTAAAGGTTTAAGTAGAAATACCTACAACCTGGGACATAGTTCATGGTCTTGTAACCCTCAGATGAATTCTAATTTCAATTCTTGATTATCGATAATAGAAAATATTGTTCAACTCAATTGGCCTTATTTATTGCCAGTTATTATGTTCTATCAAGTGAGCATTTGTTTTGCTCACTCTTGCATATATATAACCATTGCAGCTCAGATTGAGAAGGTTGATGAGCCAACCACTAGCAAAGGAAAAGGCAAGATGAACAAGTGTTGAAGACTTGTTAATTTATTATGGTTTATGTATTCAGACTTGAATTTTAATTATCTGATGTAATTAATTATTTTTTCGCATTTGATGATTGTATTAAGGTTAGACAACCTGAGATTTATTTGGTTAAGCTATGTAACCCTTTAATGTGAAGGTTTATTGCTTAAGTTTTATTTAACTTGGGTAGCTAGAAATGAATGTTTGGACAGTGAATACCAAGTCCTGTCGGAATGAAGTACCCGGATTTGGAGCTGTCACATTAATTCTAGGGTTCTTCATCAGATTTTCCAAGAGCGTGAAGGAGAGCAAGTTGGAGGCTAAGCATGGAGATCGAGAGGTTGCGTGACACAAACTTTTATCTCTTCTCTTTACCTTTAATTTTTGTAATCTTAAGATGTTCTTTGGTTTATTGATGATGATTCCCAATTACGTTATGAACTAAATTTTCAATTAAGATTGCAGTTGAACCCAATGTTTAGTTTAAATTAATTTATTATCGTTCTTAGTTAATATTGATTATATATGAATCATTTATCATGTTTTGTACTTCATGAATGATTGTCTAGCTAGCAATTATTGTGATAACATATATGAAATTGGACGATGGATTATAAGTTTAGATCTGAATATGATAACTTGTGATTAGTAATTCTTCGTCGGAGTGAATGCTAATTTATAGATGGGATAGGAATATACATGTAGACCGCAAGCAGCGTGTGGAAGATGATACTTAATTAATTTATTATTATTATTTCTCATAGGAATACAGTGAATTAATAATAATAGATATGCTATATAATTATTTGAGAAATGATTATATAAACTATTAGTGCATTTTTATTGGCAATTCTAAATAATCAATTTAATAATATTTAGACGAGACATTGGGGAAAATTGTAATCTTAACTTTTAAATCCAGTTTTTAATCCTTGTTAGTAATTTTGTTTTAATAATTAGTTTTATAATCTTTAATCAATTGTTTAAATAAGATTGAATTGATACAAAGTTAGTACTTGGTTTAATATTATTAGTGTATTTCTCGTGGGATAAACAATCTACTTACTATTTATTACTTGTTGGCGTGTAAATTGTTAATACCAATTTCGAACAACATTGAGCCATAACTAAATTTTGCCCTATTTTAGCTCAAATCCTTCTCTGAAATCATGTCGACCAACCAAGTTATACCTGGAAACCAGATGTGTTTTGATGAATTTGAAGGTGTCGAGTCTCACTTACATACAATCCTTAATCTTTTCAAAAAGGCTGGATTCTATAATATTTTGGTTATTGATACCAAATTCTACTTGAAGAAGGTAGAGGAGTTCTAACTTAATGGATCTTGTATTGATGGCAATATCAAGATAAGAGTGGGAGACATCACTCTTACATATGACCCTAAGGAGTTTGGGCAATCTACTAAGGTAGTAAGTAAAGGAGATACAGGGTTTGGTGATGTTGATACGAAGAAAGGTTTGGATTTCATGAGGTTCAAAAAGAAAAATCCATAAACTAAAGGATACAAGAAGAAAGACCTCTCACATGATTTCTAGTTCCTAGATAACATAGTGGGAAAATGTATCTTGTGCAAAGACTCTGCTCATAACTCAGTAAGTAAGTTTCAACTCCAAATTATATTTGTTATTACTATAGAGGTGCCTATCAACTATAGAGTGATATATTGCAATTGGATCTCAAAGTGGTTTTCTGACACTAAGAAGAGGAAGGATGGAAAACCTCTACCCAAAATGTACTATAGAAAAGTTATCAATATCTTCCTAAAGAAGAAGATGAGGAAACACATTAAGGAGAAAGAAAGAGAGCCTCTTAATGTCAACAAGAAGATTACTAAGAAGTTGTTTGAAAATTGGAAAGGAATTAAGTAGAGCTAAACAAATCCAAACAATTAGAGGGCAATGAAAGAACTATAACAGAGGTTCAAAAGCCCTCTAAGGCATCCAAAAAAATGAAGTTGGCCGAAACTGAAGGAGATAAAGAATCTCATGGGTTTTGCTACCCCTAAGATATCTGAACACTTGGTTTTCACTGTAGAGAAACCACAGAAGAAGAAGAAGAAGAAGAAGAAGAAGAAGAAGAAGAAGAAGAAGAGGAAGAAGAAGAAGAAGAAGAAAAATAAGAATACGAATAAGAATAATAATAAGAAGAAGAAATTTCCGAAGAAGAATGAAAGTGAAAAGAACACCTCTAAGGTTGATCCCATTATTCCTAAGGATGATACATCTATAAATCTTAGTCAATTGGCTAGCCAATGCACTTGGAAAGTACAGAGGAGAAGAAATTTTACTTCCAAGCCTCCTCCAACATCCTACTATGAAGTTGTGACTGACAGAATTAAAAAATACTATGTTGAGATAGATGAAAGGGATGGTGAAGTTACTGTGAAGGAAGGGTTAACTATTAAAGAATGGGATAAGAAATAGATGGAGAAGAAGTGACAGGAAACCACAGAATGACACATGCAAGATATTGTAATGAAAGGCCCAAAAAAGTCGAAGGTTGCTGTAGCGCCCCCAAATCCGGGTATCTTCCAACCCGACATATGGTGCTATACTGTACAACATTCGTACATTCATTCAATTAAAAAATCTCAAAGAATGAACATAACTTCTATATATTTAAAGTAATATTTATATTTCCCAGGTTCTATTCCCATTACAAAGGTTCTTTGTCATAATATCAGTTACATTACAACAATAGACCTATACTATTACAAGACAGCTTAACAATCTGCCTTGGCTTTTCCTTTAGCCCTTTTTGATCCTTCGGGACGTTCAGTCTTAGCTGCATTCATATGGTTCAAGCAAGAGTGAGCATAACTAGCTCAGCAAGTATAACAATTTTATAACAACATGCTTGACACATATGAATCATATATCTTCAATAACTGAACAATAGTTATGAAGTACTATTGATAATTCAAAATAGCATTTCATCTTTTCTTTCATAATGTTTTACAATATTTAGTAAAACATTCACTCCGGTCAAAGACCTTGAATATTCATTCTTTATTGGAAAAGGACAACCCGGAAGCAAGTCCGTAAGCCCGATATTACTTACGAGCACTTCTAGGTGATCAGCCTATTGTACTCTATGTTGATCAACACTACATCCATTAAACGTATGTACGTTTAAGCATTTGGCAACCTCACGTGCCTGTCGTTTTACCAACAAAACATTTGTTTAACATTTCAATCTTCTTTTGAAAACCATATCAAGTAGTTGACAAAAGATAGCAACATTTGATAATAAATGATTAGATTATCAATACATCAAATCTAGCCAAAGGAATTGGCTTTAACTTCAACATACATCAATTCATGCGAAAGAATACATGAACTTCAAAACTTGTTCAGATTGAACTGAGACAAGAGTTAGAATACTTGCCTTTAGCGTCTACTATGGTATATTAACTTTATGTTCACGTCTTTCAAGTCTCTACAATACATGATCACATAATGCCTTACATTAGGTCACATATAATCAAGTATGTATATGACTATATCTTACCCTTCATTTCAATCTAATGGTGTATTAGATTCAGTTACTATTTGTTCCGGTTTATTATTATCCTTGCATTTATATTCGACTAGGTTATCTCAACCTTTACACAACATCCTTAAGGTTTAACAAGGTTTAACAATGTTACATTACACTCCTTAAGTTGTGTTTACTTTTAAATTAATTAACTTTCTTTTCTTTGTACTTAGCAACATTCATCACCATCATTGTTCTGAGACTGGCGTTGCGGCGCGAGTCCTTGCTTAGTGGGCCGCGATGCGGCGCCACACTCCAGGATTTTCAGATTTACATGAAATGGCGAGCATTTCACAAATTATACTTATATGGTTCACACTGCAAAAACTCTTGCCATGTGCTCTTTGTTATCATATGTGTGGTGCACGATTCATTTAGCTTAGGGTTGTACATGCAAGTACAACTCAGCACCGAAAAAAAATTCAGTCTTTGGATTTTGTGAACTTCTCAAACGCATAACTTCTTCGTTATAAGTCCGAATTGGCTCGTTCAGAAGCCTACGGTTCACAAATTATGTAATCTACGCATTCATGCAAGAATTTTATCTATTTGACTTTTTTTGCTAAAAATTCACCTATTGGTTCATTTTTAACGAAAATGATAAACGTTCAAAGCTCGTTTCTTCGTTCTAAGTCGGAATCCGGTCATTTTCAAGTCCGCAACTAAGTCGATATCATTTTTGAATATTATGGAATGAATTTGATATAATGTTATAGTTGTGGGTAATATTTATATATTTTGCAAAGTACGCAAGTTGCTATATAATATTAGATTGGTCGGGGAATATTCATTTTAACACGGAATATTCGTACAACGGCACAATCATTGGTGGACCCCACAACAGAATTATTGTCGGATTAAGAAAATGACAAAAATACTTTATGAAAATAATCTACGGAAGTTTTACTCGTTAATCTGTTGAAACACCCTGTTAAAAGTATAATAATACGCGTAGTTGCATGTGAGCACATGGTATTGATTATTGATGCTTACGTGAGAAGTCACTCGCTTTTGTTCAATTAGTATTACAAAGAATTGCTTTGCATAGTATCTCACGTTATTTGATTCAATTATTGTCAATATTTTATAATCAATAATTGAGATGACAAAGTTATTAATATTATTATTTGCAATTTTAACGATATCCGTAAGTTCTCATCAAGGAGAGGTTTGGTCACCTAATTGCGCTACCAATGGGGAGAAATCCTTATTGAAAGCCCCTCTTTCCTCGAACGACTTCGGTCGATTAATATTGTGAATTATAATAATGATGATGAGTTTTGTTTTAATGGTATTATTAATTTAATAAAATGTAAAAGCTTTTTATATAAAATAGATTACTTTTATAAAGTTATTCGTTTTATTAGACTAATAGTAAAATATTTTTATATAAAACAGAATACTTTTATAAAGTTATCTGTTTTATTAGACAATAATTAGAATATATTATATTTTATTATGCATATTGTTTGCATAGTGCCTGCATAGTGTTTGCATAGTAAAATCTTTTATAAAGTTATTCATTTTATTAGATTATAAATAAAATAAATTATATTTTATTGTAAACCAATCTAGACCGTCCGTTTAAAGTAAATCAATCTGGACCGTTCATGAATTAGTTACTATGCAGTCCATTCTTCTATAAATAGAAGCTCATTCCTTCATTATTTCTTACGAATTCACTGAAACTCTAGAAAGAGAAACTATAGAGAGAGTTCTTCTTCTATAATCTTGAGCGTATTTCTTTAGAGTTTAAGAAAGCTTTGAGCATAGTACAAGTTTTCTTTGAGTATATCCTCGCCCTACCAGTCAAAATACTCTTCTTTACGGTAAGGGATATTATTTGTTGTACTCGTTAGGGTTATTCCTTCTTTCTTATTGGTGAAATTCTTTTGTTATTCCATTCTTTATTATTCTGTTGGAATAACCTGTATACGCGGGATACCCTATACTTGGGGAAATTCTTCTATTATTCCACTATTTATTATTCTGTTGGAACATCCTGTCTGTACGTTTACGCATGACCTGGTTCCGTTGGTTATTATTCTGTTGGAACATCCTGTCTGTGCATTTACGCATGACCTAGTTCCATTATTTATTATTCTGTTAGAATATCCTGTCGGTGCGTTTACGCATGACCTGGTTCCATTATTTATTATTATGTTGGAATAACATGTCTGTGCGGTCTATCGCATGCCTGGTGATTTCTTTTGTTATTCCATTCTTTATTATATTCAGCTGGTTAAAGTTTTGACTTCTATACTCCATGAAATTAGTGGAATATCCTTGATATTTGCGCTTCATCCAGTATCTTTTCATGGAAATATTCTTCTGAGCATTCTTGAGTGTTACTCTACAAAGAAGTATCATGTTGACAATTTGGACATTATTAATTCCTGGATAAATTAACTCTTGAACTTGTTTTATTGAATTCTTATATCATTGTCATCATCCTCATGTTATATTATGTTGAAAGTCATCTGTGGCATGTAGTGCATAGATGGACTTGGTATGATTATGACCAGGGATTATTCGGTGTAATCATGACCGTAATGTTATAAATAATGTGGAAAAAGTCCTCATTGACCCGTAGTGCATTGATGGACAGTTGTTGGCATGATCATGACCATTGATGAATACACGAATATCCTTGGTTGTGGTGCATGGATAATTTGTGGTTGTGATACTAATGAATATCCTTGGTCGTAGTGCAGGGATGATGTGGATTATTTATTAAAATTTGAGTCTCGTGATAAAAGTCATGAAAAACCTTTTAAATCATAGAAGATAGTAGATTTTATTCTCTACTTGACTCTTCTAATGGATTGCTTGTTTCACTTGCAGCTTAAACTTGATGTTTGTTATATTTTATCGGTTTAACAACATTGAAGAAGGCTAATGATAATATATTCTCGCATTATCCTAGTCATAATATTTTTTACTTTGGGCTAGTTAAGCTCACCCTTTTGCTTTCATTGTTCTCTTGAGAAATGAGAACGTGGCGAGGACTAGTCGGTGAAACGAGTGATGGTCCGGATAATAGCATTAGTAGTCCTCACTATTCTATGAAATAGTGTGATAATAAATATAATGAGGACCCCAAGAGTTTGTATATTGTCTAGATGACAATATTTGTATTAAAACTCACAGCATATGTTTAGTCGTATTTTACACGACTGTTGTGAGACCCCAGATTTATGAATAAAGATTTAATTTTCTCGAAATATTTTTTAATATTATGGTGTGGATTTGAGATAATGTTATAGTTGTGGGTAGTATTTATAAATTTTGCAAAAGTATGCAAGTTGTCATATTATATTCGATTGGTCGGGAATATTTGTTTTATCGGGAATATTCGTATAATGGCACAATCATTGGTGGACCCATAACGGAATTATTATCGGATTTAGAAAACGACAAAATATTTTATGAAAATAACGGCGGAAGTTTTACTTGTTAATCTTTGTTGAACTACTCTCAGTAGTAAAAGTAATGAATGGCGTGGTTGCATAGTAGCACACGGTATTAATTATTGATGCTTACATGATAAGTCACTCGATTTTGTTGGTATTATTAATGTAATAATACAGAAAATCTTTTATATAAAACAGAATATTTTTATAAAGTTATCTTTTTTATTAGACAATAATTAGAATATATTATATTTTATTATGCATCGTGTTTACATAGTGCCTGCATAGTGTTTGCATAGTAAAATCTTTTATAAAGTTATTTGTTTTATTAGATTATAAATAGAATATATTATATTTTAGTTAAAAGATTTTGCTTTAAATATGGACCGTCGATTAAAAGTAAATCAATCTGGACCGCTTCATGAGTTAGTTACTATGCAGTCCATTTTTCTATAAATAGAAGCTCATTCCTTCATTATTTCTTACGAAATCACTGAAACTCTAGAGAGAGAAACTATAGAGAGAAAGAAGAAAAGTGTTCTGCTACTTCACTACTTCTATATCCAGTACTCTTCTTTCTAAGGTAGGGAATATTATTTGTTGGACTCGTAAGGGGTACTCTTTCTTTCTTATTTATGAATAGAACTTCTATTATTCCATTCTTTATTATTCTATTGGAATAACCTTTATACGCGGGCTACCATATACTTGGTGAAATTCTTCTGTTATTCCATTCTTTATTATTATGTTGGAATAACATGTCTATGCAAAGTACTGCATACATGGTGAAATTCTTATAATATTTCATTCTTTATTATTCTGTTGGAATATCTTGTCTGTACGTTTCACGTCGGACCTGGTTCCGTTATTTATTATTCTGTTGGAATATCCCGCTTGATTTAATTTCGCTTTAACTTTGGTTCCGTTATTATTATTCTGTTAGAATAACTTTGTTTATCTGCAATCTTAGCATGCATGTTGATTTCTTTTGTTATTCCATTCTTTATTATACTAAGTTGGTTAAAGTTTTGACTTCTATACTCCATGAAATTAGTGGAATATCCTTGATATTTGTACTTCATCCAATATCTTTTCATGGAAATATTCTTTTGAGCATTCTTGAATTTTACTCTACAAAGCAGTATCATGTTGACAATTTGGACGTTATCAGTTCCTAGATAAATTAATTCTTGAACTTGTTTTATTGAATTCTTATATCATTGTCATCATCCTCATGTTTATTTTTTTGAAAGTCATCTGTGGCCTGTAGTGCATAGATGGACTTGGTATGATTATGACCAGGGATTATTCGGTATAATCATAACCGTAATATTACAAATGATGTGGAAAAAAGTCCTCATTGGCCCGTAGTGCATTGATGGACGTGTTTTGGTATGATTATGGCTATGGATTCTCTTTTGCGTAGTAGTGAAAAGATGAATTGTTTTATGGCATGATCGGGACTGTTGATGAAAACATGATTATCTTTAAGTCAGTAGTGCATGGATAATTCGTGGTCGTGATACTAAAAATATTCTCATTTCACAGTGCGGGATGATTTGATGATGTGGATTATTTATTAAGCTGAGTCTCAGCGATAAAAGTCATACAAAACCTTTTAAATCATAGAAGATAGTAGATTTTATTCTCTACTGGACTCTTCTAATGGATTGCTTATTCCGCTGCAGTTAAACTTGATAGTTATTATATTTTATCAGTTTAACACCGTTGAAGGATAACGATAAATTATCCTGCATTATCTTAGTCATAATATTTCCTACTGGGCTAGTTGAGCTCACCCTTTCTTTCACTGTTCTCTTCAGGAAATGAGAACGTAGCTGGGACTAGTCGAGAAACAGAGTGATGATCCTAGATGTTTGCATTAGTAGTCCTCACTATTCTGTGAAATAGTGTGATAATAATTGTAATGAGGACTCCTTTTGAGTTTGCATACTCTCTAGTAGACAATATTTAAACTCACAATTTATGTTTTGTCGTATTGTACACGACAGTTGTATTATTAAGTTGTATTTGAATTCTGTACCATGTATCTGGCGACTCAAGATGGGTGATATATACCTAATTTTGGGGGCGTCACATACAGGTATCAAAGCTTAGGGATATGATCCTCAGGTGAGATGTGAGACAAGAACTAGGAGGGAGAGCACGGAATTCCTTCGCTAGTATGACCTACCTAAGTTTATTTGGTATTTAACTGGTCGGTCAGAGTATAGGGATAATATGTGATATATTAATTAACCCTTGTTTTGTGGCAAGATTGGAAAATGGCATCCGAAAATGTTGAGATAAGCAATGAAGCACATGAGATCGTGGAGACACCTCTAATCACCAACCAGGATAATGTGATGTCAGGCGAAGAAGGGATTAGGGATATCCATGTGGTGAATGAAGAATTGATAGTTGCACCCGAGATAGTCGCAGAGGTAGCAGCTGAGAGTGAGGAAGAAGAGGAAGAAGAGGAACCTGAGGAGAATTTATTAGAAGAACTTTATGATCAAAATGTAGAATTTCAAAATCGTATTCATGAGTTAGAAGAGCAGGCTGAAGAACGACAGGCGGTCGTGGAGCAAAGAGATGTAACAATTCAAAATTGTGTTACCCGATGTGCGATACTTGAACAGAAGAACTCTTTGTCAGAGTATAAGATATTAGAACTAGAATCTAATAATGCTATGATCAAAGTTCTGATGAAAGAAGAAACAACTAAACGAATAAGAATAGAGGATGCATGGGTAAAAGCCGCACGACGCGTTGATATTGTAGAAAAAGACGTTTGATCCAATAAATCCAAAATAGATGAAATAGATTTTTCTTTTTGGACAGCAATTGGTAGAATCCAACACCAAGTTCTAATTACCACAATGCGGAAGGGTCAACCCCAATTCGATATGGATCGGAGAGTAATGATTCAAATCATGGATCAGGAATGCGACGAAGCAATTAATGGTGGAATGTCCTCTATAGCAAGGTCAAGTCTAGCTGGGATGGTGACGCCAAAGAATGTCCCAGACAAGTCAAAATCGATAGTTTAAAAGAGAGCATTTTTTTGTCACAAGGAAGACGAATGAAGTTATCACGGGTTAGTTAATTATAAATTCTTGCAAAATCTATACCTTATTAGATATCGGTTCTACCCATTCTTTTATCTCTCTTGTTTGCGCTCAACATTTAAATTTGACTTCTGAGAAATTAGACTTTGACTTATTGGTTGAAACTTCGATAATAGAAACCTTCGTTACCTCCACTATTTATAGATCTTGTTGATTCAAATCGACACTTTCACGTTACCTGTCGATCTTATCTCTTTGAAAATACTTGCCTTTGATGTGATTTTTGGAATCAATTGGTTAACTACTCATCATGCTTTTCGTAAGGTTGTTAGCTTTCATATTTCTAACCAACCTGTTATGCGAATCCAAGTAACCAAACCACTAAAGTCAATCATTGTCATATCAAGCCATAAATAAAGAGCCTCGATCCTTTCGTTGTTGACTTTCTTGTGTTGAATGCACCAAAGCCAGACTTTCTATAGGCAACGTCGTGAATGACGGTGGCAAGTTGATAGGTATCAATGTGACGTGTTATTCAAGTCTTGGATGAGAGTCACAGTTTTGAATGATATTTCTATTGTTAATAAATTTCCTGACGTATTCTTGAAGACTTCTTAGCCTACCCCTAGAGCGTAAAATAGAATTTTGTATTGACCCCAGTACAAAACCCATTTCTAAAACCCTCAAATATTTTCTTCACCTAAAATGATCGTATAATGTGCCAAAGACGTTGGCTCGAGCTGTTGAAGATTACGATCGTACCATTCACTACCATCATGGGAAAGCGAACATGGTAGCTGACGCGTTGAGTAGAAGATCGTATGCATTTACGATTGCGATCTTGTTAACACAAAGGCCCGTTTCGTACGACTTACAAATGATGAAGATAGAGTTAAAGACTCTAGGAACCCAAGTGAAGATAACGAATATACGAGTAGAATCGACTTTAATCGATAAAGTTAAAGCTGCTCAAGCTACACACCCGGAGCTGATAAATGTGAAGAAGAAGGTTCAAGAGGGCGTTATTCTAGAAGTAAGAATCGACGAAGAGAGGAAATCTCAACCCTCAATTTAATTGGCATTTTTAAAAGTCTCGATTGAGTAGGAACTATGGTTTATAGACTCGTTTTACCGCCAAGTATATTGCGTGTTCATAACATTTTTAACGTATCGATGTTACATAAATATGTGGACGACCTGAACCACATTATTAAATTAGAACTAAACGATATAGCAGAAGATTTAACGTCTGAGGAGATACATGTTAAAATCTTGGATAAGAAGGATCGTATTCAACACTCAAAGGTTATACCTCAAGAGTTAGAATTTGAAGTGAAGTCAAGGTATCTTCACCTCTTCGACATACCAGGTACGTACGTAAATTTCGAGGGCAAAATTTCATAAGGAGGGGAGATTGTGAGACCCCAGATTTTATGAATAAAGATTTAATTTTCTCGAAATATTTTTTTAATATTATGGTGTGGATTTGAGATAATGTTATAGTTGTGGGTAGTATTTATAAATTTTGCAAAGTATGCAAGTTGTCATATTATATTCGATTGGTCGGGGAATATTTGTTTTATCAGGGAATATTCGTGCAATGGCACAATCATTGGTGGACCCCGCAACAGAATTATTGTCGGATTGAGAAAATGATAAAAATATTTTATGAAAATAACGGCGGAAGTTTTATCGTTAATATTGTTGAACTACTTGGTAGTAAAAGTACAGTAATACGCGTGGTTGCATAGTAGCACACGATATTAATTATTGATGCTTACGTGATAAGTCACTCGATTTTGTTGGTATTATTAATGTAATAATACAGAAAATATTTTTATATAAAACAGAATACTTTTATAAAGTTATCCGTTTTATTAGACAATAATTAGAATATATTATAATTTATTATGCATAGTGCCTGCATAGTGTTTGCATAGTATAATCTTTTATAAAGTTATTCATTTTATTAGATTATAAATAGAATATATTATATTTTATTTAAAAGATTTTGCTTTAAATATGGACCGTCAGATTAAAGTAAATCAATCTGGATCGTTCATGAGTTAGTTACTATGCAGTCCACTTTTCTATAAATAGAAGCGCATTCCTTCATTATTTCTTATGAATTCACTGAAACTCTAGAGAGAGAAACAATAGAGAGAAAGAAGAAAAGTGTTCTGCTACTTCACTACTTCTATATCCAGTACTCTTCTTTCTAAGGTAGGGAATATTATTTGTTGGACTCGTAAGGGGTACTCTTTCTTTCTTATTTATGAATAGAACTTCTATTATTCCATTCTTTATTATTCTATTGGAATAACCTTTATACGCGGGCTACCATATACTTGGTGAAATTCTTCTGTTATTCCATTCTTTATTATTATGTTGGAATAACATGTCTATGCAAAGTACTGCATACATGGTGAAATTCTTATAATATTTCATTCTTTATTATTCTGTTGGAATATCTTGTCTGTACGTTTCACGTCGGACCTGGTTCCGTTATTTATTATTATTACATTGGAATATCCTCGCTTGCATTTAATTTACTTTAACTCGTTCCGTTATTATTATTCTGTTAGAATAACCTTTTGGTGCAAATTTCGCCTGACCTGGTTTCGTTATTATTATTCTGTTGGAATAACATGTCTATGCGAAGTACCGCATGCATGATGATTTCTTTTGTTATTCCATTCTTTATTATACTCAGTTGGTTAAAGTTTTGACTTCTATACTCCATGAAATTAGTGGAATATCCTTGATATTTGCGCTTCATCCAAAGATCTTTTCATGGAAATATTCTTCTAAGCATTCTTGAATTTTACTCTACAAAGCAAAGATCATGTTGACAATTTGGGCGTTATCGGTTCCTAGATAAATTAATTCTTGAACTTGTTTTATTGAATTCTTATATCATTGTCATCATCCTCATGTTTATTTTTTTTGAAAGTCGTCTATGGCCAGTAGTGCATAGATGGACTTGGTATGATTATGACCAGGGATTATTCAGTATAATCATAACCGAAATGTTACAAATGATGTGGAAAAAGTCCTCATTGGCCCGTAGTGCATTGATGGACAGTTTTTAGTATGATTATGGCTATGGATTCTCTTTGGCCGTAGTGCAAAGATGAATTGTTTTATGGCATGATCAGGACTGTTGATGAAAACATGATTATCTTTAGCCGTAGTGCATGGATAATTCATGGTCGTGATACTAAATAATATCCTTAGCCTGTAGTGCAGGGACGATTTAATGATGTGGATTATTTATTAAGCTGAGTCTCAGCGATAAAAGTCATGAAAAACCTCTTAAATTATAGAAGATAGTAGATTTTATTCTCTACTTGACTCTTCTAATGTATTTCTTGTTCCGCTGTAGTTAAACTTGATACTTATTATATTTTATCAGTTTAACACCGTTAAAGGCTAACGATAAATTATTCTGTATTATCTTAGTCATAATATTTCTTACTGGGCTAGTTGAGCTCACCCTTTCTTTCATTGTTCTCTTCAGGAAATGAGAACGTGGACTAGACTAGTCGGAAAGCAGTGATGATCCTAGATGTTTGCATTAGTAGTCCTCACTATTCTGTGAAATAGTGTGATAATAATTGTAATGAGGACTCCATTTGAGTTTGTATACTCTCTAGTAGACAATATTTAAACTCACAGTTTATGTTTTGTCGTATTGTACACGACAGTTGTATTATTAAGTTGTATTTAAATTTGTTACCATGTATCTGGCGACTCAAGATGGGTGATGTATACCTAATTTTGGGGGCACCACAACTGTTGTATAATTAAGTTGTACTTGAATTTTGTACCATGTATTTAGCGACTCAGAATAAGTGATGTATACCGATTTTGGGGGCGCCTGTGAGACCTCGAATTTTATGAAATAAAAGTATTCAATTTTTCTATTTTGGTAAATAGTTAAATTGATAAAAGTTAAAGTTAAGGGTAATATGTGAAAAAAAAATTTGCAAAGTAAGCAAGTTGATATAAAATATTTGTTGTGTCGGGGAATATTCGATTAGTCGGGGAATATTCTTTTTGTCGGGGAATATCCGTACGACGGTACAATCATTGGTGGACCCCACAACGGAATTATTGTCAGATTGAAAAAATGACAAAAATACTTTATGAAAATAACTACCAAGTTTTACTGTTAATCGTTGAAACACCCTGTTAAAAATACAATAATACGCGTGGTTGCATAGTAGCACTACGGTATTGATTATTGATGCTTACGTAATAAGTCGCCGCTTTTTGTTTTATTAGTATTATTAATGTAATAATACGTAAAATCTTTTATATAAAATGTAATGCTTTTATAAAGTTATTCTATAAATAGAATATATTATATTCTATTATGCATAGTGTTGCATAGTGTTTTTGTATAGTAAAATCTTTTTATATAAAATGTAATACTTTTATAAAGTTATCTATTTTATTAGACAATAATTAGAATATATTATATTTTATTATGCATAGTGTTTGCATAGTGCTCGATAGTGTTTGCTTAGTAAAATCTTTTATAAAGTTATTCATTTTATTAGATTATAAATAGAATATATTATATTTTATTTAAAAGATTTTGCTTTAAATATGGACCATCGATTAAAGTAAATCAATCTGGACCGCTTCATGAGTTAGTTACTATGTACCCATTTTTCTATAAATAGAAGCTCATTCCTTCATTATTTCTTACTTAATTCACCGAAACTCTGTAGAGAGAAACTATAGAGAAAGAAAGAAAAAAGTTCTCGCTACTTCACTACTTCTATATCCAAGACTCTTGTTTCTAAGGTAGGGATATTATTTGTTGTACTCGTAAGGGGTATTATTTCTTTTGTGTTCATGAAGAGAACTTCATTATTCCATTCTTTATTATTCTGCTGAATAACTCAGATATCTGCTACCTTATACTTGGTGAAATTCTTCCATTATTTCATTTTTTATTACTCTATTGAACATCCCGTCATTGCGTTTACGCCGGGACCGTTCCAGTATTTACTATTCTCATGAATATCATGTCTACATGCGTTTTCTGCCGGACTCAGTGTGACGCCCCAAAATTAGGTATACATCACCCATCTTGGGTCGCCAGATACATGGTACAGAATTCAAATACAACTTACTAATACAACTGTCGTGTACAATACGACAAAACATAAACTGTGAGTTTGAATACAAATATTGTCTACTAGAGATTATACAAACTCAAAAGGAGTCCTCATTACAATTATTATCACACTATTTCACAGAATAGTGAGGACTACTAATGCTACCCTCTGGACCATCACTCCGTTTCCCGACTCGTCCCCAAATTATATTCTCATTTCACAAGAGAACAAAGAAAGAAAGGGTGAGCTCAACTAGCCCAGTAAGAAATATTATGACTAAGATAATGCAGAATAAATTATCATTAGCCTCCAACAATGTTAAACTGATAAAATACAATAGACATCAAGTTTAACTGCAGCAGAACAAGCAATCCATTAAAAGAGTCAAATAGAGAATAGAATCTACTATCTTTTATGATTTAAAAAGTTTTTCATCACTTTTATTGCTGAGACTCAGCTTAATAAATAATCCACATCATTAAATCATCCCCGCACTACGTGCCAATGATATTCTTTAAGTATCACGACCACTTAATTATCCATGCACTCACGGCCAAAGATAATCGTGTTTTCATCAACTATCCCGATCATGCCATAAAATAATTCATCTTTGCTCCTCGGCAAGAGAATCCATAGCCATAATCATACCAAAACTATCCATCAATGCACTACGGGCCAATGAGGACTTTTAATTTTCACATCATTTGTAGCATTACGGTCATGGTTATACCAAATAATTCCTGGTCATAATCATACCAAGTCCATCTATGCACTACAGGCCACAGATGACTTTCAACATAACATAAACATGAGGATGATGACAATGATATAAGAATTCAATTAAATAAGTTCAAGAATTAATTTGTCCAGGAACCAATAACGTCCAAATTGTCAACATGATACTTCTTTGTAGAATAAAATTCAAGAATGATCAGAAGAATATTTCCATGAAAAGATACTGGATGGAGCGCAAATATCAAGGATATTCTACTAATTTCAAGGAGTATAGAAGTCAAAACTTTAACCAACTGAGTATAATAAAGAATGGAATAACAAAAGAAATCAACATGCATGCGGATTGCATGACAGATGAGTTATTCCAATAGAATACTAAATAACGGAACCAGTCGAGAGAAATTCACACCCAAGCGGGATGTTCCAAATGTAATAATAAATGCGGAATAATAAATGATGGAACCAGTCCGCAGATAGCACGATGCACGTGATATTCTCGACGTAATAATAAAGACGGAATAATAAAAAAATGGAACCAGTCTCATGATAAAGATGACATGGATATTCCGAAGGTAATAATAAAGATAGAATAATAGAAGAATGTCACCAAGTATAGGGTAGTCCACAGAAATCAAGTTATTCCAGAGAATAATAAAGAATGGAATAACAGAAGTTCTCTTCATGGATACAAAAGAAATAATATTCCTTACAGTAAAATAATACTTGATATAAGAGTAGTGAAGTAGCAGAAAACTTTTATTATATCTCTCTATAGTCTCTCTCTATAGTTTCTCTCTCTAGAGTTTAGTGAATTCGTAAGAAAATAATGAAGGAATGAGCTTCTATTTATAGGAAAATGGAATGCATAGTAACTAATCCATGAACGGTCCAGATTGATTTACTTTAATCTGACGGTCCATATTTAAAGAAAAATCTTTTAAATATAATATAATATATTCTATTTATATAAAAAGATTTTTATTATGCAAACACTATGCAAACACTATGCGGGCACTATGCAAACACTATGCATAATAAAATATAATATATTCTATTTATAGAATAACTTTAATAAAGTATCCTGTTTTATATAAAAAGATGTTTCAATTTTATTACGTGAATAAAACAAAACTTCTAAATCAACAATAATTGAATCAAATAATGTGAGATACTATGCAGCCACTATTGTAGCAATAATTGAACAAAACTGAGTGACTTCTCACATAAATATCAATAATCAATACTGGTATTGCTACTATGCAACAACGCGACATCAGATTTCTTTACTACCGAGTAGTTCAACAGTATCAACAGTAAAACTTCCGCCGTTATTTTCAATAAAATATTTTTGTCATTTTCTCAATTCGACAATAATTTCGTTGTGGGGTCCACCAATGATTGTGCCGTCGTACAAATATTTCCTGTTTAAAATGAATATTCCCCGACCAATCGAATATAATATGACAACTTACATACTTTGCAAAATTTATAAATATTACCCACAACTATAACATTATCTCAAATTCACACCATAATATAAAAAAATTATTTCGAGAAAATTAATTCTTTATTCATAAAATCTGGGGTTTCACACCTGGTTCCGTCTTTACTATTCTGCTGGAATATCCTGTCTGTGCGTTTTACGCCGGACCTGGTTCCGTATTTATTATTCTGTTGGGAATAACCTGTCTGTGCGGTCTCTATCGCATGCATGGTGAATCCTTCTGTTATTCTATTCTTTATTATTCTGTTGGAATAACCTGTCTATGTGGATTACCACATGCATGGTGAACGATCCTTTGTATTTCATTCCTTGTTAAATTGTGGAAATGATCTGTTTACGTGGATTATGATGAAAGTCATAATAAAAGCATTGGACTAATGAAAATCATGGGTATATGTGGTATTAGTAAGTGTTATGATGAGTTATGTTGGTTATTATGTGAAAACATGAAAGTTTCTTAGAAATCACAAAGGGTTTAAAAATAAGATTTTGGTGAAAATGGAACATGAAATTCAATTGACCATATCTCCTATTATATTTCGAATTTTTGAGTGTGGTCAAGTTCTAGAGTTAGGTCTATGAGTTTTGTAACTTATCCAAGTCGAATCATTGGAAAAGGTGTTGTAGATTTTCGTGTGGACTGATTTTAGCAAAGTACGAAAAACTGCAAAATATGAAAAAAAGTGTCACCCTACGATTTTAAAAAGGGCTGTTTCTTTATTACTTAATTTGTGAGAAAAATTCTAGCCTTTTGGGACATGAAAGTATATGGTATAAAGTACCTCCTGTCCAAAAATGAGCTCATTCCGACTTAAAATGAGCAAGTTATGACCATTTCAATATTTAGGTTTTTCCGATGAAAAATGCTATAACCGGAGTTCTATAACTCCGATGACCATAAAATTTAAACTGGAAGCTCACGTTAACATGTGTAAGATCCTGCCAAGATTTGGGAAATTCTGGAGTTAACCTTGAGGTAGCTAATTTCTTAAGGAATTAATTAGAAATTGATTTTTGAAAAATAGTAAATGAATTTTAAAAAGGTCAAGAAAAATATATGTTCAATATGGGACTATATTATGCTAAATCCCAGAAAAGGATAATTTTTGGGACTGATTTAGTATTTTTCATGAAAATAGTTTAGCTACGAACATATGAGTTAAATATGTTATGTGGAGTTGAAGAAATGGTAAATAGGATTTTATGGCTTGGAAATCCTATATAAGGTATATGTAGATTTTTGAGTAATTTGATTATTGGTGATGAAATCTAATGAGTATGACATTTTTGTATGATTAAATGCATTATTTGGAAAAGTGTAAACAATTAAATGTAATTGTTTATAAGTTTAAGAAGTGATTAAAATATTGTTATAGTATTAACAGTATTAGAGTATGATTTTATTAAGTGATTGATAATGTCTGGATAAATTTATAGTCTTTAATATTTATCCTTGATTTAGTTTGATTAATGCTTATAATATTGTCATCATCCTCATATTTATATTATATTGAAAGTCATATGTGGCCTCAGTAAGTGCATAGATGGACTTGGTATGATTATGACCGTGGATTATTCTAAGATATAATCATGACCGTAATGTTGCAATTGATGTGGAAAAAGTCCTCATTAGCCCGTCTCGCAGTTGATGGACAATTTTTGGTATGATTATGGCTATGGATTCTCTTCTACCAAGGGTGCAAAGATGAATTGTTTTATAGCATGATCAGACCAGTTGATAAAAACACGATTATCTTTGGCCCGAAAGTGCATGGATAATTTGTGGTTGTGATACTAATGAAAAAGTCCTCATTGGCCTGCATCGCATTGATTGGCAGCTTTTGGTATGATTATGGCTATGGATTCTCTTCGCCAAGGGTGCAAAGATGAATTGTTTTATGGCATGATTAGGGACCGCTGATGAAAACACTATTATCTTTGGCCGTGAAATATGGATAATTCGTGGTCGTGATACTAAAGAATATCCTCGGCCCGTAAAATGGATGATTCGATGATGTGGATTATTTATCGAAATGAGTCTCAAAGAATGAAATATTAATTCACGGATGTGATAATAATGAATATCTTTGGCCCTAGTGCAAAGATGATATAATGATTACTGAGCATGAATTGTGATTTGGTATAACCATGATTTTTGATGTTTTAGGTGAAGATATGTGATGAAAATTATCTTCGCTCGGGTGCAAAAGGAATTGTAATCACAATTATGATTATGAGTTATTCATATGATTGTGGATGTGAATTGTTGATTGGTGTTACAGGATAAAACATTATTGGTGGACTTTTAACATGGAGAAGATAATAGACACGATGGTCTATTTGACTCTTCTAATGGATTGCTTTCGTTCACCGCAACTATGGTTGAAAAGTTTTATCATCTACCATATGTTTTAAATCTCCGATTTATTATTGATGAAAGCTATTGATAATTTAATTATCTTTAGTCATAATATTCTTTTATCAAGCTAGTTGTGCTCACCCTTTCTGCTTCACAATTCCTTTCAGGTAATAAAAGTATTGCCGTAAGAGTGTTCATTGGTTCGAGCGGGGATAACAGTGAATAGAATGAAAGGGTCTCTAGTGGAGGTTCTCCCTAAACAGTATAGAAAAGTGTGTTGTATTCTATACAACATTTAGTAGTTATATTTGGTGAATCAAATAGGGTGAGGTGAACCCAACTTTAGAAGGGTGTTTTGCCACTATCATACAAGATGTCTAATGACATACAACCTCGTGTTAGCATAAGGCAGGGTTGTGCGCATCCACTTACAGAGTATATCTACGGGCACTACCAATATGATCTTGGAGTTTATTTGAAATATAATATTCACTTGGAGATAGTGGAGATAGTTATATGTCAAGAGAAGACTCACTATTGGAAAGAAGATGATAGTAATCTTCTCATTTTTCTTTGGGGTCTATTGGGTCAACCAAGGATAATTCTGTGGCCATATGATATCTATTATAACCTAGACGCATGGTCTCCCATGTACAAAGGTTTCCTTGAGCACTTCCCAAAGATTTTAATTTCTAAAACAGTCTTTGACTATACTTTTATGTAAAGTACCATTGTAAGGTTGTGGTCGAGGCACCATGAGAGTTACATACATTTGTATTAAAACTCACAATTAATCGTGTGGTCGTATTCTATACTGACATTTCAACATTAATATAAATGAAGTTGTATTTTAATTTTGTTCCATGTATCTGGCGACTCAGAATGGGTGATGTATACCTAATTTTGGGGGCGTCAGAGTTGGTATCAGAGCTTAGGGATATGGTCGCTGGCGAAGATAAGAGTCTAGAACTAGGAGGGGAGAGACGAGTTATATACTTCGCTAGTGTGTGACTTACCTAAGCTGAAATTGTTTATTTGATAATTTGACAAATTATGATATATCAATTAACCTTTGTTTTGAAGATATATTCTACAATGATATCTGAAATACAGGAGATGAGCAATGGAAAAATCATGATACAAAGGATATAACCGGGAAGGTACAATCCGAAAAGAAAGCAAGGTATTCTCATCTCTTCGAATATCAGGTACGTACGTAAATTTTGAGGGCAAAATTTCATAAGGAGTGGGTGATTGTGAGACCCCGAATTTTATGAAATAAAAGTATTCAATTTTTCTATTTTGGTAAATAGTTAAATTGATAAAAGTTTAAAGTTAGGGGTAATATGTGAAATTTTTTTTGCAAAGTAAGCAAGTTGATATAAAATATTCGTTGTGTCGTGGAATATTCGATTAGTCGGGGAATATCTGTATGACGGTACAATCATTGGTGGACCCCGCAACGGAATTACTGTCGGATTGAGAAAATGACAAAAATACTTTATGAAAATAACTACGAAGTTTTACCGTTAATCTGCTGAAACACCCGGTGTTAAAAATACAAGAATACGCTGGGTTGCATAAGAGCACACCTGTGATTGATTATTGATGCTTACGTGATAAGTCACTCGCTTTTTTTTTATTGGTATTATTAATGTAATAATACGTAAAATCTTTTTATATAAAATGTAATACTTTTATAAAGTTATTCTATAAATAGAATATATTATATTCTATTATGCATAGTGTTGCATAAAGGTTCCATATAGTTTTTCATAGTAAATTTTTTTATATAAAACAGAATACTTTTATAAAGTTATCTATTTTATTAGACAATAAATAGAATATATTATATTTATTATGCATAGTGTTTGCATAGTGCTTGCATAGTGTTTGCATAGTAAAATCTTTTATAAAGTTATTCGTTTTATTAGATTATAAATAGAATATATTATATTTTATTTAAAAGATTTTGCTTTAAATATGGACCGTCAGATTAAAGTAAATCAATCTGGACCGTTCATGAGTTAGTTACTATGCAGTCCATTTTTCTATAAATAGAAGCTCATTCCTTCATTATTTCTTACGAATTCACTGAAACTCTAGAGAGAGAAACTATAGAGAGAAAGAAGAAAAGTGTTCTGCTACTTCACTACTTCTATATCCAGTACTCTTCTTTCTAAGGTAGGGATATTATTTGTTGTACTCGTAAGGGGTATTATTTCTTTTGTGTTCATGAAGAGAACTTCTGTTATTCCATTCTTTATTATTCTCATTGGAATAACTCAGATACGCTACTACCCTATACTTGGTGAAATTCTTCTCATTATTCTATTTTTTTTATTACTCTGTTGAACATCCGTCTGCATGCATTTTACGCTTCGGACCGGTTCCGCCTCTTTACTATTCTCACGGAATATCTTGTCTGTGTTTTACGCTGCACTGGTTTCCGTCTTTTACTATTCTCACCGAATATATCTAGCAATGCGTTTTATGCCGGGACCGGTTCTCGTATTTTTTATTCTGTTGGGAATAACCTGTCTGTGCGGTCACTATCGCATGCATGGTGAATCCTTCTGTTATTCTATTTTCTATTATTCTATTGGAATAACCTGTCTATGTGGATTACCACATGCATGGTGAACGATCCTTTGTATTTCATTCCTTGTTAAATTGTGGAAATGATCTGTTTGCATGATTTATGATGAAAGTCATAATAAAAGTATTGGACTAATGAAAATCATGGGTATATGTGGTATTAGTAAGTGTTATGATGAGTTATGTTGGTTATTATGTGAAAACATGAAAGTTTCTTAGAAATCACAAAGGGTTTAAAAATAAGATTTTGGTGAAAATAGAACATGAAATTCAATTGACCATATCTCCTATTATATTTCGAATTTTTGAGTGTGGTCAAGTTCTAGAGTTAGGTCTATGAGTTTTGTAACTTATCCAAGTGGAATCACTGAAAAAGGTGTTGTTGATTTTCGTGTGGACTGATTTTAGCAAAGTACGAAAAACTATAGAATATGAAAAAGGTTGCTGTCACGATTTTAAAAGGGCTGTTATGGCCACTTAATTTATGAGAAAAATTTTGGCCTTTTGGGACATGAAAGTATATGGTATAAAGTACTTCCTGTCCAAAAATGAGCTCATTCCGACTTAAAATGAGCAAGTTATGACCATTTCAATATTTAGATTTTTTCGACGAAAAACGCTATAACCGAAGTTCTATAACTCTGATGACCATGAAATTTAAACTGGAAGCTCACGTTAACATTTGTAAGATCCTGCCAAGATTTGGGAAATTCTAGAGTTAATCATGAGGTAGCTAATTTCTTAAGGAATTAATTAGAAATTGATTTTTGAAAAATAGTAAATGAATTTTAAAAATGTCAAGAAAAATATATGTTCAATATGGGACTATATTATGCTAAATCCCAGAAAAAAATAATTTTGGGACTGATTTGGTATTTTTCATGAACATAATTTAGCTACGAACATATGAGTTAAATATGTTATGTGGAGTTGAAGAATTGGTAAATAGGATTTTATGGCTTAGAAATCCTATATAAGGTATATGCAGATTTTTGATGAGTAATTTGATTATTGGTGATGAAATATTATGAGTATGACATTTTTGAATGATTAAATGCATTATTTGGAAAAGTGTAAACAATTAAATGTAATTATTTATAAGTTTAAGAAGTGATTAAAATATTGTTATAGTATTAACAATATTAGAGTATGATTTTATTAAGTGATTGATAATGTCTGGATAAATTTAAAGTCTTTAATATTTATCCTTGATTTAGTTTGATTAATGCTTATAATATTGTCATCATCCTCATATTTATATTATATTGAAAGTCATATGTGGCCTGTAGTGCATAGATGGACTTGGTATGATTATGACCAGGGATTATTCGGTATAATCATGACCGTAATATTACAAATGATGTGGAAAAAGTCCTCATTGGCCCGTAGTGCATTGATGGACAATTTTTGGAATGATTATGGCTATGGATTTTCTTCGGCCAAAGGTGCAAAGATGAATTATTTTATAGCATGATCAGGACCGTTGATAAAAACACAATTATCTTTGGCCCGTAGTGCATTGATGGACAGTTTTTGGTATGATTATGGCTATGGATTCTCTTCGGCCAAGGGTGCAAAGATGAATTGTTTTATGGCATGATCAGGACCGTTGATGAAAACACGATTATCTTTGGCCCGTGGTGCATGGATAATTCGTGGTCGTGATACTAAAGAATATCCTTGGCCTGTAGTGCAGGGATGATTCGATGATGTGGATTATTTATTGAGCTGAGTCTCAGCAATGAAATATTAATTCACGGATGTGATAATAATGAATATCTTTGGCCCTAGTGCAAAGATGATATAATGATTACGAGCATGAATTGTGATTTGGTATAACCATGATTTTTGATGTTTTAGGTGAAGATATGTGATGAAAATTATCTTCGTTCTGGGTGCAAAAAGGAATTCAGAATCATAATTATGATTATGAGTTATTCATATGATTGTGGACAGGAATTATTGATTGGTGTTACAGGGATAAAACATTATTGGTGGACTTTTAACATGGAGAAGATAATAGACCTGATGGTCTATTTGACTCTTCTAATGGATTGCTCGTTCCGCTGCAACTATGGTTGAAAAGTTTTATCATCTACCATATGTTCTAAATCTCTGATTTATTATTGATTAAAGCTATTGATAATTTAATTATCTTTAGTCATAATATTCTTTACTGGGCTAGTTGTGCTCACCCTTTTTGCTTCACAATTCCTTTCAGGTAATATGAGAGTGTTCTTTGTAAGAGTGTCACGTTATTGACGGGGGGATAACAGTGAATAGAATAAAGGGTGGTCTCTAGTCGTGGAGGTTCTCCCTAAACAGTATAGAAAAGTGTGTTGTATTCTATACAACATTTAGTAGTTATATTTGGTGAATCAAATAGGGTGAGGTGAACCCAACTTTGGAAGGGTGTTTTGCCACTATCATACATGATGTCTAATGACATACAACCTCGTGTTATCATAAGGCAGGGTTGTGTGCATCCACTTGCTGAGTATATCTACGGGCACTACCTATATGATCTTGGAGTTTATTTGAAATATAATATTCACTTGGAGACAGTAGAGATAGTTATATGTCAACAAGAGAAGACTCACCATTGGAAATAAGATGATAGTAATCTTCTCGTTTTTCTTTGGGGTCTATTGGGTCAACCAAGGATAATTCTGTGGCCATATGATATCTATTATAACCTAGACGCATGGTCTCCCATGTACGAAGGTTTCCTTGAGCACTTCCCAAAGATTATAATTTCTAAAACAGTCTTTGACTATACTTTTATGTAAAGTACCATTGTAAGGTTGTGGTTGAGGCACCATGAGAGTTACATACATTTGTATTAAAACTCACAGTTAATCGTGGTCGATTTCTATACTGACATGACTCAACAAATTGTATAAATGAAGTTGTATTTTAATTTTGTATAATGTATCTAGCGACTCAGAATGGGTGATGCATACCTAATTTTGGGGGCGTCACAACGTCACAGTTGGTATCAGAGCTTAGGGATATGATCCCTAGCTAAGATGTGAGAATAGAACTAGGAGGGGAGAGACAGGGAATTCTTTCGCTAGTATGACCTACCTAAGTTTATTTGGTATTTAATTGGTCGGTAAGAATATAGGGATAATATGTTACATGTCAATTAACCTTTGTTTTGTGGCAGTATCTGAAAATGACATCCAAAAATGTTGAGAATAGAAATGGAGCACAGGCGACCGTTGATTCACCACATATCAATAATCAGGATAATGTGCATCAGGAAGGCGACAATCATCATGCAAACAACAACACTGACCAAATGATGAATGATGGAATGTTCAGAGGCTTTATTCAATTCATGCAACAGCAGGTGAGAGCGGCTCTTGTCCAAAATATAGGTGGAAACACTGGAAACTCTCAGACGGTCATCGCTAAACAGTTCAAGGAGCTGGGACCACCGGAGTTTATTGGAGAGCCAAAACCACTTAAGGCGGAAGCATGGATAAATCAGATCACCATGATATTTGATGTCTTGGGATGCTCCGAGGAGCAAAAGGTTCCCTTTGCCGCCTTTATGTTGCGAGGAGAGGCAGATTACTAGTGGGAGTCGGTAAAGCGTACTCAACTAGCCGCACTGAAGATGTCTTGGGAGAAGTTCCAAGAACTATTCAACGACAAGTACTTTCCCGAAAGTATTCGTCACATAAAAGAGGTAGAGTTCATCAAGTTGGAGCGGAATAATATGACCATGTCGCAGTACGAAGCTAAGTTTGTCGAGTTGTCTCGGTTTGCGTCCCACTTAGTGGATAATGAAGAGAGAATGACGCGAATGTTTTTAAGAAGTTTAAAGCCGGAGATACGTCAACATCTTATTTCTCATAAACTGTGTTTGTATTCAGATGTTGTAAATAGGGCTCAGTTAGTAGAACGCAATAACGAGTCCTCGCAACCAAAAGAGAGCAGCCGGAAAAATGATAATACCAGTGAGAACAGTCATCGAAGCGGTGACAACAAGCGTGGAGAGAATCAACAGGCCAGAAGTGGTAACCACTTTGGTGGTAATCAGGGCCAAAACAATAAGAATGGACATTTCAAGAAGAGGAGATTTAACAATGATGAAAAGACATCAGCACTAGCACCCGTTGTTAAGGAAGGAGAACGACCACCTATCATATGCTTCAAATGCGGAGGGGAAGGACACATCAAACCAAACTGCGCGATCCCGTCCAAAGCATGTTATAATTGTGGAAGAGAAGGTCACTTAGCCCGATTTTGTCGTTCACCGAAGACAAGTTCGGCTAGGATGGAGGCACCAAAGGCCGTCCTAGAAAAGTCAAAGCCGGTAGTGCAAGGGAGAGCGTTTGTTGTGACCTCCCAGAAAGCAAGGAACCCGAATGAGGTCATCACGGGTAAGCTTATCATAAACTTTAGCGAAGTCTATACTTTATTTGATACCAGTTCTACCCATTCTTTTATTTCTCCTACTTGCGCTCAACGATTAAATTTGACTCCGGAGAAATTAGACTTTGACTTATCTGTGGAAACTCCGTTGGGAGAAACTTTCATTACATCCACTGTTTATAAGTCTTGTTTGGTTCAAATCGGTACCATCATATTACCTGTCGATCTTATTTCATTGAAAATACTTCCATTTGATGTGATTCTAGGGATTGATTGGTTAACTACTCATCATGCTAAAATTGATTGTTTTCGTAAGGTTGTTAGCTTTCATATTCCTAATCAACCTATTATGCGAATTCAAGCGACCAAACCATTAAAATCAATCACAGTCATCTCAATCCATAAAGCTATTCATTTATTAAAAAACGGATGTCAAGCTTTCTTAGCTCATGTCACGGATCTAAACAAAAATATGTCAGTTTTGAATTTCTATTGTTAATAAATTCCCTGACGTATTCCCTGAAGAACTTCCTGGCCCACCCCCAGAGCATGAAATTGAATTTTGTATCGACCTTGAACCCAGTACAAAACCCATTTCCAAAGCCCCATATCGAATGGCTCCTATTGAATTTCAGGAGTTAAAGACCCAATTGCAAGAATTGTTAGACATTGGTTTCATTCGTCCTAGTACGTCTCCTTGGGGTGCTCATGTTCTATTTGTGAAGAAAAAAGATGGGAGTATGTGACTTTGTATTTATCGGGAGTTGAATCATGTCACCATCAAAAATAGGTACTCATTGCCACGTATTGATGACCTATTTGACCAGTTGTAAGGAGCCAAATTCTTTTCAAAGATTGATCATTGTTCCGGATATCACCAATTGAAGATCAGAACCGATGACATTCCAAAGACGGCTTTCAGAACTCGGTACGGGAATTATGAATTCCTAGTCATGTTCTTTGGATTGATTAATGCTCTTGCTGCCTTCATGGATATGATGAACCGAGTATTCAAGGAATATTTGGATCACTTTGTGGTCATCTTTATTGATGACATCCTTATTTATTCCAAAAGTCGTGAAGATCATGAGCAACACTTGAGGTTGACACTCCAAAAGCTTCGTGAATACAAGCTTTATGCCAAGTTGAAGAAATGTGAGATTTGGATTGAGGAAGTACCATTCCTTGGGCACGTAGTATCAAGTCATGGAATATCTGTTGACCTGGCAAAGATTGAATCAATTTAAAGCTGGGAGCAACCTAAATCAATGACCGAAGTACGTAGCTTTCTCGGATTAGCTAGTTATTATCGGAGATTCGTGGAAGGATTTTCTCGAATAGCTACTCCATTAACTCAGCTGACTCGGAAAGATAAAAAGTTCGGTTGGAGCGAAGAATATGAGAAGAGTTTTCAAGAACTCAAGAGGAGACTCATTTCAAAGACTGCTCGACAATACCATCCTGCCTTTGAGGGATTTGTCATCTACAAAGATGATGCTTCTAGCAAAGGGTTGGGATGTGTTCTCATGCAACATGGGAAAGTCATAGCCTATGCCTCAAGACAACTCAAACAATATGAGACAAATTATCCTACTCATGACCTGTAGTTAGTTAAAATTGTCTTCGCACTTAAAATTTGGAGGCATTACTCGTATGGGGAGAGGGTGGAGATCTTTACGGATCATAAAAGCCTTAAATATTTCTTCACTCAAAAGGAACTCAACATGCGACAACGACGTTGGCTTGAACTGTTGAAAGATTATGATCATACCATCAAATACCATCCTGGAAAAGCGAACGTGGTAGCTGACGCATTGAGTAGAAGATCATATGCAAGTACGAGTGCGATATTGTCAACACAAAGGCCCATTTTGTATGACTTGCAAAGCATGGAGATAGAGTTAAAGACTCCAGGGACCCATGTAATGATGGCGAATATACGAGTAAAACCAACTTTAATTGATAAAGTTAAAGATGCTCAAGCTACAGACCTGGAGCTGATGTGTATGAGGAAAAAAGTGCAAGAAGGTGCTATGCCGGAAGCAAGAATCGATGAAGAAGGAATACTTCGAGTCAACTCCAGACTTTGTGTTCCTAACGACCTTGATTTAAAGTATAAAATCATGATGGAGGTGCACAACACACCATTTGCAATCCATCCTGGGAGTACCAAAATATATCATGATATTCGTCATACATTTTGGTGGAGCAATATGAAGAGAGAGATAGCTCAGTTTATTTCAAGGTGTCTAACTTGTCAACGAGTTAAAGCGGAGCATCAAGTACCAAAAGGTCCATTGCAACCACTTGAAATTCCAGAATGAAAGTGGGAGCACATTACCATGGATTTTGTTACCGGTCTTCCTAAGGTTTCTCAAGGTATAGATGCGATTTGGGTCATTGTTGATAGATTGACCAAATCTGCTCATTTTTTACCGATACGAGAAACTTATACACTTGAACGTCTTGCTCGTATGTACATAAACGAGATTGTAAGACTGTATGGTATGCCAGTATCCATAGTTTTTGATCGAGACCCAAGATTCACTTCACGATTTTGGGTTAGTTTGCAGAAAGCTATGGGAACAGATTTACGATTTAGTTTGGCATATCATCCTCAGACGAATGGGAAGTCAGAGAGGACTATTCAAACTCTTGAAGATTTATTAAGACTCTGTGTCCTTGACTTCAAGGGAAGTTGGGATAAGTTCTTACCATTGGTGGAGTTTTCCTACAACAACAGTTATCAAGCAAGTATTGGCATGGCTCCATTTGAGGCGTTGTATGGAAGAAAGTGTCGCTTCTCGAAAGATTTGGGATGAGGTGGGTGAAGCAACGTTGTTGGGACCAGAGTTGGTACGTATGACTACGGAAAAGATTCAAATGATCCGACAACGTATAAAAACCTCACAAGATCGACAAAAGAGTTATGTTGATCTTCATCGAAAGGACGTGGAATTCGATATAGGAGATCATGTGTTGTTACGTGTTGCTCCATGGAAAGGAGATACGAGATTTGGAAAGAGAGAAAGCTCAATCCTCGATTCATCTACCCCATTTTAATCCTCGATCGAGTAGGAATCGTGGCCTATAGACTCGCTTTTACCGCCAAGTATGTCTCGTGTTCATAATGTTTTCACATATCCATGTTACGTAAAATATGGGAAGACCCGAACCACATTATTGAGTTAGAACCGGACGAAATAGCGGAAGATTTAACGTATGAAGAGGTTCCTGTTCAAATCTTAGATAAGAAGGAACATATTCTACGCTCCAAGGTTATACCTCAAGTCAAAGTTTTGTAGAGAAACCACGATGTTGAGGAAATGACTTGGGAGTAAGAATCTGAACTAAAATCAAGGTATCCTTACCTCTTCGACATACCAGGTACGTACCCTAATTTCGAGGGCGAAATTTCATAAGTATGGGAGGTTGTAAGACCCCAACTTTTATGAATAAAGATGAATTTTCTATAAATATCATTTTTGAATATTATGGAATGAATTTGATATAATGTTATAGTTGTGGGTAATATTTATAAATTTTGCAAAGTACGCAAGTTGTTATATAATATTCGATTGGTCGAGGAATATTCATTTTAACAGGGAATATTCGTACAACGGCACAATCATTGGTGGACCCCCACAACGGAATTATTGTCGGATTGAGAAAACGACAACAATACTTTATGAAAATAACGGAGAAAGTTTTACCGTTAACTATTGAAACACCCGATGTTAAAAGTACAGTAATACGCGTAGTTGCACAAAAAGAGTAACACCAGTATTGATTATTGATGCTTACGTGAGAAGTCACTTTCGCTTTTGATCAATTATTGTTACAAAGAATTGTCGCATAAGATCTCACGTTATTTGATTCAATTATTGTCAATATTTTATAATCAATAATTGAGATGACAACATTATTAATATTATTATTTGCAATATTAACGATGTCTAGAAGTTCTGTCAAGGAGAGGTTTGGTCACCTAATTGCGCGCCAATGGAGAGAAATCCTTATTAGAAAGCCCCCTCTTTCCTGAGAACGACCTGGTCGATTAATATTGTGAATTATAATAATGATGATGAGTTTTGTTTTATTGGTATTATTAATGTAATAAAATAGAAAAGCTTTTTATATAAAACAGAATACTTTTATAAAGTTATTTGTTTTATTAGACTAATAGTAAAATCTTTTTATATAAAACAGAATACTTTTATAAAGTTATCTGTTTTATTAGACAATAATTAGAATATATTATATTTTATTATGCATAGTATTTGCATAGTGCCTGCATAGTGTTTGCATAGTAAAATATTTTATAAAGTTATTCGTTTTATTATATTATAAATAGAATATATTACTACCTCCATCCCATAATAAGTGTCTTTTTAGCTAAAATCACACATACCAATACACAAGCTAAAATGACAAAAATACTCTTAATATATTTTCTTTGAAGTTGAAGAGTTAATGAGTGTTATTTAATTGTAGTGATGGTAAGATGCAATAAATATCATTGAATGCATAAGGGCATATATGAGAAAATATTGCAAAAATTGTATTGGAGTTATAACACATCACTTATTTTGGAAAAAACTATTAAGCCTAAAAAAACACTTATTGTGGGACGAAGGTAGTATATTTTATTGTAAACCAATCTGGACCGTCCGTTTAAAGTAAATCAATCTGGACCGTTCATGAATTAGTTACTATGCAGTCCATTCTTCTATAAATAGAAGTTCATTCCTTCATTATTTCTTACGAATTCACTGAAACTCTAGAGAGAGAAACTATAGAGAGAGTTCTTCTTCTATAATCTTGAGCGTATTTCTTTAGAGTTTAAGAAAGTTTGAGCGTAGTACAAGTTTTCTTTGAGTATATCCTCGTCCTACCAGTCAAAATACTCTTCTTTACAGTAAGGGATATTATTTGTTGTACTCGTTAGGGGTATTCCTTCTTTCTTATTGGTGAAATTCTTTTGTTATTCCATTCTTTATTATTCTATTGAAATAACTTGTATACGCGGGATACCCTATACTTGGTGAAATTCTTCTGTTATTGCACTATTTATTATTCTGTTGGAACATCCTGTCTGTGCGTTTACGTATGACCTGGTTCCGTTGGTTATTATTCTGTTGGAACATCCTATCTGTGCGTTTACGCATGACCTAGTTCCATTATTTATTATTCTGTTGGAATATCCTGTCAGTGCGTTTACGCATGACCTGGTTCCATTATTTATTATTATGCTGGATTAACCTGTCTGTGCGGTCTATCGCATGCCTGGTGATTTCTTTTGTTATTCCATTCTTTATTATACTCAGTTGGTTAAAGTTTTGACTTCTATACTCCATGAAATTAGTGGAATATCCTTGATATTTGTGCTTCATCCAGTATCTTTACGTGGAAATATTCTTTTGAGCATTCTTGAGTGTTACTCTACAAAGAAGTATCATGTTGATAATTTGGACATTATTAGTTCCTGGATAAATTAATTCTTGAACTTGTTTTATTGAATTCTTATATCATTGTCATCATCCTCGTGTTATATTATGTTGAAAGTCATCTATGGCATGTATTGCATAGATGGACTTGGTATGATTATGACCAGGGATTATTCGGTGTAATCATGACCATAATGTTACAAATGATGTGGAAAAAGTTCTCATTGACCCATAGTGCATTGATGGACAGTTGTTGGCATGATCATGACCATTGATGAATACACGAATATCCTTGGCTGTGGTGCATGGATAATTTGTGGTTGTGATACTAATGAATATCCTTGGCCGTAGTGCGGGGGATGATGTGGATTATTTATTGTCGATTCTCGCAATAAAAAGTCATGAAAAACCTTTTAAATCATAGAAGATAGTAGATTTTATTCTCTACTTGACTCTTCTAATGGATTGCTTATTCCGCTGCAGTTAAACTTGATGTTTGTTATATTTTATTAGTTTAACACTGTTGAAGGTTAATGATAATTTATTCTGCATTATCTCAGTCATAATATTTCTTACTGGGCTAGTTGAGCTCACCCTTTTGCTTTCATTGTTCTCTTCAGGAAATGAGAACGTAGCAGGGACTAGTCGGGGAACAGAGTGATTGTCCAGATAATAGCATTAGTAGTCCTCACTATTCGATGAAATAGTGTGATAATAAATGTAATTAGGACCCCATTGAGTTTGTATATTGTCTAGATGACAATATTTGTATTAAAACTCACAGCATATGTTTAGTCATATTTTACACGACTGTTGTATAATTAAGTTGTATTTGAATTTTGTACCATGTATTTGGTGACTCATAATAGGTGATGTATACCGATTTTGGGGGCGTCACACTAGGAATGCATAAGAAGTTGCATTTGAGGATCATAGTGTGGACTATTCACTCTACTTTCTCCTAACAGCAATGCCCCTTCTTTGAGTTTAGCTTCAAAGGGACTACAGTTGGGTAACGTGGGCATTAAAATGAGTAACTAACATTAGAGTGTTAGCCCAACATTATCATTCACAGTTCAACTTTGCTCGAAGAAAGATTACAATTGGAGATGAAGATGGCCCTGGATTAGGATCCTACAACAAAGTGACTTTCGTTGATTCAACCATTAGGGAAAAAACTACTCATCCACGTTATGAAGCACCCAAACTATATTTTTGTTCACTGCTTACATTATGATAGTACTTCTTATACTCCAACCCATATAGATATACTTACAACTTCTCATACCTATACAGATATACCATCTACCTCCAACACTCAAACTACTACCGAACATTCATCTTCTCATACAAAGGAGTTAAGCTTCACCATTCAACACCAGTTTCTAACTGATAAAATGGTGTTTGAAGGCCTTAATCGTGAAGATCAAGCAGACATAACACCAGCTCTCAAGAGGCTATACGAGAGACTATACCTCGTGTCATCCAAGAGTCAACTTACCCGCATGCTGCAAGATATAATTCAGGAATGCAAGTCGGGCATAAACTCTATAACTTAAGGCGTACAGAAGAGCCTTACCTTCGTTGCCAAACAAGCTACAAAAGTACCTGATCAAATAAGTGAGAAGTTTGGCACACAAATGGACAACCTGGTGTTAGTTATTGAAAAATCGTTAGTAACTAGAGATGAAATTTACTTCAAAAAGATTGATGGCTATGTTGCAGCTTTGAAGAGCATGCATAGCACTCACTTAAGCTCCAAGAAAATTCTCTCAGATAAAGTCTTCGATCGTAGAACCAGCATTCAAAAATTCAAGTCATTCACAAGAGATGTCATCACCAAAACTGATAATACAATGGTGCTCGTTCATGAATCCGCCAAGATCAAGACAAGAAGTATAATGAGATTAAATACCAAGTCACTCTCTCTTCATCGTAAGTTGTATCCATGATTAAGACCATTCACAATCTCACAGAGGAAGTTACAACTCTACTAAAAGATGCTGACAAAAAGAGGGGGAGAATAAATAATCAATTAGAGTTCAATCATCTCTTCCTCCTCTTCCTCCTTCCAGAACTCCTCAAATTATACCTTTGAGAGCTCAAGCTCCAAGATCGCTGAGTGCTCCAGGATCGTCGAGAGGAGTAACTCACATTGGCTATAGGCTCCCAAGTAATGATCGAAATTTCCTAAATCAAAATCTTTAAAGGGTTCATATACAAGGGGAATAGCATTTCAGACTTCCAGATTGTGAAGCCCTCAAATCCGGGTTCTCTAATCTCGGGTTCGGTGCTCACGATCCATCAGCATCACAAGCATTCTATAAACTATTGCGGAATAATAAACATACATTGGTCATTATATATAAAACTTCAACATAATCTCAAGTTCTTCTTAACCTTAACTTAAACCTATCTTTACTATTACAAAAGGTTTATATAAATAATTACATCAGATTAGATAATAATTAAACATCCTTAACAAACTATTCTTGGACCTTGCCCTTGCCATTGCCTTATCTTTCTTATTTGAACATTCGGGCTTAGCTGAAATAAACGTTATGATATAGCAAGAGTAAGCGACTAATTTGTTTAGCAGTTTTAAATACAAGGGAGATATATCATGATTAGAAAGGAATTTAACGTTCAATGTTCAACAATGAAATTTGATTGTGGAAGAACATTAATTAAATTTCGATAATTGAATATTCAAACAATTGAATAATAGATATTGAGTGGTCTAGAATGACCATGAACATATACTAAGGTTGTCACTATTTAAACTGATCCTTTTAGTAAGTTTTGGTAATCGAGGGGATCAACATCTCATACCCGATGAATTATGCATAAACACTTAGTAAATGAGCAACAATTGTTTTCCAATATAATGATTTATTAAAATTGTTCTTTTTTCTTAGTCTAGAGTCCTTATCAAATCAATTGGTTAGGAACAGCTTTAAAAACATATTTGATTTAACAAATTTAAACATATTTGATCTAGCTGATACAACTAGTATAGATCTAGCTCATAAACAGTTCATAAGGATTATTGTTGATAATAACGGTTAATAATGAACTATTCATGATTATTAATCCTTAACAAACTATCCTTAATAATCATGAACCGTTATTATTCATGATTATGGGTATTCGCACTTCGTGAAATTGAATAATAACAGTTCATGATTATTAATAATATTTTAACTATTAATTAATATTTTAATCTAATATTATTAATTATATTAAAAATATTTTAATCTAATATTATTAATTATATTAAAAATATTTTAATCTTATATTATTAATCATTTAATAATATTTTAATCATTTATTAAACTCATAAACAATTAATTTTAATTGTTTACCCTTTACTAAAATCATTTATTTAACAATCCTAAAATGCCACAAATATAAATTTTAATCAATAATGACCAAAATACCCTCCATAAATTTGCATACATCATATTTAGGGTTTCTAAGCCATAAAATTACATTTTTTTTCATTTATGACATCATATAACTTATTATTCTCATTTATTCATAACTCAAACATTTACATGAAAAATACCAAAATAATTCTGAAAATTCTTCTTTTCTGGAAATCATCAGAATATGGTTCTCTCATGAACATATATTTTTTCTAAAAATTTTCAAATTCGTTTACTATTTTTAAATGGTCCAAAATAGTCAGATCTTGCTACAATTATCATAAACCATTCCTTTGTCCAATAATTACGAAATTTGCAGGGTAATCTCATTTCCTGATACTCTACCTCCAGTAGAAATTTCACAATTTTTGGAGTTACACACAAAAAGATATTTTGGTTCACTTTTAAAATAGTCCTTTCTTGTAAAATCCCTAACTCTCATTCTACACATCCAAAAATTGCCATCTTTTTACTGGACTCAGTTAACTCATCATATTATCCAACCAAATTTTTCCAGAATTTTTAAAGTACAGAAAAAGGACGAAACTGCCTTTGCAAGTAGCTGGCCAGAAACAGTCCATTTCCTTTTTCTTCACAAGCTGGACTGTTCCGACCAAAACAGCTCCCAAGGCTTGAAAAATCAACATTTTTTAGTGCTACCATTTGGGTTTAACATTTAACGCACATATCTAGAACCTTTCTTTGTCGGATTAGAAAAAAAGGTGCATATCTTAAATGGTAGTTGATCAAAGTGGAAGAAAACTAGGGTTTTCGAGCCCTTTAGAAACTAGCTAGTTTTATTTTATTCCTTTGATCCAACTTTTTAACACTCAAAAGGGTTAGATCCATACATGAACACTTAATAACATGTAGATCTAATGTTTTGGAGTTCAAAAACATCAACTCTTCATTTTGTTAAACCATCAAAAGAAATGAAACTAAAGGCTTAGGATTTAAGGTTGTTACCTTGATTTAATGGCACACCTTCTTGTTTTTTCAATGTAGTAGATGAACTTAGGGTTCATGAAGCTCAAACTCTTTTCCTTCTTCTTCCTTATGGCTGCCAAATACTCCCCCCTTTCTCTCTGTCTCTCTCTCTCTATTTTCTTTTGTTTTGTAAAGTTGGAATAAATGAAATAAAATGAAGTAAACATTGTTGGTAAATTAAGTGAATGTTTTTATTGTTGGTAAAATATGTTTAGATATACCATATGTATATCTATAAAAATCTTCCAACTTCTTCTCTCTCTTATCTCTTAGTTTACTTATAATTATTACTAAATAGGGTGACCAAATCAATTGTTGACACCTAATTTAGTGGATAAGAATGGTTGAAAAAAAATACATCACATACTTCTAATTCCCCTAGGTGACCAGATACACCCCCCCCCCCTTCAATTGTCCATTTTTGCTTTATTTTTAATGCCAAAATTGCTTAGTAAAATGACTAAAAAGTCCCTTATAAGTTGGGCTAAATTTGGGTCACTTAATTTATTGCTTTGGGATTTCTAAATTAAATGATTGGGCCGTGTTAATAACTATGGGTCAAACACACAAATTTTATATATGTTACCCTAATTATTTAATTAGGGTTTCCATTCCACTCATTTGGAATTTAAATAATTACTCATGTACATTTAATTATATAACCCAATTAGATTTGCTTTAATTAAGTTATATAATTAATTAGTTGAGATATGTATAAAATAAATCTCTTAGGGTTAGGTTACTAGTATCTGGATTAAAAACTAACATTCTTCCATTACCCTAACCTTTAGGTTATTTAATTCTCATACCTAATGTGTATATTAAGTTATGTAACTTTTCTTTTTTTAATTCTCTTTATAAAATAAATAAATATATATACATATTATAATATATATTTATTTAAATCCCATACATGTTTCACATAAGTCATAACATACTTACCATCCTTGATAAATAATTATTATTTCCATTAGTCCACATATTCATTTAATATATGTCACAAAGTTTTCAATATTAGTAATATTTAATTAATATATTTATTTACAATGTGACTTAGAATTCTTGGTTATTACACAAATCCTAGACCAGGAGATTCCATGGAAGAGATAAGGAGAAGAGAATAAGAAAGAAGGCGAGCTTATAAACGTAGCGTGACTGACGAAAGGAGAAATCCACCCCGACCATGTCGACCATCAAAAAGAGCAAGAGATTGGAGGAGTTAATTTTTTTTACTTGTAATATTGTACTTCATTTCTTTTTATGTAACTTATTTTTTTTCATCAATAAAACTCATTTTTCTTTCTAGAAAATACAATCTCTCACTGTATGCTAAGACATTTAAATTTCTCTTGTTTATTTGCATTTAACTACTGATGATTAAATTAAAAACTACTTGTTTAGTCATCATCAAATAGGGGGAGATTGTTAGTAGGTGCATTTACATGGTTCCATGTTTGATTTAATGATGACTAAAATTAATGTATATTTGTAACTCCAAGTTATTTTTGTGAAGTCCTTATGAAAGAAATTATGTAAAATGACTTAATTAGGGATCAAATTTATTAGGTTGATTAAAATCATAATGTAATTCTTTGTAATATCTTAGTTGTCCTTGGCTAGAAGACTTCTCACCAAGCTAAAGGTAAAACCACTCAAGAGTGAATTGAATATTGTCAACAATCGTAGAGCAAAAGTCAAATCGCAAAGTCAGAATTGCAGAGCCACTCGTTTTCGTAGAGCAAATGAAGCAAGTCAATTTACTCTATGATATAGCAAAAATCATATAGTATAGTCTTTTAACAAGTTTGTGGCATGTTATGACAATTGTCATCAACCTTAAACACACAACCCTCAAGGATTATCTTCATGTGTATTTGCAATAAAGAACGAAGCATTTTGAAGCTCTATCTAATAGCTATATGAGCAAGTTCACAAGACACGTAGCTGCTACTGGCATTGTTCACAGTCTAAGGAAAGTGAACTGAGGTGGTCCAAGAAAACACTATTTCGAAGACAAACAATTGGTGAATGACAAGTGTCTTGGACATAATGGAGCAATGGTAAATTCCCAACAGAAAGATCCCAAGAGAACTCTATAAAAGGATGGCGACTTCAAACATTAAGAACTAAGAATTTACACAAAGACAAAGTGATGATACTCTGAGTTCTAAAAGTTCACCCTACGATTCTATACAAATTCAACTGCTGCTAAGATATATTGAAGAAGTGCTCAACATCATTTAGCAGCAACTCAAAACATCTCTTTTCTTTTAATGTGTTGATCTTTGTGATCTTTTAATTCCAAGTATGTGTGACTTGAAAGATTCTTTGCGAATCACTGTTGTAACAGTTCTTTGTGAACTGAAATGTTAGTGATTTCCCTTCCTTAGTGAAATATCCCTACTCTCGAAGTAGAAAAGAGGACTATGAGACTTTTGAGCTCCAAAACTCGTAAAAAAAATTGTGTCATTTATCTTTCTGCACATTTACTTTTCTATCACTATTCGATTCCATTGATGTGACTTAAGTCCACCTTGTTCACTACATTTAAAACAAAATTTTCATTGAATCTTTGAAGAAGTTTTCAAAATTACTTTCCAATGTGCATAACGCAATCAATTAATTCGTTTAATTCATTTGGTAAACAATCTTAAGAGAAATATTTTAATTAGATTTATTCAACCCCCTTTCTAGATTTCTTTATGTGCCTTTGAGAATAACATGTCTTATCATGATTAATATATTTGGATCCTAGTAATCATTGTATAGTTTTTTATTCATAGATAATCCATAAGTGAAGTTAGGATTAATGTTAGTCTTTTTAGTTGTATTGTTCGAGTCAATTCAACAAGGAAAACGTCGAGCAGAAGACTTAACTAAGAGCTTTACTGAAGATAATTCAGAGCAGAGCAAGATAGCTCAAAGCTAAGCCAAGATAGTTTAGAGCAAAGCAAAAGGACTAAGAGCTAAACCGGAAGCGTTGAGTAAATATGAAGAGTAAAACGTCGAGCGCAATCCTACACTTAGAGTTGGAAACTAGAGCGTCTATCAATACTCTATGCTCAAGCTTCGAAGGAAAAGTTCAAAGCTAGTGATTCAAAACTTATGTAGCGAAAACATCACTAAGCTTAGAGCTTATGAAAAGCTTAGAGCTAGAGTCCATCAAAGCCTTCAACTCTCAAAACTTTCTTGTCGCTCAGAGCTAAACGAACCTTACTTAGAGTTAACCAATATTGAACTCAAAGATGTGTGCTCTCTATGTGACGAACAAAATTTTGTAATCTAATTTGAATATTTATTAAATTAAATAAATATTTTCGATAATTTAATTATTGGATTAAATAATTAATTGATGATGTGGTAGATTAATTTAATTATATATGTTATATTGATTAAATTAATGTAAATTTTATTATTCAAAGTAAGTATTAAGTGAGCTTATTGATTTAAATGAATTATTTAATAAGCATAATGTTATTTTAATTAATTTAATAATTAATTAGAGATTTAATAATTTGACATAATTAATAAATGAGAAATTTAATTATGTGAATTAATGAAAAATTATTATATTTTATTTAAATTTAATTAAATAAGATATTTGATTAATTGCCTAAATGGGTGTGACATTATTAAACTATATTATAAGAGATTAATTAAAATAATTAGAAGTAATAATTAAGTGATAGCTAAACAAGGCACTATGAGGAGTTGGGCAATTAACCCACGAATGGATTAACTGACCACAACGTTGCCAGTTATATTGCACATTAGTCTTTTTTTATTATTATTACGTATGTTATTTTGAAACAAAGAAACTTCAGAGTTCAGAGAATTTGTTGAGGGAAATTATGAGATTGAAGAAGAATCTGAAAGGGACTTCACTCTTATTAATCTGCAATAGGGTAATCTCTTCAACCCAATTTATAATTGATGTTGTTATAATTCTTGTGAAAAACTATCTCTAACTTCTCTATAAAACAAATTTGTGTGATCTATGCATGAATTGATGATCTAGGTGATAATATATAATCATAATATGTTTTTATTACCATATATGTATGTTTTCATAACATCAATTGCATACAAACATGCTGTAAATAGATTTGTGAAGTTACTGAGTATAAGTTTCATATGTATGGCCCTTATGGGAATTGGTATGCTACGAATTGTTGTTTAATTTGAAATTTAACGGTAGATTATATTTTCACATGTCAAAACGAAGAAAATAAACTTTGAATGGACAGATTCGGTGTTATAACAAACCGGTAATGCCAATTTTTCTGTTTTATGTTCAATATTTTTAAAATCACCAAGAACACTAAAATTACATGAATTGATTCAAGTAATTGTATGTTTTAACCTGTTAAAATCATGCTAGAAAGGTTGAGTAATGATTATGTGTATATTATAATGTCTGGGTATGTTTAAATTCATGTACGAATAAAGAAATTGGTAGATTTTGGGTTGTTCTGGGTGTTCTTCATGAACTGCAGAATCTAGGTCTGCGTCATAGCACGGCCGCGCCGCTCCAAAGAACGAATGGAGCGTGCCCACGCCACTTTAAAGAACAAATGGAGCGCGCCCGCGCCGATTCAGAAAACAAATGTAGCACGCTCACGCCCTACCTGCAAAACTTCAAAAAAATTTCTAAGTGTTCAAGATTTGAAAATATGTTTGTAAAACCTAATGTAATGAACATGAAGACATGTCAAGTATATAATAATATGTTAGTTAACTTATGTTATATGATTAATTAATAAGACTTAAAATTCCAATAACATATTCAAAGACCAATGTGGGATTCGATAGGTATATCGAACTATTAATTAATGGGTATTGTGAATGTATTGATATGTAGGATTTAATAAAGAACGTGAATTAATCGTAGCTTGTGCAAGAGGCAAGTTTCTAAACCTTACTTTTATATTGAGCAAATATTCTATTTCTAAATTATTATTGTTAAGCCAGTTCCTTAAATTCTAAATTACTCATTGATCAAGTCTTATAATTGTATTTTTTTATCGAGTAAGCTCTTGTTCTTAATTGTTCAAGTTCAAGACTTCATATTAGATGCTATAATTCTTTTAAAGAATAAATTCAGTCATACAATACTTATTTCAATTGTATATTTTTTTTGAATTTTATTCAATTGAATATCAATTATTGTTGAACCATTTAAGACTAGTGAACTCTTAATGATTCGACTAGTCCATAGTTGATGAACGTTCTAAATTTCAAAACCCTTTTTAAATTTATCCAAACCAAACTTCCTTTGGTTCGAACTCTAATGTCAAATTGAGATGAACAACCATGTATAGGATATTACTTATGCTTTAGCGTTAAGATATTGTGCACGGTATGGTACTAAAGGTTGATCCCCCTAAGTACGAGTAGAAGAGTCCATAGTCTTATGACTGTTAAAGGTTTCAAGTATAATCCTTGACAACTTAGGACATAGTTCAAGGTCTTATGACCCTCAGAGGTTATTTTGATTCTTGTTATTCATTCTTGATTCAAAAGTTAAGCTCCTTATTTCAGAAGTCTTTTATTCACTCGCATGTTATTATTTGTTGTTACATTATTATACTTGTAAGCAATCGTGCTCACTCTTGCGTAATAATAACATTGTAGTTAAGAACGAAAGGTCCGACGAGCCTTCTGCTAGCAAAGACAAGGGCAAGATTAACAAGTGATGAAGACTTGTTGTTTATTTGTTATGTTACATTTTAGACTTATGACAATATTGTGTAAGACTTAATATTTGTTTATGTTTCCGCATTTGAGATTTAAGGTTAGTATGACCTAGGATTGATGTATTTATATTCAGATGTTGTAACTCCTTAAGGAGAGGATTTATCTCTATCTAATTTATGATTTCTTTTATTATGGGTAGATAGACATATGATGTTTGTATAGTGAACACTGAATCCCGTGGGAATTGAAGTACCTGGATTTGGGGGTGTCCACCAATGATTGTGTCGTCGTACGAATATTCCCTGTTAAAACGAATATTCCCCGACCAATCAAATATTATATAACAACTTGCGTACTTTGTAAAATTTATAAATATTATCCACAACTTTAATATTATATCAAATTCACTCCATAATATTCAAAAATGATATTTATAGAAAATTTATTTTTATTCATAAAAGTTGGGGTCTTACAACCTCCCCTTTTTATGAAATTTCACCCTCAAAATTAGGGTACATACCTGGTATGACAAAGAGGTGAGGATACCTTGATTTCATTTCAGATTCTAACTCCTAGGTCATTTCCTCAACATCGTGGTTTCTCCACAAAACTTTGACTTGAGGTATAACCTTGGAGCGTAGAACATGTTCCTTCTTATCCAAGATTTTAACAGGAACCTCTTCATACGTTAAATCTTCCGCTATTTCATCCGGTTCTAACTCAATGATGTGGCTCGGGTCTTCCACATATTTACGTAACATGGATATGTGAAAAATATTATGAACACGAGACATATTTGGCGATAGAGCGAGTCTATAGGCCACAGTTTCTACTCGATCGAGGATTAAAAATGGGCCAATGAATCGAGAATTGAGCTTTCCTCTCTTTCCAAATCTCGTAACTCCTTTCTATGGAGCAACACGTAACAACACATGATCTCCAATATCGAATTCCACGTCCTTTCGATGAAGATCTGCATAACTCTTTCCTCGATCTTGTGAGATTTTTATATGTTGTCGGATCGTTTGAATCTTTTATGTAGTCATACGTACCAACTCCGGTCCCAATAACGTTGCTTCACCCACCTCATACCAGCATACTGGAGAATGACACTTTCTTCCATACAACGCTTCAAATGGAGCCATACCAATACTTGCTTGATAATTATTGTTGTAGGAAAACTCCACCAATGGTAAGAACTTGTCCCAACTTCCCTTGAAGTCAAGGACACAAAGTCTTAATAGATCTTTAAGAGTTTGAATAGTCCTCTCTGACTGCCCGTCCGTTTGAGGATGATAAGCCGAACTAAATCGTAAATTTGTGCCCATAGCTTTTTGTAAACTAACCCAAAATCTTGAAGTGAATCTTGGGTCTCGATCAGAAACTATGGATACTGGCATACCATGCAGTCTTACAATCTCATTTATGTACATACGATCAAGACATTCTAGTGTATAAGTTTCTCGTATAGGTAAGAAATGAGCAGACTTGGTCAATCTATCAACAATGACCCAAATTGCATCTATGCCTTGAGAAACCTTGGATAGACCAGTAACGAAGTCCATGGTAATGTGTTCCCACTTCCATTTTGGAATTTCAAGTGGTTGCAATTGACCTTTTGGCACTTGATGCTCCGCCTTGACTCGTTGACAAGTTAAACACCTTGAGATAAACTACGCTATTTCTCTCTTCATATTGCTCCACCAAAATGTATGTCTAAGATCATGATACATTTTGGTACTCCCAGGATGGATTGTAAACGGTGTGTTGTGCGCCTCCATCATGATTTTATACTTTAAATCAGGGTCGTTAGGAACACAAAGTCTGGAGTTAACTCAAAGTATTCCTTCATCATCGATTCTTGCTTCCGGCATAACACCTTCTTTCACTTTCTTCCTCATACGCATCAGCTCCAGGTCTGTTGCTTGAGCAGCTTTAACTTTATCGATTAAAGTCGGTTCTACTCGTATGTTCACCATCATCACATGGGTCCCTGGAGTCTTTAACTCTATCTCCATCCTTTGCAAGTCATACATAATGGGCCTTTGCGTTGAGAATATTGCACTCGTACCCGCTTATGATCTTCTACTCAATGCGTTAACTACTACGTTCACTTTACCAGGATGGTATTGAATGGTATGATCATAATCTTTCAACAATTCAAGCCAACATCGTTGCCGCATGTTGAGTTCCTTTTGGGTGAAGAAATATTTGAGGCTTTTATGATCCGTAAAGATCTCCACTTTCTCCCCATACAAGTAATGCCTCCAAATTTTAAGTGCGAAGACAACAGCTGCCAAATAATTCCTCTCATATTCTTTGAGTTTCTGAGAGGCATAGGCTATGACTTTTCTATGTTGAATGAGAACACATCCTAAATCTTTGCCCAAAGCATCACTGTAGATGACAAATCCCTCCGAGCTAGATGGTATTGTCAGAATAGGTGCTGAATTGAGTCTCCTCTTGAGTTCTTAAAAACTCTTCTTACATTCCACACTCCAACCGAATTTTGTATCTTTCCGAGTCAGCTGAGTTAATGGAGTAGCTATTTGAGAAAACCCTTCTACGAATCTCCGATAATAACCCGCTAAGCCGAGAAAGCTACGTACTTCGGTTACTGATTTAGGTTGCTCCAAGCTTTGAATAGCTTCAATCTTTGCCGGGTAAACAGATATTCCATGACTTGATACTACATGCCCAAGGAATGCTACTTCCTCAAGACAGAACTCGTATTTCTTCAACTTGGCATAAAGCTTGTTTTCACGAAGATTTTGGAGTATCAGCCTCAAGTGTTGCTCATGATCTTTACGGCTTTTGGAATATATGAGGATGTCATCAATAAAGACGACCACAAAGTGATCCAAATATTCCTTGAATACTTGGTTCATCATATCCATGAAGGTAGCAGGAGCATTAGTCAATCCAAAATACATGACTAGGAATTCATAATGCCCGTACCGAGTTCTAAAAGTCGTCTTTGGTATGTCATCAGTTCTAATCTTTAACTGATGATATCCGGAACGAAGACCGATCTTTGAAAAGAATTTGGCGCCTTGCAACTGGTCAAACAGGTCATTAATATGTGGCAATGGGTACCTATTCTTTATGGTGACATGATTCAACTCCCGATAATCAATACAAAGTCGCATACTCCCATCATTCTTCTTCACGAATAGAACAGGAGCACCCCAAGGAGACGTACTAGGATGAATGAAACCGATGTCTAACAATTCCTGCAATTGGGTCTTTAACTCCTGAAGTTCAATATGAGCCATTCGATATGGGGCTTTGGAAATGGGTTTTGTACCGGGTTCAAGGTCGATAAAAAATTCAATTTCGCGCTCTGGAGGTAGGCCAGGAAGTTCTTCAGGGAATACGTAAAAAAATTTATTAACAATAGAAATATCTTTCAAATCTAATGTATTTTTGTTTAAATTTGTGACATGATCTAAGAAAGGTTGACATCCGTTTGTCAATAAACGAATAGCTTTATGGCTTGAGATGACCGTGATTGATTTTAATGGTTTGGTTGCTTGAATTTGCATAATAGGTTGGTTAGGAATTCATGACGCCCCAATTCCTCCATGTTTGTTGTCCGCTTTCGATGGTTTACTACCACCGTATCTTTTGTCCAACCTCTTGGTTGTTGATGGTGCTCCACGATTTACAACATCTACATTTCATATCAATCATTCCATTGAACATTCCAAATCAAAATAACAACAAAATGGTGTAATTACTATCTTTGTATTACATCTGTAATAAATCCTTTCCCAAGTTTATAACCAAATACATTCATTGTTCTTCATAAGTATATTACATACAAATATACTAGTCTATTACAGATTTATTAATTGTCCATCTTAGCCTTGCTTTTATCTCTCTTAGAACTCTCTGCTTCGCTTCAAATTTTAGTCGCAAAACATATGGTTCAAGCAAGAATGAGCATAACTAGCTCAAAGCAAGTCTTAACAAAGAATCATATGAATATCACATCAACAAATACATGCTTTATATCAATATCTGAACAATTATCTACGAAGCATTATGAAATACTTAACTAATACTTCTCTTACAACAATTTCCAGAGTATATATAATAGCTTAGAATGATGAACCTATTCCAATAGACCATGAACATACTCTTTTCATTTTCATACTTGAAAAGGATATCCGCACTAAGGCCATCCATCCGCCTTTTTACTTACGAGCACTTCTAGGTGATCACCTTATTGTACTCTATGTTGATCAACACTCTTACGCTAAACGATTTACGCTCAACATTTGGAAACCTCGCGTGCCCATCGAATAATCGATGAAAATACTTTTGTTTGTACATAGACAAACTTACCTTCTCATCCGTACCAAATACTTGGCATAGGATAGCGTTAACAGTTCTATATCAATAGACTTGTAACAAATCAATCAACTCATCAACACTTGTTTAGCCCGAATAAAATAGGCATCGACTCTTTTCTATTTACCATTCATGCATTGTATAACATGCATCACGTAAAAACTTGACTAACACGAAGGTCGATAAGTTTAAGAAAGACTTGCCTTCAAGCCGCCTTCTAATTTATAATTCAACTATTCTCGCCTTTTACAGATCTACATGATACATTCACATAGCACATATCGTAATTAGTTATCACATAAACTATCTTTACTAGCTCTAACCAACTTCTTTCTCTTCTATGTTTTATTTGAATTAACTTTGTTATTAAAGTCGATTCAACTTTTTATACTTCGTTATGTTTCATTAACGTTCTTACATCCTTAACCGACATTCGATCATAAATGGTTAATTACCAACGTTGAACGTCATTCACTTGCTCACTTATTACGCCTTTTGGGTTCTTCGCTTAATTACTATTAAACCTTACTAGATCTTCTTACATTAACACCTTACAAGTGAGTTAAGGTAAGTCTTATAATGTACCTTAAATATCTTACATTAAGTCTTCATTCAAAATGGAACAAAAACTAACTTGGTCAACCTTTTTCATCACCGGCAAGGCCATGACATGACATCCTATGCATTCTCTAATGGCGTTCTGGCGCCACTCTCCAGAGAGTTTTGCCGACTTGACCATGCCAAGTCTGAGTCCATGTATAAACTCTCGCACAACAAGCGCGAGTCTCCGCATTTTTTATTTTCTCCTGCCATAATCAAGCGCCATGACAGATAGATAACATTGGGGTTTGGCCAATGCACAAAACTCATGTACCTAGTTAGCCAAAATAGTTTGGTTTCTTAACGAAACTCCCGGCTTCCTAATTTGTTCGCTTTTACATCCGAATTGACCCATTCAATTCCTACAAGTCGAATTACATCCTTTACGTGTTCATATAAGAATTTCATATATTTCCGAATTCGTTAACTCCTAATTCACCTTTAAGTTCATTTTTGAGCGCTCGCTTAACGCTTTTCGTCCGCTCAATACTCGCTTTCTTCGTTATAAGCCTGAATGCGACGATTCTTTCGCCAACGACTCTTAATTACTTTATCTCACGGTTGACATTGAAACCAACGCTTTCAAGTCACACGGCAACTTTTGACCTTTAATCCGACTTTATACGCTTTCGACGCTTAACGCCTATTTCCGCATAATTCCGCCATAACTTTGTTACTAATGTTCTCTAAGCCAAATCACATGGAATACTCCATGGACTTCATATTTACATCCTAACCAAGCAATAGGCACATTCCTTAGCTATATCGATTCTTAAATGTTCATTCAAAACTAAGTTCACGTTCAAGACTTTTTTTTATGGTTTTAACTCACGTAACCACTTACAATTTCTATTTGGTCATGTCCTATCAATGATTTGGTCATTACTAGGCATCCTTATCTCTCCTCAATAAACATGCCCCACCCATCTACGATTCTTCTATGAGAAAGAAATCGAAAAAGATGAAGATTACGGTTTATGAGAATTTACCTTGAAGTAGTTAACGTTCTTGATAAACGTCTAATGGTTTGCTTGGAAGTAGAAGGATTATAAGTTTCTAGCTCTTTTCTCTCTCAAATATGTTGGACAAGCTTTGTAAAACAACAAAAATCCCAACCTAGCTTTCTATTTATAGAAAACCAAATGAGGGGCAAAATGTCCAATTTTCCACCTCCTTATTTATTTTACCACTTTGTCACCAAGTAAAATACTTGGTGACCAAGTGATTCACTTGCTCTTGCACACCAAGTGGCCGGCCCACCTTGCCCATGGGTCATCCCCCATGGGTTTTACCCATTACCCATCCCCTTGACCCACCTGGCTCAACCCACACGCTTTAATTCTTTGATTGGGCTTGACATTAATAAACATCGGGCTTTAACCAATCTAATATCGGGCCTCGACTTGGGCTTGTATACTTAATTCATTGGGCTTGTTATTAATCCAAGTCCAATTGATTGATAAAATCCTTAACTCATACTCTAATAATACAACTCGTATTCTACGCCAGACATTCATGTATTCTCTTCAGATAATATTCATATAATAATCAGATTATATCGTCAGACTATTCTTCATACCATACTCATATACATACTAGTATAATACTCATATTCCATAATGATAATAATCAAAACGACTATACGCATTCCATTTCCTTTTGAAACCTCTTTCACAAACCCTTAGGTTTTAAGTCCGCAGCGAAAAACTTCGCTTGCCATAACGAAAATATTATTGATATTCCATAATATCGCCATATTCTAACATTACGCTGCTTTCTCGTAATTTCAAACCCTAGCTCCAAATCGATATAGAATGAATAGTGTTTTTACGCAAACAATCTCGTAAAAACCTTCGCTTCTCGCCTTGATAATTCACAACAATTAATTCTAGCACAAAGCCGTAATACTAACCACATCCAGATATTCTAGGTCATAGAATCCACCTTCAATCATCTTTACTCACATAACAAATCAATTAAATTCATTTAATTTACATAATCAAATAAAAATTTAATTCATTAAAAATTCAAATTCTCGCCGCTACATTCTTCCTCTCTTATAAGGATTCTCACCCTGTAATCTCGCTATTCTTACATAAACAAATGAGGAAACTTTTCCTTCATTTTACTTTCGAACTCCCACGTTGCTTCTTCAAAGATCGTGGTTACTCCAAATTACCTTTTTCAAGGTATTACTTTATTTCTCAAGACTTGTTCCTTCCTATCAATAATCAAATCGGAAGTTCTTCATACGTTAAGTCTTTTTCTACTTAATAGACTCATACTCTATTACATGCTTATAGTCCAATTTATAAGATCGCAAATACGCATACGTAAAACACATCAGGTATTCTTTCCATTTCGAGGTAAGGCTACTTCATAAGCTACCTCTCCTATCCTTCTTAAAATCTCAAAAGGTCCTACAAACCTTTTACTTAACTTCCCTTTTCTTCCCAAAACGTATCTTCCTTTCCAAGGCGATACTTTTAGAAAGACATAAGACCCTACTTCAAACTCCTCTTCTCTCGATGAGGATCTCGTGATACTTTCGTTGTCTATCTTGAGCCGCTACTAATCGAGATCTTATTAGCTTCACCATGTTCCGCCGCTTGTTGTACCATCTCAGTCCCAACATTCGACGCTCACCTACTTCATCCCAACAAAGTGGTGTTCTCACTTCTTTCCATACAACGCTTCGTAAGGCGACATGCCTATACTAGCGTGAAAACTATTGTTGTAAGCGAATTCTACCAAAGGTAGATGTTCGTCCCAACTTCCCCGGAAATCCATAACGCAATATCTTAACATATCTTCTAGCGTTTGAATTGTCCGTTCGCTTTGTCCATCCGTCTGTGGATGATATGCCGTACTCAATCTCAACTGAGTTCCCATTTGCTCTTGCAAACTCCTCCAAAAGTTCGACGTGAATCGTGGATCACGATCGGACACAATCGAAACAGGTACTCCATGTCTAGAAATGATTTCTTTGACATAAAGCTTAGCTAATCGCTTAGGTTATACCTAACTCCTATTGGTAGAAAATGAGCCGATTTAGTTAACCGATCCACTATTACCCAAATAGCATCGTATCCTTTTCTTTTCGCTTGAAGTCCCACCACAAAGTCCATGGTGATATGCTCCCATTTCCACTCCGAATCTCCAAAGGTCATATCAATCCACTCGGTCTTTGGTGTTCAAATTTTAACTTTCTCGACAAGTTAAGAACTTACTAACATATTCTCGCAATCTCCTCTTCATGTTCTACCACCAAAAGTTCGATTTAAGGTCTTGATACATCTTAGTACTACCAGATGTATCGAGTACCTCAACTATGGGCCTCACACATAATCTCTTCTTTCAACTCGTAATTATTTGGAACCCAAATTCTTCCTTCAAAACGAAGTAAACCTTCTTTATCAAGGTTATACTTTAGTCTTCACATCATCCTTCATTATCTTCTTCATCACGCTTTCATTCTTCAAGATTTAATTGTATTTCCTTAACCTGCTCCACTATCGCTTGGTCGAGTTTCTATTGCAAATAACATCTCCCCATTTCACTTGGTAACTTAACTTCTAATTCCATCCTCGCCATCTCTATTATTAACTCGCTCGAGTCGTTAACATTGATAGCTTTCTCTACCTTTCCGACTCAACGCGCTTGGCTACATTACATTCGCCTTCCCCGGATGATATAAGATATCACAGTCATAATCTTTTATTAATTCTAACCACCTTCTCTGCCTCATGTTCAACTCCTTCTGTCTGAAGATATATTTTAGACTTTTATGGTCCGTGTAAATTTCACATTTTCCCCGTATAAATAATGTCTCCATATTTTTAAAGCAAACACTACAGCTGCCAGTTCTAGGTCATGAGTAGGATAGACCTTCTCATAATTCTTTAACTGACGTGACGCATACGCAATAACCTTGCCATGTTGCATAAGCACGCATCCTAGTCCTCTATGCGAAGCATCGCTATAAACTACAAAATTCCCTATATCATCTGGTAAAGATAATACAGGTGCCTCACTCAACCTCCTTTTTAGTTCTTGAAAACTATGCTCACACTTTTCTCGTCCACTCGCATTTCACCGACTTCCTTGTCGATTTGTCAAAGAGTAGCTAATTTAGAAAAATCCTGAATGAACCTTCTATAGTATCCTCGCTAACCCCGTAAAACTCCTAACCTCGGTTGGCATTTTCTTTGCTGTTCCCACTCATTCACCGCTTCCACTTTCACCGGATCTACTGGATATGCCATTTGTTCATAACATGTCCTAGAAACTCACTTCGTTCGAGCCAAAATTCACACTTAGTGAATTTCGCATATAACTTCTCCCTTCGTAGTGTTTCCAATACTATTCTTAGATGTTCAAAGATGATCTTCCAAGCGCCTTAGAATAGACTAGAATATCATCAATGAACACTACGACGAAACTTGTCCAAATATTGTTTGAACACTCGCTCATCATATCCATGAATGCTACCGGGCGATTCACAACCCAAACGACATAACCAAAAACTCGTAATGCCCATAACGAGTTCTCGAACGCCATCTTAGGTATATCTTCCTTCCTCACTTTCAGCTTGATGATACCCCATATGCAAGAAATCTATTTTAGAAAATACTTTTTCCCTTTTAAACCGATCAAATAGATCATCGATCCCGGCAACGGTATTTATTCTTAATCGTTAACTTGTTCAACTCCCGATAGTCGATACAAAGTCGTAACGATCCATCCTTCTTCTTTACAAACAATACCGGTGCTCCCTACGCAGAAACACACTTGGTTGAATGTACTTTCTATCTAATAGTTCCTATAACTAAACCATTAACTCCTTCATCTCAACTGGCACCATCCTATATGGTGCCTTTGAAACTGGTGCCATACCCGACAACAAATCAATCACAAACTCTACATCCCTATCCGGTGAAATACCAGGTAACTCCTTCGAAAATACATCGGCGAATTCTTGAACCACCGCTATATGTTCCAATGATGTTCCCACTCTTTGGGTATCCACCACGTGACACAGATAACCCTTACACCCCTTCTTCAACATCTTCCTAGCTTTTGTCATGGTTAGACAACAAGAACGTCCTGGTGATTTATTTCCATAAAACACCACCCCCGGTTTCTTAGGAAGCCTTAGGTTTACACTCTTTTTATGACAATCTATTATTGCTTTATGGTTAATTAACCAATCCATACCGAGAATCACATCGAATTCTTCTTAACCTTATTTCCAGAAAAGATCTACCGATAATCTATTACCCCGATATATCTACGAAATAATTCCTATGAATGTGTTCAATGGGAATTATCTCCTCGCTTTTCTACCTTAACGCCTCTAAAGGTATTTCTAATTTTTCGTGATTTAATCCCAATTGTTGAGCAAATCCACATGCTATAAAAGAACAAGTAGCACCTTTAGTCAAATAACACGTAAGCATTTATTTCATTGACCGAATGATACTCACATTACATCCATTGATGCAACCGCATCTTGGATCATATATTAAATGTTCGGGGTGAGGGTCTACCCAATGATGGTGTTGGTCCAAGAATGACTAAATTACCACTACTAGAACCCTTACTACCCTCCGCCCTTTCTTTTTGGCAATTTCTTGCCATGTGGTTCACCACCCACAAACAAAACATCCCCCGCTTTTCAGATTAGGATACTTGGGAGATATATGACCCTCCCGCCCACAATTATAACAACCTGGTCTTCCCTTTCGCATGCACTCCTGTGATGAGTCTTACCGCATGTCTTACATGCCTCCATCCTACGCTTAGGATCCCCTAGCTTGTTTTGCCCCAAAGATTCCTGTGGTTAAAATTTCTTCCTCTTAGGCATATCGCCACTTCCACCGCAACCTCCGCCTTTATTTCCTCCCTCTCCTTACTCTTATTCTTTCTATCCTTGTGGTATCTGGGTCAACGCCTCACTACCACCTCCTCTATTATCGCTTTCTCCGTAATGGTCCCAGGAAGCACTCTAAAAACCGATATCCTACTATAGAGCCAAGGTTTTAGGCCCCGCTCAAACTTACGAGCCTTCCTCTCCTCCGTGTCCACTTGGTGTGGAGTGAACCTCGCCAATTCATTGAATTTGGCGCATATTGGGGAACAAATATGTCCCCTCGCTTAAGTTCTAAGAACTTAATCTCCATTCTCCTCAGATGCTAGTAGGGGAAATAGTTCTCAAGAATACCTTCTTAAACTGCTCCCATGTAACAACTTCCGCCTCCAAATTTCACCCCGTGAGCCTCCCACCAAGAGTTGGCTTCCCCTTCATCATATAGGTCGCAAAGAGGTCTTTTATGCCACCACGCTTGTAATAACAAACGCCTTTTCTATTTCCTTGACCCATGTCTGGGCCTCCATTGGGTCCGTGGTTCCCTTAAATTCGGGTGGACCTACACTTTTAAATTCCTTAAAGGTAGTCGTTTGGGCTACCCTAGGTCCTGCGGGTGCTCTACCCCCATCTTGGTTAAATGCAACCATTAATAAATTAACGAACTCTTGCATTGGGTTATTAGGACCCCCCTCGTTCTCATTGTGTGATTCCGCTTCTTGTTTACGTTGTCTTCTTCTCATGCGGCATTTCTGATTAAATAAATAAATTTCCGTTATTACTTATTTACTTACTTCGTTATTAGTCGTCAAATAATTGGACCATAACTCATACACAACAAAGCAATTTAAAAATAAAACTTCCTTATATTAAAATGCTTCTTTATAGTTCAAAACTATTTACAAGTTGCTTTCCATAGCCCAAAAGCTATTACATATTTATCCCGCGATTGACTTCTACAAAAATTGGGATTTACAAAAAGACTACCCTTTAATTATACAAAAGAGGGCTTTACGTCACTACACAAAAGTATTTACCATACTACTCCTAGTACTGCCTAACAGCATTCTCATGCTTCTGGTTTGCCAGAATCGACACAATATCTCGACTTATAGTATGTCGAGTCTGTCCCGACTCAATAGAATAACAAGCTATCTTAAGCTTGAAATCCTCGTGCGCACTGTCATTTATATATGACATTCGTATATCTTCCGTCTTTTTCAACAAGTTTCTTGCGAAGTTCTATGACCTCGCTCTTATAGTCCCGGCCTTGTCACTACCATGAGCACTTTCTCATCGTGTTCTATCTCATAGTCCCACTTCAGACTCTTTCGCCCCATAGAGATCAATCGATCTCTTCCTTCCGTGTCGCACCATTGTGCGCAGCAGCACGCTACTATTGCCAAGCACCGAGAGGTACATTGCCCTCATAGTCTCGGTAGTGTGTAGACTCTAGGCGCGGCATCATCGTATTAATCGATGTTACCACCATGTCATCCTCCACATCATTCATCATATTCAAATATGATGCTATCCCCATGGTCTCCTCCTAATAGTCCTCCTCCGAGTAATATTCCTGCCTCAATTCTCTAGAATCACTACAGTATATGTCTCGCTATAGGCATTGTGTACTGCCTCAACTCTGGCTCACTTGAATCACTCATCACATGTATATCCCTATACATCAAGTTATCAACCGACATCTACAATAACACATAACAAATTGATTAGTACATAATACACAATAATATAAGCACAAATCACATTTAATCCATTTAGGGTTATTTTCCATATTTTAAATCTTTTGGTACTGAGTTTCCTCAATACCTTATTAACTCATTTGACTCGAGTTAACTTTCTTTGGACTCTTCCTTTCCTACGAGGTTATTAGCCTAAGGTTCTTCCCCCCTTAAGTTTTATAACCTAATGCTTTGATACTAACCTGTGACGCCCCCAAATCCGGGTATCTTCCAACCCGACAAATGGTGCTCCACGATACTACATTCCATACAATCATTCCATTGAAATAACAACAAAACGAGTGTAATTACTATCTTTGTATTACATCTGTAATAAATCCTTTCCCAGGTTCATAACCAAATACATTCGTTGTTCTCCATAAGTGTATTACATACAAATATACTAGTCTATTACAGGACGGTTAAGTGTCCATCTTAGCCTTGCCTTTATCTCTCTTAGAACTCTCAGGTTAGTTTTAGCTTTTAGTCGCAAAACATATGGTTCAAGCAAGAATGAGCATAACTAGCTCAGCAAGTCTTAACAAAGAATCATATGAATATCACATCAACAAATACATGATTTATATCCATATCTGAACAATTATCTACGAAGAATTATGAAATACTTGACTAATACTTCTCTTACAACAATTCTAGAGTATATATAATAGCTTAGGAATGATGAACCGGTCAATAGACCAGGAACATACTCTTTTCATTTTCATACTTGAAAAGGATATCCGGCACTAAGGCCATCCACCCGTCTTTACTTACGAGCACTTCTAGGTGATCAGCCTATTGTATTCTATGTTGATCAACACTCTTACGTTAAACGTATTTACGTTCAACATTTGGCAACCTCGTGTGCCCATCGAATAATCGATTAAAATACTTTTGTTTGTACATGCATAAACTTACCTTCTCATCCGCATACAAATACTTGGCATAGGATAGCGCTAATAGCTTCTATATCAACAGACTTGTAAACAAATCAATCAACTCTTCAATACTTGTCTAGCCCGAATAAAACAGCATCGACTCTTTTCTATTTACCATTCATGCATTGTATAACATGCATCACATAAAAACTTGACTAACACGAAGGTCGTGATGTTGCTAAGAAAGACTTTCCTTCAAGCGCCTTCTCAATTTACAATTCAACTATTCTCGCCTTTTGGGATCTATATGATACATTCACATAGCACACAATCGCAATTAGTTATCACAAAAACTATCTTTACTAGTTCTAACCAACTTCTTTCTCTTCTATGTTTTATTTGAATTAACTTCGTTATTAAAGTCGATTCAACTCTTTATACTTCGTTACGCTTCATTAACGCTTCTTACATCCTTAACCGACATTCGATCATAAATGGTTAATTACCAACGTTGAACGTCATTCACGGTTCACTCATTACGTCTTTGGGTTCTTCGTTTAATTACTTTAAACCTTACTAGATCTTTTTACATTAACACCTTACCAATAAGTTAAGGTAAGTCTTATAATGTACCTTCAATATCTTACATTAAGTCTTCATTCAAAATGGAACAAAAACTAACTTGGTCAACCTTTTTTCATCATTTTAAGCATCATGCACATGCGACATCCTATGCATTCTAGTGGCGCTGCGGCGCCACTCTCCAGAGGTTTTGCCCGGACTTGAGCCATGCACATGAGTCCATGTATAAACTCTCGCACAAGCACGAGTCTCAAGCACCTTTTTTATTCCTCCCTACCATAATCGGGGCTGGCGGAGTGACAGATAACATAGGGTTTGAGTGTACAACCACAACTCGCGCATTAGCCAAATTAAAATAGTTTGGTTTCTTAACGAAACTCCCGATTTCCTAATTTGTTCGTCTTACATCCGAATTGACCCATTAGAATTCCTACAAGTCAGGAATTACATCCTTTACATGTTCATATAATAATTTCATATTTCCGAATTCGTTAACTCGGAATTCACCTTTAAGTTCATTTTTGAGCGTTCGTTTAACGTTTTCGTCCGTCCAATACTCGTCTTCGTCATTACAAGTCGGAATGCGACGATTCTTTCGCCAACGACTCTTAATTACTTTATCTCACGTGTTAACATTGGAAACCAACGTTTTCAAGTCACACGGCAACTTTTGACCTTTAATCCGGACTTTATACGTTTTCGACGTTTAACGTCTATTTCCGTACAATTCGTCATAACTTTGTTACTAATGTTCTCTAAGCCAAATCACATGGAATACTCCATGGACTTCATATTTACATCCTGACCAAGCAATAGGCATATTCCTTAGCTATATCAATTCTTAAACGTTCATTCAAAACTAAGTTCACGTTCAAGACTTTTTTTATGGTTTTAACTCACGTAACCACTTACGATTTCTATTTGGTCATGACCTATCAATGATTTGGTCATTACTAGGCATCCTTATCTCTCCTCAATAAACATGCCCCACCCATCTAAGATTCTTCTATGAGAAAGAAATCGAAAAAGATGAAGATTACGGTTTATGAGAATTTACCTTGAAGTAGTTAACGTTCTTGATAAACGTCTAATGGTTTGCTTGGAAGTAGAAGGATTATAAGTTTCTAGCTCTTTTCTCTCTCTCAAATATGTTGGACAAGCTTTTTAAAACAACAAAAATCCAAACCTAGCTTTCTATTTATAGAAAACCAAATGAGGGTAAAAATATCCAATTTTCCACCTCCTTACTTAATTACCACTTTGTCACCAAGTAAAATACTTGGTGACCAAGTGATTCCCTTGCCTTTCACACCAAGTGGTCGGCCCACCTTGCCCATGGGTCATCCCCATGGGTTTTACCCATCCCTTGACCCGCAGGTTCGACCCACGGTTTAATTCTTTGGATTGGGCTTGACATTAATAAACATTGGGCTTTAACCAATCTAATATTGGGCCTTGACTTGGGCTTGTATACTTAATTCATTGGGCTTGTTATTAATCCAAGTCCAATTGGATTGAATAAAATCCTTAGCTCATACTCTAATAATACAACTCGTATTCTACGCGTATTATTCACATATTCTCTTCGTATAATATTCATATAATAATCGTATTATACGTCGTACTATTCTTCATATCATACTCGTATACATACTAGTATAATACTCCTATTCCGTACGTATAATAATTGAAACGACTATACGCATTCCATTTTCCTTTCGGAAACCTCTTTCACAAACCCTTAGTTTTTAAGTCCGCATGCGAAAACTTCATTTGCCATAACGGAAATATTATTGGATATTCCATAATATCGTCATATTCTAACTTTACGCGTTTCTCAGAATTTCAAACCCTAGCTACGAATGACATCGAATGAATAGTGTTTTTACCCAAACAATCTCAGAAAACCTTCGTTCTCGTCTTGATAATTCACAACAATTAATTCTAGCACAAAGCCAGAACACTAACCACATCCGTATATTCTAGGTCATAGAACGACCTTTGAACATCTTACTCACATAACAAATCAATTAAATTCATTTAATTCACATAATCAAATAAAAATTTATTTCATTGAAAATTCAAAATTCTCGGGCGTTACAAACATAGTTTATGAGAAATTAGATATTGACGTATCTCGGGTTTCAAACCTCTTAGAAACATTCGCGTCATTCTCTCCTCATTATCAACCAAGTGAGACGCAAACTAGGACAACTCGGCAAACTTAGCTTCGTACTGCGACACGGTCATATTGTTCTGCTCCAACTTGATGAACTCTACCTCTTTCATGTGATGAATACTTTCGGGAAAGTACTTTTCGTTGAATAGTTCTTGGAACTTCTTCCAAGACATCTTTAGTGCGGCAGGTTGAGTACGCTTTACCGATTCTCACCAGTAATCTGCCTCTCCTCGCAACATAAAGGTGGCAAAGGGAACCTTTTGCTCCTCGGAGCATCCCAAGACATCAAATATCTTGGTGATCTGCTTTATCCACACTTCCACCTTAAGTGTTTTTGGCTCTCCAATAAACTCCGATGATCCAAGCTCCTTGAACTGTTTAGCGATGACCGTCCGAGAGTTTCCAGTGTTTCTACCTACATTTTGGACAGGAGCCGCTCTCGCCTGATGTTACATGAATTGCATAAAGCCTCTGAACATTCCATCGTTCATCATTTGGTCAGTGTTATTGTTTGCATGAGGATTGTCGTCTTCCTGATACATATTATCCAGATTATTGATCTGTTGAGACTCAACGGTCTCCTGTGCTCCATTGATATTCTCAACATTCTCGGATGTCATTTTCAAATACTGCCACAAAACAAGGGTTAATTGACATGCAACATATTATCACTATACTCTGATCGACCAATTAAATACCAAATAAACTTAGGTAGGTCATACTAGCGAAGGAATTCCCCGTCTCTCTCCTCCTAGTTCTAGTCTCATCTCTTAACCAGGGATCATATCCCTAAGCTTTGATACCAACTGTGACGCCCCCAAAATAGGTATACATCACCCATCTTGAGTCGCCAAATACATGGTACATAATTCAAATACAACTTAATAATACAACTGTCTTGTAAAATACGATAAAATATAAACTGAGAGTTTTAATACGAATATTGTCATCTAGACAATATCCACACTCAATGGAGTCCTCATTACATTTATTATCACACTATTTTATAGAATAGTGAGGACTACTATGACACCATCTCGGACCATTACTCCGTTCCCCGACTAGTCCCTACTACGTTCTCATTTCCTGAAGAGAACAATGAAAGCAAAAGGGTGAGCTCAACTAGCCCAGTAAGAAATATTATGACTAAGATAATATAAAATAAATTATTGTTAGGCTTCAACAGTGTTAAACTGATAAAATATAACAAAAATCAAGTTTAACTGTAGCGGAACAAGCAATCCATTAGAAGAGTCAAGTAGCGAATAAAATCTACTATCTTCTATGATTTAAAAGGTTTTTCATCACTTTTATCGCTGAGACTCAGCTTAATAAATAATCCACATCATCGAATCACCCCTGCACTACGGCCAAGGATATTCGTGTATTCATTAATGGTCATGATCATGCCAACAACTGTCCATCAATGCACTACGGGCCAATGAGGACTTTTACCACATCATTTGTAACATTACGGTCATGATTATACCGAATAATCTCTGGTCATAATCATACCAAGTCCATCTATACACCATCTGAATACGTATGACTTTCAACATATATAATATAAATATGAGGATGATGACAATGATATAAGAATTCAATAAAAACAAGTTCAAGGATAAATTTTAAAAGAATTTATAATTAAATTTATCTAGAAATCAATAACGTTCAAATTGCCAACATGATACTGCTTTGTAGAGTAAAATTCAAGAATGCTCATAATAATATTTTCATGAAAAGATACTGGATCATGAAGCGCAAATATCAAGGATATTCTACTAATTTCATGGAGTATAGAAGCCAAAACTTTAACAAAACGAATATAGAATTCGAAATCTGAAACGAAATAATATTACTTACATACTACAGAGTATGAAAGAAAATATTATTTCAAGTGAATATTGAACAAAATAATATTCCTTACGAATATCAAACGAAAATAATATTCATTATGAATATTAAACGAAAATAAATATTCATTATGAAATTGAACGAAATAAATATTCATTACGAATATTGAACGAAATAAAATTTCTTACGCATACGAAAAATAATATCTCTTCAGAATATGAAATAAATAATACCCCTTACCTTGAAAAGAAGAGTATTCCGACTGGTAGGGCGGGAAACTTATATTGTTTTCTATGCGCAAAGCTTTCTAAAACTCTAAAGGAATACGCTCAAGATTATAGAAGAAGAATTCTCTGATTCTGGTGTGATTTTTAATTCTAACTAAGCATCCTATTTATAGGAGAATAGAAGGGGCACTGTGTAAGAAAATTCACGGACGCAACAGCGTTTGAAATTCACGGGCTGAAATCTTACGCTAGATTTTTAACATTGTCAAATAAAACCAAATTTTATAATATATATATATATATATATATATATATATAATATAACACATGCTATATTAGAAAAAATCCTACCACCCGTGAATCATTTTTCAAGTTGCTGGCCAATGAGGAAAACTAACACATGCCAACTTGGAGCTTTAACCAATTAGGAAGCATCCTAATTCACAAGTTATCAATATAATGCATGATTTGAAAAGTTTGGCAAATAAGTCCAAGCTTTGAAAAGTAAAGGATTGCATCCTGCCAAATTAACTTCATTTTCCAGGACCACCACCACCCACCCACCAAATGTTACACAAATATATATAATACATATATAATTATATATATATATATATATATATATATACGGAGAGGCTCTAAAGCGAACCTTAAAAAATGAACCAAAGACGAACCATCGTCTTTGGTGTCTATATGACAGTTCACCCGTCACCAAAGACTACATGGCTATGGCGACGGATCGAACTGTCATGCCATAGACACTCAAAGACGACGCCTAGATTTTGATTCACTCTTTAAGGTTCGCTTTAGAGGCGGACCGTATATATATATATATATATATATATATATATATATATATATATATATATATATATATATACTTTATAAATTCCTTCTGATTATTTTAAAAAATGGGTAAATGGGGGTCCATAAATACTTCATAAAAATCTCATTAATATTTTTAACAACATTTATCATCATTATTATAATTCGTAATATTTAACAATCAGGTCGTTCCCAAAAAAGAAGAGGCTTTCCAATAAGGATTTTTCCGTTTTGGCGCGCAATTAGGTGACCAAACCTCTCCTTGACAGAACTTCTAGACATTGTCAATATTGCAAATAATAATATTAATAACTCTGTCATCTCAATTATTGATTTAATAATATATAAAAATATCAACAATAATTGAATCAAATAACGTGAGATATTATGCAACAATTACTGTAGCAATAATTGAACAAAACTGAGTAACTTCTCATGCAAGTATCAATAATCAATATCGTGTGCTACTATACAACCACGCATATTATTGTACTTTTAACACCGGGTGTTTCAACAGCTAACGGTGAAACTTCCGCCGTTATTTTCATAAAAAGATATTTTTGTCGTTTTCTCAATCTGACAATAATTCCGTTGTGGGGTCCACCAATTATTGTGCCATCGTACGAATATTCCCTGTTAAAACGAATCCCCGACCAATCGAATATTATATAACAACTTGCGTACATTATAAAATTTATAAATATTACCCACAACTTTAATATTATATCAAATTCACTCCATAATATTCAAAAATGATATTTATAAAAAATTCATTTTTATTCATAAAAGTTGGGTCTTACAATAAACTTTGAATGGACAGATTCGGTGTTATAACAAACCCGTAATGCCAATTTTTCTGTTTCATGTTCAATATTTTCAAAATCACAAAGAACAATGAAATTACATGAATTGATTCAAGTAATTGTATGTTTTAACCTATTAAAATCATACTAGAAAGGTTGAGTAATGATTATGTGTATATTATAATGTCTGGGTATGTTTAAATTTATTTACGAATAAAGAAATTGGTAGATTTTGGGATGTTCTGGGTGTTCTTCGCGAATCGCAGAATGCGGGTTCTAACGTCAGAACTACGCGCCAGCGCCATCCAAAGAATGAATGGAGCGCGCCTGCGCCACTTTAAAGAACAAATGGAGCGCACCCGCGCCAATTCAGAGAACAAATGTAGCGCGTCCGCGCCCTACCTGAAGAACTTCAGAAATTTTTCTAAGTGTTCAAGTTTTGAAAATGTGTTTGTAAAACCTAATGTAATGAACATGAAGACATGTCAAGCATATAATAATATGTTAGTTAACTTACGTTATGTGATTAATTAATAAGACTTAAAAGTCCAATAACATATTCAAAGACCAATGTGGGATTCGATAGTGTTAGTTCCCAGAGGGCACAATAGATCTAGAAGGGGGGGTTGAATAGATCCTTTTTATTTCAAATACTTTTCTGGTTTATGATGTATTTTTCATATTAGAGTATATGACAAACATAAGAATCTTTTCAAGCACAGCGGAATAAGTAAAAGATTCCCCTTCATTGATATATTCATAATCATACGTACATTGTTACGTTGAGTTAGTTTAGTTGTAGCGCTAAAAACATACATAGCGCTTATAGCGAGTTATAGACATAATGTAAATGACATAATGTAAAAGACACAAGAGGTTTTAAGTGGTTCAGAGACTCATGCTCCTAATCCACTCTTCTGCTTTCAACTAGCAGGATTTCCACTAAGGAAGGGCAAGACCTCAATCTCTACGATTCCTTCAGGCCGCTGACCTTGGAACTTCATTACTAAGAACTCTTCAAGGCCAAAGCACCTTGGGACTCTTCTAGTTCCTTTGAACTCTTCAAGCCCAAAGAGTTTGGAACTTCGCTTAGTCCCTCCGGACAAGGACCCTTTGGCCTGCTTTGTTTAGTCCCTCCCGACAAGGACCCTTTTGGCCTGCTTCATTTAGTCCCTCCGACAAGGACCCCTCGAGCCCCGGCTTCGTTGAGTTGTTTGTTTGTTGTTGTTGGAGTCGGTCTTTGAGTCGCTAAGATGTCTTCATGCTCCTAACATCTTCTATCCTTAGCGACTTGGCTTGATCATCCTTGAGGAGCAGTTGAGTATTGCATGATGCTCAAACTTTCTTAGGTTGCTCAACTACTCCGGATGATCCCTTGATGAACTGCCTTGAAGATCATTCTCCTTGATACTTGATGGCTGCACATGAGAGGCTTCTAAGATGACTGTAAGCTCTTCTGTAAGGTACTTAGAAGCTTTCTCATGCTTGACACCAAGATGGCTTTTGTGATCTCCTTTCTTTCTACTCGATGCCTTCCCATGATGGACTTGCTAAAATGACCGTAAGCTCTTCTCTATTGTACTTAGAGTCTTCCCATGATGGACATCCAGATGACATTATGCTCTTCTTTCTCTCGGCAGTTAAGAACACTCTTCATGTAGTAGAACTCTCACTTCTACATAGTAGAACTCACACTTCTACTTCTTTCTTGATCTAACTTCTGAGTGTTCTTGGTGGATCGTAGAGTGAGCCTTCGGACTCACTATTACTCTCTTGGATCACCCACCTTTTCTCCAGAATACACAACTCCAAAGAACATTTGATTTTTGAAGCTCTTCTACATTTATACATCTTCCTAATCCTTCCATTGGAAAGTAGCCATTGGAAGCTATTCAAATGTCTTCACAGATCTCGAGTTGCTTGAGGTAGACTGCTTGATGTGACATGTCATACATTTTCTGACTCTGCAGTCTACTGTTTCGCCTACCTTGTCAGATGTATCACTTTACTATCTTGGGCAGGTTGAAGAATTTATTTCTTCTGATATCTTGATCAGAGGTTGTCCTTTTGCATCGATGCTCTCAATAAGCACTTGTCCGAATATTACCCTGCAGATTGAACCGTTGCCAATGCTTCAGTCTTCAGGTAACCAAACTCTACGATTCTGATACACGTCTTTAAGGACCTGATCGTAGTGTCTTGCTGAGTGTTGCTCGTTAACATAGTAGAGTTAACACTACTATCCTGAAGTGTGTTGATTGGATCTTTAATGTACAACACCTCTTCCTTATATTGTGCAGTGCTTCAATACTTCTGTTTTCTTCGACTGTTCTCAGATACTGATGGCCTAATTCCTTGCTCTGGTCCCCTTCTGAATATCAAGACACTTCAAATTTATGGCGCGTCCAGCTTGCTTTCTCCTGGTGATCTCCGCTCACTTATCATCAATGAACTGACCCTCGCACTTAATCACCTTAGCCTTGCTTTCTTGAAGGTCGACCGACGATCTTGGTTCACCTTCCATCAGCTTCTTTCTTTGTCTCGACAAACACTACGATCCCGGTTGCTTCCAAGATCGTTGTCTTCTGCTTCTCTCGACAAAGAATCGCATTAGTCGATTTTTCCTTAGTCACCAACAAGTCTTCTTTAAATCATCTTGTGGAAGACTTCATCACGAATGGCCTTCAACTCAATCTTGATGTTTGATTGGATTGGTGCTTAGTTCTTCCGCTAGCCCTCGCATGCCATTCGTTGAGTGCTCTCTGGTTCCCTTACTGTGGATTGCATCTTTTACAAATTGCCAACCAGAGGCTTCGTGACTTTGGATATTCTAGGAGTGCTCATTCTTTGAGAGAACCGTGACCGCTTCTACGATTCTGACTTGGCATTGTGAGCACTTCTGTTGGAGTCGTAGTTCTGCACTCTACGATTCAGCTTTGGCTGTACAGACACTACGATCCTGAGATAAGACCTTGACACTCTACGATTTCTTCCTTGTGTTTGTTGTCTTCATCTGATCTTTCCCAACTACGATCTCTGTATACACTCAATGGACTCTACTAACTCAGAGTGTAGTCTACGATCCTTGACTTGGCTTCGGCATTACTAGGCTCTCACGACTCGAGTGTAGTCTAGGTTTTGGACTTGGCTTTGGCGATGATCGTTCGGCTCTTAGGCAGTCATGCCTCACGATTCTCGAACATGACTTCCTCAAAGACACTACGATCCCGAGGAAGCTCTTCTCGATACACTACGATCCTTCTTCGCTTCCCTGGCGTACTACGAACTCCAAGATCTACTATCTTGCATACTCCTATTCCTCGATAGCTCCCGAGTTAACCTTGACTCACCGCGGATTACACTTACTTATGGTGCAATTGCTCGATGATCGACTAGCCTATCTATTACATCATAAGATCATCCTAACAAGCTTGATCTTTCTATATTTATAGTCCTTGTACATCATTTCTTTTTAAGGACTTTACAAAGTCAGTTTTGCTCATGTAGGATCAACTAACATATTTGATCAATTCATTCTAAGTCCTTGTACATATATTTCTATTATCTATCAAAGGACTTTACAGCTTTTCTTAATGCAAGCATACTTGCATATTATTCATCCATATACATATATATCATAATCAAATCATATATAAATAGGAATAGCATTCACATGCTTATTCCTGACAGATAGGTATATCGAACTATTGATTAATGGGTATTTTGAATGTATTGATATGTAGGATTTAATAAAGAACGTGAATTAATCGTAGCTTGTGCAAGAGGCAAGTTTCTAAACCTTACTTTTATATTGAGCAAATATTCTATTTCTAAATTATTGTTGTTAAGCCAGTTCCTTAAATTCTAAATTACTCATTGATCAAGTCTTAGAATTGTATTTTATATCGAGTAAGCTCTTGTTCTTAATTGTTCAAGTTCAAGAGTTCATATTAGATGCTATAATTCTTTTAAAGCATGAATTCAGTCATACAATACTTATTTCGATTGTATATGTTTTTTGAATTTTATTCAATTGAATATCAATTATTGTTGAACCATTTAAGACTAGTGAACCCTTATTGATTCGACTAGTCCATAGTTGATGAACGTTCTAAATTTCAGAACCCTTGTTGAATTTATCCAAACCAAACTTCCTTTGGTGCGGACTTTAATGTCAAACTGAGATGAACAACCTTGTATAGGGGATTACTTATGCTTTAGCGTTAAGATATTGTGCACAGTATGGTACTAAGGGTTGATCCCCCTAAGTACGAGTAGAAGAGTCCATAGTCTTATGAATGTTAAAGGTTTCAAGTATAATCCTTGACAACCTAGGACATAGTTCAAAGTCTTATGACCCTCAGAGGTTCTTTTGATTCTTGTTATTCATTCTTGATTCAAAAGTTAAGCTCCTTATTTCAGAAGTCTTTGATTCACTCGCATGTTATTATTTGTTGTTACATTATTATACTTGTGGGCAATCGTGCTCACTCTTGCGTAATAATAACATTGCAGTTAAGAACGAAAGGTCCGAAGAGCCTTCTACTATCAAAGGCAAGGGCAAGATTAACAAGTGATGCAGACTTGTTGTTTATTTGTTATGTTACGTTTTAGACTTATGACAATATTGTGTAAGACTTAATATTTGTTTATGTTTCCGCATTTTAGATTTAAGGTTAGTATGACCTGGGATTGATGTATTTATATTCAGATGTTGTAACTCCTCAAGAAGAGGATTTATCTCTATCTAATTTATGGTTCTTTTATTATGGGTAGATAGACATATGATGTTTGTATAGTGAACACCGAATCCCGTGGGAATTGAAGTACCCGAATTTGGGGGTGTCACACTCTAAGTTTAACATCAAAGTTTTCCAAAGTAAAAAAGGATCCTTGATATGAGATCTCAACACTAGGTTCAGGTCCTCGAGAAAAGAAATTTTAACACGCGATAATAAGGAAAAAGAAGTCAACATCCACACCACAAACGAGACGAAAGGACAACCTGTGTACTACCTTTTGCAGGACTATCACTACTGGTGATATTGACATCTACTTACTCACTCCAACATTCAAATTTCACAACACACAAATGGATGAGTCTAAGGTATAGTAGGTTATCTCTAAAATAAGGTTCAGACACTTGACCTAATATTCTCTCTACAATCAATTCATATGAACAAGTTGTAGACACTCGACAATTTGTTTTCCTGGTACTAACCATATAAGAGGGCAAAAACATCTTGTTACACCCCGGAGATAGCCCCGGAGGACTACAATAACCCTCAAACCACGGAGACAACCCCATGGGACATCAAATTAGCCTCGAAGATAACTCTAAGGAAAGACAGAATCAACAACAGTCAAACCCTGGAGACAATCCCGAGGGATAACCAAAAGCCACCTCAAGCCTGGAGACAACCCCGGGAGGGCAAAGAGGGAATGTTGACAACACAACATCACAAACAGTTATCCAGCTATAGATAAGGTCACAAGGAGCCATCGCAGCAATCCCAAGTGCAAAATGTGCAAGACAGCTCAACGGACTACGTGCGAAAACTTGAAGATACTATTATGGTCATGGACCAATCTTCCTAGATTCAGAAAAGGGAAAGCCCTTTGTCATTGCGTAGCTCTCAAAAAGAGCTTTCCAGAATGGTATGTCACATCTCCATAGAATTTCCAGATTAAAAGTTATCAAAGGTTCAAGCAGTCTACACAGTGATCGTGGTGCACGTACTTCGAGGTAACAGGGCCCACCAGGACCTATATATATCAAACCCTCATCTCATTTTTAACAGTTTTGGAGAGAGAAAATCCGAGATCTAAAGTGAAAAATCCGAGATCTAGAGTGAAAATCTGAGATCTAAAGTGAGAAATAGCTCAAATCTTACTACAATCTTTGTAAATCTCTTTTATAAACACTTCTATACATATATACTTCAACATATCAAATTCTAATCGGTGGAAACCGAGTTTAAAGGCGTTAAAAGTCGTTCGATAGCAGTTCTCGTGCCATACTGTAAGGTCTCTTCATATATGCTTTCATTTCTTGCTTTACTATATATATAAGTGTTGTATATACATAGATATTGCTTGATTATGCCTGGATAGTGGTTTTAACTGTTCATTTTCTATAAATAGTTGATATTTATCAATGTATTGACTAGATCTAGCTAGATCTAACTTTTAATCGGTTCAAAAGTTGTAAAACTTGAACCTTAAAGATAGAATGGCTAAGATCTGGATAGATATAGTTTTCTTTCTAGTTTTGTAAATATTAAGCAACCACGTGACCCTAAATCTGCATCTAGAGGAAACGAGAAGCTTGTTGACTCGTCTACAAGGATTTGATTAATAAATCACTTGTTCGGCGCAGTTTAATGTAAATATCTATTTTATTGCAATATTTTCATTGTGCAAGCTGTTAAATGATTGATGTGAGCCTAGGAACCATTCGGGTAAAGATTCAATCAAAGAATCTAAAACTCGATTCCCGTGATGGACTTGTTTAAGTTATACAGTTAGCTTGCAACCCTTTGTACAAGTAAATCCAGGGCCTTAAAACAGTTATTCGGGTTTAAGGCTCTAAAATAATGAAAAATCACGTATGTGGTGCTCAGGCTTACTTCGATGGCTTACATACCTATAAGAAATCTGACTCTTGTAAATAGTTCATATTTCGCCTCGAAGATGCTTTGCATATCGAGAAATAAAATCAAATAAAGTCGTCATTAGAATAAAATTGGAAGTATCAAAGGGCCTCGATTCCTATTCGGACAAAAGGGTTTGAAACCAGATTTCAAAACCTCACTTTCATATCTTGTTTAAAACTTTCCATTTGCACATAGGTTCAAAGAGGCACAACACTACTTTCAAAATAAAGCACAAAACATCTTTGCAAAACAAAAGCTTTCAACACACACACACACGTAATGCATAGGGAATGAAAAAGTAGTCGTAACCGTGTTTCACGAAAGTCAAAGGGTGTCTAACACTTTTCCCTCGCTTTAAGCAAGCCCCCGAACTCTATTAATCTCGAGTTCCATACCAATTAATTGAGTCACATATTGGGTCATATTGCGAAAATCTTTCTAAAAGTCAAATGAGTTGATACATTTATTTAAATTTATATCAATTGGCGGCTCTGTCTAATTCGCCCCAATCATCAAAATCAATCTTTTCAAATCGTCGACATGTATGTCAATCTTTTCTCAAAATCTCACCCTTTAAGAGAGATAAATAAAATTAACATAAAATAAAGGGTAGAAAAATACCTAAAAAATGGAAACATAAAAAGAAAAAAAACCCGGCGTCGACACAAGCATTCAAGAGATCAAGCCTTCAGTGCACACAGAGAAGATTATTTAATGTACCAAACATTCCTCAAGCTTCTATTGTTTTCCAATCATTGTGATTGAGGAATTTCTTTTGTCTTGGTATTTAAGACTTGGAGAGCCAACAACAAACTTTCCATTACTTTATGTGCGAGAGTTGACTAGACAATCTATGTGAGAATCTAGGCTAGGCTATCGTGTGATATTGTTTGTAAAATTTTCAGTGAACCATAAACAGGTTATTCTTTGTGAATCAGTTTCTTAGTAAAAAATCCCTTCACTATGTATGAAGAAGAGAGGAGTAGAAATCCTTTGAGGATTTTGAACCTTTTTTTTATATCTCTGTGTTTTTTTTATGTGGAGTATTCCGATTTGCATCGGATTAATCTCCTCACTCTGAACAAGACTTCTAAAACAGGCTTACGCCTGCGGTTCGTGACCCCTATGTTGCTTCGAGTGAAAGTCGAACTCAAGACCTTCGAGTTTATGATTGGACCCAAGTTTTCACTTAAACCACTTAAACAAGTGGCGTATTTATCTTTGTTTTTTTAATTTCTATCTTGCTTTATCTTGTGGTTTTTTAATCCACTACTTGGGTAATTGTTTTACTCACATTCTGCTGTATAAAACAAACTGTTTTAACTTTGACTAAGAACTTTCTAGTAAAAGTTTGGCAAAAAGCACTTTTTACCGCTGTGGTTGTAGTGTTTTAAGCAATTAATAATGACAACGTCTTTTTTAAATATCCAATTAAGCCTAATCGTATTTTTTTAAAAATGTTCAATCAATCCATTCCGTCCAATTTCTTAGACGAACGTTAACAAATCAGCTTGGATTGCTTACGTGGCGTTTTGAAAAAAAAATAAAAAAAAATTACGTAGTAATTACGTGGCAATAGATACATATCATGTTCCTGTCTGCTCCTTTCTTTTATTTTTTAATGGATTTTCTTTATAATTTTTTCTTTTCAAACAAAATAATAAAATCATTATGAGGTAAAAAAATAATTAAAATAATAATAAAATTAAAATAAATATTTAATTTCTTTTTTATACTTATTCTTTTCCTTTTATCTTTTTCTTTCTTTTAATAATTATTTTATTTTAAAAATTAATTGAAATAATATATCAAAATTTTTATATCAATGAGATCTATTATAACATTACATTAATTTCAACAAAAAATAAAATAAAAATCATTAATTATGTGGCAAAAATTAATAAAATAATAAAATTAAAATAAATATTTTAATTCCATTTTAATAACTTTTTCATTTCCTATTTTTTTTCTCCTTCAAAATGAATAAATAAACCTAAAATAAAATAATAAATAAAAATATAATTTTACCATGTACAATACATGTTGACTTGACCAACTTTTTTAAAAAAATTTCAGACAAAAAAAAATAATACAAATTTCAAATATAAATAAATAAAACATTATTTATTAATTAATTCAAACTCAAACCCTACTGTTCATCTTCTTCCTCACCAACACCACCGGTCGCCTACCCAAAGACAGAGAAACAGATCAAAACAAAAAACAGCGGATTAACCAAACAATTTCATATTAAATCCACAACATAACTAGAAACCGGCGATTGAACCGATAGAACCAACAATGAACAACATCCTTAACTGATCAATTAAATATAAGCAATAATAAAATAATAAACCATTTCAGAAGCACAAAACAACCTAGATCTGAGCATGAAGATAAAACAATTGGCAAACATGAAACTCAGACCGGGGAGAGCACGGATAACAGAGGACCCAAATCCCAAATCAAACCAACATCAAAACAAACATCAAGATCCAAAACCCCCCAGACCAAACACCACATCAGATCATATCTCCCATCCAGAACCAAAGAAAATCTAAGCCCCTACTAATCTGGCAATGAAAAACCCATGATCAAGAAGCCCTCGGACTTGGGTCGGTGAGACCAGGTGTTTCAGGGATGGGGAGCGTCGCAAGGCGCTAGAGCTCGCCGGAGATATCACTGCTCTCCGGAGATGGACCGGCCACTGTGCTTCTTGATTGGAGATGATTACTACACTTTGTTTGATTTTGAAGAGAGATATCACTGCTTTCCACGTTTTAATGTGATGTGAATATAAGTATTTTGTTTTTAGAAAAATATATAAAAAAGATTTTAATTCTACATTTGGAGATGCTTGCCTTTTTAATAATTTTAATTAATTCCACCTTTCTTCTAAAAATATTTAGGTAAAGAAATATTTTATTTTAAATATTTTATAAGTATTTTAAAATATAAAAGTATTTTTTATTTTAAAACAAAACAAACATATTATGAATATTATAATATTAATTTTATTAATATTATACATATTATAAATATTTAGATAAAGAAAAAGAAAGAAAATAAAACATAAAAATATTTTTATTTTAAAAATTTTATAAATATTTTAAAACATAAAATTATTTTTATTTTTATTTTAAAATAAAACATACATATTATAAATATTATAATATTAATTTTTATTAATATTATTCATATTATAAATATTTAGGTAAAGAAAAAGAAAGAAAATTAAATATAAAAATATTTTTAAAATCACAGTGGGTCAATTGCATTTTTTTAAAGTGTAGTGGCTCAAAAGTATTAAGAATTTGGATGACTGGCTTGCCACGTAGAAAATAACTTTTTTTATTTTTATTTTTTAAAAGCCACGTTGGAAAATCAGCCCAATTTTTTGACGTCCGTCTGCAAATTTGGACGGAATGGGTTGATTGATCATTTTTAAAAAATACAGTGGGATAATTAAATATTTTAAAAGCACAGTGGCTAATTGCTTAAAACACTACAACCACATTGGTGAAAAAGTACTTTTTGCCTTAAAAGTTTAAATAAATAATTTTTTTTAAGAAAGCCTATTCACCAAATAATCATATTGGGGGTGAATATAACAACATACTCAGCCCCAAGGGACCAACATAATCATATAACAACATGAGTTAGTTTTGCATTTTGTGTTGTACAGCAATAATCACTTCCCGTATCACACTGACCAAGTCTGAAATTATGAGGGACTCCAATAGCCAGATATTCTGAAAGGCCAAGTCAACTATATCAACCATCAAAGAAACAAAGATACAAAGTTTTCATAACTATTCGTCAGGCATACCTTAAACTAACTGAAGGAACATGCTGGCTTCGTAACAAAGTGCAACTCGCTGTGGCGTGATTCTGCAGTGTCATGTGACATGATTAAATGGAAAGTTTGAGATGAGCAAAAGTCGGGAAAACGTGAAGAAAGGAATGATGAGGAGGAAAGGTTGCAATAAGCTAAAGGAATAAATAACAAGTAAATAAAACTTCTTAAAGTATGTTACAGAACTTTACCATTATATGTATTACCATGAAACCAAACTCAGTAACTCAGTTTCTCTGAAATTTCAACCTGCTCTTTTAGGGTTCCGTAAAGGGTCTCAACAACATTTAGCAGGAATCCATCTGAACCATGTCTTGCCAACAAAGAAACTGCCACAGGAAGATTATCATACATCCCTAGTGGTATGCTCACCTGCAGATATAACCGAAATCAAAATAAGCGGATTATCAAATAGTGGTATGCTTATGTGTTCGTGTGTTCCGTGGGTGAGAGGGAGAACCTGGCAAAATCCAGATACCCCTGCCAGAGACAACAAGCTAAACGCCCTGACTCGAAATGTTTCCAGCGAAGCAGCCTCTGTTTGTAGTTTTGGTGGAGGTCCAGGAACCGTAGGGATGGCAAGGATGTCAGAATCCTATGCAATTATTTCCAATTAAGATCAAAAACAAAAGACATAGTGCATCATCAGTGTATAGTTGGAAAAAGAATGGTTCATCAAGTTCACATCTTCTATTTTTGTTCAACCTACGTGTGATAGTTTTTACATGCAAAAAAGTTGAAGAAAAACGAGACAGGAAGGTTTGAAGAGCAGGTATAGTCCCTCGAGGAATTTTACTTGGTAGAATATTCAAAACTAGGAATACAAAAGACCAAAATCTCGCCAAACCAGATTTTGTATATATGCCCAGTGAATCACAACAGCTTGAGGAAATATAGGATCCATGGGAAGGAATAGCTGTGATCCTTTTGTTCCAAATTGGCAAAAATATGACTGCAATGCCTGCAAAGGTATGGTCTATGATGAAATGATCTCTAAACTTTAGCCCATTGATGGATTGGTGAAACTCATCTTAAATTTAGACTGCCATGTTGCATATAAAACAGACATGATACACATATATATACTGGTAGAGACGAAAACTAGCAAGGTTTAGTTCAACAGCTACAAAGCTGAATATATTTTGACTACACATAAATTGGAATCGGTCTATGTTTAATGCTAATCAAAGCACAAAGGACTCTACTGGGCTTTGGCCATAAAATTGGTGTGGATAATTCGTCTATTAGGATGTGTATTAAAAATCATATAAAATTTAACATAGAATATATCTCACAGCGAGGTTCCTCAAATGAAGATGTTTAGGCTTCTACGAAATATCTGAATGTGAGTGTGTGAGAGAGAGTACCCCTAGGAGAGCACTGAGAGCAGCCTGTAACTCAGTCTTAACAGCACGGCAGTCATCAATATTATCATCTGTTGAGTTTACGGCTTCCCATACCCGTTCTGATATTCCTGGACCCAAATCAGGTTTGACAGTTCTGATCCATTCACAATGATTATTCTTGAATTCATGCCTATGCTTCAGAAATTCGGGAATCAACAATTGATGTAACCGAATTTTAGATGGCATGACAATAAGCAAATTAGTAATACAAATATCATTCGAGTCAGGACAGTATCAACATAAACATCCAAAAAAATGTTATTCATCATCCTCACCTTTGAAGCAACCTCATGGCATTTGAAAGAGCCACCAAGGGTTCTATATTATATTCTTGATTTCCAATATCTTTACGCATGAAATTCTTTAAACTTGGAACCTTGTTCTCAACATAGTCCCTAAGGTTTGCGTAACTAATAGTATTATCTGCATCATCAAACCCATGGGGTACATTCACGCATGAGAAAAGTATAATATAGATATCAAGGATACATTTGAGTTGTGCATATATTATATTTATCTTAAGTTATTAAGAAGAAATTAAAAATTCATTTTAGCTGGCACCATTTTTTCATATAAACAAAAAGGAAAAAGAAATAAATAAATAGAAATCTTTAACGATTCTAGTCATCAACGTGATGGGTTGGTACCTTCACATTTGATGGTCAACATGTGTTTCATAATCCACAATCTCCCAATGCTGACTAATAAAACTAGATCAAGTTGTCAAATTAACCTTTTACCTCCAAAAATCTTGTTGACCGAGTTGACAAGAACTGTAGTTATTCGATCACTTGGAATGCTAAGAAGATTGAAACAGTCTTCAGCTATAATAATATTAGAAGGTTCAACAGGATCCGCATGAAGTAATTGCAACAGTATACGTCCAACTCGATTCAATATCACAGGATCCCTTGCGAACCATCCTGGAAAAGAATCGGTGTCAAAAAACTTCAAAGGTGAAAACTTTTTAAGATATAATATTTATTGACGTGGTATTATATCATTGTAGTCAATCCAAGAAGATTCCAAGGTGCCAATTTTTTTCAAATTTCACTCTCTCTTCCTGATTAACACTATACTACAACGCAAGTTAATCAGCAGATATGTTGTTCGAAAAATAAATTGACGTGAACAATAGAACATTAGGTTTTTCAACTACAAAGTCGTTCAAGAATAAAGGCGCTGAGTTTCTTGACCCTTTGATTAAGGATTAGTCAGTACTATTTCTCAATGGGCAGAACAGTTGGTAAGTACGAACTATATGTAGTTCAGTTCAATAGGTGGACAATTCCTCACCCACAGTGTCAAAACTCTGTGCCATTGGAATTACATCAGTACTTGAAACAACTCCATGAGAAGGTCGAAACCCAAAAATCCCACAATACGATGCAGGAACCCTTACACTTCCTCCCGTGTCAGTTCCTGCAGAAGATGGAGTTTTTGCTTCAATATTCAAAGTGCATCTAGAAAAGTTCTCAACTAAGAAAAAACTTACCCAAGGAGAAATCGACAAGCTTTGCTCCAACTGCAACAGCAGATCCACTAGAAGATCCTCCAGGTACCCTATCTTGTGCACAAGGATTGGTGGGTGTCCCATAATGTTTGTTTTCTCCATTTATACTGTATGTGGATAATCACTTTAATATCTAACTTTCATCTGTATGGTTATTCTCAATATCTTTCTTTGTCATGAACTAGATTGTGAAACTCCCAATATAACCAAAAAGATGAAGTATTGTTTTTATAGTAATTGGACAGAAAATTTGTTTGTAGAATTAAGATGAAAAAGCTAAAAATCATCCCCTAGAAACTACTATCAAAAACAAAAATCTTCAGGAACCATACATGATACGATTTTAGGTAAATGAAGCTCCAAAAAAAATCCCTATCTAGTATAGAATGAAAATTAAAATAGTTAATCATAAAAACATTGCGATGGAGGAAGGACGAGAAAAAAAATATATAGGTGGGAGAAAGAAAACCCAAAACCAGAATAAAGGAAATGTTTTGTTTCCTTCCAAATGCATCTTGAGTACTGATAATTACTTATCAGTACTGTTCACAAGGAAAATAGGACCCATTGTTTCCCTCATAAAAAAACTGAGTACAATAATTTCCTTAAAAATTTCAAATACCATCAATAATTTATCATGTACTAATTGTCTGAAAAGTAATTAAGAAAGAGTAAGCCATATGTAGATGATTAAAAGGTCAAAAGGGACAATACTACTTCCCAACAATCTCATCTTATTTTGAAATGTAAAAATCACTGATGTTGTAAGCAATTCTAAAAATTCAGTATAACTCCATATTGGATTCAGAAAATTCTGCGATGAGCAACTAGTAACTAGTAATTATGGTCTACTGTAGTAACAAAAGGTGAAGGACAACAGTACTAAAGTAACTTAAAATAAATCCAACATAGTCTGATCATGATAAAAAAATACTAGAGACTAGAAAGAATGGAGTGGTTTCATGAGTTGACAATCTGCGTGAGCATGGACTCCCAATCTAATTATTTTGTCTACAGTAAAGAAGTGAGTAATTCTCTCTAGTTCATACTCCAAAATCATGTAAATAGGCATGGTTTCCCATAACCACTTTAATTATTGGCTCTTGTTTGTGTATGTGTGTATTTTCTTATATGCTTTATTATTAGATTTTATTGTGTCTGGTGCGATAATGTTCAGGGCCTTTAATCCAATGACAGGGAACATAGTTATTTTGAAGCTTAATATCAACATCCTAATTCTTAGCTGTTGGGTCATGATATTTCTCCTATTGGGCCTTGTGGATTGGGCTTATTTATTTAATCAGTCCATTGGGTCTCCACTATTGGGTCTTAAAGTTATTGGGCCTAATCCTTACATTATCTTCATTATATCTCCATAATATTGGACCGGGTCCATGGGTTGATCCATTGTATCTTTTAATATCCAAGTCTTTGACTTGTAATGATGAAAAAGGAAGGCTGTTGACCAAAAGTCTGCAGATCATTAATGTGGATGGGATTATATCCGGCCGGCGACATGTACAGTGGGAAAAAGGTGACAACCTGCATGCATCCGGCTGAGATCAGGGAGAAGTAGGGGGCTGTGTCAGATAAGAGTTGGTGCCATGGTAAACCAGGCAAGAGAGTATAACCTAGCAAGGAAGTCTCCAAGAAAAGGTACGCATACACACAACATACAATTTTAATCTCTCTAAGAACACTAAATATTTTATCCTCCATTGTTAACCCTTGTAACGGCTTGTACTGACTCTCACGCCTGAGCTATCCCCCGACGGTCGAAGCCGTCAAGCTTTTGGTGTTGACTGTGTTTACTGTGCAGGATCAGGACGTCTTACGTGATTGGGACGTGGCAAAAGATCTTGACGTTAACATTGGCGCTAGAAGGAGGGCCGAGTTCTAGTGTCATTGAGTTTTCAATCACATTCATTTAATCTACTTCGGAAGATGGTGAGAAGTAGGGATGGTACACCCGAAGGGCAGGCGATGGCTGTGAGCTCGTCGTTGCCCCGTGTTTCAGTAAAGGATCGTCTGGGTCCTTCTAAAAGTGCTCATGATAGTACGGCCTCAAAGCACGATTCGGGAGATCTTCGTCCGAAGATTCATGGTGGAGCCAGACAGAGGCTGGTCTTTGATACAGATAAAGAGCGGGATCATGGTCGAGGGCGAGAAGAAGGTTCACCGACCAAGACTCATCGCCGAAGTGGTCAGGAGGACAGAGTTGCCAAGTTGGCGAGGATGGCGGACGAAGCGGATAAGGCCTTAGAAGTCCTTTTAAAACAGAGGGAAGATATAGCCGAACAGATGCTTCGGGTGGCCGAATTAAGGGACGAAGCATCCAGTCATGTTCAGTTCGAAAGACGGAGTAAGCATAAGGAGATGCAACGGCGAGAGGGGAAAGAGCCGGAGCATTCTGTACACGTGTCTAGGGATCGTTCCCGCGACAGAAGGAGGTCGAGGAGCAGAACTCCCGTGGCCTCGAAGAAGGCACTGATGGTCGCTGGTTCTCGATGATCGAGACGACGGCGCAGCAAATGAGCGGTCGAGGAGATCGTGCGTAAAACCGTAAGGAGAGAGCATCAGCGTGAGTAGTCTCGTCATGAGGATAGAGTTGTACGCCGGAGTAGATCCAGAAGTCTAACAAAGGCAGCAGGGTCAGATAGAAGAGGTCAATCTGTTCGGGAGCAGGAGTTTGTCCAGGAGAGAGAAGTCTCCTCGCGGCCAGAAGGTGTGGATTTTCTGGTGAAAGAATTGAAGGAGCTTAGAAAGCAGTTAGCTGAGATGCAACAGGTGAAGGACACTCCGGGAAAGAAGGCGTCACCTTTTTCCTCGGATATTCTTAAGGAGAAGGCAGATATCACCAAGAAGTTGCCTCGGATGGAGAGTTAAGATGGGTCTGGGACTTGATGACCCATAGCCAAAGCGTTCAATGGTGATGGATTATTATGATTTTACCGATGCTGCCAAGTGTCACACGTTTGTCACCACGTTGAGAAAGGATGCAAGACAGTGGATGGGGACTTTACCGTCAAATTCAATTTCCTCTTGGACCGAGCTTTGTGACAAGTTCCATGCCCGCTTTGGGAGCAATAGAAGAAGGGGTAAGCCTGCTTCTGTGTTCTTTTAAGACAGGTCGAGACCACCAACGAGTCTTTAGGCCATTATGTGAAGAGGTTCAGTGGAAGCGATTGGTCGTGTCCAGCCTCAACGATCTCCAAGTTGTAGGGTTGTTTCGAATGGTCTAGATCCGGTGAAGTCGGAAAAATGGGTGAAGAAGTTGATGTTCCACCACCCGAAGAGCTTAGCAGAAGCTTTTGACAAGGCAGAAGGTTATATTGTCGTGGAGGAGGCTATGAATAGCCTGAAACGCCCATCTTCGGACCAAATGAAAGAGGTAGATACGCCTAAGGCTGAAGGCGACCAGAGGAAGACGGGGGGTATAATGATCGGCCAAAGGGTAGTTCGAAAAAGTACAACAATTCATGGCGACAGGGAAGTAGTCGTCCACCTGCTTCCGCCTCGAAGGTGAATAAGGTTTACACCAAACTGAATACGGATAGATCGGTGATTTTGGACCAGATCAGGAACCAGCCATTCTATGAGCCACCTCGTGATAACTATAAGACAGGGCAAGGCAACTCTCGAAAATTTTGTGGCTATCACCAAGCCGCAGGTCACGACACTAATGAGTGTTGCAATTTGAAGGACTTCGTGGAGAAGAAGATTCAAAGTGGTTTGCTGGTTCAGTATGTGGCCGAGAGGGACCAACAAGATCAACAAAATGTCAACCGTACCGTTCAGACAGTTCAAACAGCTCCTCCCATACAACCTCCTCCAAATCAGCCACCAAGGCACGTCGTTGATGTAATCACCGGGGGGACAACAGGGAAGTTGGTAGGAAAGAAGAAGGGGATATCTAGATTCGGCCACGTCTCAGTGTGGCGGTGTTCCCAAAGATCGACGAGACCATTTCGGGATTGTTATATCCTTCACCGATGTCTGATTATCCTTCCGGACCCATTGAACCCCATGAAGAAGACCGGTGATCACCGCACAAGTGGGCTCAGTAGATGTGAAGCGTATGATGATAGACAACGGGTCTTCTGTGGATATTCTGTATGCCCATGCCTATCAGAGGATGCATCTTGATGGGCGAAAAATGGAGGTTGGGCAAGAGGCTCCCCTATATGGCTTTAGCAACGATCCGGTCAGAGTGGCAGGGACTATTGAGGTGCCAGTCATCTTCGGTACTGCTCCACAACAGGTAGAAATAACATGTAAATTTTATGTTGTGCATGTAGATTTTGCCTACAACGCCATACTGGGAAGACCTACCTTGACTGCTCTCCAAGCAGTGACTTCCATCCCTCATTTTAAAATCAAGTTCCCTACGGCACATGGAGGGGAGAGGTAGCGAGGATTTGGATCGGCCCGATTTCATTATCGAATGTTGTCATTTCCTCGGGTAGTAGGTTGAATGGCGAAGCAAAACCATGGCAATTGAGATCGAGCCCTTTACTGAAAGCAGTTCGGAGCCATTGGTTATTCCTACAGGAGAGACAGAGGAGATCGAGTTGGTCCTTGGAAAGAAAGACAAGACAGTGAAGATTGGTTCAGGTTTGTCGGAATCTCTCCGGACAAATCTTATGGAACTTCTTTGTTGCTATGCTGATATCTTTGCATGGGAGCCACAGGACATGCCTGGGATTAGTCGAAAGATTGCCGAGCATCGACTGGGTGTAGATCCGTCAAAGAAACCAGTCCGGAAGAAAAGGCGGATCTTTGCACCTGAACGTCAAAGAATCATTGATGAAGAGATCGCGAAGCTGATAGCTGCTGACTTCATCTTCGAGATCGACTATCCGGAGTGGATGGCAAATGTAGTGCTGGTACAGAAGCAGAATGAGAAATGGCGGGTTTGCATCGACTACACCGACCTGAATAAAGCTTGTCCGAAGGACTTCTATCCTTTACCCCATATTGACCAACTTATTGATGCGACTTCAGGGTATGCACTGCTAAGCTTTATGGATGCTTTTTCAGGTTATCATCAAATTTCTATGTGCAAGGAGGACATTCCAAAGACAAGATTCATCACACACCGCCGTTCGATTATGCGCTTTATAAGAAGATGACCTTCTACCGATAAATCTTTGGAGCCACCTATCGAGGATGATGAACTTTGTCTTCCGAAGCGGTACCGGAAAGAACATGGAGGTATCGTGGATGATATGATCGTGAAGAAAACACGATGATTCGAAAGCATTTGGATGATCTGGAGGAATGCTTTTGAGACGGTCCGCCATCACAAATTGAGGCTCAATCCTGAAAGTGTACCTTCTGACTCGGTGCGGGGAAGTTCACAGGTTACTGGTCGATCGAAGGGGCATTGAGGCCAATCCGGAAAAGATCCGAGCCATTCTAGACATGAAGACTCCTCGGTCGTTTAAAGACGTTCACGTCGGCGGGTAGGATTGTAGCTTTGAGGAGATTCATGTCCAAATCCATGGAGAGATGCTTACCATTCTTCGACACATTGAAGGGACCGAAGAATGCGAAGACATTCCAATGGACTTGGTGTGTGAAGACGCCTTCGAGGCATAAAAGACATATCATCTTGGCTAATTTATTGATGAAACACGCCTTGTTGAGACTTTGTATTTATATCTGGCAGCTAGTTCATTGGCAGTTGGAGCAGCGATCTTGGTTGGAGGTCGATGGGAAGCGACACCGATTTATTATGTCAGTCACGTCTTGAGAGATGCTGAAACCAGGTATCCAAATATTGAAAAATTTGCCTTTGCTTTAATAATTGCTAGTCGAAAGCTTCGGCAATATTTTCAAGGTCGACTCCTAGTTGTCTACACGGATCAACCGCTGAAGAAGGTGATGAGCAAACTAGAAGTTTCGGGGAGATTAGCAGCATGGACTATGGAATTATCCCAATTTTTCATTGAATATCACCCCGAACTGCTATCAAAGGTCAAGCCTTGGCCGATTTCATGGTGGAATGTTCGTTCTCCGAAGCGGAATCTTGGTGCCCGGTAGGGCGATCGATCGAGTGGTTGCGGTTCTTGACATGGTCCGAATTCTTGGGCCATTTGTATGCATGAATGGCTCTTCTACGCGGATGTCGTGGGTGAATTATTTTGACAAGTCCGGAAGGGTTCAAGTGCAGAGCCATCCGATTTGGGTTTAGAGCAACGAATAACGAGTAGAGTATGAAGCGGTGTTGGCATGGAGTCCGATTGGCAAAAAGTTTAGAAGTCTGAGAAGAGTCGATCATCTGATGACTCTCAAACCGGTCGTCAAGCAATTATCGGGAGATTATGAAGCTCGTGGAACGAGGATGATCAAGTATCTGGCAGAGTTGAAGGATCGGCTTCAGTATTTCGTCTCTTATGAATTTCAGGGCATAGAACGTAACGACAATTTTATTGCCGATGCATTGTCAAAATTGGCCACTACGTGATTGGGACGTGGCAAAAGATCTTTGGCGTTAACATTAGCTAACTGCTTCGATGATTAAATTGGGTTGGTTCTATGACATTCTAACGAAAAGAAGAATAATGACTGCCTGAGCATACTTGCAAATTTCAGAACATTAGTCCAAATCTCATAAAGATACACATATACTTTGATTGCTAAGCACTTGCTTCTATAGCCCACATCCAACCTACTTAACTATGAAGTACCCATATCCGATACTCGGACAAGGGTATGGTGCTGAACACTTCATTTTAATATTAAAAAATTGAAAAATTTGAGGAGTACATGTGTCCTCTTCAAAGTACAGTGTGACTGGACACTCCATCCGAGTCCATGCAACTTAGCATCCAACAAATTAAAAATTTTATAATGAAAATGTATAATAGGTGGTAGTTGAGTCTAATTAACCTGTATGCCATTTCATCCATGATTGTTTTGCCTACACATGTGGCACCTCCCCTCAAAACAGCGATAACGGCCGGAGCTGTTGATGTAGCAGCTGAGTGAGTTCGAGCCCAATCCGGGTTTCCAAATCCACTCACATATCCATCCACGTCAAATCTGACCCAAAATTTCAATCTAATATTAATAACTCTACCCATATGATATTTACATTTGTCCAAAATACATAAAAAAATAAATCAATAAAAAAGAGTACAAAAAATCCTTTTTTCATAGAAATTGATTGCGGCCATTATACTTCAAACCCTCTGTATAATAACAATAAACATCAACATATATGGTTTAATTACACAGAAACATACAGATTATACATATAGAATCTACCAAGAGAAATGAACATAACCCACTAATTAATCAACTGGTTTATCAATTTGATCTCACTAAGCAGCAAAAATAACTATAAAATAGAATTGACCCACAAAAATTGAAGGCTAAATATAATGAGGAAATATAATTCTAGAGTTCAACTGAATAAAATAAGTTAATCGGATGAGAATATTAAAAGGACTCACATATCTTTAACAACAAATGTGAGTCCATTTAAGGGAAGTTCTTGAGAAGAAGTGGGTTGTAAAATGAATTTCTCCAGAAAAGCTCCATAATCTGAGTTAGCCTCCATTCTCCCTTTTCTCTTGGAAATCCTACGTGTGAATGAGATAACTGATTCTTGTATATCAATTTTGTAAATGGGATGTGTAGGGTAGGGTAGGGTAGGGTAGGGTAAAGTTTTGACTGGACGAAAAAAAATTTGGAGTGGTTGTTAACTTGTTTAGGTCTTCATGCATTGCAATGATTTATGGTCTAAATTGGTCAAATTATTCGGTCCGTTTAATTTGAATAAAAATAATTTTAATAATTGAATCTGGATATAATGTTAAAGCTACACTCGTTTAATATATTAATTGTTCACGAATTTTGTTTAGGGCAAATGTTCAAAAATACCCCTGACGTTTATTTCGATATCCCACTTCCACTTTGAACTAATTTTTTTTTTCAAAAATACACTTAAAGTTACAAATTTTGGGTTAATTGTGCCCTTCCAGTTAAAAAAAATCCAACTAGACAAACGGATGTACTAGACAACTAACACATGGCAAAAATAAAATTTAATAAAAAAAATTAATCATTTCTCTTTCCTTTTCTCTCTCTTTCTGACCTCTCCCTCCTCATTCTCTCTCTTTCTTCCCTCTTCTTCGTCATTCTTCGAACTCTTCTTTTGCTTGATTGGTTTGGATCCGATTTCTTATTTATAGTAGTTGGCTTCTTCTCTGCATTTAGGTCCTCCATAACAACTTCCTTAAGGATACACTGATTCATTGGCACTACTCCATGATCTTCTTTACTCCATCTAATGGCAAGCTTTTTACTTCTCAAGCCATAAACTCTAGCTGGTTGAACCGCTAATAGCCCAATACAAATTAGAAGGATAAACTGCCTCTGAGCATTAAGCAACACGATTTCTATGTGAATGAGGCATCATAAAAAAAATATAAATACTAATTAAAGTTTGTGATTTTCAAACTTTTGCTCTTGTTTTGTTGAATTTTAGAGAGAGAAAATAGAGGGTTTATATGCCCAATAAATCTTTAGTGAGCATCAAATGAAACCCTAAATCTAGGCCTAATTCAAGGCCATATTCACCAAATTTAAAATACCCATATCAAATCCCTCACAAATTTTATTGAAAATCAATAATAAAATTCAAAACCAAAATGGGTTTATCAATCAAAACTCCATCATCCTCTGTTCAAGATCTAATCTCATCTCCCCGATTTATGTACTCTTATTTCTCCATCATCCTCTGTTCCAAAACTCTATCATCCTCTGCTCAGAGCTCTTACTTGATCTGCACAGAAAGAAGAAAAAAACATAAAAATAAATTTGATTTTTATAGCATAATAAAGTATGGTTTGAATTACATACATATACTACCTATGGAAGATGAGAGAGAAGAAGGGAGGAAGATGAGCCTGAGCCTCGGTGATATTGCCGTCGGCTAGAGATCCGATCAGATTAAGTCTCCATCTTTGACAAATTTGATAAGGATGATGAAGGAGAGAGAATGACGAGGAAGAGGGAAGAAAGAGAGAGAATGAGGAGGAAGAGAAATGATTTTTTTATTAAATTTTATTTTTGCCACGTGTCAGTTGCCCAGCATATCCGTTTGTCTATTTGAATTTTTTTAACAGTAGGGGCACAATTGACCCAAAATTTGTAACGTTAAGTGTACTTTTGGAAAAAAAAATTAATTCAGGGTGGAAGTGGAACATTGGGGTAAACGTCAGGGGTATTTTTGGACCTTTGCCCATTTTGTTTAATTGAATCCGACAAAAAAAGCTTGAGTTTCCTTATTTATAATTAAAAAATATTAATTTAATTATTGTATTTATACAGAACAGATCTAAGTATATTTTTTTGTTAATTTGACACACCATTACACTCACACACCTAAGGATTGAACTTCCCAACCTCATGGTAAACATGGATTGGATCTAAAGCATTTCACCTCTGAAATAGCATACATTTATTAAAACTACGTCGTTTTAAAAATTCTTTTAAAAATTAAAATAATATTAAAAGAGAATGGTCACACTTGCTTTTTTTTTTATTTATAAAAATGTCACCCACGACCCTACTTGTTTTTTAAAACAATCTCCAAAACGACGTAATTTTAATAAAGATATGTTACTTAAGAGATGTATATTATTTAAGATATATGCTTTAGATCCATTTTGTATTTATATAACATAAATATTAAGAATATTTATAATTATGGTAAAATATAATTTATAATACCTAATTTAACAGTATTCGTAAATCATCACATGTTGTTTAAAAACTCTTAAATTGCGGCTTATGATTTACAAAATTTTGCAAGTTGCCTCTTTTCCATCGAACATAAGAGTGAGTGTGTTACACTCACCCGTATGTGATTGGTCAGGCCTCCAATTGTCAAATTCTATTATCAATGGTCAAATTTCAGATTGTCGTTTAAAGTTTTTGTATATGGATTAAGAAAGTCATTTAATACTATCATTTAATAATTAAATTTTATTTGAAATTCTATCACTATCCCTTTATGAGAAGTTATAAATTATCAATACAAGGTAGAGAATTTATTGGGACAATGAGGGAAGGTAGGGGTAATATAGGAAAGTAAGTTTATTATCCTAAAAAATTATAAACAACAAACATTTTAGAATAAATTTTTTCTTCTAAAATGACAATCTTTTAAGAACTGATAGTGTGACACCCCCAAATTCAGGTGCTTGAAACCTGACAGTGCTTCACGATACCATTTCTTTGAGCAGAATAATAATTGTCGACGTCAGGATTTTTAAATGTCCCTTTCCGTTACTTGTTCTTTGGTGTTCTCATTTTAGGTGAGATTTGTTTGAAAAAATAAGTAAAAAAGGTCCGACATGTATAATGTCGACGATGGATTGTTAAGAGTCGCCATTGGTTTTTTAAATGGTTGTACCAACACAATGAGAAAAGGTTTGCACATTGACCCGGTGATGTGACATCTGTAAACGAATTCGGTGAAACCGAGATTCATTAAGGTCCTGGGACTTGGTTATGCGGAGGAAGGTGTTAGGTACCCCAGGCATACATCATTATTACCATGGTGGCCGCCTCTTTTCAAGAAACTATTATCTGAATGTGTGTGTGTGTGGGTCGATGTCTTTGTTATTTGGAAGTAGTCTGCGAGGCCTCGTTAACACCTATATACCACAGGTTTGAATTTATGTAAAATTCAATTTTAAGCGAATATAAGCGATGATGTTTTATAAAAGAGGTTTTTCAAACCACGATGCTCAATAGTAATTGAGACCTTTACACTCCCATTTTATTAAGTGTTCGAAGCTTGATTGATTTTATTTTTACGAATGCGAGGCATCCATACGAAAATAATGTACAAAATAATGCCGACTTCCTCATGGGTATGGAAACCATCCGAGGAAATTCAGAACCTAATCAAGATAATAATTTACAAGTCGCTACGGTGAAAATGTCCATCACGGGAACCGAATCTAGATCCAATAAGTACATGTCTGTGATCACATGATTCCTAGTTAAGCGCATAAAATCTCTGCAATTTGTATGAAAGCGATATGACCTTATTGATGTTTGAGGGTTCCGCGAGGTTCGTGGACGGGATGCTTTAGAGCATTGGAGTGCAGGATAAGGCGGTCTTGATTCGGGACCCATGAGTTGACTCTACTACGGAGGTATACGCGACGATTCACGATGCTGCCATTAGACAGACCTTGCGTGCATATGGCTTTGGGAGACATGAGTAGACGATTCATGACTCTTACTGGATTGCGGCACAAAGTGGTACAGGATGAGATGACATCTGGCCACGTGATATCTCAGCATTTTTTGTATGACAGATTTGGCTCTGAGGATAGCTATTCACGGCATTCCGGGGATTTTACCGCACCAGAGGATCATTGGCGTTTGGCCAGGGTTGATGTACTGCTGTTATGCGTACTGTTATATGTCTATATGCCACGATATATGGATGAGATAGACATTGGTGTCATCATGGCCGTGAGAGCTCTTAGGGAGGGTCGCACCATTATACCGATGATTGTAGCAGAGACCCTGCGGTCAACATCCTACTACTGCACTTATCCGACAGGAGTGTTCACGGGTAGTTCGGTCATGCTATGTGACGCTCCCAAAATAGGTATACAACACCCATTCTGAGTCGTCAACATACATGGTACAGAAATAACTACAACTTTATTAATACATAAAAACTGTGAGTTTAAATACAAATATTGTCATCTAGACAATATCCACACTCAAATAAATCCTAATTACAATTATTGATACATTATTTTACAAAAATGGTGAGGACTACTAAAATAACTTCTAGAACCATCATTTCATACCCCGACTAGTACTCGCTACATTCCCGCCTCCTGAGAAGAAAAAATGGAACAAAAAGGAAAAGGGTGAGCTCAACTAGCCCAGTAAAGAATATTATGACTAAGATAATACAGAACAAATTATCGTTAGTCTTCAACACAGAAAAATCTGAGAGAATATAATAGACAACAAGTTTCAGATCAATATTCGCAGCGAAAATAATAATTCATAAAGGAGTCACGTAGAGAATGAAATCTACTATTATCTATGAACTTAAAAGTCCATTATCAATATTTTATCCCTGTAACATCAATCCATATATATCTGGAATCAAATATTCATCTTTGTAGTACAAGCCAAAGATATTCATCAGTTGGTCATGTTCATCTAAACACCTGTTCATCTTTGCACTACGGGCCAAAGATATTCATCAGAAATCATTCATCTTTGCACTACAGGCCAAAGATATTCAGTAATATCATCATTTAGGATTGAGGATGATGAAAAATATTTTAAAGGAAACGAATCCAAAAAACAAAATAACAAATATTAAGGATTAAGTATTTCGGTTTATCCATGTCCAAAATACCTCATAAATAATCATAGTGGAGTAAAATTCAAGAATAATCAAAACATGGATACAATCAAAGCTAGTATCCATAATAGATATTTTGGACAAAAAGAAGAAAATTTTATTTTTTGGTGAATAGTGCCGTATACGTGAATAGTAACCCCGACACAAAAGATTCCAAATATGATAAAAAATTCAAACCAATATTTTGACATAATGATATTGAAGAAAATAATATCATTTGAGAAGAAAATAACATCCTTATTCAAAAACAATACTTTTAGTTGAATCTTTGGATATAGTTGAAGGAACTTGGTATAACAACACTAAAACTTAAAATACTGTGGCGCCCCCAAAATAGGTATACAACACCCATTCCGAATTCGCCAAATACATGGTATGTAAAGCAAACTAAACTTCAATAATACAATTGTCGCATACGATAACACATCTCAGTTTAAATACAAATATTGTCTTCTGAAATATCCACACTCAAATAAGTCCTCAACATTCAAACTATTTTACAAAATAAAAGGGTGAAAACATCTCTAGAACCATCACTCCACTAGTTCTTTATATGTTCTCACCTCCCGAGAAAAATGGAATATTAGCCAGGAAAGAATATTATGATAAGATATACAACAAATTATCGTTAGTCTTCAACGAGGAAAAATCGATAAAATATAATAGACAACAATTTTTAGATCAACAACTACAGTGAAAACAATAATCCATTAGAAGAGTCAGTAGAGAATGAGTTCTACTATCTTCTAAGATTTAAAAGTCCATCATCAATATTTTATCCTGTAACAACAATCAATATACATCTTTAATCAAATATTCATCTTTGCACTTCAGGCCAAAGATATTCATTTTATATCACCAAATTAGTCATGTTCATCTCAACACTGTTCATCTTTGCTACGGGCGAAGATATTCATCGATTAATCATTTATCTTTTGCTTTCTGAGGCCAAAGATATTTAGTAATATCATCATTTAGGGTGAGGATGATGAAAAATATTTTAAAAAAAGCGAATCTAGTGAGACGGAAGGACAAATAGTAAGGATTAGTATAACGGTTTATCCAAGATCAATAATACTCCAAAATAACCAATTTTGAAGCAAAATTCAAGAATAAAGATCAAAACATGGATACAATCAAAGATAGTAACCATAATAGACATCTTGGACAAAAGAAAGAAAATTTTATTTTTTGGTGAATAGTAAGTATTAAGTGAATAGTCTGCAGTATCGTAAATAAGCGTAGTATCGTGAATAGTAACCAGACACAAAAAAGTTCCAAATTTGATAAAAATTCAGATCAATACTTTGGCATAATGATATTGAAGAAATAATATCATATATGAAGAAAATAACATCCTTACCTCAAAATAACCGTACTTACATTTGAATATCGGTATAAAATTTGAAGGAAACTTGCACCGATGAATAGAAACTCACAAAGTATCTAAATACTCACAAAATACACTCGATAATATAGAGAGAAAGAAAAAGCTTATGTTTACGGTGTGATTTTCAATTCTAACTTAGCCCCTCTATTTATAGGAAAATGTTAGGAGACTTGACACAGTAACTTTGATGGCTTTACACTACTATTCTCACCCACCACATTTGAAATAAAATTCAGCACATTTCTTCACCAACCACAAGTGGGGCCCACTCAATTCTAAATTTTCCACCAAAATCATTTATAAACCTAATTTTATGAATCGATTCAACTCTTAAAATTCATAACAAATCATACGTTCATTTTTAACGGTTCAAAATTTGTGGACATATACTCAACTTATATATGTATAACATATCCAAAAATTACAACGATCCAGCGGTCGGATTAAAAATTATAACTCACGCATATATATCTCAAAAACACTTTGGTTTAATTTTTAATACCTCCATTCAAACAAAAATCTTGATAAAACACCTCAACATTAACTCCTTCATTTTTAACCACAATAAATATATCCAACATTTATATCCACATAAAATAAATATTTCCTTATCATATGAATCAATAATTAATTATTCACAAATAATATTACGAATCACATTTATGACAACGGTAGTTTTCGGGAAGGGGGCTTTCAATAAAATTTCTCCTTCTTGGCGCAATTAGGTGACCAAACCTCTCCTTGTGAGAACTTTCTAGACATTGCCAATAATGCTATCTAATAATATTATTCAAATAATATGAATTATTGATCGATAATGGAAATCTTATGCGATGATAATTATTGAAACAACAATAATATAAAATATCAACGCAACAATTATTGAATCAATAAAATAAAATATTGAGCGATAACTCTCTTGTAACAATTATTAAGTAGTGCCTTCTTACGTAGGGATCAATAATTCATCAATCTTTTGTGCATCCATCAGCGTATTCTTATATTTTAACCCATGGGTATTCCAATAGTTATTAGCAGTAACAACTTCTGTGAATTATTTATAAAACTCAAACTTGTTGTTTTCTTCATCCAGATAGTTATTACATTATGGGGCCCTGAAATGATTTGCGTGCGTAAAATACGAATATTCCCCAAATAACAAGAATATTCCACGACGAAACGAATATTCCCAGCAACAATGATTATTTTATAACCACTTGCATATTTTGCAAAATTTGCACATTTCACCCATAACGAGAGAATTATATCAAATTAATACCTTATTATTCACAATAATTAGAGGAAATTCGATTTTATTTATAATAAGTTGGGGTCTTACAACCTCCCCTCATGAAATTTCGTCCTCGAAATTGACATACGTGCACAGTGTTTGAAAAGGTGAGATACCTACTGCTTTCATTTACGATTCAACTCCCGGTCATTTCTTGATAGCATGGTTTCTCCACAAAACCTTAACTTGTGGTATAACCTTGGTGCGTGGGACATGCTTTTTCTATCCAAGATCTTAACAGTACTTTTTTTATACGTTAAATCTTGGTATCTCGTCTGGTTCTAACGCAATAATATGGTTCGGGTCTTTCACATATTTACTGAAGCATGGATATGTGAAAAACATTATGAACACGAGACATACTTGGAGGTAATCTTGAGTCTATAGGCCACATTTCCTATTGATTCAAGAATCTCAAATGGACCAACAAATCGTGGATTGAGCTTTCCTCTCTTTCCAAATCTTGTAACTCCCTTCCATGGAAGCAACACGTAATAATACATGATCTCGATATTAAATTCCACGTCCTTTCGATGAAGATCAACATAACTCTTTTTGTCGATCTTGTGAGGTTTGAATCGTTGTCGAATCATTTGGATTTTTTACGTAGTCATGCGTACTAATTACGGTCCCAACAACGTTCTTCTCCCCTCGTTCGACATCTTTGGAGAATGACACTTTCGTCCATCTGGCGCCTCGAATGGAGCCATGCCTATACTTGCTTGATAAGCTGTTGTTGTAGGAGAATTCCACCGATGTGTGAAGTACTTATCCCAACTTCCTTTAAAATCTAGGACACAAAGTCTTAATAGATCTTCAAGGGTTTGAATATTCCTCTCGATTGTCCGTCCGTTTGAGGATGGTATCTTAGAAGCCAGATAAATAAATCCGTGCCCATAGCTTTACGTGAAGCTAACCCAAAATCGTGAAGTGAATCTTGGGTCACGATTAAAAACTATGGATCTTGGCATGCCATGCAATCTCACAATCTCATTCACGTATGTCTGAGCAAGGCGTTCAAGGAATAAGTCTCACGTGTCGGCAAGAAATGGGCGGACTTGGTTTATCTATCAACAATAACCCAAATAGCATCTATGCCTTGAGAAACTTTGGGAAGACACATGCTTGAAATCCATAGTAATGTGTTCCCACTTCCATTTGAAATCTCAGTGGTTGTAATGGACCCTTTGGCACTTGATGCTCTTACTTTACTAGTTGACAAGTTAAACACCTCGAGATAAACTCATGATCTCTCTCTTCATATTGTTCCACCAAAATATATGTGAATATCATGATACATTTTGGTACTCCCGATGGATTACAAGCGGTGTGTTGTGTGCCTCCATCATGATTCTATGCTTCAAGTCGAAATCGTTAGGAACACAAAAATGCAGAGTTGAATCTAAGTATTCCTTCTTCATCGATTCTCGCTTCTGGAATAGCTCCTTCTTGCACTTTCTTCTTCATACGTATCAGCTCCAGGTCCGTAGCTTGAGCTGCTTTAACTTTATCGATTAAAGTCGGTTCTACTTGTATATTTGCCATCATCATATGGGTCCACTGAGTCTTTAATTCTACCTCCATCCTTTGCAAGTCATAATACGAATGGGCCTTTGCATTGACAATATCGCTTTTCGTACTCACATATGATCTTACTACTTTCGATCGCGTCGACTCTTACGTTAAACTTTTCGGGATGATATTGAATAGTGTGATCCTAATCTTTCAATAGTTCAAGCCAGCGTCGTTGCGGCATATTGAGTTCTTTTTGGGTGAAGAAATATTTGAGGCTTTTATGGTCCGTATAAATCTCCACTTTCTCCCCATACAAGTAGTGTCTCCAAATTTTCAGCGCTAATCTGATTCTTTGACTCTAAATCATGAGTAGGATAATTCCTCTCATATTCTTTGAGTTGTCATGAGGCATAAACTATGAATTTCCCATATTGCATGAGAGCATCGTAACCCTTTGCACAGAAGCATCATTTGTATATAACAAATCCATCCGTACGGATGGTATTGCGAAACAGTGCAGAAATGAGTTCCTCTTGAGCTCTTGGAAACTCTTCTCGCATTCCTCGCTCCATACAAATTTTGTATCTTTAAGAGTCAAGCTGAGTTAGCGGAGTAGCGATTCGAGAAAATTCTTCCACGAATCTCAGATAATAACCAATTAAGCCCGACTACGTACTTGATCACATGAGCTTTGGTTGCTCTGACTTTGTATTGCTTGATCTTAGCCAGTCAGCGAGATACTCCATGTTTTGACACCACGTGCCCAAGGAATGCTACTTCCTCGAGCCGAACTTCGCATTTCTTGACTTGGCATAAAGCTTGTTTCACGAAGCCTTTCAAATGTCGACTTCAAATGGTGCTCATGATCTTCACGACTTTTGGAATAGATGAGGATGTCATCAATAAAGACAACAACAAAAAGCGATCCAAATATTCCTTGAATACCACGGTTCATCATATCCATGAAAGCGGCGGGGAGCATTAGTCGATCAAAAAGACATGACTAAGAATTCATAATGCCGTCTGGGAGTTACGAAGGCGGTCTTTGGAATATCCTCGATTTTAATCTTGGTGATGATATCCGAGCGAAGATCGATCTTTGAAAAGAATTGTGCTCCTTGCAACGCTGGTCGAACAGGTCATCAATGCGAGGTAGCGGATACCTATTTTTGATGGTGACATGGTTCAATTCTCGGTTAGTCAATACAAAATCGCGTACTCCGTCTTTCTTCTTTACTGAATAAAGCAGGAGCACCCAAGGAGATGTCTTAAGGCAGATGAAACCGATGTCTAATAACTCACAGCAGTTGGACTTTTAACTCCACGAAGTTCAATAGGATCCATTCGATATGGGGTTTTAGAAATGGGTTTTGTACCAGTTCAAGGTTAATAAAGAATTCAACATCATGTTACGGGGTAGGCAGGAAGTTCTTGAAATACATCGAAATTCTCTAACAATGAAAATATTATTTAAATCGACTTGTCTTTGTTCAAATCCATAACATGGGCTAAGAAAGCTTGACATCCATTTTTTCAATAAATGAATATTTTATGGCTTGATATGATAGTGGTGATTTTAGTGGTTTAGTTGTTTGAATTTGTATCACGGGTTGGTTAGGAATATGAAAACTAACACCTTACGAAAATAATCAATTTTGGCATGATGGTGGTTAACCATCAATTCCTAAAATCACATCAAAAACAAGTATCTTTAAAGATATAAGATCTACGGGTAATGTGATAGTGCCAACTTGGATCATGCAAGATTTATAAACTGTGGATGTAGCGAAAGTTTCACCCAACGGAGTCTCCAGCGATAAATAAAAGTCTAATTTCTCCGAGTCAAGTTTAAGCGTTGAGCACAAGCGGAGAGATAAATAATGGGTAGAACAGGTTGTCTAAGTAAGGTATAAACTTGCGAGAGTTCAAGATTATCTTACGTAATCACCTCGTTAAGGTTCTAGCGTTTTGGCGATCACGACAAACGCTCTTTCCGAGAACCCGATTTTGACTTATCCGGGACAACCCTTGGAGTCACCATCCCAGTTGAACTTGGTTTTGCTCTGAAACAATCCAGCTATATGGCCTTCCTTTCCACATTTGTAACATACCTTGGATTGTTGTGGACGGTTTGGTGATATGTCCCTCTTTTACGCATTTGTAACATCTAATGGGCGGTGGTTCTCCTCTCCCTAGAATTTGTTGTTGGTCTGGTGTCTTCTGTCTTTGATGTCTTCCATCATTGTTAAATCTCCTCTTTACGAAATTTCCACTTGACTCACTCTCTCTTATTATCATGGCCACGATGACAAATACATTACGAGTGCCCAAATACATGGTAAAAAAAAAAAAGCAAACTACAACTTGATATAATACAATTGTGATGCAAAATACGATAACACATATCTTTGTGAGTTTAAATACAAATATTGTCTTCTAGACAATATCCACACTCAAATAAGTCCTCATTACAATTATTCAAACACTATTTTACAAAAATAGTGAGGACGCTAAAACATCTCTCTAGAACCATCACTCCAGTTACCCAGCTAGTTCTGCTATGTTCTCACCTCTCACGAGAAAAATGGAACAAAAGGAAAAGGTGAGCTCAACTAGCCCGATAAAGAATATTATGACTAAGATAATATCTGACAAATTATCGTTAGTCTTCAACGAGGAAAAATCGATAAAATATAATAGACAACAATTTTTAGATCAACAACTACAATGAAACAACAATCCATTAGAAGAGTTAAGTAGAGAATGAGTTCTACTATCTTCTAAGATTTAAAAATCCATCATCAATATTTTATCCACATAACAACAATCAATATACATCTTTAATCAAATATTCATCTTTTCCTTCTGGGGCCGAAAGATATTCATTTATATCACCCGTTGGTCGTATTCATCTCGACACTGTTCATCTTTTGCTACTGGCCAAAAGATATTCATCGATTAATCATTTATCTTTTTGCACTACAGGCCAAAGATATTTAGTAATATCATCATTTAGGGTGAGGATGATGAAAATATTTTAAAAAAGCGAATCTAGTGAGACGGAAGGACAAATAGTAAGGATTAGTATAATAGTTTATCGAAGATCAATAATACTCCAAAATAACCAATTTTGAAGCAAAATTCAAGAATAAAGATCAAAACATGGATCTGATCAAAGATAGTAACCATAATAGACATCTTGGACAAAAAGAAGAAAATTTTATTTTTTGGTGAATAAATGCGTATTAAGTGAATAGTGTAGATATCGTAAATAAATAGTGCAGTATCGTGAATAATAACTTGAAACACAAAAAGTTCCAAATTTGATAAAAATTCAGATCAATACTTTGGCATAATGATATTGAAGAAATAATATCATATATGAAGAAAATAACATCCCTTACCTCAAAATATCGATTATTTACGATGGAATATCGGTATAAAGGCTAAAGGAAACTTGCCTTTGATGAATAGAAACTCACAAAGTATCTAAATACTCACAAAATACACTCGATAATATAGAGAGAAAGAGAAAAGCTTATGTTTACGGTGTGATTTTCAATTCTAACTTAGCCCTCTATTTATAGGAAAATGTTAGAGACTTGACTTGACTGACACACGATGGCTTTACCTACTACTATTCTCACCCACCACATTTGAAATAAAATTCAGCACATTTCTTCACCAACCACAAGTGGGGCCCACTCAATTCTAAATTTTCCACCAAAATCATTTATAAACCTAATTTAGAATCGATCACCTCTTAAAATTCATAACAAATCATACGTTCATTTTTAACGGTTCAAAATTTGTGGACATATACTCAACTTATATATGTATAACATATCCAAAAATTACAACGATCCAACGGTCGGGATTAAAAATTATAACTCACGCAATATATCTCAAAAACATCTTTGGTTTAATTTTTAATACCTCCATTCAGAACAAAAATCTTGATAAAACACCTCAACATTAACTCCTTCATTTTTAACACAATAAATATATCCAACATTTATATCCACATAAAATAAATATTTCCTTATCATATGAATCAATAATTAATTATTCACAAATAATATTCTGAGAATCACATTTATAATGACGGGCATAGTTCCCGGAAAGAGGGGGTTTCCAATAAAATTTCTCTCTTCTTGGTAGCCGCAATTAGGTGACCAAACCTCTCCTTGAAACTTTCTAGACATTGCCAATAATGCTATCTAATAATATTATTCAAATAATATGAATTATTGATCGATAATAATGGAAATCTTTATGCGATGATAATTATTGAAACAACAATAATATAAAATATCAACGCAGCGACAATTATTGAATCAATAAAATAAAATATTGAGCGATAACTTCTTGTAACAATTATTAAGTAGTGCCTTCTTACGTAAGGATCAATAATTCATCAATCTTTATTGCATCCACAGCGTATTACTATATTTTAACCAAGGTATTCCAACGATGTTAATTGCAACAACTACTGTAGTTATTTATAAAAACTTCAAACTTGTCGTTTTCTTCATCCAGACAGTTATTACATTATAGGGGCCCACAAATGGCTGTATTTATCAACAACGAATATTCCCAAACAACAATGATTATTTTATAACCACTTGTATATTTTGCAAAATTTGCACATTTCACCCATAACTAGAGAATTATATCAAATTAATACCTTATTATTCACAAATATAATTAGAGGAAATTCGATTTTATTTATAATAAGTTGGGGTCTTACAACAAGAATACGCTCGATAATATAGAGAGAGAAAGAGAGAGGAAACTTGTGTTTCTGGTGTGATTTTCAATTCTAACCTAAGCACCCTATTTATAGGAAATTGCTTAGAACACCAAAGCAGAAAATTTAATAAAATATTAATATATATATACAAATTTCTTATGCCCACTTTCCTAGATCTGAATTCAGCAACTACATCACATGCAAGACCCACAATTAATGACAAAAACTGTAAGACCCCAACTTTTATAAATAAAGATGAATTTTCTATAAATATCATTTTTGAATATTATGGAGTAAATTTGATATAATGTTATAGTTATGAGTAATATTTATAAATTTTGCAAAATCACATGAAGTTGTTATATAATATTCGATTAATCGAGAATATTCGTTTTAACGAGGAATATTAAATGCAATGACACAATCATTAGTGGACCCCACAACGAAATTATTGTCGGATTGAAAAACGACAAAAAAATACTTTATGAAAATAACGGCGGAAGTTTTCTTTAATAGCTGTTGAAACACCCGGTGTTAAAAAAATCTGATGTCTGGCGTGGTTGCGTAGTAACACTGCAGTATTGATTATTGATGCTTATGTGATAAGTCACTCATACGATTTTGTTTTATTGGTATTATTAATGTAATAAAATAAAAAAGCTTTTTATATAAAAGCGAATACTTTTATAAAAGCTATTAGTTTTATTAGGCTAATAATAAAAAAATCTTTTATATAAAATGAGAATACTTTTATAAATATATACATTTTATTAGACAATAATTAGAATATATTATATTTTATTATGTATAGTGTTTTGCATAGTGCACTGCAAAGTGTTTGCATAGTAAAATCTTTTATAAAGTTATTCGTTTTATTAGATTATAAATAGAATATATTATATTTTATTTAAAAGATTTTGCTTTAAATATGGACCTTCAGATTAAAGTAAATCAATCTGGATTGTTCATGAGTTAGTTCTTATCAGATCCATTTTTACATAAATAGAAGCTCATTCCTTCATTATTTCTTACAATTCACTTTGAAACTCTAGAGAGATAAACTATAGAGAGAAAAAAGAAAAGTATTCGCTTTTCACTACTTATTATATCCGATTACTTTTTCTTCATAAGGTAGGGAGTATTATTTCTTTTGTATTCATGAAGAGAACTTACATTATTCCATTCTTTATTATTACATTTGGAATAACTTTGTATACACGGACTACCTATACTTGGTGACATTCTTCTAATATTCCATTCTTTATTATTATTACATTGGAATATCACATGCATGCATTTACTCCGGACTGGTTAAAATCTTTATTATTATTACATTGGAATATCATGTATGCATGCGTTTTCTGGGGACTGATTCCGTTTTTATTATTATTACATTGGAATATCACATGCATGCGTTTACCGGGACCTAGTTAAAATCTTTATTATTACATTGTAACATCCTGTTGATGCGAATTTACTTTGACACAGTTCCGATTACTTATTATTTTGTTGGAATAACACATACATGAAATCTGCATGCATGGTGATTTCTTTTGTTATTCCATTCTTTATTATACTCGGTTGGTTAAAGTTTTGACTTCTATACTCCATGAAATTAGTGGAATATCCTTGATATTTGCGCTTCATCCGATATCTTTTCATGGAAATATTCTTACTAGCATTCTTGAATTTTCTCTCTGAAAGCGATATCATGTTGACAATTTGGATGTTATTAGTTCTGAATAAATTAATTCTTGAACTTGTTTTATTGAATTCTTATATCATTGTCATCATCCTCATGTTTATATTTTTTTGAAAGTCATACATGGCTGTGGTGCATAGATGGACTTGGTATGATTATGACCGAGGATTATTTGGTATAATCATGGCCGTAATATTACAAATGATGTGGAAAAAGTCCTCGTTGGCCGTAGTGCATTGATGGACGAGTTGTTGGCATGATCATGACCATTAATGAATACACAAAATATTCTTGGCCGTAGTGCATGGATAATTGTGGTCGTGATACTAAAAGAATATCCTTGGTAGTAGTAGTGCGGGGGTGATTCGATGATGTGGATTATTTATTAAGCTTGAGTCCGGTGATAAAAGTGATGAAAAACCTTTTAAATCATAAAAGATAGTAGATTTTATTCTCTACTTGACTCTTTTAATGGATTGCTTGTTCATTGCAGATTAAACTTGATGTTTGTTATATTGTATCGGTTTAACATTTGTTTAAGGTTAATGATAATTTATTCTCCATTATCTTAGTCATAATATTTCTTCTTGGGCTAGTTGAGCTCACCCTTTCTTTCCTTTGTTCTCTTGAAAATGAGAATATAGGCGGGACAGTCGGGGAGCGGAGTGATGGACGGATGATAGTATTAGTAGTCCTCACTATTACATTAAATAGTGTGACAATAAATATAATGAGGACTTATTAAAGTGTGGATATTGTCTAGAAGACGATATTTGTATTAAAACTCACATCTCTCTTGTTGTATATTAAAGATTGTATTTGTATTACATACCATGTATTTGGCGACTCGAGAATAGGTGATGTATACCTATTTTGGGGGCGTCATGATTGTTATCAAAAGCTTAGGGATATGATCCACGGCTAAGATGTGAGACTAGAACTAGGAGGGAGAGCGGGGAATTCCTTTCACTAGTATGACCTACCTAAGTTTATTTGGTATTTAATTGGTCGGTCAAAGTATAGGGATAATATATTATATGTTAATTAACCTTTGTTTTGTGGCGATATCTGAAAATGACATCAAGAATGTTGAGAATAGCAATGGAGCATAGGAGAGGCGTTGAGTCTCCATAGATCAATAATCGAGGATAATGTGCATCGAGAAGGCGACAATCCTCATGCAAACAACAACAACGACCAAATGATGAATGATGGAATGTTCGGAGGCTTTATGCAATTCATCCAACATCGGTGAGAAGCGGCTCTGTCCAAAATATAGGTGGAAACACTTTGAAACTCTCGGACGGTCACGCTAAGCAGTTCAAGGCTGGGACCACCGGAGTTTATTGGAGAGCCAAAAACCACTTAAGGCGGAAGCATGGATAAAGCGAGATCACCAAGATATTTGATGTCTTGGGATGCTCAGAGGATCAAAAGGTTCCCTTCTTGCCTTTATGTTGCGAGGAGAGGCGATTATTGGTGGGAATCGGTAAAAGCATACTCGACTTGCCACACACTGAAGATGTCTTGGGAGAAGTTCCAAGAACTATTCAACGACAAGTACTTTCCCAAAAGTATTCACACATAAAAAGAGGTAGAGTTCATCAAGTTGGGAGCGAATAATAATATGGCCAGTATCATGATGATGCGAAGCGAAGTTTGCTCGAGTTGTCTCGGTTTGCGTCCCACTTGGTTGATAATGAAGAAGAAATGGCGAGAATGTTTTAAGAGGTTTAAAGCGGGAGATATGTCGACATCTTATTTCTCATAAAGCGTGTTTGTATTCGGATGTTGTAAATAGGGCTCGATTAGTGGAAGCGCGATAACTAGTCAACGCAACCAAAAGAAGCGGTAACAAAAAATGATAATACCAGTGAGAGCGATCATCGAGCGGTGACAACAAGCGTGGAGGAATCAACGGGCGAAATGGTAACCACTTGATGGTAATCGAGGCCAAAACAATAAGAATGGACATTTCAAGAAGAGGAGATTCAACAATGATGGAAGGGCGTCGGCACCGACACCCGTTGTTAAGGAAGGAGAAGCGACCACCTATCATATGCTTCAAATGCGGAGGGAGGGACACATTAGGTCAAAGCTGCGCGATGCCATCAAAGCATGTTATAATTGTGGAAGAAGGTCACTTACCCCGATTTTGTCATTCACCAAAAGACAAGTTCGACTAGGATGGAGGCACCAAAGGCCGTCCCGAAAAAAATCAAAATCGGTGGTCAAGGGAGGCGTTTGTTGTGACCTCCCGAAAAGCAAGGAACGAATGAGGTCATCACGGGTAAGCTTATCATAAACTCTAGCGAAGTCTATACTTTATTTGATCTGGGTTCTACCCATTCTTTTATTTCTCCTACTTGCGCTCAACGATTAAATTTGACTCAGGAGAAATTAGACTTTGACTTATCTCTGTGGAAACTCCGTTGGGAGAAACTTTCATTACATCCACTTTTTTATAAGTCTTGTTTGGTTCAAATCGGTACCCTCCACATTACACATCGATCTTATTTCATTGAAAATACTTGCATTTGATGTGATTCTAGGGATTGATTGGTTAACTACTCATCATGCAAAAATTGATTATTTTAAATAAGGTTGTTAGCTTTCATATTCCTAACCAACCTATTATGTGAATTCAAGCAACCAAACCATTAAAATCAATCACTTTGTCATTTCAAGCCATAAAGCTATTTGTTTATTGAAAAATGGATGTCAAGCTTTCTTAGCTCATATCACGGATCTAAACAAAAATAAATCGATTTTGAATGATATTTCTATTGTTAATGAATTTCTGACGTATTCCACGAAGAACTTCTGGCCTACCCCGGGCGTGAAATTGAATTTTGTATCGACCTTGAACTTTACAAAACCCATTTCCAAAGCCCCATGTCGAATGGCTCTATTGAACTTGAGGAGTTAAAGACTCAATTGCGGGAATTGTTAGACATTGGCTTTATTAGATCTAGTACTTCTCCTTGGGGTGCTCTGTTACTGATCGTGAAGAAGAAAAAGATGGGAGTATGCGACTTTGTATTGATTATCGGGGAGTTGAATCATGTCACCATCAAAAATAGGTACCCATTGCCGCGTATTGATGACTGTTTGACCCGGTTGTAAGGAGCAAATTCTTTTCAAAGATTGATCTTCATTAGGATATCACCAATTGAAGATTAGAGCAGATGACATTCAAAGATGGCTTTCGAAACTTCGATCTGAGGCATTATGAATTCCTAGTCATGTCCTTTGGATTGACTAATGCTCCTATTTGCCTTCATGGATATGATGAGCCAGTATTCAAGGAATATTTGGATCACTTTGTGGTCATTTTTATTGATGACATCCTTATTTATTCCAAAATCAAGTGAAGATCATGAGCAACACTTGAAATGATACTCCAAAAGCTTAAATGAATACAAGCTTTATGCCAAGTTGAAGAAATCGAGAGTTACGGCGAGGAAGTAGCATTCCTTGGGCACGTGGTATCAAGTCATGGAATATCTGTTGACCCAACAAAAGATTGAAGCTATTCAAAGTGGGAGCAACCTAAATCGATGACCAAATCGTAGCTTTCTCGGCTTAGTTGGTTATTATCGGAGATTCATAGAAGGTTTTCTCGAATCGCTACTCCACTAACTTCGGTGACTCGGAAAGATACAAAGTTCGGTTGGAAGCGAGGAATGTGAGAAGAGTTTTCAAGAACTCAGAGGAGACTCATTTATTTTGTTACGACAATACCATCTGGTTCGGAGGATTTGTCATCTCTGATGATGCTTGGGCAAAGGTTAGGATGTGTTCTCATGCAACATGGGAAAGTCATAGCCTATGCCTCACGACAACTCAAAAGAATATGAGAGGAATTATCCTACTCATGATCTAGAGTTAGCATTTGTTATCTTCGCACTAAAGATTTGGAGGCATTACTTGTATGGAGAAAAAGTGGAGATCTTTACGGATCATAAAAAGCCTCAAATATTTCTTCACTCAAAAGGAACTCAACATGCGACAACGACGTTGGCTTGAAGCTGTTGAAAGATTATGATCATACCATCCAATACCATCTGGAAAAGCGAGCGTGGTAGGTATGCATTGAGTAGAAGATCATATCACGAATCTGAGTGCGATATTGACAACACAAAAGCCCATTTTGTGTGACTTGCAAAGGATGGAGATAGAGTTAAAGACTCGAGGGACCCATGTGATGATGGCAAATATCACGAGTAGAATCGACTTTAATTGATAAAGTTAAAGTTGCTCTCAAGCTCTGACACAGGTGATGCGTATGAGGAAGAAAGTGCAAGAAGGTGCTATCTTGGGAAGCAAGAATCGATGAAGAAGGAATACTTGAGTCGACTCCGGACTTTGTGTTCTAACGACCTTGATTTAAAGTATAAAATCATGATGGAGGTGCACAACACACCTTTTGCAATCCATCTTGGGAGTACCAAAATGTATCATGATCTTGACATACATTTTGGTGGGGTAATATGAAGAGAGAGATAGCGTTGTTTATCTCAAGGTGTCTAACGTGTCAACGAGTCGGGTGGAGCATCAAGTACCAAAAGGTCCATTGCAACCACTTGAAATTCCGAAATGGAAGTGGGAGCACATTACCATGGATTTAGTTCTTGGTCTTCCCAAAGTTTCTCAAGGCATAGATGCGATTTGGGTCATTGTTGATAGATTGACCAAGTCTGCTCATTCATTTCTTACCCGTCGAAAACTTATACACTTGAGCGTCTTGCTCGTATGTACATAAGCGAGATTGTAAGCGCATGGTATGCCGGTATCCATAGTTTACGATCGAGACCCAAGATTCACTTCACGATTTTGGGTTAGTTTGCAAAAAGCTATGAAGCGCAGATTTACGATTTAGTTGACATATCATCCTCGAGACGGACGGACAATCGAAGAGGACTATTCAAACTCTTGAAGATTTATTAAGACTACTGTGTCCTTGACTTCAAGGAAGTTGGGACAAGTTCTTACCATTTAGTGGAGTTTTCCTACAACAATGAGTTATCAAGCAAGCATTGGCATGGCTCCATTCGAGGCGTTGTATGGAAGAAAGTGTCGTTCTCGGTATCTTTGGGATGAGGTGGGTGAAACAACGTTGTTGGGGCCGGAGTTGATGCGTGTGACTACTGAAAAAAAGATTCAAATGATCCGAATGACGTATAAAAACCTCACAAGATCGACAAAGAGTTATCTTGATCTTCATCGAAAGGGCGTGGAATTTGATATAGGAGATCATGTGTTTATTACGAGTTGCTCCATGGAAAGGAGTTACGAGATTTGGAAAGAGAGGAAAGCTCGATCCTCGATTCATTGGCCCATTTTAATCCTCGATCGAGTAGGAACTGTGGCTATAGACTTGCTTTACTGCCAAGTATGTCTCGTGTTCATAACGTTTTCACATATCCATGTTACGTAAATATGTGGAAGACCGAACCACATTATTGAGTTAGAACCGGACGAAAATAGCGGAAGATTTGGCGTATGAAGAGGTTCTGTTCAAATCTTGGATAAGAAGGAACATATTCTACGCTCGAGGTTATACCTCAAATCAAAGTTTTGTGGAGAAACCACGATGTTGAGGAAATGACTTGGGAGTTAGAATCTGAAATGAAATCAAGGTATCCTTACCTCTTGACATACCGGTCAGTATACCCTAATTTAGAGGCAAATTTCATAAGAAGGGAGGTTGTAAGACCCCAACTTTTTATAAATAAAGATGAATTTTCTATAAATATCATTTTTGAATATTATGGAGTAAATTTGATATAATGTTATAGTTGTGGGTAATATTTATAAATTTTGCAAAAAATCGTGAAGTTGTTATATAATATTCGATTGGTGGAGAATATTTGTTTTAACGAGGAATATTAAATACAACGACACAATCATTAGTGGACCCCAAGAGCGAAATTATTGTCGGATTGAAAAATGACAAAAATACTTTATGAAAATAACGGCGGAAGTTTTACCATTAACTATTGAAACACTAGGTGTTAAAAAATGCGATGTCTGGCGTGTGGTTACGCATAGCACTACGGTATTGATTATTGATGCTTATGTGATAAGTCACTCGGTTTTGTTTTATTGGTATTATTAATGTAATAAAATAGAAAAAGCTTTTATATAAAACATAATACTTTTATAAAGTTATTCATTTTATTAGGCTAATAGTAAATTTTTTATATAAAAGCGAGAATACTTTTATAAATATATCTATTTTATTATTAGACTAATAATTAGAATATATTATATTTTATTATGCATAGTGTTTGCATAGTGTACTGCGTAGTGTTTGCATAGTAAAATCTTTTATAAAGTTATTAGTTTTATTAGATTATAAATAGAATATATTATATTTTATTTAAAAGATTTTACTTTAAATATGGGCCGTCAGATTAAAGTAAATCAATACGGATGGTTCATGAGTTAATTCTTATCTGGTCCATTTTTCTATAAATAGAAGCTCATTCCTTCATTATTTCTTACGAATTCACCGAAACTCTAGAGAGATAAACTATAGAGAGAAGAGAAGAAAAGTGATACTACTACTTCACTACTCATATATCGATTTTCTTCTTCTTAAGGTAGGTAGTATTATTTCTTTTGTATTCATAATATTATTCCATTCTTTATTATTACATTGGAATAACCATGTATGTATCTGTGAGCTACCTATACTTGGTGAAATTCTTACATTATTCCATTCTTTATTATTACATTGGAATATCCACATATGCATTGGTGAAATTCTTACATTATTTCATTTATTATTACGTTGGAATATATCATGTATTTTTACTGATTTTAATTTTTATTATTATTACATTGGAATATCATCATATGCATGCATTTCTGTTTGGACTTTGGTTCCATTCTTTATTATTACATTGGAACATCACATGCATGCGAATTTCACTCTGGTTCCGATTATTTATTATTACATTGGAATAACTTGTGCATCTGAAGTCTATCGCATGCATGGTGATTTCTTTTGTTATTCCATTCTTTATTATACTCGGTTGGTTAAAGTTTTGACTTCTATACTCCATGAAATTAGTGGAATATCCTTGATATTTTATGCTTTCATCGATGTCTTTTCATGGAAATATTCTTACTAAGCATTCTTGAATTTTACTCTGCAAAGCGATATCATGTTGACAATTTGGGCGTTATTAATTCTGAATAAATTAATTCTTGAACTTGTTTTATTGAATTCTTATATCATTGTCATCATCCTCATGTTTATATTTTTTTGAAAGTCATCGTGGCACATGTAGTGCATAGATGGACTTGGTATGATTATGACCGAGGATTATTAAATTATAATCATGGCCAAGTAATATTACAAATGATGTGGTAAAAAAGTCCTCATTGGCCGTAGTGCATTGATGGATGAGTTGTTGGCATGATCATGACCATTAATGAATACACAAATATTCTTGGCATGTAGTGCATGGATAATTGTGGTTGGTGATACTAAAGAATATCCTTGGCCGTAGTGCGAGGGGTGATTCGATGATGTGGATTATTTATTAAAATTTGAGTCCCGGCGATAAAAGTGATGAAAAACCTTTTAAATCATAAAAGATAGTAGATTTTATTCTCTACTTGACTCTTTTAATGGATTGCTTGTTCATTGCGATTAAACTTGATGTTTGTTATATTGTATCGGTTTAACATTATTTAAGGCTAATGATAATTTATTACGCATTATCTTAGTCATAATATTTCTTCTTGGGCTAGTTGAGCTCACCCTTTCTTTCCTTTATTCTCTTGGAAATGAGAATATAGGCTTTGGGACGAGTCGGGGAGCGGAGTGATGGACGAGATGATAGTATTAGTAGTCCTCACTTATTACATTAAATAGTGTGACAATAAATAATGAAGACTTATTAAAGAGTGGATATTGTCTAGAAGACGATATTTGTATTAAAACTCACACTATCTTGTTGTATATTAAATTAAGATTGTATTTGTATTACATACCATGTATTTGGCTTCCAAAATCAATTACTTCGAACTTCAATAATAGGTGATGTATACCTATTTTGGTCGAAATTGACATACGCACTGGTGTTTTGAAAAGATGAGGATACCTCGCTTTCATTTCCGTTTCCAACTCCCAGGTCATTTCCTCAATAGCATGGTTCCTCCACAAAACTTTAACTTGTGGTATGACCTTTGTGTGTATGACATGCTCTTTCCTATCCAAGATCTTGACAGGTACCTCCTCGTACGTTAAGTCTTCGGCTATCTCGTTCGGTTCTAACTCAATGACGTGATTCAGGTCTTTCACATATTTACGAAGCACAGATATATGAAAAACATTATGAACACGAGACATACTTGGAGGTAATGCGAGTCTATAGGCCACATTTCCTACTTGGTCAAGAATCTGAAATGGACCAATAAATCATGGATTGAGCTTTCCTCTCTTCCCGAATCTTGTAACTCCCTTCCATGGAGCCACACGCAACAATACATGATCCCCAATACTAAATTCCACGTCCTTTCGATGAAGATCCGCATAACTCTTTTGTCGATCCTGTGCCGTTTGTATACGTTGTCGAATCATTTGGATCTTTTTTGTAGTAATACGTACCAACTCGGGTCCCAACAATGTTGCTTCACCCACCTCATCCCAACATATTGGAGAGCGACACTTTCGTCCATACAATGCTTCGAATGGAGCCACACCTATACTTGCCTGATAACTGTTGTTGTAGGAGAATTCCACCAATGGTAAATACTTATCCCAACTACCTTTGAAGTCTAGGACACAAAGTCTTAATAGATATTTAAGAGTTTGAATAGTCCTCTCTGATTGCCCGTCCGTTTGAGGATGGTATGCCGAACTGAACCATAAATCCGTGCCCATAGCTTTTTGCAAGCTAACCCAAAATCTTGAAGTAAATCTTGGGCCATGATCCAAAACTATGGATACTGGCATGCCATGCAATCTCATAATCTCATCTATGTACATACGGGCAAGACGTTCAAGGGAATAAGTCTCCCGTATCGGCAAAAAATGAGCAGACTTTGTTAATCTATCAACAATAACACAAATAACATTTATGCCTTGAAAGCGAGTGGGAAGACCCGTAACTTAAATCCATGGTAATGTGTTACCACTTCCATTTCGGAATCTCAAGTGGTTGCAATGGACCCTTTGGCACTTGATGCTCCGCCTTTACACGTTGACAAGTTAAACACCTCGAGATAAACTTTGCAATCTCTCTCTTATATTGTTCCACCAAAATGTATGTCAAGATCACGATACATTTTGGTACTTCGAGATGGATTGCAAATGGTGTATTGTGTGCCTCCATCATGATCTTGTACTTCAAATCGTAATCGTTAGGAACACAAAGTGCGAGTGGACTCAAGTATTCCTTCTTCATTGATTCTTATACGGAATAGCACCTTCTTTGCACTTTCTTCTTCATACGCATCATTCCGGGTTACGTGGCTTGAAGCAACTTTAACTTTTTTTCGATTAAAGTTGGTTCTATACGTGTACTTGACATCATTTCATGGGTCCCCGAGTCTTGAATTCTATCTTCATCTTTTGTAAATCACACCAAATGGGCCTTTGTGTTGACAACATCGCACTCGTTCAGCGTATGATCTTCTACTCGATCGTCCGACTACCACGTTCGCTTTTCGGGGATGGTATTGAATGGTATGGTCGTAGTCTTTCAACGACTCGAGCCAACGTCGTTCTTAGCATGTTAAGTTCTTTTGGATGAAGAAATATTTGAGACTTTTATGGTCCGAATATATCTCCACTTTCCCCCATATAGATAGTGCCTCCGGATCTTTAAGCGGCCTTGAAAATGATTCTTTGCTTGACTCTAGATAATGAGTAGGATAATTCCTCTCATATTTTTTAAGTTGTCGCGAGGCATAGGCTATGACTTTCCCACGTTGCATGAGAACACATCCCTAACCCTTTACAGAAGCATCATTGTAGATATATAAATCCATCCGAACCGGATGGTATTGTCAAACAGTGCCAAATGAGTCTCCTCTTGAGATCTTGGAAACTCTTCTCGCATTCCTCGCTCCATACTCACAATTTTGTATCTTTATGAGTCACCGACTTAACTGAGTAGCGATTCGAGAAAATCCTTCCACAAATCTCCGATAATAACCAATTTAAGCCCAAAAAGCTACGTACTTGGTCCGCCGATTTTCGGTTGCTCCCAACTTTGTATTGCTTGATCTTGGCCGGGTCAAGCAGATACTCCATGTTTTGACACTTACGTGCCCAAGGAATGCTACTTCCTAATCCGAACTCGCATTTCTTGACTTGGCATATAGCTTGTTATCACGAAGCCTTTGCGATTAAACTTTCATGGTGGTGCTCATGATCTTCACGACTTTTGGAATATATGAGGATGTCATCAATAAAGACAACAACGAATTAATCCAAATAATCCTTGAATACTCGGTTCATCATATCCATGAAAGTCATAGGAGCATTAGTCAATCCAAAAGACATGACTAGAATTCATAATGCACATCGCATCGAGTTCGCGAGGCTTGGAATATCCTCGCTTTTAACCTTCAAATGATGATATCCGAACGAAGATTGATTTTTGAAAAGAATTGTGCTCCTTGTAATCGCGGTCAAGCAGGTCATCAATGCGAGGTAGTGGATACCTATTCTTGATAGTGACATGGTTTAATTCCGATAATCGATACAAAGTCGCATACTCCGCCTTTCTTCTTTTACAAATAAAACAGAGCACCCCAGGAGATGTACTTGGGCGAGAATGAAACCGATGTCCAACAACTCTGTGGTTGGACCTTTAACTCTGAAGTTTAATAGGAGCCATTCGATATGGGGTTTTAGAAATGGGCTTTGTGCGGGGTTCAAGATCAATAATGAATTTAACTTCACGTTACGGGGTAGGCGAAGTTCTTCAGGAAATACGTCAGGAAAGTCAATAACAACAAGAATATTATTCAAATCTGACATGTCTTTATTCAAATCCATAACATGGGCTAAGAAAGTTTGACATCCGTTTTTCAATAAACGAATAGTTTTATGACTTGATATGACAGTCATTGATTTTAATGGTTTAGTTGTTTGAATTCGAACAACAGGTTGATTAGGAATATGAAAACTAACAACCTTACGAAAATAATCAATTTTGGCATGATGAGTAGTTAACCAATCAATCCCTAAAATCACGTCAAATGCAAGTATCTTTAAAGAGATAAGGTCAACAGGTAAGGTGATGGTGCCAACTTGGATCAAACAAGATTTATAAACAGTGGATGTGATGAAAGTTTCTCTAACAGAGTCTCCACAGATAAATTAAAGTCTAATTTCTCTGAGTCAAGTTTAAACGTTGAGCACTGGCGGAGAGAAATAAATGAATGGGTAGCACTTCCGGTATCTAGTAAGGTATAAACTTCGCATGAATTTATGATTAGCTTACCGTGATCACCTTATTTGGGGTTCTCAGCGTGTTGACCCGATCCACGACAAACGCTCTTCCGAGAACTATTGACTTTGACTTTTCTGGGACAGCCTTTTGAGTCAGCATCCCAATTGGACTTGGTTTCTCTACCGTACTGATCTCGAAAGCGATATGTCCTTCCTTTCCACAATTATAACATACCTTAAACCGTTGTTGTAGGCGGTTTGGGTGATATGTCCTTCTTTTCGCACTTATAAGATAATGACCGGTGGTCGCTTTCCTCCTTAAAACCGATTCTTCTTTGGTGCTTGACGTCTTCTGCAGTGTCATTGTTGAATCTCCTTTTTAAATCTCCCCCCAACTCGCTTCTTCTATTTTCATGGCCACGATTACCACCGAGTGGTTACCGCTTTTGTCCGTATTCTTCTTCTCTCCGTTTGGTTATCGTTGTTCGATGATCATTGTCCCGGTATGATCTGGTTGTGGTCCCTCGGTTGGCCGGTACTCGTTATCTCGCTCTAATAATTAAGCCTTGTTGATAACATCTGAATAGAGAGAAAATTTATGAGAAATGAGATATTGACGTATGCCGGGTTTCAAACCTCTCAGAAACATCCGCGTCATACGTTCCTCATTTTCCACCAAATGAGGTGCAAACCTGGATAACACCGCGAACTTCACCTCGTACTGGGACACCGTTATGTTATTTTGTTCCAATCTAATCAACTCTACCTCCTTCATATGACGAACACTTTCAGAAAAGTATTTGCCATTGAACAGTTTTTGAAATGTGTCCCACCCCAAGACATGCCGGCGTGGTTTGGATGAGTGCTCTTCCACGATTCCCACCAAATGTCCGCCTCATTCTGGAACATAAAGGTGGTGAATGGAACCTTCATTCCTCCAGCATCCCAAGACATCGAATATCTTGGTAATTTACTTGACCCACGTCTCACTTTAATCGGATCCGGCTTTCCCAGTAATTCGTGGTCCCAACTCTTTGAATCGCTTGGTCATTTGTGACTACTATACGTTGCCGTTGTTTCTTCCTATATTTTGAACAGAATCTCCTTCGTCTGGTTTTGCATAAATTGCAAAAAGCTTCTAAACATCTCATCGTTCATCGTCTGCTCAGTGGTGTTGTTTACAGGAGGAACATTGCTAGCCTATTGCACGTTCTTTTTATTGGTGAGCTAGGTGTCTCCACGGTCTCATTTACTCCACTGTTAACATTCTCAGTCGACATTCTCAAATACTGCCATAAAACAAGGGTTAATTTAACAAATTAACATATCACATAATATCCCTATATTATGACCGACCAACAAATAAGCTTAGGTAGGACACACTAGCGAAGGATTTACTTGTCTCTCCCCTCCTAGTTCTATTCCCTGATCTCCGCCAGAGATCATATCCCTAAGCTCTGATACCAATTGTGACACCCCCAAAATAGGTATACAACACCCATTCTGAGTCGTCAACATACATGGTACAGAAACAACTACAACTTTATTAATACAACATAAAAACTGTGAGTTTAAATACAAATATTTTCATCTAGACAATATCCACACTCAAATAAGTCCTCATTACAATTATTGAAACATTATTTTACAAAAATAGTGAGGACTACTAAAATAACTTCTAGAACCATCATTCCATACCCCGACTAGTACTCGCTACATTCTCGCCTCTTGAGAAGAAAAAATGGAACAAAAAGGAAAAGGGTGAGCTCAACTAGCTCAGTAAAGAACATTATGACTAAGATAATACAGAACAAATTATCGTTAGTCTTCAACAGGAAAAATCGAGAGAATATAATAGAGCAACAAGTTTCGGATCAATATTCGACGGAAATAATAATTCATAGAAGAGTCAATGAGAGAATGAAATCTATTATTATCTATGAATTTAAAAGTCCATCATCAATATTTTTCCCTATAACATCAATCCATATATATACGGAATCAAATATTCATCTTTGCACTATCTGAGCCAAAGATATTCATCGATTAGTCATGTTCATCTAAACACTGCTCATCTTTTTGCACTACTACGCCAAAGATATTCATCGAAATCATATATCTTTGCACTATAGGCCAAAGATATTCAAGAATATCATCATTTAGGACCGAGGATGATGAACAATATTTTAAAGGAAAGGAATCCAGTTGAAACAAAATAACAAATATTAAGGATTCAGATTTCAGGTTTATCCATGTCCAAAAATACCTCATAAATAATCATAGTGGAGTAAAATTCAAGAATGATCAAAACATGGATACAATCAAAGCTAGTATCCATAATAGATATTTTGACAAAAGAAAAAATTTCATTTTTGTTGAATAATGGTCGTATTCATGAATAGTCAAAGATATCGTGAATAGTAACTCCATACATAAAAGTTCCAAATTTGATAAAAAAATTCAAACCAATATTTTGACATAATGATATTGAAGAAAATAATATCATTTGAGAAGAAAATAACATCCCTTACCTCGAAAAGACAAGACTTCTGACTGGAATACTGAATATAGAGCTGAAGGGAACTTGCACCGTATAGCAACACTAAAAGTCTTAAAATACTCACAAGAATACGCTCGATAATATAGAGAGAGAAAGAGAGAGAAAACTTGTGTTTCTGGTGTGATTTTCAATTCTAACCTAAGCACCCTATTTATAAGAAATTGCTTAGAACACCAAAGCCGAAAATTTAATAAAATATTAATATATATATATACAAATTTCTTACGCCCATTTTCCTAGATCTGAATTCAGCAACTACATCACATGCAAGACCCACAATTAATGACAAAAACGTTTTTCATATTAAAAATAATTAAAACTTCCAAAAATCAATTATTTCGGAACATCGGAACTTCAATAATTCATAATAAATAGCCATTTTGTCAGAAAAATTCGAACCTTATGTCTTTTCTATAGGAAATTCCATTATCTACAACTTTGCAGAAGAAAGTTTTTCCAAATTCCAAACAGAAATTGACCGAAATCAATAAACGGGCGATTCTACAGGCTATAATCAAATTTCAGTCAAGAAATGGGCCCGCATACATGTTTAACATGTTTTAAACAACTTTTGCAATAATACTCTTCCTCCTCATATACTCATATATACCACATTCATTGTAAAAAATATCATCATTATTATATTATAATAATATAATAAAATATTATTTTATCAGAAAAGATAAAATATCGATTTTCAACAATTGTCACTTTAAAAATTTTCTCCATCTATATGCACATAAAATGAATATTTTCCTTATCATATAAATCAACAATTAATTATTCACAAATAATATTACAGAATCAAAATACTGACAACCAGGCAGTTCCCAGGGAAGAAGGGGCTTTCCAATAAGGATTTCTCCTTACTGGCGCGCAATTAGGTGACCAAACCTCTCCTTAGACAGAACTTTCTAGACATTGCCAATAATGTTATCTAATAATATTATTAAGATAATATGAATTATTACTTGATAATGGAAAATCTTGTGGTGATAATTATTGAAACAATGTAAATATAAAATATCAACGTAGTAATTATTGAATCAATAAAATAAAATCTTGAGCGATAATTATCGTAACAATTATTGAGTAAAGTGCCTTCTTACGTAAGAATCAATAATTGGTGTAATACCGTCTTCTTGTCGACAACAACAATTCTTTGTGTGTTTTAACCAACGAATATTCCAACAATGATAATTGAGTAATAACTACGTAGTTATTTATAAACAACTTATACTTGTCATTTTCTTCATCCAATCGCTTTTTTTATTATGGGGCCCACAAGGTCGCTACTGGCAGTCGTCATTTAATATTCCCAAACGAGTAAGAATATTCCACGACCAAACGAATATTCTCCGATAAAAAATGAATATTTTATAACCACTTACTTATTTAAAATATTTACACATTTTACCCATAACTAACCACATTAGTCAAATCAACCCTTACTATTTCAAAATGATAAATAGAGGAAATTAAATTTCATTTATTAATAATTTGGGGTCTTACATGCTGTATGTGTGGTTTATGTCACACTTGAGACCGATTGGCACTCTTAGACGGCATGGGTATTGGTTCATCCATGATGTAGCCATGCCATACTCCTTTCAGCCATCAGAGTGTATAGATGCTCTGTCTTGGTCTGCATTTTTGGCAGATATCAGAGATCCATTCAGCATATTGCCGTGTTCGGGGCTTAGCTCACCATACAACTTTATTACTCATGCTCCGAGCATGGACTACCTCTCTCTGGCTGGTTTGAGAGGCGTGACTACTACCACCCACTGGCCATGATGTCGCAATTTGACCAGTTTCAGGATTTTCATCCTTTCGAGGGGGCGATAGGTCAGCGTTGACTTCGATATCTCTCAAAGAGGACCGATCCGTGTGTATGCTTGTTGGGATCAACGGAGATAACGCTTTTTACGTGAGCCATCCGGGTTGTTCTGCAGAGTATTCCGTGGGATGGAGACATTTTATTTTATCTATCGCAAAGATTTACTGATCTGCTGGATAGTGAGTCAAATGATGTAGAGCCCATGGAGGACATCGATTCCCACCTTGAGGAGGAGCCTGATGCTGGGTTGCCAGCATTTCCTCCGGATTCTTCCAATGCTTGATCTTGTTGTGATTCAAAGACGGCGACAAAGATTTTGAGCGAGTCTTCATCTGATGACCTTTGAGAGAGATCAGGTTCGATCTATGATGTGGACTGCCCTTGATGGGAGAGACGCAACTCTATTAGAGAGAGAGGAGGCATTAGCTCACAGAGATATCGCTTTTGTTGAGCGGGATGAGGCTAGATCAGCCAGAGACGCAGTGATAGTTGAGCGGGATAGTGCTATATCTGCCCGGGATGTAGCCGTCACAGATAGTACTGCAGTGAGGTCCCTTACCACTGGCATGATCGCAGAGATGAGTGCATATATTGATGATTATATGGTCACCATGCAGATGGCTGCAGATCTGTTGGGTCATGTGGATATTCTCGTACAGGAGACCACAGCTTCGCCTCCTACTTCTGAGAGGGATGCTATGTTGGGCTTGTTAGCTCGCATACACGGTGACTTGTAGATGTATTTGTATTTACCTGAACAGACTAGCTTAACCATTTTGTCATGTACAGTTTACATTGTATATATCAAACATCATTATATATATGGCAGGGAAATATATTTTTGATCACTTCCTTTTTAGATATGCTTGAATACTTGCTTGATATTTTTCCTGCTGCTTCAGGACTTGTGATCTTGATGTATTCTGAATTCCTCCTGGGTGGATGGACATTGGGTTGTCTTTAGATAGTTTAGAATGGATCATCGATCTTTATGTATCCTTACCATATTTGGTGTCTTAGGACTGATTTCTATATGAAAATTTGGAGAGGAGTGTGGCTTTCCTCTCTGAGATTGACCGTACCACAGATGATCGCCAGTACTTCTATTTAGGAGAAGTCTAGTTAATTTCATCTCTTATGGATTGGTGTTGCTCTTCAAGGTATGACCGCAACTTAGATGGTCGTAGAATCTCCTATTTGGGAGGAGTTCAGAAATTCCACCCTTTGTCCGAAATAGAATGAAATGTAGTGGATTGAAGGATGATCCTAGTACCAACCGACAAGGGTTTGTGTTTTTGTAGGGGTGAGACCGAACCATGAATGGTCACCACGTTCGTCTCCTATCAAGAGGAGATTAGGTTCATGTAGTTCAACCTCGTGTAAGAGGTTCAACGTCAGATATATGGCGTAAATGGTGTATGAATGTTTTTGTTGTTTTGTTTTTGTAAGGGTAGAAATGTTTTTGTTGTTTCGCTTTTTATTGCGGATCGGGCCATATAAAATGGTTGCCTACGTACTCCTATTGAAGAGGAGATCAGGTCAACGTAATTCGCCCCTCAGGGCGAGTGGAAAAGCATAATCCCATGTGCAGGTCAGAGTGCGGGGAGGAGAAAGTTTAATCTTAGGTTGAGGATAAACTGCAGGTACGAGAAGTTTGATCCCAGGTATGGGTAGCCAAACTGCAAACGCGAGAGGTTCAATCCGTAGTGGGATGACCTAAGTCGTAGGAACGCAAAGAAGAGCCAGGCTGCTGGCTTGAAAAGTAAGTTTCCCTGAGGGGCAAAGTGTAGAAAAGTTATATGTGGTAAAGGGTTAAAGAACCGGAATGACTGGTGATCTGATGGTCCAACACCAGGATGTTTGCTTGATGGCAACTTCAGACATAGTACACCATTTCACGGTGTCTGAGTTGAAGAGTTGTGGAAATTCATTGCCGTCCATTTCTTGTAATCTGAGAGCACCTCCTATCAATACTTACTTGACAACAAACGAGCCTTCCCAGTTAGGAGCGAATTTTCCCTTAGATTGATCTTGGTTGTCAAGGATCTTCTGCAAAACCAAGTCGTGTTGTTTGAATTATCGTAGCTGGACTTTTTTGTTGTAGGATCTGGCGATCCTTTGTTGATATAATTGACCAAGGAAGATAGACGCGGTTCGCCTTTCGTCTATTAGAGACAATTGGTGATACCTGTCTTGTACCCATTGATCTTCATCCAGCTGAGCGTCTATCAACACTTTGAGGATTCCATTTCAACTTCTATGGGGAGCACTCGCTTCCATCCCATAGGTCAATCGTAGGGGTTGCCCCAAAGGAAGCATCGCATTGAGGTTCTATAAAGCTAACAGAGTCAGAGGTAATAGGTCAGGCCAATCTTTATGGTTGGCAGACATCTTTTGCATAATCTTCTTGATGTTTTTATTAGCCGCTTCAACAGCACTGTTCATCTTTGGACGATAGATGACAGAGTTAAGATGTTTGATGTGGAATTTACTGCATAATTCCTCCATCATTTTGTTGTTGAGGTTCTTAGCATTGTCTGACACAATCACCTCTGGTTGTCCATATCGACAAACGACATTGTTTCTGATGACTTCTTTAGTAACCCTGGGGAAGGAGGCTGCTTCTACCCACTTGGTAAAGTAGTCGATCATGGTGAAGATAAATCGATGTCCATTACTGGCTTTAGGCTAAATGGGCCCGATAACGTCCATTCTCCACATTGAGAAGGGCCAAGGTGAACTCATATTGTGGAGTTCCTGTGGAGGGGCGTGTATAGCATTCCCATGAATCTATCACTGATAGCATCTCCTGACGTGGTCATTACAATCATCTTTGAGAGATAGCCAATAATGTCCTGTCCTGAGGACTTTCTTGATAAGGAGGGGGCCACTCATGTGGGGGCCACAGACTCCACCATGGATTTCATCCATAAGCTTTTGGGCTTGATCTTTGTCTAAACATCTGAGGAGACCTAGTCCTACATCTCTTTTGTAGAGTGCATCTCCACTCAGGTAGAATTTCATAGCAAGTCGATAGATCCGCCTTTTCTTAGTCGGGCTCGCCTCAGCGGGTGTAGATCCATCTCGTAGATATTCCTTAATATGCTGATACCAAGGATGTTGGATGGGAGGAAGCTCATCCGATACTTCTCCAATGTAATTCCTATAGGTTGGGGCCTTGTGTAGGGAAATTGTGATGCTTGACAAGTGTTCCTTGTCTGATATGCGAATCAAGGAGGCCAAAGTAGCTAATGCGTTCGCAAAGTCATTCCTATTACGAGGAATGTGTAGAAAGGAGATTTCTTCGAACTCCAAAGCCATCTTCAAAACCTGTCGATGATAAGGCAGCAAATGTAGTTCCTTGGTTTGATAGATTCTGGTGGATTGTCTGATTACCAACTCTGAATCTCCAAGGACAGTTAAGGCAACAAATGTAGTTCCAACTCTGAATCTCCAATGGTAAGGCAACAAGTTTTAGCCCCATGAGACAGCCTTCATACTCAGCCGTATTGTTGGTGCTGACAAACTACAATTTGGCGGCGACGGGATACTGCTCCCCCGTTCCAGATACTAGAACTGCTCCAGCTCTAGAACCTTTCATTTTAACAGCTCCATCAAAATACATCTTCCATGATTAGCGCGTATCGTACTGATGGTGTTGCTGAACTGTCATTACTCCTTCGTCAGGGAATATGTTTCCAAGGGTTTGAAATCCCCTGAAGGTGCGACGACCAGTTGATCCGCAATTCCTTGACCTTTGATGGACTTTTGAGTCACATATATGATGTCAAATTGTTGTAGGATCAACTGCCATTTGGACATCCGACAATTTAATATGGGTTTATTGAATACGTATCTGAGAGGATCCACGCGGGATATGAGATGAGTTGTGTGACCTTGGAGGTAATGTTGTAACCTCTTGGAAGCCCATGCTAAAGCATAACACGTCTTTTCGATCAGAGTGTACTTGTGTTCACTGCTACTGAATCTTTTGCTGAGGTAATAGATAGCTCATTCTTGGCCTCTATCATATTTCTGTCCCAGCATGCAGCCCATGGTATTGTCACTTATGGACAGGTACATGAACAGGGGAACATCATCCCTGGGTGGTACCAACACAGGAGCTTTGACTAGCTATTTTTTAATTGTAAGGAAGGCATTCTGGCACTCATCATTCCATTTCATGGAGGAGTTCTTCCTTAATAGCTTGAAGATTGGCTCACAGGTTGTTGTGAGTTGAGAGATAAACCTGCTAATGAAGTTGATTCTTCCCAAAAATCTCCATATTTCCTTCTCTGTCTGAGGAATGGGCATTTCCGTGATGGCCTGGATTTTGGCAGGATCCAGCTCAATCCCTTTGTGGCTTACTAGAAATCCTAGCAACTTGCCTGATTTAACGCCAAAGGCGCACTTAGCTGGATTTAACTTCAAGTTGTACTTATGCAACCTGTTGAACAACTTTCTGAGATGGTCTATATGGTCATCCTTCTTCCGGGACTTGACAATGATGTCATCCACGTAGATATCTCTTTGTGCATTAAGTCGTGGAAAAGAGTCATCATAGATCGTTGATAGGTAGCTCCGGCATTGATGAGGCCGAATGACAACCTTCTATAACAAAAGGTTCCCCAAGGCGTGATGAAAGCAGTTTTCTCACGGTCTTCCTCAGCAACCATGATCTGATGATACCCAGCAAAGTAATCAGCAAAGGAGTACATATCGTATTGCGCAGTATTGTCAATAAGAACGTGGATAAATGGTACGGGAAAGCTATCTTTTAAGCAAGCTTTGTTCAAGTCCCGATAATCCACGCAAACTCGCACCTTCCCTCCAGGTTTAGGCACGGGAACAATGTTGGATATCCACTTAGGATATGTAGACACCATGATGATGCCAGCTTAAAATTGTTTCACAATTTCTTCTTTCACCTTTAAACTCCATTCAGGTTTCAATCACCTGAGCTTTTGCTTGACTGGCTTAAATCCCTCTTTAATGGGAAGGCGATGAAGGACAATGTCAGTGGACAAACCCACCATGTCTTCATGAGACCATGCAAACACATCCTAGAATTGGGTTAGTAGCGTAACCATGCCATTCCTTTGGTTTGGGGTAAGGTCTGAACCAATATGGATTAACTTAGGGCTTTCTAAGGTTCCGAGATTGAAAGAAGTGGTTTGATCAAGGTTGGGTTTAGGTTTGTCTTTGACCCATTCTTGAATTTCTGGAGGCACCTCAATGTCGTCATCCCATTTCCACCAAGGTCAATTCATCTCTACATCAAAGGTACAATCCTTGTGGAGAAGAGGCACCATATCAGCAAGTACATGCACATCTAAATTCAGAGTCCTCAAAACAAAATATGCTTTCACTTAGTATATATGAAATGTGTTGATCATACACGTTGTTAGCATATCTTGGCAAAATAAACTGCTAATACTGTACAAAAAAGTAAGCAGTTATTATATCTACAGGGTAGAAAGAGCTCTGCCCATTTTACCCTTGTCGACTAATGCAAGGAATGCTATTCCAATTGGCAAGGGTAAAGTCCGGGTGGACCGCAGTGATGGAGGGATTGTCATCGTCCTCCCTGTCCCGAATGATGGCCATTACGTCTGGGCAATCATCGTCTGGGGTGTATCTTTTGGTATGTTCGTCATGAATAATGATGCGTATGCCTGACATCATTCGGATGACGGCTTGCTTGATTCTTCGTTCTTCCTCTTCAACTACGGGATTTGGAACAAAGACTTCTTTCTCCTTTACCGGCACCGGCTTGGGAAATAACATAGCCATTACATTGGTTGGCACCTTTACAGGAGGTTGTGCGGACTCAGAGTTTGAAGGCGAGGATAAACGCCGCATGGTTGAAGCTGAAGGAATCTGCTGATGCTTATGAGGATTCCTGTGACTAGAACTAGCAGAATAGCGTAGCCCAGCTGTTCCAGTTTGCTTGGTTAATCGAATTGGATACTTGATACCCTGACAATCTTTACCCAACCCTTGTCCCAGCTGATGACCCAATGACATCATTTATTTAGTAGCCGACATTACCTAGGCAGAAATCTTGGGTTCGGGTAATGGCATTCCAATAGCATGGTATTCGGTATTGCTTATTTCCAAGGCATGAAAACTGATCGGTTCAACATCTGCATTGGCATTGATGAATGGCATGTCCCCGTGTTGAGGAATTTCTGGTTCAGCGTTGACCGTGACCAGGCTATTGTTGATAATGTATTTCAACTGTTGGTGAAGAGTGGAGGGGACTGCCCCAGCCATAAGGATCCATGGTCGTCCCAAGAGAAGGTTGTATCCCGAATCTATCTTGAGTACATGGAAAGATACGCAGAATGTATGAGGACCAATTTCGATTGGCAGCTCAATTACTCCGACCGAATTTCGACAGGCTCCATCAAAAGCTTTGATGATAGTATGGCTACTCCGAATTCGGTTGAGATTGATATTCATCTTCACCAAGGTAGCATATGGACAGATATTAAGAGATGAACCACCATCTATCAAGACTCCAGCTGGCATATATCCAGAGGATAAGACCGCAATGTGAAAAGGCTTGCAATGACCTATCCCCTCGGGCGGTATGTGACGACCCCAAAATAGGTCCATTCCATCCAACCCATTCTGAGTCGCCAAATACATGGTACAGAAAACAACTACAACTTTATTACAACAATTGTTGTGCAAAATACAACAACACATATACTGTGAGTTTGGATACAAATATATACCAAATGTGACACATGTCCCAACCGTGGACAGCACCTCACAGTGACACCTTACATAAATGTATAGTTAAAAACTATTTTAGAAAATAAAATCTTTGGGAAGTGCTCAAGGAAACCTTCGTACATGGGAGGCCATTCTTCTAGGTTATGATATATATCATATGGCCACAGAATTATCCTTGGTTGACCCAATAGACCCCAAAGAAAAACGAGAAGATTACTATCATATTCTTCCCAATGGTGAGTCTTCTCTTGATTTATCATTATCTCCACTGTCTCAAATTGAGAATTATACTTCAAACAAACACCAAGATTATATAGGTAGTGCTCGTAAATATACTCAGCAAGTGGATGAGCACAACCCTGTCTTATGATGACATGAGGTTGTATATCATTAGACATCTTGTATGATAGTGGCAAAACACCCTTCCAATGTTGGGTTCGCCTCTCCCTATATGATTCACCATATATAACTACTAAAAGATGTATACAACACACTTGTCTATACTATTTAGGGAGAACTCCACAAATAGAGACCACCGCTTCTATTCCCTTGTTACCCCTTTCGACCCAAATACACTTTTATTACACGAAGGAATTGTGAAGCAAAAGGGTGAAACACAACTAGCTCGATAGAAGAATATCATGACTAAAGATAATTAAATTATCAATAGCCTTCATCAATAACAAATCAGATATTTAGAACATATGGTAGATGATAAAAATTTCAACCATAGTTACAGCGGAACGAGCAATCCATTAGAAGAGTCAAATAGACAATACATTCTATTATCTTCTCCATGTTAAAAGTCCACCAACAATGTTTTATCCCTGTAACATCAATTCACAATTCCTGTCCACAATCACATGTATAACTCATAATCGTAATTGTAGTTCTAAATTCCTTTTCTCATCCAGGACAAAGATAATTTTCATCACCTGAAACATCAAAGATCATGGTTATACCAAATCACAGTTCATGTTCATAATCATACTAATAAATTTATCTTTGCACTACGGGCCAAAGATATTTATCAATAGTTCATCTATGCACTACTGGCCAAAAATATTCAACAACATGTCATCTTTGCACTACGGGCCAAAGATATTCATCAACAATTCATCTTTGCACTACAGGTCAAAGATATTCAACAACGAGTCATCTTTGCACTACGGGCCAAAGATATTCATCAACAATTCATCTTTGCACTACAGGCCAAAGATATTCAACAACAGATCATCTTTGCACTATATGCCAAAGATATTCAATAACATTTAAAAATCTATATAAACCATAATTATAACCATGTTGATCAATTCACCTTTGCACTTAAGCTAAAAATATTCAATTGTAAATTCAATGGTCATGATCATAAATGGAATGATTCAACTTTGCACCATTGGCAAAGAGAACCCGTAGTCATGATCATACAAATAATCTACCCATCTTTACACTCAAGTCAAAGAGAAATTTCATCACCAGGATTATAAAAATGTTATATATGATAATAAAAACAATATAATCAACATATAGATTTAATCTCAAGAGTAAGATTCATAAATCAACGATAATTTTGTCAGAAAAAGAACTAATTTTATCGTGAATAGTACCCGTGAATAGTAACTCATGAATAGTAACTCATAAATAGTAACTCGTGAATAGTAACTCATAAATAGTAACTCGTGAATAGTAACTCGTGAATAATAACTCGTGAATAGTAACCCAAACATGAAAAAGGTAGAAATTCCACAGTAAAGTCCATACCAATATTTCGGTATAATGATATTGAAAGAATAACATCATTGTGAAGAAAATAATATCCCTTACAATCCCTTATTATCCCTTACAATCCCTTACCTCAAAAGAGCAGCACTTCTAACTGGATATCGGATATGACACTGAAGAAAACTTGCATTGATGAATATCAACTCACCAAGTATCTAAATACTCACAAAATACACTCAATAATCTAGAGAGAGAAAGAGAGAAAGCTTATGTTTCTGGTGTGATTTTCATTTCTAACTTAGCCCTCTATTTATAGGAAATTTTTAGCAGACTTGACCTGCAACCTGATGGCTTTACCTGCTACTATTCCCACCCACCATATTTGAAATAAAATTCAGCACATTTCTTCACCAAATAAATATTTCCTTATCATATAAATCAATAATTAATTATTCACAAATAATATTACAGAATCACAATTATGACAACCAGGCCGTTCCCAGGAAAGAGGGGGCTTTCCAATAAGAATTTCTCCTTACTGGAGCACAATTAGGTGACCAAACCTCTCCTTGACAGAACTTTCTAGACATTGCGAATAATGCTATCTAATAATATTATGAATTATTGATCTGATAATGAGAAATATTGTGCAGTGATAATTATTGAAACAACAATAATATAAAATATCAACGCAACAATTATTGAATCAATAAAATAAAATATTGAACAGTAATTACTGTAAAAATTATTGAGTAGGGCCTTCTTATGTAAGGATCAATAATTCAAAATCTTGTGTAAAACCGGTATCTGCTCTTTGTGCAAACACGCCAGATTCATCGTATTTTAACCACACCGGGTATTCAACGATTGTTAATTCAGTAACAATTATGCCGTTATTTATAAAAACTTAATTTTATCATTTTCTTCATCCGACAATTATTCTTTTATGGGGCCCATTAAATGGTCATTGCTGCCGCATTTAATATTCCCAGAAGTAAAGAATATTCCACGACCAAACGAATATTCCCCGACAACAATGAATATTTTATAACCACTTGTGTATTTTGAAAAAAATTTCATATATCACCCTTAACTTTAACTTTTATCAATTTAACCATTTACTGAATAGTAATTATAAGAAAAATTGAATACTTTTATTTCATAAAATTCGGGGTCTTACACGGTATGTCATCATCAGTGAAGGATATCACATTGTCTTTGAAAATGTGATCAACCAGATGTTGAAATTTTTTCGTATCAACTGATGTTGGTAGATAGGCTTCTTTTAAAACCTTCAACAAGACCTTCCAGTGATTCTCGGAAGTTAGGACCAAGTCTAGAATTGATATTTGTTGTGGAGCTTCTTTTAAGCTTAAAACCACCGTGGCTTCGTTATGACCCATAGTGCGGAGGAATTTTTCAATCTTCTCTATGGGTATTTTCCCCTTTGATTTGATGGTAGACTTCATCACACGTTGTGGAAGATACAGTGGATTTTCCTTCGACACTGTAGCAGTTATATGTGAGGTGGATCCTTCACCTTCTCCATAATTCCACGGAACCTTGCGCAAGCTAACAATAGGATATTGTGCTTTACACAACAAGTTGATTGGCTCGGGAGCGACCACTTTCAAAGGATTGTTGCTTCCCTTGAGTTGAATTGTTGGCATCGTGAGTGATTTGTTAACCCCATCAGTTTTAGTGGATATGACTGCTACCACACTCTTCCACTTAGTAGGACCTGAATTCTCACTTGCACGTAACACAGTATCGTCGTCTGCTAAGTGCAGGACACCATTGTTAATTAGATTTTGGATAAGGTGGCGCAGTGCCCAGCATTCTTTTGTGCTGTGACCGCGAGACTGGGAGTGATACTAACATACTCCATCAGAGTTGTACCATCCTGAACGGGGGTTGATTGGAGGTAGAAGGGAACTCATCCTTCCTTCATTGATTACTATATGAAGGATTTCCTCCATAGGTTAGCCCAAATAGGTGAATTCCCTTTTGTTGGCGAAATCCTGTCGGGCCTTAGCATTTGCTCTCTTTGTCACTTTGTCTTCTAGCATTTCATTTTCTGAAAGTGATGAGGGAATATTCATGACATGAGGTAGGAGAATGGCATGCTCCTGGCTGATTAATTAACATGTAACTTGATGCTGATAAGTCACCAATTCTGCCAATTATTCAATTTGCTTGCCTAAAGCTTATATCTTTCGTTCCATTGTGAATTAAAACTTGGCATAATCCCATTTGTTATCACCGTCTTTGGGGGTCTGGGAGGATTCATAGTTGAAATTGGAATTTTGTCCATTGCTCCAATTAATCATGTTGACCTCTTCTTCTTTGTGTTGAGGAAGAGGGTTGTCTTGAACGTGAGGCTGATCTGGTTTGGTGACCATAATCTCACCATTGTCTATCAGGTCCTGGATCTTGTGTTTCAAGGCCCAACAATCCTGAGTATTATGTCCAGGTTCCCCAGCATGATAAGCACATTTTCGAGAAGCATTGGAACCCCGTCCATTAGGGCTGGCTGGTGGAAGAAGATGTGTAATTTTCTTCTGTGTTGTCAGAAGAGTGAGAATGTTCTCGAGGGTATCCCCTAAGGGTGTAAACACTCGAGGGCGTTTGACTTCTCCACCTTTTGGTATTGGAGGTTTCGCAGACTGTGCTTGAAAGGGAGTGTAGTTTCTCCTTTGAATAGGCATGTTCTGATTGCCTTTTTAACCCTGTAGTATCAGGGAAACATCTTCCTCTTTCTTTTTATGGACCCTACGGGGGTTGTTTCCATAATTTCTGGACTGGATGTGATCAACCACAGCTTTAAGGGCATCTAGGTCTTGAATCTTTTCGGACTACAATCCCATCTCAGCCATCTCCCCTTGTTTGACCATTTCAGAAAATGGTTTGCCGAAGCCAGCTAAAACTCTCTCATAGAACGGAGCTTCTTGTATGTCTATGAAAGTCATGACCATTTCTGATTCTGTCATTGAAGGACTAACTTGGGCAGCCAGGCGTCTCCACCTTTGAGCATACTCTCTGAAAGGACTATTTCTTGATCTTAGTAATTTGATACCGATCAGGAGCCATCTTAGATTGAAAGTTGTATTGAGTGAGAAAATCATGTGCTAGCTCTTCCCAGCTATGGATCTTTGAATTGTCTAATCTTGTGTACCACGAACGGGCTTCTCCAGTTAGACTTTTCTGGAATAATTGCATTCTGAGTTTTTCGTCCTCTGCATAAGATCCAAGTTCTCCAATAAACACCTTTAAATGTGTGTAAGGATCTCCTAACCCGTCATATTTTTCAAAGTCAGGAGTTTTAAACTTTTCTGGATAATGAACACCAGGGAAAATGCAAAGATCAACATATGAAACACTCCCGTGTGTTCCAATTCCTTTGATAGCACGAAGGGTCTCTTCCATTTAGAGGACTTTTTTTTTTATGTCACCAGTGTCTGGATCTCCAGTGGGATGGGCAACATCATGAGTTTTGTTGGTCCAACTGCAGCTCAGGTATTGCAATGACCTGGGTTCCCCCTTGTGTGGAGGATTCAGCATGTACGGGTATTTTTGGACCATGATTGGACTGGTGTAGTTCTTTGAGTAGAACAACCAAATCTGTAATTTGTTTGCTTAAACCGTCGAATTCTTTGCGAGAAACTGGATTAAGTTCAGTCTGGTCGGATGATGACATGATTGACTGTAGGCCTGTAGCCTTTTTGGACTTTGACCGGGTAGTAGGTCCGATTGGTTCCCTGCGAAAGACTTGCATTGTGACAACCCCAAAATAGGTCCATTCCATCCAACCCATTCTGAGTCGCCAAATACATGGTATAAAAAACAACTACAACTTTATTACAACAATTGTCGTGCAAAATACAACAACACATATGCTATGAGTTTTGATACAAATATATACCAACTATGACTCACATCCCAACCTTGGATAGAACATCACAATGGCACCTTACATAAAGGTATAGTCAAAAACTGTTTTAGAAATTAAAATCTTTAGGAAGTGCTCAAGGAAACTTTCGTACATGGGAGGCCATGTTTCTAGGTTATGATAGATATCATATGGCCACAAAATTATCCTTGGTTGACCCAATAGACCCCAAAGAAAAACGAGAAGATTACTATCATATTCCTCCCAATTGTGAGTCTTCTCTTGACATATCATTATCTCCACTGTCTCAAATTGAGAATTATACTTCAAACAAACACCAAGATTATATAGGTAGTGCTCGTAAATATACTCAGCAAGTGGATGAGCACATCCCTGTCTTATGATGACACGAGATTGTATGTCATTAGACATCTTGTATGATAGTGGCAAAACACCCTTCCAACGTTGGGTTCGCCTCACCCTATTTGATTCACCAAATATAACTACTAAATGATGTATACAACACTTTTCTATACTGCTTAGGGAGAACCTCCACAGCTAGAGACCACCGTTCTATTTCCCCGTTACCCTCGCTCGACCCAACTACACTCTTATTACCTGAAAAGGAATTGTGAAGCAAAAGGGTGAGCACAACTAGCCTAGTAAAGAATATCATGACTAAAGATAATTAAATTATCAATAGCCTTCATCAGTAATAAATCAGAGATTTAGAACATATGGTAGATGATAAAACTTTTCAACCATAGTTGCAGCGGAACGAGCAATCCATTAGAAGAGTCAAATAGACCATAAAGTCTATTATCTTCTCCATGTTAAAAGTCCACCAACAATCTTTTATCCCTGTAACATCAATCAACAGTTCCTGTCCATAATCATGTGAATAACTCATAATCATAATTGTAGTTCTAAATTCCTCTTCTCATCCATGACAAAGATAATTTTATCACCTGTCTTTACCTGAAACATCAAAGATCATGGTTATACCAAATCACAGTTCCTGTTCATAATCATACTAATAATTTCATCTTTGCACTATGGGCCAAAGATATTCATTAACAGTTCATCTTTGCACTACAGGCCAAAGATATTCAACAACAGGTCATCTTTGTACTACGGGCCAAAGATATTCATCAACAATTCATCTTTGCACTTCAGGCCAAAGATATTCAATAACAGTTTATCTTTGCACTACAGGCCAAAGATATTAATATCTCAAAGAAATATATAATCATTTCAGAATTTATATAAACAATTATAAACATGTTGATCATTTCACCTTTGCACTTAAGCTAAAGATATTCAATTATAAATTCAATGGTCATGATCATACCAGTCAACAATTCAACTTTGCACTACTGGCCAAAGAGAACCCATAGTCATGATCATACCAAAAATCTACCCATCTTTACACTCAAGTCAAAGAGAAATATCATCATTAGGGTTATAAAAATGTTATATATGATAATAAAAACAATATCATCAAAACATGGATTTAATTTCAAGAGTAAGATTCATAAATCAACGATAATTTAGTTAGAAAAAAAACCAATTTTGCTGTGAATAGTACTCGTGAATAGTAACTCGTGAATAGTAACTCATGAATAGTAACTCGTGAATAGTACTCCGTATTCGTACATAGTACCGTATACGTAAATAATGTCATATATGTAAATAGTGCCATATACATGAATAGTGCCGTATACGTGAATAGTGTCGTATACGTGAATAGTAACCCCGAGTCAAAAAGGTAAAAATTCCACAATAAGATCCATACCAATATGTCAGTATAATGATATTGAAAGAATAACATCATTATGAAGAATATAACATCCCTTAATATCCCTTACTATCCCTTAGTATCCCTTACAATCCCTTACTATCCCTTACCTCAAAAGAGCAGTACTTCTGACTGGATATCAGATATGACGCCGAAGGAAACTTGCACTGATGAATAGTAACTCACCAAGTATCTAAATACTCACAAAATACACTCGATAATCTAGAGAGAAAAAGAGAGAAAACTTATGAATTCTTGTGTGATTTTCAATTCTAACTTAGCCCTATATTTATAGGAAAATGTTAAGCACGCCAAGCAGACTTGACTGCAAACCCGATGGCTTTACCCTCGCTACTATTCCACCCACCAAAAATCAGCCACCATCCCCAACAACCAAAAGTGGGGCCCACCCATTTCTAGAATTTTCCACCAAAATCATTTATAAACCTAATTTCCGAATCACTCACCTCTTAAAATTCATAACAAATTATACTTTCATTTTTAACGGTTCAAAATTTGTGGATATATACTCAACTTATATATGTATAACATATCCAAAAATCACAACGATCCAACTACGATTAAAAATTATAACTCACACAATAAAGTCAGTAAGAACAATCTGATTTGATCTTTTAATACCTCCAATCCGACAAAATACCGATAAAATACCTCAACATTAATTCCTTCATTTATAACCACATAAATAAATCCATCATTTATATCCACATCAAATAAATATTTCATTATCATATAAATCAATAATTAATTATTCATAAATAATATTACGTAATCACAATAATGACAACCGTGCGCTTCCTGGAAAGAGGGGCTTTCCGATAAGGATTTCTCCTCATCTTTGGCCGCAATTAGGTGACCAAACCTCTCCTTGATGTAACTTTTTAGACATTGCCAATAATTCTATCTAATAATATTATTCAAATAATATGAATTATTGATCCGATAATGGGAAATATCGTGGCAAAGATAATTATTGAAACAACAATAATATAAAATATCAACGCAACAATTATTGAATCAATAAAATAAAATATTGAACAATAATTATCAAACAATTATTGAGTAGTGCCTTTCACGTAAGAATCAATAATTTCAAAAATACTTGTCTTGATACCATGTAATACTACGCAATAATGCGTATTTAATCGTATTTTAACCAACGGTATTCCAACAAAGTTAATTCAGAATAACTATGCCGTTATTTGTAAAAACTCAAATTTGTCGTTTTCTTCATCCGACAGTTATTCTATTATGGGGCCCACAAATGGTTGCGCCGTCGTACGAATATTCCCCGACAGAAAGAATATTCCACGACTAAACGAATATTCCCCGACAACAATGAATATTTTATAACCACTTGCGTATTTTGAAAAAATTCATATATCACCCTTAACTTTAACCTTTTATCAATTTAACCATTTACAAAATAGGAAAATTGAATACTTTTATTTCATAAAATTCGGGGTCTTACATGCATAGTTTAGTCTTTAGGGAATGTGTATAATAACATGCTATGTGATGTGTCCATTTTAGGAATTTTATCCTGCAAAACGGATGTCAGCTGTTTGAAGCATGTTAATTAAAATATGTATGTGTACACATTTCTTCATATTTCTCATTACATGGAGATAGATATGGAATAAAATTACAAGTAATTGTGTTTACAAGTAATTAAAATGAGAGCATGAAGAGACTTTCCTCCATTTTGGGTTTATTAGAGGCTGACCTATCTTAGGTTACTCTCGCGGATTTTTGGCATGAAGGTTCCCAAATCATCGCAATCTACTTGACGGGAAGTTAATCCGGTCTTTCAACTGGAGAGAATTTGGGTGGTGCCTTTACTGAGCCTCGGAGAATTAGTCTTCTCACGAGTCCAGTAATCAAACACCGACGGGATAGCCTCCTGGTGGAGGGACCACACAACATACATTCACATACATCGTGTCTCACCGTATGAAAATGATGACATGTGCAAAGCACTAATATCACAAGCAGATATGGTGCGAAGCACTAATATCACAAGCAGTTATGGTGCGAAGCACTAAGTACAATAAGGAAATGCATTCGTACACATTCATCAAATGTAAATGCAACATCCACACACAAGCAGATAAGAGTTTTAAAAGATTGAAATAACGGGCTTAAGTCCTCTTATCGAGAGTCCAAAGCAGAAGTCGCCACCGTCCGACGCCGGGATTTTTAAATGTCCCTTTCTGTTACTTGTTCTTTGGTGTTCTCATTTTAGGTGAGATTTGTTTGAAAAAATAAGTGAAAAAGTTTCGACATATATAATGTCGACGATGGACTGTTAAGAGTCGCTAGTTGGTTTTTTTAAATGGTTGTACCAACACAACCGAGAAAAGGTTTGCATTGACCGATGATGATGACACTTTTTAAACGAATTCGATGAAACCGAGATTCATTAGGGTCCGGGGACTTGGTTATGCGAAGGGAAGGTGTTAGGCACCCCCCGACATCCGTGTTACCACGGTGACCGCCTCTTTTCAAGAAACTATTATCTGAATGTGTTTGTGTGTGGGTCAATGTGTTGTTATTTGGAAGTGGTACGAGGCCTCATTCGCACCTATATACATAGAGTTTGAATTTATGTAAAAATTCAATTTTAAGCAAGATATGGGAGTGATGTTTTATAAAAGAGGTTTTTCAAACCCTGATGCTCAATAGTAATTGAGAACTTTTACACTCCCATTTTATTAAGTGTTCGGCTTGATTGATTTTATTTTACGAATGCGAGGCATCCGTACGAAAATAAGGTACAAAATAATGTCGACTTCCTCATGGGTATGGAAACCATCTCGAGGAAATTCGCAGACATCGCAGAATAATTTACAAGTCGCCACAAATTTGAAAATGTCCATCACGGAACCGAATCTAGATCCAATAAAGCTAAATCATGATCACATGATTCTTAAAGCACAAGATAATCGCAATTTGTATAAAAGCGATGAAGGTATATATATAAAAAGTCAGAATATATATATACGAGATATGATCACCAACCACGAAGCACCTCCATAGGGGATCGAAATGTAAATAAAGTCAGTAAAAGTATCAACCGCCATGGAGGAAACTCCAAAGTGACAAAACGTAAATAAAGTCAGAAGCTATCAACCGCCACGCAGGAAACTCCGGTGGGACAAAATGTAAAGAAAGTCATATAAAGAGATCAACCGCCACGGCAAACTCCAAAAGGTGACTTAAATGTAAAAAAAGTCAGAAAAGCGATCAACCACCACGGTGAACTCCAGTGTGACTTAATATATATATATATATATATATATATATATATATATATATATATATATATATATATATATATATATATATATATATATATATAAGCAATATACATGCATTCTGATGTAAAATTCAGTCTCATCATCGAATGTAGTTCGACAACAGTTCATATATATATATATATAAAAGCGAATAAACGCATTCTGATGTAAAATCCAGGCTCATCAAATAGAGTTCGATAACAATTCATATATATAAGTGTATATATATATATATATATATATATATATATATATTAAAGCAAGAACGCCTCCTGGCCAAAGTCTAGGCTCATCGAACAAAGTTCACACACACATTCATATATATATATATATATATATATTTATATATATATAAAAGCAAATAAATGCTCCGCATCAAGTTCAGGCTCAATCGAGGCATAACTCGATAATGTTAGTCCAGATATATATATATATATATATATATATATATATATATATATATATATATATATATATATATATAAACTAAAATAAAACCACGGACCAAAGTTCGGGCAAATGCGCGCAACACGACTCTCAACGTGAAGAAGGGTGTGTGTAGAGATGAAGAGAAATGCTTTAAAGTGTGTGAGAAGGCTTACAGTTGACTGCCAAAAAAGACTTCTATATCTTTAAAGTGGGTAAACACTGGCCTTTGTAGGTACAAAAGAGGCTATATGTGAGCTCACAGGTGTTTAAAATGAGAAAGTACACTGTATGGGGTGAGTGCAGAGCAAATTGGGTAGGGCTTCCTCACCATTTTCCCTTGCAAAATGGCCACCCCAAGCCCTTTATTTATAGAGGATGGACCTGCGGCTGAGCCACAGATGTACCAGAGACAACCTGGGTGGGCCCGGGTTTCTCGGGTTAGGTCATCTCGTAGTACGTGCACTCGAGCACTATAATGTCCGCTCGAACTTTCAGAAGTGCAATTCGGGCATCCGATTGAGGTATACAGGACCTATTTTGGACCTCCATTGTCAAGAGTTGTATAATGGCATAGGATTAGAGTTTGTACGAAGTCATTGAAGATGGGACGATGCCTTCTAGTCTTCAAGCTTCAAATTCTATCTATTACCCCGCATAATACTCACTCGGGATTGGTTAGTCTTGTGGAACATCGTTGTGTAGAGATGTTGAGATGACGTGGCGTGGCATCGTGTTGGCTAGATGACGATGTTGCCCCTCACCGGTGTTATCGCCGGTTTGGGCTGATAAAGAAAACGTTGCTCAGAGCTTCGCTGAGATTGTACTGCTTCATTTGTTGAAGTTCCTCATTGTCATATTTGAGGTGTGCCTGCCCTCCCTGTGTTATCGTCGAGTTGGTACAGTGTATCTCGTTGTGAGCGCTGAGATTGAAGATGGTCGCATTTGAAACAAGCATTTTTGGGGTTATCGCCGAAACTGCATTCCTTGAGGTTATCACTAAGGTTTGTGGCTATTCCCATGGTTGGGACTGAGACTGGATACCTCGGGGTTATCTCCGAGATTAATCGGTCTTCTCCGGTGTGTGTTCCGGTATTAGATCTGCACGTCTTGGGGTTATCTCCGAGGTTGGAATTGTTACTCCCAGAGTGGGCTCCGGGGTTGATGCCGAACTTTCGGTAGTATCCGGTATGGATATGGGTTATCTTTCAGGGTTCCTTCTTAAAATACGAATTTGTCTTCCTGCAATGTTAGTGACAGTAGTACAGAAAATTTTGAGTGTCTACAATAATAATAATGTCATAAATATCAAACTTAATTTACATATCAGAGTTGTCTAAATTCCAGGTACGCGACCTTTAAAACATTTCATTACATGATAGATAATAAATATATTCATCTCATTTAAGTCTAGCTATTACATAAGATAACACAAACTTAATCTGCTAGCTTTCCTTTCCCTTTGTTCTTGCCTGAACCTTCAGGTCGATCATACATAGCTGAAAACACTTAAATTAAGCAAGAATGAGCATTTGAGTGCCCATCAAGTAATAGCAAATAATAAACATTAGCTGAAAGGATTAAATGTTTTCTTTGAATGACTCTTCAACAACGAAGCAATAGTTGTAAAGTACTGAAGCAACACTAAACAACATAACAAATCTTATTTCAAATTTTGAAACTACGTACTAACTATAAATAGAGAGCAGTCGATAGACTATGAACATAGTTTTCAGTTTTCAAAAAGCTTAAATAGAACTTCATCTGTAAACCATCATAACTTACAAGCACGGGGTGATCAACTGTTATGCCTCAGATTGATCAATACTACATACCATAACGATATTCTCGTTCATCATATCCGCTTAGGCGCACAAGTTTTCCCATGTTCGGGATGTTCATACTTAGTCGGGAATCCAAACCAACAATTCGGTTGGATATCAATAAGGTTCTATCATATTCAAATATATTTTTAAATATGTGTCTAGCCGAGACAAATAGCTTAGACGACTTTCAATTAATATATACATATTGGAAATCAATAAGTATGTATCAATATGTTCAATAATTATCCAAGTGAGGACACTTGTATAATAAATCTTAGAAATTTACGAACATAATATATATATGGATTATACAATAATACGAAAAATGATAAACAATGGTTGGATATAATTCAAGAACTGGCATATCTATAAAGGTATAGATACATGAACAATAACAATAACAATATAGTTCTGAAACTGGCTTACACATGTCCATTGCATAAAGTAAATGCAAAGGGAAGGATACTTGCATAATGTAAAAGATAGTTCAGATACTTGCTCAATATAGATTTGAGTAAGGTTAAAGAACTTGCTCAACAATAATTGGAGTAAGTTTAGGGAACTTGCCTGGTCTGCTGCTTACACAACATAGTTCTATCTTTAATTTAACGACCTATCATTTATAAGATTGTTCTATTGATTAGAATAACACATCATAACACATAGTGTTGTTATTTACAGTCAACACATAACCTAATCATAGTGTCACATAGTTATATCAGTCATTAAGTCACAAACAAACACTTATACAGTCAAACTATATAGGTTCAGATCAATTTAGGTAACATTTCGGTGTACCAACGACTTTATCGGGTAATAATCGAGTTTAAAACTCTATCATGTAGTTCAATATTATCCCGGATATTTTAAATACCAAATATATTATTTTTAAATGACTTATAATAATTTTTAAATAATTATTATAATTTATCTTGATTTTCAAACTCTAGAATCATTATTAAATGATTTAAATATTAGATAATTCTATTATCATTAATATTTAAATAATATTAAAATATTAAACCAACCATTGCCAAAATATCAAAGTTATTTATAATAACTCAAAATATTTTTAAAGTATTAATATTACACTTAAATGATTTTTAAAACATTTAAAATTATTTTTAAACAATTACCATTAATATTAAAATATTAAGGTATTATTCAATAAAATATTAAAAATCATTTATAATAACTTAAAATATTTATAAATCATTTATATCCTTTTTAAATTATTTTTAAACCAATAAAATAATTTTTTAATCTATTTATTTAATATAATTATTAAATAAATCTAATATCATTAATATTAAATAATTAATGAAATTTACTTTAAAATATTGAAAGTTACATTTTATAACTTAAAATATTATTAAATACCTTATTATCATTTAAAATGATTTTTAATATAATAAAATCAATTTTAGTTAATTTATTTAATATATTTATTAAATAAATTAAATATCAATAATATACAAATAATTACTAATATTTATCGAAAATATGCCAAATTATTAAAAGTTAATTTTTATGACTTAAAATAATTTTTAAAACTGATTTTATAATTTTTTGGAATTTATTTACTATTTTTAAATGATTTTTAGAAATTTAATTAATTAAAATTAATAAACTTGTCGCTATAGCCTTTAGCGACAAAATCTGTCGCCTTAGGTATTCTTGAGCTCAAGAACACTGACAAGGCAGTGTTCAAGGGGTCATGTTTGACCACCACGAATTCATTGACTAAACATGATCTGAGCTAACTAAGACACTGACATTGTAGTATTGTTGTAACACTACAAGATCCAATTATCATCTAAGTCATAACACATCACAACAAGGAGATATAGCCCATCAAACTCATTGTGAGAGCTTCCTGGGTTTTCTGGGTTGCCCAGAAACCCAGTCAGCTTCGAGGGTACACTTTGAGGTTTATTTTTCTTTAGGTTCTGGTTATTGTTAATGTGATCTAATGGTTCTAGTGTGTAGGCAACATGTAGGGGTACAGATCTATTACAGAAAACACATCTAACAACAACACATCGAGCAGATAAGGTCCGGTCAAACCATGTCAGGCAACATATTCATATGTTTTCTGGGTTACCCAGAAAATAGAAAACGTGTTCGCCTTGGCTAGTTTGACCGGCTGCTAAGTCCAATCTGTTGATCATTTAGGTGATTTTAAGGCATGAACATGTAATACATATACCAAGCTACAACTTAGATACAACAACAAAATCAAAACAACAAAACACTGATAGATCAAAGCGATTGAAAACGTTGTCAGACTCGGATAATGAGTTTCTGGGTTACCCAGAAACTCCTTGGTCATGCTTGGTCAACGAGGTTTGACCATTAATAACACGAAATCTACACATGATCTAAGCATGATTTCAAGTCCAGATCAAAATCCTTCTAGCATACTACAAGTTCAAACATTTAAACAACAAAAATGATAACCAGATAAAGATCTATGTGGCCTGACATTTGGTTGTCAGACCACTTTTGAAAATTTCCCAGATTTTGTAAAAACTTAAATTCGAGCATATAAATGTTATGGATCCACTACTTAGCAACCCAGATCACTGATTCACACCTTATACAACATATTTAAACATTCATACATCAATTCCAACATAGCATACAAGATTAAATTTTTGGTTTAGGGTTCTACCTTTCTATGAACCAATTCTTGAATCTGACTTCTTATATGCTATAAGTGATAGTGGGGCTTGATTAGGGACTGGTCTAGGAAGGTAATTTCGGAGGTTTTGAGTTGAGAGAGTCTTGGTTGAGTGTTGGTGTATAAATGAGGCAAATAATGATTTTTCCCTCTCTTGATCTTATATAATGACATAGATGCAATGCATTTGGATTGTTAAAGTGGCTGAGATATTTGGCTTATAGGCACATGGCTTGCTAGAGTTGGTCACCAACTAAAGTTATGGCAACTGTAACAATCCAGATTTTTAATTAAATATTTAAATATTTATTGAATTATATAAATATTTAATGGATGTGTTTATCGTTGAATAAGTATTTGTTTAATTGATTTGATGTGATTTGATTATTTATTTGTTTAATAAATAATTAATGAGTTAAGAAAAGTAATTATTTTGAAATAGTAATCTAATTTAATTTAATAATTAAGTTAGAGAGTTTATAATGATTAAATAAATTATTATATTATGCAATGAATTGTTATTAGAATTAATTAAATTAAGTATGAAAACTTAATTAATTAGAAGTGTGACAAATAACTATATTATAAGTGGTTATTGAAATAAATTAAAGTAGTTTTAATTTATTTTGCCAAACAGAGCCTTATGGCTTTTGGATTTTTAAATTTGATTGATTAATAATAAAATAATTAAATAAATAAAATATATTTATAATGGATATTTATAATGGATACACGTTTATTATAGTGTAACTGACATGTAATGAGGTATATATAGCGTTTAAGACGCTTTAGACTTGCGTTTGCTTTTAGTTGGTTTTTACGCTTAAGTGTGGTTAGTTTTATGTGAATTGGCATTTGGCCTAAGAAAAAGTTGTAGAGAGCTGAAAGAGAATTGAGAGAGATTGAGAGAAAACCTAAGGATTACCAAGCAATTTCAAAGGTTTTAGCAAAGATTGTTCAAGCTAATTAAAGGTATTTCTCTAAAATTGTTATATCTTATGTATATATATATATATATATATATATATATATATATATATATATATATATATATATATATATATATATATATATATATGAGTTTTATGCATGAAGCTTCAAACTCTATGGATTCGGTTTTGAAATCTTGTTATACAACTGATTATGATGATTATATATGTTGATTATGTTTGAGTTTGTATGTAAGCAATAATTCGTTTACAGAAAGGAATTATTTTTACAGTAAACTTATATGCACAATTATGATTTTTTATAAAAGATAACAAAATTAGTATGTGATTATGCTAATTGTAAAAAAATTGAAACTTGTATATGTAATTTAGTAAGATATTAAGCAGAAAATGGTTCAAAGGAATCAAATTGGTATTATGACAGTGTTCACTGTGTAAACAAACGTCGGTTACGGAGTTTGGTTTTCAAAAACAGTGCTTTCAAGAATTTAAGTTTTCTAAAATTGTTGTTAAGTTGTGCTAAATTGGTATATGTGATAAGTAAATGTTTATGAGTAATCCTTATAAGTTTTACGTCTTAATTTAGATGTTAGCAGTAGTAATTAGTCTAGAATTTAGTTATTCTGTTCTTCGTGGTTGGGTTCTGCAAGTTTCGGCGCCCTAGCGCCAAAAATGGATCCCCAAATACCAAAATTCACGCCCAATACAAATTCGCGCTTCAACACAGAGGTTCGCACCCCAAAGGTCAAATTCACCAGCCCGACTAATCTCAAGATCATGGGCGCCATCAGTATGACTTAGTTCTCGAGCCGTATACCGAACAAAAGTCCGAAGTTAGACGCTTTGGCCTCCTGTAGTAAAACGGTCATAACTTTCTCATACGAACTCCGATTGAGGTGATTCAAGATGATCCGGAACGAGGACAAGTAGACCTACAACTTTCGTTCTTTCAGGTTTTCAATTTGGGGTTTATAACAGTAGTCAAAATGGTCATCTTTAGGACTATTGTGTTTTCAGGGGCAATCAGAGGGCGTCGGGCATGCATCTATGCATGTGTAGTCCTTCTGACGATAAAAGATGTTATTCTAAGTTATAAAACATGAATATTAGTAAATATAATGATGCATAACATTTATACATGATGCATTAGATAAGTTATAGAAGCATAGTAACCATACACAAGAGAGGCAAATCGGGCGTGTGACGATTGAACATCGAAACGTCGTGCCAAGTGTTAATGAACTTAAAAAGTGTTTCAATTCAATTGAAATGAATATTATTGGATATGAAATGGGTTTAATATAAAACTAATAAGTAGTCCTAGCAAGACTTAAGCACTTGAATAAACTTCGAGTTTGACTAAGAAGAAATATAGTGAGTCATAAGTCGAAAAGTTAACACAATCTAATTAGACATTGTGTGCTAATTAATAGGAAAGATTATGAGACGTAGAATAAAGTTTACATTACAATTACTATGTGTTGTTATGTGACTAATAGTTGATGTGTATGATTATATAATTGTGTAGGGCACGTGAAGTGTAGATAACTGTAAGTTGTTAAACTATTATTGGTAAACAACGATCAAGGCAAGTCTTTCGGTTCCTATTTGTTACGTGGACTTGATGAACTGTTTTAAATTGCATGATATGTTATGCATGTTGAAATCATGAAATGTTAAAGTCAATATATGACTGCATTGTTTTGGCTAAGTAATGATGATTGAGTAAGGAACTCTATTTTTATATTTGCTATGTGAATTAAAAGCATGTATGCCATATTACTTTAATGAGATGTATATCGAGCATGTTATTATGTGCTATGTGATGCATGAAAACCGTTAGACTTTCTTTGAAATTTGTCGAGCTCATTCTTGCAAATAACCACTTTTACAGGTCAAGATTTTAAGGTAAAGATATGTGCTAAGTGAGTTGTAGAGATCTATATTCACGAAGATTACTTATGTTTTATGAGAAATGTATTTCATATTTTGAACGTAACATGTTGTTGAATTGTAAGTTGAGCTATCCAATGTATATGGATATTTAGTTATGATGTAAGACTTTGTATAGTCATTTTGTTGTAACGATTCATGATATAAGATTGAATCAAAGAGATGTAATGTAAAGGTTGCGATTCAGGGCAAGAAAGAAGGAAATGTATAAAAGTTTTAAATATTCTGCAATTTTATTAAGTTTAACATCCAATAATGATGTAAAGATAGATTAAAGTTGTATTGGTAACGATCGAGAAGGAGAATATTATTGTATGAATTTTGGGGTCGTTACAACAACCTATACAAGTTATCTATTAAAATAATGCAAAGGGTAATTATGTCATTTGGTTTTTACTTTTAGTGGCAAAGTTGGCAATTTATTCTAACCCTTAGTGTTTGACCCTTAAGGTTTGACCCTAAGGTTCTATAAGTCCAAGTTCTAGGATTTTGTAATTAGAGCTAAAATGGGAATCTTAGTTTCTAAAAATGTGAATTAGTGTGAGATCTCGAATTTTATGAAATAAAAGTATTCAATTTTTCTATTTTGGTAAATAGTTAAATTGATAAAAGTTTAAAGTTAAGGGTGATATTTGAAAATTTTGCAAAGTAATCAAATTGTTATATAATATTCGATTGGTCGGGGAATATTCGGTTTAACAGGGAATATTCGTAAGACGGCACAATCTTTGGTGGACCCCACAACGGATGTATTGTCATAGTAAGAAAATGACAAATTATCTTTTATAACTACCGAAAGTGTTACCGTTAAAACCTGTTGACCTACCTTGGTAGTAAAAGTATCTTTAATACACGTGGTTGCATAGTAGCACACTTGCATCGATTATTGATGCTTATGTGAGAAGTCTCTCGCTTATACTCAATTATTGCTACAAAGAATTGTGTGTGATCATATCTATCATATTATTGATTCAATTATTGTCACAATATCATCTGTATAATATGTTATATTATTAAATCAATAATTGAGATGACAAAGTTATTCGTATTATTATTTGCAATATTGACAATGTCTAGAAGTTCTGTCAAGGAGAGGTTTGGTCACCTAATTGAGCGCCAATAAGGAGAAATCCTTATCGGAAAGCCCCCTCTTTCCTGGGAACGACCTGGTTGTTAAATATTGTGCGTTATAATATTAATGATGAATAAGTTCGTGTTGATTAAAGATGAAATTGATAGTTCCATTGTGTTGGAATTATTAGTGTTAGTGGAAATCAACATTTATTTCGATATTAATTGATGTCTGGAAGTTATACTGACCAGTCGGGTAATTAATAAGATAAATGAGTAATTAATTGCTATTAATTCACATGATTATAACTATTTGTTAACATGTGTGTACTATTGATTCACATTATTGTACTATTAGGGGTGGTGGTGCAAGATTGATAATACTTGCATAATTAAGTTAAAAATGGAGGTATAGATGGATGTATTATACTGTAATTCATATTTTCACATGTCTAGAACTATTGATTCACAATATTTACTATTGATTCACATTATTTACTATTACGGGAGGTGGTGCAAGTTTGATAATACTTGCAGGACAAAATTAAAAATGAAGAAAAAGATGAAGGTATTATACTGTAATATTTCGAGCCCCAAAATGTGCAATTATTGAAACTATATTTTCCTATAAATAGAAGCTCATTCCTTCATTATTTTTCACCAATTCACTAAAGCTATAGAGCAATTATTATAGAGAGAAATTATAGAGAGGAAGAAGAAGAGAAGTCTGCTACCTCACAATTCCAGTATCCAGTTTCTTCTAAGGTAAGGGGTATTATTCTTTCGTTTCATGAAGAGAGTTATTTTCTTTTAATACTCGTAAGGGTTGTTATTCTATTCTTTATTATTATATTAGAATAACCTGTCTATGCGAAGTACCGCATACATGGTAAAATTCTTCTGTTATTTCAATTTTTATTATTCTATTGAATAACTCCGTCTGCATGCAAATTTATCGCATGCCCGTGAATACTGTTGTTATTCCCTTCTTTATTATTCTGTTGGAATATCCTCGCTTGTCTTAATTACGCATGACCCGGTTCCATTCTTTATTATTCTATTGAATATCCCGTCTGCAAGGATTACGCATGACTTCGGTTCCATTCTTTATTATTCTATTGGAATAACTCATTCACAGTGGTCTATCACATGCCTGGTGAATTCTGTTGTTATTCCATTCTTTATTATTCTGTTGGAATAACCAGTCTATGTGGACTACCGAATGCGTGGTGAATGATCCTTTATATTCATTCCTTATTAAATTATGGAAATGATCTATCTACGTGGATTACCGCATGGCGGGTGAAAATCCATTTGCAGTTTCGTATATTCTATTATACTCGTATGAGATATCATTTCTTTTGTACTCGTCATGAAATATCATTTTATTTGGTATTTTATTTACGAGTTACTATTCACAGGTTACTATTCACCCAATTACTATTCACTCTAGTATTATTCACTCGTGTATTCGGGGCACTTTTTGTGTCAGAGTACTATTCACGAGTTACTATTCACCCAAATTACTATTCACCCAAATATTATTCACTCGGGTATTTTGGGTACTTTTCATGTCGGGGTACTATTCACGAGGTACTATTCCCGAAGTACTATTCATGGGGTACTATTTATCCAAAAAATATATTTCTTTTTTGTCCAAATTATTTTTGGTACATGAATATTATTCTTGAATTTTACTCTACAAAGCAGTATCATGTTGACAATTTGGACGTTATTGATTTCTGGGTAAATTAAATTATAAATCTTTAAAATTTATCCTTGAACTTGTTTTATTGAATTATTATGTCATTGTCATCATCCTCATGTTTATATTGTGATGAAAGTCATCTTTGGATTAAGTGCATAGATGGACTTGGTATGATTATGACCAGGGATTATTCGGTATAATCATGACCGTAATGTAATGAATGAAGTGGTAAAAGTCCTCATTGGCCTGTAGTTCATTGATGGACAGTTGTTGGTATGATTATGACTAGTGATTATTCGATATAATCATGACCATTGATGATTACATGAATATCTTGGTTGGGGTACAGGGATGATTCGATGATGTGGTTTATTTATTAAGCTGAGTCTTAGCGATTAAGTTGATGAAAAACTTTTTAAATCATAGAAGATAGTAGATTTTATGCTCTACTTGACTCTTCTAATGGATTGCTTATTTCCGATGCAGTTCTTGATCTAAAACTTGTTGTCTATTGTATTCTATCAGTTGTTATACTGTTGAAGGGTAAGGATAATTTATTCTGCATTATCTTAGTCATAATATTTCTTACTGGGCTAGTTGAGCTTACCCTTTCTTTCATTGTTCTCTTCAGAAATGAGAATATAGCCGGGACGAGGTCGGGGACTGGAGTGATGGTCCAGGATAAATGGCTTTAGTAGTCCTCACTATTCTACGGAATAATGTGATAATAATTGTAATGAGGACTCCATTGAGTGTGGATATTGTCTAGATGATAATATTCTTGTTTAAACTCTCTCAAACTATGTTTTGTCGTGATTTGACACATTCGTTGTATAATTAAGTTGTATTTGAATTTATGTACCATGTATCCGGGCGACTCAAGATGGGTGATGTATACCGCTTTGGGGTGTCAAAGTTGGTATCAAAGCTTAGGATATGATCCCCGGCCGAGATGTGAGACAAGAACTAGGAGGGAGAGACGAGGAATTCCTTCGCTAGTATGACCTACCTAAGTTTATTTGGTATTTAATTGGTTGGTCAGAGTATAGGGATAATATGTGATATGTCAATTAACCCTTGTTTTGTGACAGTGTTTGAAAATGGCATCTGAAAATGTTGAGATCAGCAATGAAGCACATGAGACCGTTGAGTCACCAACGATCAATACCCAGGATAATGTGGAACAGGAAGACAATAATCCTCAGGTAAACAATAACACTGATAAAATGGTGAACGATGGGATGTTCAGAGGCTTTATACAATTCATGCAACATCAGGCGAGAGAGACTTATGTTCATAATGCAGGTGGAAACAATGGCAACCCACGGCTGGTCACCGCTAAGCAGTTCAAGGATCTGGGACCGCCAGAGTTTTTGGGAAATCCAGAACCACTTAAGGCGGAGATGTGGTTAAAGCAAATCACCAAGATATTTGATGTCTTGGGATGCTCCGAGGAGCAACAGGTTCCCTTTGCCACCTTTATGTTGCGTGAAGAGGCATTCATCGGGTGGGAATCAGAAACGTACCTAGCCTGACACACTCAAGATGTCTTGGGAGAAGTTCCAAGAGCTGTTCAATGACAAGTACTTTCCCGAAAGTATTCGTCACATGAAGGAGGTGGAGTTTATCAAGTTGGAGAAAAACAATATGACTGTGTCGCAATACGAGGCTAAATTTACGGAGTTATCCCGGTTTGCATCCCATTTGGTTGATAATGAGGAGCGAATGATGTGAATGTTTCTAAGAGGTTTGAAACCCGATATACGTCAATACCTCATTTCTCACAAACTTTGTTTATTCAGATGTTGTGAATAGGGCTCAGTTATTCGAGCGCGATAATGAGTTAGCACAACCAAAATGTAACGAGCAACAACACGATAAAAATCATACCGGTGGAAATGGCCATCGGAACAATGATAACCATCGTGGGGGAAATTATCATACCAAGAATGGTAACCACTTTGGTGGTAATCATGGCCAAGATAATAGGAGTGGAAATTTCAAGAAGAGAAGGTTCAACAATGATGGAAAGATAGCAGCACCAACACCCATTTTAAAGGAAGGAGAACGACCACCAATTGTATGCTTCAAATGCAGAGGGGAGGGACATATCAGTCCAAGCTGAACGATGCAGTCCAAAGCATGTTACAATTGTGGAAAAGAAGGTCACCTAGCCCAATTTTGTTGTGCACCAAATTCAAGTCCAGCTGGGACGGTGGCACCAAAGGCGGATACGGACAAAATAAAGTCGGTGGTTTCAGGAAGAGCATTTTTTGTGACTTCTCAAAAAGCGAGTAACCCGAACGAAGTTAGCATGGGTTAGTTAATTATAAATTCTTGCAAAGTCTATACTTTATTAGATACCGGTTCTACCCATTCTTTTATCTCTCTTGCTTGCGCCAACGCTTAAATTTGACTCGGAGAGATTAGACTTTGACTTATCGGTTGAAACTTGGTTAGAGAAACCTTCATTACCTCCAATCGCTTATAAATCTTGTTGATTCAAATCGACACTTTCACGTTACCTGTCGATCTTATCTCTTTGAAAATACTTGCCTTTGATGTGATTTTAGGAATCGATTGGTTAACTACTCATCATGCTTTTCGTAAGGTTGTTAGCTTTCATATTCCTAACCAACCTGTTATGCGAATTCAAGCAATCAAACCACTAAAGTCAATCATTGTCATATCAAGCCATTTGTAAAGAGCCCCGAGCCTTTCGCGGGTGACTTCCTTGTGTGGAATGCACCGAAGCCGAACTTTCCGTAGGGGACATTGTGAATAACAGTGGCAAGTTGATAGGTATCAATGTGATGTATTATCCAAGTCTTGGATGAGATTCACAGTTTTGAATGATATTTCTATTGTTAATAAATTCCTGACGTATTCTCGAAGAACTTCCTAGCCTACCCCTAGAGCGTGAAATCGAATTTTGTATTGATTCCAGTACAAAACCCATTTCTAAAACCCTCAAATATTTCTTCACCTAGAAAGAATGTATAATGCGCCAAAGATGTTGGCTCGAGCTGTTGAAGATTACGACTATACCATTCAATATCATTGTGGAAGAGAGAACGTGGCAGCTAACGCATTAAGTAGAAGATCGTATGCGTTTACGAGTGCGATGTTGTTAACACAAAAACCCATTTCGTATAACTTATAAATGATGAAGATAGAGTTAAAGACTCTAGGGACCCATGTGAAGATAGCGAATATACGATTTGAACCGACTTTAAATCGATAAAGATAAAGTGGCTCAAGGTACACACCTGGAGCTGATGAATACGAGGAAGAAGGTTTAAGAGGGCGTTATTCTAGAAGCAAGAGTCGATCTCAACCCTTGATTTAATTGGCCCATTTGAAATCCTCAATCGAGTAGGAACTGTGGCCTATAGACTCGTTTTACCGCCAAGTATGTCACGTGTTCATAACGTTTTTCACGTATCGATGTTACGTAAATATGTGGACGACCTGAACCACATTATTGAATTAAAACTAGATGAGATAGCAGAAGATTTAACGTATGATGAGATACATGTTAAAATCTTGGATAAGAAGGATCATGTCGACGTCGGGATTTTTGGGTGTCCCTTTCCGTTACTTGTTCTTTGGTGTTCTCATTTTAGGTGAGATTTGTTTAAAAAAACAAGTGAAAAAGGTCCGACATGTATAATGTCGATTTATGGACCGTTAAGAGTCGCCATTAGTTTTTTTAAATGGTTGTACCAACACAACCGAGAAAAGGTTTGCACATTGACCCAAAGAATGTGACATCAAGCTAACTAAGCCTTGGGTGAAACCGAGATTTATTAGGATCCGGGGACTTGATTATGCGGGGAAGGTGTTAGCACCCCCGACATCTCTGTGTGTGTGTGTGTGTGTGGGTCAATGTGCTGTTATGTGGAAGTTGTGCGAGGCCTCGCTCGAACGATATATACGTGGTTTGAATTTATGTAAAAATTCTATTTTTAGCAAGATATGGCAAAGATGTTTTAAAATAGAGGTTTTCAAACCCTGATCCTCAATATGAATTGAGACCTTTTACAATCCCATTTTATTAAGTGATCGGCTTGATTGATTTTATTTGACGGATGCGAGGTATCCGTATTTAAAAATAATATACAAAAATAATGCCGATTTCCTCGTGGGTATGGAAACCATCTCGAGGAAATTCGTATAATCGTAGAATAATTTACAAGTCGCTATAAATTTGAAAAATGTCCATCACGGGAACCGAATCTAGATTCAATGGGATGAATCTGTGATCACATGATTCCTAGGCGCACAAAATACCGCAATTTATATGAAAGCAGTAAGCATGTATATATATAAAAGCTCTAAATATATATATATATAGACATGATCACCAACCACGAAGCACCTCCACGGGGATTAGAAATGTAAATAAAGTCAGAAGCTATCAACCGCCACGTAAGGAAACTCCGAGTGTGATTTAAAATATATATATATATATATATATATATATATATATATATATATATATATATAAAAAGCAAAGAAACACACTTTGGATGTAAAACCAAGCTCATCGAATGTAGTTCGACCACGCTTCATATATATAAGTATAAATATATATATATAAAAGCGAGTAAATGTATTGATATAAAACCCGTGCTCATCGAATGTAGTCCGACTACGTTCATATATATATATATATATATATATATATAAAAATCGAGTAAACGCACTGCATCAAGTTCAGGCTCATCGAACAACGTCCCACCACGCTTCATATATATATATATATATATATATATATATATAAAAGCGATAAACGCACTGCATCAAGTTCAGGCTCAATCGAGGCATAACTCGATAATGTTAGTCAATATATATATATATATATACAGACTAAAACGAAACCACGGACCGAAATCCAGGCAAAAGCAAGCAACATGACTCTCAACGTGTTGAAGGGTGTGTGCAAAGATGAAGAGAAAGACTCTAAAGTGTGTGAGAAGGCTTGCATCTAACTGATAAAGAAGGCTTCTATATCTTTAGAGTGGGTAAACACTGGCTTTTGTGGGTACAAAAAGAGGCTATATATGAGCTCACATGTGTTTAAAAGGTGAAAATACACTATGTGGGCGAGTGTGGAGCGAATTGTGCAGGGTTTCCCCATCTTTTTTCTCTTAAAAATCAGCACCCCAAGCCCTCTATTTATAGGCATATTAGTCATAGTGTACCGTAGGCAACCCGAGTTGGCCCGGGTTTTCTGCCCAATCATCTCAAGCACGCACTCAGCATCAGAATGTCCACTCGAACTTTCAGAAGCGCAATCCGGGCATCCGTTTGAGGTATACAAGACCTATTTCGGACCGCCGTTGTCGATAGTTGTTCGATGGCATGGGATTAGAGTTTGTTCAAAGTCATTAAAGATGGGACGATGCCCTCCGGTCTTCAAGCTTCAACTTTCATCCGTTACCTCGCACAATAGTTACTCGGGATTAGTTAGTGTTGTGGGACATTGTTGCATAGATACGTGATGTGGCATCGTGTTGACGAGATGATGATGTTGCCCCTCACCGGTGTTATCGCCAGATTAATGATAGCAGACGCTGCTTTCGACTTCACCGAGATTGGACCGCTGCAATTGTTGAAGGTCCTCATTGTCACCTTTGAGGTGTGCTTGTATTCCCGATGTTATTGCCGGGTTGGTACAGAGCATCTCGTTGTGAGCGCTGGGATTGAAGCTGGTTGCATTTGAAATAAGCATTTCCGGGGTTATCTCCGAAATTGCATTCCTTGGGGTCATCACAAAGGTTGGTGGCTATTCCCATGGTTGGGACTGAGACTGGATACCTCGGGGTCATCTTCGAAATTAATCGGTCTTCTCCGGTGAGTTTTCAGATTGTGATCCGCAGCCTCGGGGTTATCTTCGAGGTTGATTTGGTTACTCCTGCACTACGATCCGGGGTTTGATGTTGAACTTCCTAGTATATCCAAGTCTGAGCTTGATTGTCTTCGTGGTTCCTCTCGAAAAGACGAATCATCCTCCCCGCAATGTTAGTAATGAAGTACTGAAAATTTCGAGTGTGTCATAAATGCCCCTCTTTATCATACTCATGCATGGCGATGCATGGGTAGGATAAAGAATCCTAGACACTTGAAACACAACAAGACGAACATGGTACTATGGATAACAACATGATGTAAATGTATGATGCATGGTAATGGGGTTGTAGCCCAACACGCTGGGGATGATTGCTGATTCCCTGTTGCTTTGATCGATTGGCAATCTTGACACCGATTCGATGTGTTCGAATCATTATGATGTTGATGTTGGAGTTATCACCAAATCCCTGTGTTTTTGATTATGACTTGATCCTGAAGATGTACCTCTTATGTGTAAGTGATCTATGGGGATAAAGCTTGATCTATTTGAGGATGTGTATAACATATTCCATCATCTATCCTCTTTGATAACGTTGACCTTTCCTGGTTAGTATAGCCAGTATATGTCAAGATCTTGCTGGATTTACTGCCAACAGCAAATATTGTCAGGAATGCCTGACCTTCCTTGACGTGTACTTCACCGACATGTGAATCAACGGCTGAGAAATCTGTGGGATATACTGTCAAGGCTGCTTGACCTTCGCTAACGTGTGAATCAATGGCTGAGAAATCCTGTGGGATATACTGTCAAGGCTGCTTGACCTTCGCTGATGTGTGGATCAACGGAGCATTGCGTTGTGATCCCCGCCGGGGATCCGCTGGGGAATACGAGTAATTGGGTATAAAAACCTCGAATAGCTATAGAGCTCTGAAACGTTTAATCGCTATCGGCTGAAATGACGTCAAGGTTGATTGACCTTCGTTGATATGTGTGTCAACGATTTGAATGTACATTATAATCCCATGCTGTGACTTCACGTTGTAATCCCCATCGGGGATCTACTAGGGACTCATGAGTACATACACAACTATCAAACGGTTCTCCATGCTTCGATGGGTTTACTTGCCATCGGCTGAAATAACGTCAAGGCTGCTTGACCTTCGTTGATAAACGTGTCAACGGATGAACGTGTTGTAACCCCCACCGGGGATCTACATTGTAACCCCCGTCGGGGACATACGTTGTAACCCCCATCGGGGACATACGTTGTAACCCCCGTCGGGGACTCATTTAGGGTAACGACCCGGAGTTGGCGGCATCGGACCTGTACAAGGTATTTGCCGGATGTGATTTGTGATAAATGAGATCGTTAAGGTGGTATATACCTCGTGTTCGGGTGACTACCAATGAGTGATGTACAGATTCAAAGTCTCATCTGAGAAGACCAGGATTGCATGCTGTTTTGCTCAATCGCGTGGCATTTTTATTCCCGATTTGACCTTTCTAGTCCGTAAGAACTCCTTTGCAACTCGAACTAGACCGAGCCGGAGGGGTGGGACCCACATAGGGGTGCCGCAGGTGCACCTTCTATAGCCGCAGATGAGCCCTCGGCCAACCGTGGATTATAAATCCTGCAGGTTGGTCTTCATAAGTCACTTTTAACTTGCTTTGCATTGAGAAAACCGCGAGCCATCTTCAGATCTGCTGAGTTCGGGCTGCTTTCTACAAATTCTGTCACCCTACAAGTGTTCTACACTATCCTGATAACGTATGCATGTATTTTTTCTAGTTTCTGTCCGTTAGATTGGGAATTATCGCACGAAATGCATCTAAACACATAGTAGTGATTATGTATGCACAAATGACTTGATAAAAAATATTCAACATAGTAAATGTTAGTATTAAACCATGCTGAATATAATGATGTGAAAAAATTTGACTTTTAAGACAGTCAAATTGGCACCTTTTTCTGCTATTTTTTGTCCTATTTGAGGTCCAATGAGTAAAAGGTAGAAAGGAAAAGTACTCATAGCATTGAGGTTGGCCTTATGCATGATGATTTTGATTTTTAATGCATATATTATGTATATGACTTTGGGGCAGGTGTGCTACTGAATGGCCACCTAGACATGCATACGTGCATGGGGATAGTCCTATTTTTAAAGGGGACTATGGCAAATTTTTTCCAAATGTAGGCATTGGGTAGTCATGCATTTTAACTCTATTATATGTTAAAGTAAATGCATGCATGCATATAGTCATAAATGCATTTTAAAAAAGCTCAAGGTAAGGAAATACCACACCCTTTCTGAGGTGATTTGGAGAATTGTTGTCCAGATATTATGGATCTGGATCACCGAAAGTAGTTCTTCTGGGACCGCTCGCGGCGTCTGACGGAGGGCTTACAAGTGCCTCATCCCCCCTCATCCGAATGACCTTGTCGGTTAGCGGAGGCCGTGATACGTCCTGTCCAGGTAGATGTTCCAGACATTGAGGATGAGGAGGCGGATATTCCGATTGAGGATCTCGCTCCTGCTGCACATGTCCCTCGCAGGGAGCTTCCGAGCATTCAGGTAGTGAACCCAGAGTTGCTTGGTGATTTGGACAGACATCCATCGATGTATTTGCATGCTAACGAGGTATGGCGTTAGACTTTGATCTTCCTTCTTTCCTAATGATGAGGATTAAAGGGTTCTGATGTTGATCTGCATTTCATATCTGAGTTCCGAGATTTACACGACCTCGAGGAATCGGTTTAGCATTCACTCCATGTACCAGCGCTTCATCCCCGACTTCTGGATCGGTAGTTCATGAGTGGTGATTCGGGGCATTCTTCTCCATCCTTCCCGTCGTCATCCCCTCAAGTTATCTCGGGGCATTGTTCGAGCGATGGTTTCATCGGACTCGATCCACCCATCTGGCCGGATTGCGGTGATGATGTTGCCTATGGATTGGCAATTTATCATGGTATGGAGTTTGGAGGGGCGATTGCCTTGCATGGCGAATATTACCCCTACCGCAATGTCGGATCCTTATTAGGAGTTCGGCGGGGCGCTCAAAGCGGGATCGTCGCTTCGGGTCCTTTGAGCGTAGATGCTATGAGCGGGCTATTGAGTGAGGCCATGCCTGATGGTGTCAGGATCAGGGATCGCGTTCTGCGGTGATTGTTCCTGATGATCATTTGAGGCTGCTTCATAGCAGATAACTCTTCCACGGTATCTTTCGCTTTGGTCAGCGCCACACGCGATGTGGACCGTATAGGAGAGTATGATTGGGGTTCCTATACGTTTGCCTATTTCCTCTGGGGCATGTGCATGCGCTCATAGGGTTTGACCGAGGCTTGGCTAGGATTTTACCCATTTCTGCTGGTGAGTATTTCTCTTGTCTTTTCCCATTCATAGGTTAAGAGTGTTTACTGATAGCAGATGTTTTACCATTGTGTTGGCAGTTTTGGGCCTATGAGAAGCTCCCATGCTTGTGTCCTGTGAGTGTGTTAGGTTTAGACACCTATCCACGAGGGCGACGATGGCACCATTCTATTTTGCCAGAGGTCCCTCAGTGGTGAGGATTCACTCACCGCCAGTATGTAGTCGGAGTTGCTTGACGGCGGGTACCATTACATGGGTTCCCTATTCAGGGGAGCATTTGACCATCGGCTTTGAGGATGGACATCCGACCGGAGTCGAGTATTTGATCTCTACCAGGAGAGTTCCTCTCTTCACTGATGGAGGTTGGGAGCTCTATTTAGGAGAGCGTGCTATTAGGAGCACTACAGGGGAGATACATGTACCGATCTTGGCTCTTGCCAGGCGTTATTGGCCCGTATAACAGTCACCCATCCCTGATATCCCATTGTTGGGCGTTGACGGTTTTACATTATCAGAGGGTCCATGTACTCAGGAAATGTTCCAGCTGTGGTGGTCCCCTCGCACTATTGGAGCCCAGTCCCGCGCCACGCAGTTCATGGGGGATATGGTTCCAGGATCTTTGATGATGACGGATTGGGTAGCTTGTGTTCGAGCTTCGACTCATATTACCCAGATTGATAGCTTGACCCGGCAGTTGGATCAGGCACATATATTTATACGGCATTTGGGTAGAGATACAGCAGAGGCGGAGTCATTTGTTCCTTCCAAATTCAGTCTTGCCCCTCGAGATGACCCATTTGGTTTTGCCGGCGTGGATCCTCCTCTTTATAGGCCTGGTATCCCTGTTGATAGAGATCCAGTGACTCAGGAGGAGTTACATCAGGTGGACAAGATTGAGGATGTAGACATCGAGACCCTGACTTTCTTCTGATGTATATTCTCGTTATATCTTTTGATAGGCCTCTATTAGATATTGGGTGGATGTTCCCCATTCTCGCTATATCTTTTGATAGGCCTCTGTTAGTAGTAGGGCGGCTGTGCCCCATTTCCCTGTATTTGTAGCTATACAGAGCTGATGTATTAGATGATGATATACTTAGGAATGTATGCACCGTTTTTCATTCCTTATATCATATTGCCATCTATTATCTGTTATGCATGTATCATGTTATGCATATGTATGTATGTCCAAAGATATTTGGCATTAACCCTTGAATGGTCTTATGACACGGCCCGCACAGATGTCTTCTTCGATAGTTAGCCGTATAGATCATACCCCACCGTCAGTGGTGGCATTAGGTATGCGATCGTGGTATGATAGCATGTCACCCCCAGATAGGGTGATCAGAGATCGATTGTTCATGAGATACCATGACTTTATTGCCTTTTCAGGTTCCTGCAGGATTTGTAGACGGGATGCTAGAGCATTGGCTGCCTGATAGGTAGGTATTCCATTTTGGCACCCATGAGTTGACTCCTACTCTGGAGGAGTATGCACGTTTTAACGATCGCCTTTAGAACCAGACCTTGCGTGCATCTAGCTTTGGGAGACATGAGTAGACGATTCATGACTCTCACAGGATTGAGGCGCATAGTAGTGCAGGACGAGCTGATATCTAGCCATGTGATCTCCCAACATTTTCTATACGACAGATTTGGCTCAGATGATAGCTATTCACGATATTCCGGGGATTTCACTACACCGGAGGACCATTGGCATTTGGCCAGAGTTGATGTATTGCTGTTGTGCGTACTGTCGTATGTCTATATGCCCTGATATATGGATGAGATAGACATTGGTGTTATTATGGTTGTGAGAGCTCTTAGAGAGGGTCGTACCATTATACCTATGATCGTAGCAGAGACCCTGCAGTCGGCATCCTATTGTTGTACGTATCCTACAGGAGTGTTCACAGGGAGTTCGGTCATGTTGTACGTGTGGTTTATGTCACACTTGAGACCGGTTGGTACCCTTAGACGACATGGGTACTGCTTCTCCCATGATGTGGCCATGTCATACTCCTTTCAGCCATCGGAGTGTACTGGATGCTCGATCCCGTCCGCAATTTTGGCAGATATCAGAGATCCATTCAGCATATTGCCGTGCTCGGGGCTTTGCTCACCATACAGCTTCATTACTCATGCTTTGGACATGGATTTCCTCCCTCTTGCTGAATTGAGGGGCGTGACTACTTATCACCCACTGGCCGTGATGTCGCAGTTCGACCAGTTCCAGGATTTTCATCCTTTCGAGGGGGCGATAGGTGAGCGTTCGGCCTCTCGATATCTCTTAGCAGAGGACCGATCCCGTGTGTATGCTTGTTGGGATCAGCGTGAGATAGCTATTTTTTCTGTCAGTCATCCCGGTTATTCTGCAGGGTATTCAGCATGGATGGAGACAGAGATGGTGCGAAGCACTAGCATCACAAACAGTTATGGTGCGAAGCACTAACATCACAAGCAGTTATGGTGCGAAGCACTAAGTGCAATAAGGAAATGCATTCGTACACATTTATCAAATGTAAATGCAACATTCACACACAAGCAGATAATAGTTTTGAAAAAGATTGAAATAGCGGCTTAAGTCCTCTTACTGGAGTCCTCGGCAGAGTCGCCACCTGTCGACGTTGGGATTTTTGGGTGTCCCTTTCCGTTACTTGTTCTTTGGTGTTCACATTTTAGGTGAGATTTGTTTGAAAAAATAAGTGAAAAAGGTCCGACATGTATAATGTCGACGATGGACTGTTAAGAGTCGCCAGTTAGTTTTTTAAATGGTTGTACCAACAACCGAGAAAAGGTTTGCACATTGACCCAGTGATGTGACACTGCTAAACGGGTTGGTGAAACCGAGATTCATTAGGGTTCGGGGACTTGATTATGCGGGGGGAAGGTGTTAGGCACCCTCCGACATCCATGTTACCACGGTGACCGCCTCTTTCCAAGAAACTATTATCTGAGTGTGTGTGTGTGTGGGTCAATGTGCTATTATATGGAAGTTGTGTGAGGCCTCGTTCGAAACTATATACACAGGGTTTGAATTTATGTAAAAATTCAGTTTTTAGCAAGATATGGCAGTGATGTTTTATAAAAGAGGTTTTCAAACCCTGATGCTCAATAGGAATTGAGACTTTTTACACTCCCATTTTATTAAGTGATCGGCATGATTGATTTTATTTGACGGATGCGAGGCATCCGTACGAAAATAATATACAAAAATAATGCCAACTTCCTCGTGGGTATGGAAACCATCTGAGGAAATTCAGACACCGCAGAATAATTTACAAGCTGCTTACAGCTGAAAAATGTCCATCATGGGAACCGAATCTAGATTCAATGGGATGAATCTGTGATCACATGATTCCTAGGCACACAAAATACCGCAATTTGTATGAAAGCAGTAAGCAGGTATATATATAAAAGCTGTAAATATATATATAAAGACATGATCACCAACCACGAAGTACCTCCATGGGGGATCAGAAATGTAAATAAAGTCAGTAAAAGCTATCAATCGCCACGAAGGAAACTCCAGGCGGGGCGAATATACATACATATATATATATATATATATATATATATATATATATATATATATATAAAAGCGATAAATATTCTGATGTAAAATCCAGCTCATCTAACAGAGTTCGACCACGCTCATATATATAAGTATAAATATATATATATAAAAGCGAGTAAATGCATCGATATAAAACCGTGCTCATCGAATGAGTTCTACCACAGTTCATATATATAAATATATATATATATATATATATATATATATATATATATATATATATATATATATATATATATATATATATATATATATATATAAGCGAGTAAACGCACTAGAAGAAGTCTCAGGCTCATCGAACAAAAGTCCCACCACAGTTCATATATATATATATATATATATATATATATATATATATATATATATATAAAAGTGAGTAAACGCACTGCATCAAGTCTAGGCTCAATCGAGGCATAACTCGATAATGTTAGTCAATATATATGTATATATATATATATATCTGAGACTAAAAGCGAAACACTGGATCAAGTCCTGGGCAAAAGCAAGCAACACGACTCTCAACGTGTAGAAGGGTGTGTGCAAAGATGAAGAGAAAGACTCTAAGTGTGTGAGAAGGCTTACAGCTGACTGATAAAGAAGGCTTCTATATCTTTAGAGTGGGTAAACTCTGGCTTTTATGGGTACAAAAAGAGGCTATATATGAGCTCACAGGTGTTTAAAAGGTGAAAATACCTTTGTATAAGGAAAAGTGAGCGGAAATCTGCAGGTTTCCGCCTCTTTTTCTCTTAAAAATCAGCACCCCAAGCCCTCTATTTATAGGCATATTAGCCGCAGGTGTACCAGAGGCAACCCGGGTTGGCCCGAGTTTTTCGGGTCGGGTCGTCTCGAAGTACATGCACTCAGGCACTGTAATGTCCACTAGAACTTTTAGAAGCACAATTCGGGCATCCGTTTGAGGTATACAGGACCTATTTCGGACCACCGTTGTCGAGAGTTGTACAATGGCATGGGATTAGAGTTTGTTCGAAGTCATTGAAGATGGGACGATGCCCTCCGGTCTTCAAGCTTCAACTTTCATCCGTTACCTCGCACAATAGTTACTCGGGATTAGTTAGTGTTGTGGGACATTGTTGCATAGATACGTGACGTGGCATCGTGTTGACGAGATGATGATGTTGCCCCTCACCGTTATCTCAGTTGATGATAAAGGTGACGTTACTTCGAGACTTATTTGAGATTGGATCACTGCGAATTGTTGAAGGTCCTCATTGTCACCTTTGAGGTGTGCTTGTATTCCCGATGTTATTTCCGGGTTGGTACAGTGCATCTCGTTGTGAGCGCTGGGATTGAAGCTGGTTGCATTTGAAATAAGCATTTCCGGGGTTATCTCCGAAATTGCATTCCTTGGGGTCATCACCAAGGTTGGTGGCTATTCCCATTGTTGGGACTGAGACAGGATACCTCGGGGTCATCTCTGAGATTAATCGATCTTCTCCGGTGTGAGTTTCGATATTGTATCTGCAGGCCTCGGGGTTATCTCCGAGACTGGATTTGGTTACTCCCAGACTGCGATCCGGGGTTTGATGCTGAACTTCCGGTAGTATCCGGTATGGGCTTGGATTGTCTTTCAGGGTTCCCTCTTAAAAGACGAATCTGTCCTCCTGCAATGTTAGTAATAGTAGTACAGAAAATTTCGAGTGTCTACATATCATATTCGACATTCGAAGGTTATACCTCAAGAGTTAGAATCTGTCGAGGTATCCTCATCTGTTTGGCATACCAGTTGCGTACGTAAATTTTGAGGGCAAAATTTCATAAGGAGGGGAGATTGTGAGATCCCGAATTTTATGAAATAAAAGTATTCAATTTTTCTATTTTGGTAAATAGTTAAATTGATAAAAGTTTGAAGTTAAGGGTGATATTTGAAAATTTTGCAAAGTAAGCAAGTTGTTATATAATATTAGATTGGTCGGGGAATATTCGTTTTAACAGAAAATATTCGTACGATGACACAATCATTGGTGGACCCCACAACGGATGTATTGTCGTAGTAAGAAAATGACAGAATTATCTTTTTATAACGACGAAAGTGTTATCGTTAAAACTGTTGAACTACTCGGTAGTAAAAGTACGATGTCTGGCGTGGTTGCATAGTAGCACACAGTATTGATTATTGATGCTTACATGAGAAGTCACTCAGTTATACTCAATTATTGCTATAGTAATTGCTGCATTATATCTCTCATATTATTGATTCAATTATTATCAAAGATTATCATACATATAATATGTTATATTATTAAATCAATAATTGAGATGACAAAGTTATTCATATTATTATTTGCAATATTGACAATGTCTAGAAGTTACATTAAGGAGAGGTTTGGTCACCTATTTGCGGCTTGATAAGGAGAAATCCTTATCGAAAGCCCCTCTTTCTGAGGAGCGACACGGTTGTTAAATATTGTGTGTTATAATATTAATGATGAATAAGTTTGTGTTGATTAAAGAAGAAATTGATAGTTCCATTGTGTTGGAATTATTAGTGTTAGTGGAAATCGACATTTATTTCGATATTAATTGATGTCTGGAAGTTATACTGACCAGTCGGGTAATTAATTGGATAAATGAGCAATTAATTGCTATTAATTCACATGCTTATAACTATTTGTTCACATGTGTGTACTATTGATTCACATTCTTGTACTATTAGGGGTGGTGGTGCAAGATTGATAATACTTGCATGACTAAGTTAAAAATGGAGGTATAGATGGAGGTACTATACTGTAATTCATATTTTCACATGTCTAGAGCTATTGATTCACGTGATTTACTATTGATTAACATTATTTACTATTAGGGGAGGTGGTGCAAGTTTGATAATACTTGCAGGACTAAATTAAAAATGAAGAAAAAGAGGAAGGTATTATATTGTAATATTTCGAGCCCCAAAATGTGCAATTATTGAAACTATATTTTCCTATAAATAGAAGCTCATTCCTTCATTATTTTTCACCAATTCACTAAAGCTATAGAGCAATTATTATAGAGAGAAATTATAGAGAGGAAGAAGAAGAGAAGTATGCTACCTCTCTATTCCAGTATCCAGTTTCTTCTAAGATAAGGGGTATTATTCTTTCGTTTCATGAAGAGAGTTATTTTCTTTTAATACTCGTAAGGGTTGTTATTCCATTCTTTATTATTATGTTGGAATAACCTGTCTGTGCGGTCTATCGCATGCCTGGTGAATACTGTTGTTATTCCATTCTTTATTATTTTGTTGGAATATCACATGCATGCGGATTACGCATGACTTGGTTCCATTCTTTATTATTCATTTGGAATAACTTTTATGCATGCGGTCTATCGCATGCACCGGTGAATTTTGTTGTTATTCCATTCTTTATTATTACATTGGAATAACTTTTATGCTGTGTGGACTACTGCATGCATGGTGAATGATCCTTTGTATTCATTCCTTATTAAATTATGGAAATGATGCATCTACATGGATTCTGCATGGCGGTGAAAATCCATTTGCGATTTAAGTATATTCTATTATACTGTGTGAGATATCATTTCTTTTGTACTTTCGTCATTAAATATCATTTTATTTGGTATTTTATTTACGAGTTACTATTCACTGAGTTACTATTCACTTTAGTATTATTCACTCAGGTATTCGGGGCACTTTTCGTGTCAGAGTACTATTCATGAGTTACTATTCATGGGTTACTATTCACGGGGTACTATTTGCCCAAAAAATATATTTCTTTTCTCATCCAAATTATTTTTGGTACATGAATATTATTCTTGAATTTTACTCTAAAAGCGATATCATGTTGACAATTTGGGCGTTATTGATTTACGGATAAATTAAATTATAAATCTTTAAAATTTATCCTTGAACTTGTTTTATTGAATTATTATGTCATTTTCATCATCCTCATGTTTATATTGTGATGAAAGTCATCTTTGGCTTACGTGCATAGATGGACTTGGTATGATTATGACCATGGATTATTCGGTATAATCATGACCGTAATGTAACGAATGATGTGGTAAAAGTCCTCATTGGCCCGTAGTGCATTGATGGACAGTTGTTGGTATGATTACGACCAGGGATTATTCGGTATAATCATGACCATTGATGATTACATGAATATCCTTGGCCAGGGTGCATGGATGATTCGATGATGTGGTTTATTTATTAAGCTGAGTCTGAGCGATAAAGTTGATTAAAAACTTTTTAAATCATAGAAGATAATAGATTTTATGCTCTACTTGACTCTTCTAATGGATTACTTATTTCCGCTGCAGTTGTTGATCTAAACTTGTTGTCTATTGTATTCTATCAGTTGTTATACTATTGAAGGCTAAGGATAATTTATTCTGCATTATCTTAGTCATAATATTTCTTACTGGGCTAGTTGAGCTCACCCTTTCTTTTATTGTTCTCTTCAGGAAATGAGAACGTAGCCGGGACTAGTCGGGGAACGAAGTGACGGTCTAGATGATAGCTATAGTAGACCTCACTATTTTGTTAAATAGTGTGACAATAAATGTAATGAGGACTCCATTGAGTGTGGATATTGTCTAGATGATAATATTCTTATTAAAACTCTTAGATTATATTTTGTCGTATTTTACACGACTGTTATATAATTAAGTTGTATTTGAATTTTGTACCATGTATTTTGCGACTCAAGATGGGTGATGTATACCTATTTTGGGGGTGTCACAATTAGGGTTCCCTAATTAAATTTGGTTTACTAATCACCTAGGACTTGTAAATTAGGCTTCATAATATACTAGTTACCATTAACTTTGCTAAATTAATAATTAGGGTTTACAACCTAACAATTAGGATTTCTAAATATTAATTAGGGTTTACCTAATTAACATTAAATCTATACTAATTGTCATTAATTACATAACATAACATAACATAACAACTTAACAAATCTTACAATCGCAATTGACTTATGTACTATAGTTTATCAGTAATGCTAGGATTTTGCACTGTTTTTCTATAACTATTCCACACATTAACATTACACACATATCAGGTATATTTATATTACTAAAATATAAATAATATTATATTAATATTCTCATTCCTTATTCAAAATTCAGAATTAGGGTTTTGAATCTATATCCATATAACCTTCATATATCTTTATTATTAATTAAGTTAAAATAATTAACTTAACTATAATAAAAATACATATCATAATAATCCTTATAATCATATCATATATATAATAATCATATTTTTATGGAAAATAAATAATAAATATTTTTATTACAAAATTAATTTATAATAGGAATATAATCTATAATGATCAATAATTCATAAAAGAATTTATTTACAATTATTCATGTAATAAATAAGTTTTATTTATCACATAAATGCATATACTTTTCTTTGCACATATTTCCACCTTTATATATATAAAAAAATTAAATGCAAAATTTATTATTTAATTATATTGAAAACATTGAGTTATTACATCCACCCTCCCTTATAAGGATTCCGTCCCCGGAATTACCGCTTTAAAACTTATAGATACTAGGGAAAATAGCATACACAGTCATTTCAAGTAAATCTCGATCAGATTCGATCGAACTGGTCTTTAACTATTCAACATAAAACTTGTCTATCTGATCATACAGAAATTTGATTTCTAACAGAACTCAAAATTTCTCCTTCAAAATCTTTTTATAGCAAAAAATTGAAATAAAATCATGTATAAGAAAATAAAATTTATTCAAATAATACCTGAAGTTCCATCCCCGGCTGCTACGGTATCCTGAACCGTCATGTTGAAGACTCTTGCGGTTGATTTTGTTGAAGTTGGTCCCGTTATTGCCAGTGTTCCGCTGCCCTTCCCGCATTCTAGCTTCCTGCATCCATTCTCCTTTTCGGGCAGTCCTTTACCTTATGTTCCGTTGATCCACACATAAAACACCCATTGTTCGTCCTAGGATTGGGGCAGTTAGGAGATATGTCCCTCCTGCCCACACTTATAGCACACGAACTTACCACTAAGATACTCACCTGAATGATTCTTCCCACAATTCTTACATTGTACAGCCTGCTTCCTCACACCTTCCTGTTTGACTTGAACATTTCTAAAATTGTTCCACTTTCTTTTTCCATTCCCATTACCACTACCTGCTTCTACCTTCCCAGCTCCCTCAACCCTACCCTTATTCTTTTTCTCCTTATTGTAGAGGCTCATGGCCTCACTTCCCTGTTCGGCTATGATAGCCTTCTCCAAAAGTGTTGCAAAAGTATTTATCTGCAATACCGCCACCTTATTGTAGAGCCAGGGTTTTAAGCCCAGCTCAAACCTCCTTGCCTTCCTTGCCTCCGTATCAATTTGATGCGGAGAAAACCTAGGTAATTCATTGAACTTTGCGGCATACTCTGCAACTGCCATGTTCTCTTGCTTCAACTCCAAAAACTTCACCTCCATCCTAGCTTTTGCTGCTTTGGACGAAAATAGTTCTCAAAGAACAGTCGTCTTAAACCTAGTCCATGCTATCACTCCTTCTCCTGCCTTTAACTTGATTTGCTTCCCACCGTAAATTACCTCTCCTTTCATCATATAGGTGGAAAAAGTCGCTTTTGCCCCTCAGCTACCCTAGCGACTACACACGCTTTTTCTATTTCCTTAACCCAAGTTTGGGCTTTTATCAGGTCAGTGGTACCTCTAAATTCTAGCGGTCCTACAGCTTTAAAATCTTTGAAGTTTGCAAATCGATTATCCGGTTGATTTCCTGCGGTCGACATTCCATTCTGCATGGCTTGAGCTACAATGTTTGCAAAATTTTGCATCAGGTCTGGTTGTTATCCTCCAGCATTGTTTATAGATTCTTCTGCCCTTTGGTTCTGAGTTTGACGTTTTGGCGGCATTATTTGGTTAAATAAAACATAATCTATATTTTATTAACTTACATTCTAAACCTTATCGTATAAGTTTAATATTTTAAACTTGTTTCATTAACCAAACATAAATTCATATTCATTTCACTATTTCATAGTACATAACATTGCACATACTGCTTTAAACATCTGATATCCCTTTGTGACCACAAAAGTCAGGAATCGCTGCTATAACTTATATAAAAGTTGGAAATATTACATTACACAGATATACTTGTCATAAAACACATATATTCAAACAGTGCTTATACTACTTATTCACTACGCCTTTTCCTGATCCTGGACAACATTTCGCTCGATAACCTTCCATCCCACAAATAAAACATGCACCTTTCTTAAAGTTGGGACAATAAGGAGAGGTATGTCCCTCATGTCTACAAATGTAACATATCTTTTTCCCTTTCCTGCATACGCCCTCATGTTTTTTGTCACAGTTTGTACACTTTCCTATTTTATTAGCGTCCTCTTGGTTATTATCGAAATTTCCTATTTCGCGATCTTTTATCTTTCTTTTCCTTTTTTTGCTCGGAGCTGCACACGATATGTTGCTTTTGGCTTCCATCTGATCAATCTGGATCTTAAGCTTATCTTGTTCTTCCATCATTTTGATTAATTCCTTTCGCAATTGACTATTCGGCAGCTTTTCTATTTTCCATAACTTTTCCAGAGAAGAAACCTTGTTCCTCAGATTCTGCACTTCGGTTGATGATTGATCAGCTCCAACTTCGGTGTCCGAATCACTATCTGTTAGTTCCACCATTTTTGGGTCTGGTACTATATTTTCCAAAATGATCACCTCATCAAGGTTATCTTCAACGTGAGCCTCTATTTCAGCTATTGGCTTTGACATTGGCTCTGTTATGGAGATTAACTCCTCCTTTATGATCCGAAGGTATCCTAATCCTTTTCCACCTGACATCTACACATAATTTATCTAGATTAGTATATAATATATATACACATAACAAATAATAGTTTTATATAGGTTACTTTTATTTTGTTTTACGATGAATTTATTCAATTCATCTCCCTTAAAACTCTATATGAGTTATTTGTATTTTCAATGTTTCCCTCTGCCCTAAGGTTATAGCCTAAGGTCTATCCCACCTATGGTTTCCAACCTTAAAGTTCTAATACCAACCTGTGACGCCCCCAAATTCAGGTGCTTGAAACCCGAATTCAGTGTTTCACGATACTATTTCTTTAAGCGGAATAATAATAATAATGTCATAAATATCAAACTTAATTTACATATCAGAGTTGTCTAAATCCAAGGTACGCGACCCTTAAAACATTTCATTATATGATAGATAATAAATATCTTCATCTTATTTAAGTCTAGCTATTACATAAGATAACACAAACTTAATCTGCTAGCTTTGCTTTCCCTTTGTTCTTGTTTGAACCTTCAGGTCGATCATACATAGCTGAAAACATTTAAATTAAGCAAGAATGAGCATTTGAGTGCCCAGCAAGTAATAGCAAATAATAAACATTAGCTGGAAGGATTAAATGTTTTCTTTGAATGACTCTTCAACAACGAAGAAATAGTTGTGAAGTACTTAAGCAACACTAAACATCATAACAAATCTTATTTCAAATTTTGAAACTATGTACTGACTATAAATAGAGAGCGGTCGATAGACTATGAACATAGTTTTCAGTTTTCAAAAAAGTCAAACAGAACTTCATCTGTAAACCGTCATAACTTACATGCATGGGGGTGACCATCCTGTTATGCCCTGTATTGATCAATACTACATACCATAAAGATATTCTCGTTCATCATATCCGCCTTAATTCGGGATGTTCATACTTAGTTGGGAATCCAAACCAACAATTCGGTTGGATATTAATAAGGTTCTATCATATTCAAATATATTTTTAAATCTGTGTGTAGCCGAGACAAATAGCTTAGACGACTTTCAATTAAGATATACATATTGGAAATCAATAAGTATGTATCAACATGTTCAATAATTATCCAAGTGAGGACACTTGTATAATAAATCTTAGAAATTTACGAACAGAATATATATATGGATTATACAATAATACGACAATGATTGGATATAATTTAAGAACTTGCATATCTACAAAGGTATAGATACATGAACAATAACAATAACAATATAGTTCTGAAACTAGCTTACACATGTCCATTGCATAAAGTAAATGCAAAGGGTAGGATACTTGCACAATGTAAAAGATAGTTCAGATACTTGCTAAATATAGATTTGAGTAAGGTTAGAGAACTTGCTCAACAATAATTGGAGTAAGTTTAGGGAACTTGCATGGTCTGCTGCTTACACAACTTAGTTCTATCTTTAATTCAACGACCTATCATTTATAAGATTGTTCTATTGATTAGAATAATATATCATAACACATAGTACTGTTGTTTACATTCAACAAATAACCTAATCATATTGTCACATAGTTATATCAGTCATTAAGACACAAATAAACACTTATACAATCAAACTATATAGGTTCAGATCAATTTCGGTAATATTTCGGTGTACTGACGGCTTTATCGGGTAATTATCGAGTTTAAAACTCTATCATGTAGTTCAATATTATCCTGGATATTTTAAATACCAGTCATATTATTTTTAAATGACTTATAATAATTTTTAAATAATTTTTATAATTTATCTTGATTTTTCAAACTCTAGAATCATTATTAAATAATTTAAATATTAGATAATTCTATTATCATTAATATTTAAATAATATTAAAATATTAAACCAACCATTGCCAAAATATCAAAGTTATTTATAATAACTCAAAATATTTTTAAAGTATTAATATTACCCTTAAATGATTTTTAAAATATTTAAAATTATTTTTAAACAATTACCATTAATATTAAAATATCAAGGTATTATTCACTAAAATATTAAAAGTCATTTATAATAACTTAAAATATTTATATCCATTTATATCCTTTTTAAATGATTTTAAACCAATAAAATAATTTTTAATCTATTTATTTAATATAATTATTAAATAAATCTAATATCATTAATATTAAATAATTAATGAAATAAATTTACTTTTAAAATATTGAAAGTTACATTTTATAACTTAAAATATTATTAAATACCTTATTATCATTTAAAATGATTTTAATATAATAAAATCATTTTTAGTTAATTTATTTAATATATTTATTAAATAAATTAAATATCAATAATATTCAAATAATTACTAATATTTATGGAAAATATGCCAAATTATTGAAATTTAATTTTTATGACTTAAAATAATTTTTAAAACTGATTTTATAATTTTCAGAATTTATTTACTATTTTTAAATGATTTTTAGAAATTTAATTAATTAAAATTAATAATCATGTTGCTATAGCCTTTAGCGACAAAATCTGTCGCATTAGGTGTTCTTGAGCTCAAGAACACTGACAAGGCAGTGTTCAAGGGGTCATGTTTAACCACCACTAATTCACTGACTAAATATGATCTGAGCTAACTAAGACACTGACATTGTAGTATTGTTGTAACACTACAAGATCCAACTATCATCTAAGTCATAACACATCACAACAAGGAGATATAGCCCATCAAACTCACTGTCAGAGCTTCTTGGGTTTTCTGGGTTACCCAGAAACCCAGTCAGCTTCGAGGGTACACTTTGAGGCTTATTTTTCTTTAGGTTTTGGTTATTGTTAATGTGATCTAATGGTTCTAGTGTGTAGCCAACATGTAGGGGTACATATCTATTACAGAAAACACATCTAACAACAACACATCAACCAGATAAGGTCCGGTCAAACCATGTCAGGCAACACATTCATATGTTTTCTAGGTTACCCAGAAAACAGAAAACGTGTTCGTCTTGGCTAGTTTCACCGGCTGCTAAGTCTAATTTTTTTTATCATTTAGGTGATCTTAAGGCATGAACATGTAATACATATACCAAGCTACAACTTAGATACAACAACAAAATCAAAACAACAAAACACTGACAGATCAAAACAATTGAAAACGTTGTCAGACTCGGATAATGAGTTTCTGGGTTACCCAGAAACTCTTTGGTCATGCTTGGTCAACGAGGTTTGACCATTAATAACACGAAATCTACACATGATCTAAGCATGATTTCAAGTCCAGATCAAATTCCTTCTAGCATACTACAAGTTCAAACATTTAAACAACAAAAATGATAACCAGATAAAGATCTATGTGTTCTGACATTCGGTTGTCAGACCACTTTTGAAAATTTCCCAGATTTTGTAAAAACTTAAATTCGAGCATATAAATGTTATGGATCCACTATTTAGCAACCCAGATCACTGATTCACACCTTATACAACATATTTAAACATTCATACATCAATTCCAACATAGCATACAAGATTAAATTTTTGGTTTAGGGTTCTACCTTTCTATGAACCAATTCTTGAATTTGACTTCTGATATGCTATAAGTGATAGCGGGGCTTGATTAGGGACTGGTCTAGCAAGTTAATTTAGGAGGTTTTGAGTTGAGAGAGTCTTGGTTGAGTGTTGGTGTATAAATGAGGCAAATAATGATTTTTCCCTCTCTTGATCTTATATAATGACATAGATGCAATGCATTTGGATTGTTAAAGTGGCTGAGATATTTGGCTTATAGGCACATGGCTAGCTAGAGTTGGTCACCAACTAAGTTATGGCAACCTATACAAGTTATCTATTAAAATAATGCAAAGGGCAATTATGTCATTTGATTTTTACTTTTAGTGGTAAAGTTGGCAATTTATTCTAACCCTTAGGGTTTAACCCTACGGTTCCATAAGTCCAAGTTCTAGGATTTTGTAATTAAGGCTAAAATGGGAATCTTAGTTTTAAAAAATGTGAATTAGGGTCCCCTAATTAAATTAGGTTTACTAATCACCTAGGATTTGTAAATTAGACTTCATAATATACTAGTTACCATTAACCTTGCTAAATTAATAATTAGGGCTTACAACTTAGCAATTAGGGTTCTAATTTAGTAAGTAGGGTTTCTAAATATTAATTAGTATTTACCTAATTAACATTAAATCTATACTAATTGTCATTAATTACATAACATAACGACTTAACAAATCTTACAGTCGCAATTGACTTATGTACTATAGTTTATCAGTAATGATAGGATTTTGCACTGTTTTACTATAACTGTTCCACACATTAACATAACACACACATCAGGTATGTTTATATTACTGAAATATAAATAATATTATATTAATATTCTCATTCCTTATTCAAAATCCAGAATTAGGGTTTTGAATCCATATCCGACATAACCTTCATATATACCATTATTAATTAAGTTAAAATAATTAACTTAACTATAATAAAAATACATATCATAATAATCCTTATAATCATATCATATATATAATAATCATATTTTTCATGGAAAATAAATAATAAATATTTTTATTACAAATTTAATTTATAATAAGAATATAATCTATAATGATCAATAATTCTTAAAAGAATTTATTTACAATTATTCATGTAATAAATTGGTTTTATTTATCACATAAATACATATACTTTTCTTTGCACATATTCCCACCTTTATATATATAAAAAAATTGAATGCAAAATTTATTATTTAATTATATTGAAAACATTAGGTTATTACAGATAGAGTATCATCCTAGCTGTGACGCCTCCAAAACAGGAATACATCACCTATTCTGAGTCGCTAAATACATGGTACATAATACAAATACAATCTTAAATATACAACATGAGCTGTGAGTTTAAATACAAATATTGTCTACTAGAGATTATACAAACTCAAAAGGAGTCCTCATTATAATTATTATCACACTATTTCACGAGAATAGTGAGGACTACTAATGCACCATCTAGGACCATCACTCTGTTCCCGACTAGTCCCCAAATTACGTTCTCATTTCACAGAAATAAAGGTGAATGAAAGGGTGAGCTTAACTAGCCCGATGAAATATATTAAGACTAAGATAATGCAGAATAATTTATCGTTAGGCCTTCAACGATGTTAAACGATAAAATATAACAAACATCAAGTTTAACTACAGCGGAACAAGAAATCCATTAGAAGAGTCAAGTAGGGAATAAAATCTTCTATCTTCTATGATTTAAAAGGTTTTTCATCACTTTTATCATTTGGGACTCGAATTAATTAATAATCCACATCATCGAATCACCCACACACTTTCTGACCAAGGATATTCTTTAGTATCATGACCACGAATTATCCATGCACTACTTGCTTAAGATAATCATGTTTTCATCAACGGGTCTGATCATGCCATAAAACAATTCATCGCTGACTCTGGCCAAAGAGAATCCATAGCTATAATCATATACCAAAATTGTCCATCAATGCACTTCACGGGCCAATGAGGACTTTTTCCACATCATTTGTAACATTATGGTTATGATTATACCGGAATAATCCTCGGTCATAATCATACCAAGTCCATCTATGCTTGGGCAGAATAGATGACTTTCAACATAATATAAACATGAGGATGATGACGATGATATAAGAATTTAATAAAACAAGTTCAAGAATTAGTTTATCCAGGAACTGATAACGTTCAAATTGTCAACATGATACTGCTTTGTAGAGTAAAATTCAAGAATGCTCAGAAGAATATTTCCATGAAAAGAAACTGGATGAAGCGCAAATATCAAGGATATTCCACTAATTTCATGGAGTATAGAAGTTAAAACTTTAACCAAATGAGTATAATAACGAATGGAATAACAAAAGAAATCACCATGCATGCGGCCGCTTACATGACAGGTTATTCCACAAAATAATAAATAATCTTAACCGAGTCAAAGAAATTAACTTGCAAGCGGGATGTTCCAACAGAATAATAAAGACGGAACCAGGTTCGGCGTAAACGCACAGACAGGATATTACAACAGAACAATAATAAAGATGGAACCAGGTCCCAAGGCGTAAGCATACCAGACAAGATATTCCAATAGAATAATAAAGATTTTATCGTCCTAAAGGCAGAAAAGCGCATGAGATACGATATTCCAATGTAATAATAAAGATGGAATAATAGAAGAATGTCACCAAGTATAGGGTAGCCCGCGTATACAGGTTATTCCAATAGAATAATAAAGAAGTTCTATTCTTGAATACAAAAGAAATAACACCCCTTACCGTAAAAGAAACTGGATATATGAGTAGTGAAGTAGCAGGCTTCTCTTTTTCTATAGATTTTCTCTCTATAGCTTCTCTCTATAATTTCTCTCTATAATAAGTGCTCTATAGCTTTAGTGAATTGGTGAGAAATGAAGGAAGAATGAGCTTCTATTTATAGAAAAATATAGTTTCGATAATTGCACATTTTGGGGCTCGAAAAATTACAGAACAATACCTCCAACTTTTCTTTCATTTTTAATTTAGTCCTGCAAGTATTATCAAACTTACACCACCTCCCATAATAGTAAATAATGTGAATCAATAGTAAATCATGTGAATCAATAGTTCTAGACATGTGAAAATACGAATTCTGATATAGTACCTCCATCTATACCTCCATTTTAACTTAGTCATGTAAGTATTATCAATCTTGCACTAACTCCCCTAATAGTAACAAGAATGTGAAACAATAGTATACACATGTGAACAAATAGTTATAATCATGTGAAATAATAGCAATCAATTGCTCATTTATCCGGTCAAATACCCGATTGGTCAAAATAACCTCCAGACATCAATTTTTATCGAAATAAATGTCGATTTTCACTAACACAAATAATTCCAACACAATGAAACTATTTTTTTTTTATCAAAAATATAAATTTTGAAATTTTGAAGTTTGACTTTTCTCAAAAAGTCAACTATTGACTTTTTGACCAAATAGTAAAAACCGACAAATTTTGTGTTTATAGTCTATTTTTACTAATTTCATCGTCCCGGACTCAAATATCACGTCCGCGTCTCCAAATTGAACTCCGAGCACAACATCAATATTAATAACATTCATCATTAATATTATAACTCATAATATTTATCAACCAGTCGTTCCTGGAAGAGGGGGCTTCAATAAGGATTTCTCCCTATTGGTAGCCTTGATTAGGTGACCAAACCTCTCCTTCACAGAACTTCTGACATTGTAAATATTTCAATTTAATAATATGAATAACTTTGTCATCTCAATTATTGACTTAATAATATATCATATAATGCAGATGATACTGTGACAATAATCGAATCAATAATATGAGAGATATGATGTAACAATTACTATAACAATAATTGAGTATAAGCGGTGACTTCTCACGTAAGCATCGATAATCAATCTGGTATGTGCTACTATGCAACCACAGCGTATTATCACATACTTTACTACCGAAGTAGTTCAACAGTATAATCAGTAAAACTTTTGCCGTTATTTTCAATAAAATACTTTTGTCGTTTTCTCAATCCGATAATAATTCCGTTGTGGGGTCCACCAATGATTATGCCTTCGCATACGGATATCCCCAACAAAAGAATATTCCCAGAACCAATCGAATATTATATAACAACTTGCATACTTTGCAAAATTTATAAATACTACCCACAACTATAATATTATCTCAAATTCACACCATAATATTAAAAAAAATATTTCGAAAAAATTAAATCTTTATTCGTAAAATTTGGGATTTTACACTACCTCTTATACAAAACCTCTTATATTTCTTACTTGCTTATTTATTTTTATTTATCACCTCCCCTCTTACTTTCAATTTGATTCACAGTTTAATATTAAATTGATAAAAAAATATAAATATATAATTGGAGTTGGAAAATAATATAACTTTAGAAGTTCCATAATAAATTGTAGTAAATAGATTCTACCTTATTAAATAGGATTAAATATAAATAAATACCCTAAACTATTAATATTTTTCACTTCGATGATTAATTTTTTTATTTTTTCAATCAGGTCATTAAACTATTATTTTTTTCAACTTTCGTTCAAATGAACCTGTCACGTCATAAACTGATGATACGGCCTCATTGACTAGGCTAATCAATATTTACGCCTAATTAATAATTAGGCTTAAATATAAATTACTACTCTAAACTATTGAATTTTTCTACTTTGGTGATCGATCTTTCAATTTTTTTCAATCAGGGGATTAAATTATTATTTTTTCTGCTTCGGTTCAATTAAAGTTGTCACATCATAAATTGATGACGCAACTTTAACACCTAGGATGAGACTGATTGAAAGACCCTAACTTTTATGAATAAAGATTTAATTTTCTCTAAATATCATTTTGAGTAATAAGGTATGGATTTGATATAATGTTATAGTTGTGGATAATATTTACAAATTTTGCAAAGTAAACAAATTGTCATAAAATATTCGTTTGGTCGGGGAATATTCGTTTTATCAGGAAATATTCATACGACGACACAATCATTGGTGGACCCCATAACAGAATTATTGTCGGAGTTAGATAACGACAGAAATAACTTTTTATAAAAATAACGACAAAACTTTTACCGTTAATTGTTGATACACCCGGTGATAAAAGTACAGTAATATGCGTGGTTGCATATAGTAGCACACGATATTGTACAGTATCTTTGATTATTGATGCTTACGTGAGAAGTCACTTAGTTTTATTCAATTATTGCAACAGTAGTTGATGCATAGTATCTCATATTATTGATTCAATTATTGTCATAATATCATCTGCACAATATTTTATATTATTAAATCAATAATTGAGACGATAAAGTTATTCATATTATTATTTGCATTATTGACAATGTCTAAAAAGTTCTGTCGAGGAAATGGGTTTGGTCACCTAATTCCGCGTCAATAAGGAGAAGTCCTTATCGGAAAGCCCCATCTTTCCTAGGAATGATCTGGTTATTAATATTGTGAGTTATAATATTAGTGATGAATAAATGCTATTAAAAATGTATTTTGTGAAGCCAAGTGAATTGAGATAAATAGAGGTTTTTTTTAAAGTATTTGTTGTAAATTTGGCTTATTATATGGACCCCGACTTACCCATTTTTCAAAATCGTCGGTAGAAAGTTATCTCAGTTTTGTTTTATTACTTATATATATATATATTATAATAAGTTTTGTTTTTCATATAAAATAGAATATATTATATTTTATTATGCATAGTATTGAATAGTACTACATAGTGTTTGCATAGTGCTGCATAGTGCAGCATAGTAAAATCAAAAAAATTCAGAATTCGTCCGTGAATCCTTTATTGTGCACCCATGATTTTCTAATTCAAATATTACTCTGCCATTCTCCTATAAATAGGATGCTTAGTTTTGAAATGAAAATCACACCAGAATTAGAGAATTCTTCTTCTATAATATTGAGCATATTTTTTTAGAGTTTAATGAAGTTTTGAGTATAGAAAACAGTACAAGTTTTCTTCAAGAATATCCACGCTATACTAGTCAGAAATACTCTCCTTTTTAAGGTAAGAGATATTATTTTTGTTCAATATTTGTAAGAAATAATATTTTTTCTCCTATATTCTGTAGTATGTAAGTAATATTATTTCGTTTCAGATTTCGAATTCTACACTCATTTTGTTAAGTATTGCTTCTATACTCCTTGAAATTAGTAGAATATCCTTGAAATTTGCGCTTCATCGAGTATCTTTTCACGAGAATATTTTTCTAAACATTCTTGTTAAGTTTTAACATTTTCATACCAGAGTACTATTCACGGGGTACTATTTGTGATGCCCCCAAAATAGGTATACATCACCCATTCTGAGTCGCCAAATACATGGTACATAAATCAAATACAAACTTCTTTTTATACAAGATAACAACAACAGTAGCTTAGAGTTTTACACCGAATATTGTCTCATAGATGTGTATTCAAACTCAAATGAAGTCCTCATTATATTTATTATCACACTATTTTATAAAATAGTGAGGACTACTATAGCCACCATCTTGGACCGTCACTCTGTTCCCCGACTAGTCCCGGCTACGTTCTTATTTCCTAAAGAGAACAATGAAAGAAAAAGGGTGAGCTCAACTAGCCCAGTAAGAAATATTATGACTAAGATAATGCAGAATAAATTATCGTTAGCCTTCAACAGTATTAAACCGGTAAAATACAATAAACATCAAGTTTAACTGCAGCGGAACAAGCAATCCATTAGAAGAGTCACGTAGAGCATGATATCTACTATTTTCTATGATTTAAAATGTTTTTCATCAACTTTATCGCAAAGACTCAGCTTAATAAATAAACCACATCATCGAATCATCCCTGCACTACGGGCCAAGGATATTCATGTAATCATCAATGGTCATGATTATACCGAATAACCCTTGGTTATAATCATACCAACAATTGTCCATCAATGCACTACATGCCAATATGGACTTTTACCACATCATTTGTAACATTACGGGTCATGATTATACCGAATAATCTCTGGTCATAATCATACCAATCAATAGTACATCTATGCACGTAAGCCACATATGACTTTCATCATAATATAAGCATGAGGATGATGACAATGATATAAGAATTCAATTAAATGAAAACAAAGGATAAATTTTAAAGATTTATAATTTAATTTATCCAGAATTCAATAATGTCCAAATTATCAACATGATACTTCTTTGTGGAGTAAAATTCAAGAATAATATTGTATCAAAAATAATTTGGACAACAAAAAAAATTAATTTTTGTCATGAATAATTCCTGGGGTGAATAGTACCCGAGTGAATAGTACCCTGTGAATAGTACTTCAGGAATAGCACCCCATGAATAGTACTTATGAATAGTACTTCGTGAATAGTACCAGTGAATAGTACTTTGTGAATAGTACCCCATAAATAGTAGTTTGTGAATAGTACCGTATAAATGAATAGTACTCATGGACAGTACTCCGGCATGAAAAGCTTAAAATTTAACAAGAATGTGCAGAAAATATCCTTGTGAAATGATACTAGATGAAGCGCAACTTTCAAGGATATTCTACTAATTTCACGGAGTATAGAAGCAATACTTTAACAAAATGAGGGTAAGACGAGACGAAATAATATTACTCACATACTACAGAGTATAGAAGCAAATATTATTCCTTATGAATACTGATAAAAATAATATCCCTTACCTTAGAAGAAGACTGGATACTGGAATAATGAAGTAGCAAACTTCTCTTCTTTTTTCTCTCTATAGCTTCTGTCTATATAGCGTCTCTCTCTATAATTGCTTGAGTCTTAGTAAATTGGTGAGAATGAAAGAAGAATGAGCTTCTATTTATAGGAAAATATAGTTTCGATAATTACAGGTTTTGGGCTCGAAATATTACAGTATAATACCTTCATCTTTTTTTTTCATTTTTAATTTAGTCCTGCAAGTATTATCAAACTTGCACTGTGACGCCCCAAAAATAGGTATACATCACCCATTCTGAGTCGCCAAATACATGGTACAAAATTCAAATATAACTTAATTATACAACCGTCGTGTAAAATACGACAAAACATAAGCTGAGAGTTTTAATACGAATATTGTCTTATAGACAGTATTCAAACTCAAATGGAGTCTTTATTACATTTATTATCAAACTATTTCACTGAATAGTGAGGACTACTAATGCAAACATCTGGACCATCACTCCGTTCCCCGACTAGTCCCAGTTATATCCTCATTTCCTCAGAAGAAGACTGGATACTGGAATAGTGAAGTAACATACTTCTCTTCTTCTTTCTCTCTATAGCTTCTCTCTCTATAATTGCTCTTGTGAGTCTTAGTGAATTGGTGAGAATGAAGGAAGAATGAGCTTCTATTTATAGGAAAATATAGTTTCTATAATTGCACGGTTTGGGGCTCGAAATATTACAGTATAATACCTTCATCTTTTCCTTTATTTTTAATTTAGTCCTGCAAGTATTATCAAACATGCACCACCTCCCCTAATAGTATATCATGTGAATCAATAGTACAATCATGTGACTCAATAGTTTTATACATGTGAAAAAAATAATAAAAGTATAATACCTTCATCTATACCTCCATTTTTAATTTAGTCATGCAAGTATTATCAATCTTGCACCACCTCCTCTAATAGTACATGTATGTGAATCAATAGTACACACATGTGAACAAATAGTTATAAGCATGTGAATTAATAGCAATTAATTGCTCATTTATCCGATTAATTACCCGATTGGTCAATATAACCTGTAGACATCAATTATTATCAAAATAGATGTCGATTTCTATTAACACTAATAATCCCAACACAATGAAAATATGAATTTTATCTTTAATCAACACGAACTTATTCATCATTAATATTATAACTCACAATATTTAACAACCAGATCATTCTTAGGAAAGAGGGGGCTTTCCGATAAGGATTTCTCCCTATTGGCGCACAATTAAATAACCTCCCCTTTCCTCGACAGAACTTTCTAGACATCATCAATAATGCAAATAATAATATGAATAACTTATCATCTCAATTATTGATTTAATAATATAAATATTATGCAGATGATACTGGGACAATAATTGAATCAATAATATGAGAGATATGATGCAGCAATTACTGTAGCAATAATTGAGTATAACTGAGTGACTCCTCACGTAAGCATCAATAATCAATACCGTGTGCTACTATGAAACCACGCGTATTACTGTACTTTTATCACCGATTATTTTATTACAACTTGCTTACTTTGAAAAAAATTCAAATATCACCCTTAACGTTAACCTTTTATCAATTTAACCATTTACTAAATAGAATAATAATTATAGGAAAATTGAATACTTTCATTTCATAAAATTCGGGATCTCACATGCACCACCTCCCCTAATAGTACATCATGTGAATCAATAGTACATTCATGTGAATCAATAGTTCTATACATGTGAAAAAAATAATTACAGTATAGTACCTTCATCTATACCTCCATTTTAAATTTAGTCATGCAAGTATTATCAATCTTGCACCACCTCCCCTAATAGTACATGCATGTGAATAAATAGTACACATATGTGAACAAATAGTTATAAGCATGTGAATTAATAGCAATTAATTACACATTTAACCGATTAATTACTCGAATATAACCTCCAGACATCAATTATTATCGGAATAGATGTCGATTTCCACTAACACTAATAATCCCCACACAATGATGTTAGTTCCCGGAGGCACAATAGTTATCTAGAAGGAGGGGGGGGGGGGGGGGGGTTGAATAAATATTTAAAAATCTTTTCGTTTTAACTTGTTAGTTGATAATGATTAAAACTTAGCAGAATTAATATTTGTTTTAATCTCCCTTAAGATAGTGAGTTAATGAGAGTGAGGCAGTTATAGCAGTTATGGCAGATATGTCAGTTATAGCAAGAATGTAATATACATAGTCGTTTTAAGTGGTTCAGAGCACTTAAAGCTCCTAGTCCACTCTTCCACTCTTCGAGTAAGAAATCCAATAAGGATGTCTTTTACACTTTCTGAATCACATGGATTCCTTCTAGACCAGCAGTCTAGGAACTTCTTAGTTCACTCTTGAACTCTTCAAGACCAACAGACTTGGCTCTTTATAGTTCACTTAGAACTCTTCAAGTCCTTCTGACTTGGAACTCTTACTTTAGTTGATTGGTAGTTGTTGAGTTCTTGATGGTTACAACTCAGTTGCTGTTAAGTACTTGTTTGAAAGAACTGAGTAGCTGAGCAAGCTTTCTCTTTTTCTTAGATTGTAGAGTTGAGCGAGAGTTCTTGCGCGTTCTTGTTCAATGCTTGCTTGCTCCTTGCATCTGCATATGTTTTGCATATATGTGATCTTCAAATCTATCCGTTGGATCCATCAGTTGAAGCATTAAATGCGTTTGACATTTCTGTACTTTGATGGAGACTTTTCTGTATATCTTCTGAGTTGCATTCTGGCCCACTGACGCAGCAGATACTTTCTCACCTAACACCTGAAAAGGTGTTTTCCTTTTACCAATGGTACTTTCCTTAGCTTTTTCAATACGCTTCTTTGTTGCATACTAAGGATATCTTTTATGCCTTTGGGACTGGTGAGTACTTCAATGTTTAAAACCCATTCCATATTTGTTGGAGATATATCTTTAAACAAAAAGGTAGGGCTTGATGCTTCTGACACACGACAGATGATACTCTACGATCCAGATCGTGGTGTCTTGTTACCTTGGTGCTTGGTCTGATTCTATCAAATAAGAGCACTACGATTTCTCTTAAAGACTTAAACACTACGATCTTCTCTTGATTGCTTTGCAAGCTCTATGTTTTCGAGAGCACACTTCGATCGTTGAGTTGGCTCTGCAATTGTTAGGACCACTCTACGATTTCTGAAGAGGCCCTTCAAGGCAGGCACACTACGATCCTCGATGCTCTACGTTTCTGCCTTGGCTTCTGCAATCTTGATCAGCTTGATGCACTACGATCTCCTCAAAGTCTATCTATTACATCTCAAGATCAACCTAACAACTTTGATCTCTTTATCTATACATTCATTTATAGAATGATACACATTAAGAGTTTAGATCAACCTAACAAATTTGATCTATCACTAAGTCCTTGTACATATATTCCTTGAAGGACTTTACATATAATTATGAGCATTTTAAACATCAAATCAGAATATGCACTCTCCCAACAATCTCCCCCTATTTGATGTTAACATAACCAAGGAGATTTATTGTCATGATTATTAGTTTCTAAATGCATTTGCAAAAAAGTAAACATGACTTAATATTTCAGTGAGCAGCTAAAATTTCTAGAGAATAAACATGAATTTATTGATGTTTGAAGAATATTACAATTTAACTTTACATCAATAAGAATTTAAACTTTAACTTATCTCTATTTCTTTGATTTTTTGCGAGGAGGACTGGCATACTCCTCAACCCTTCTTTTCTTGCTTGCTTCGTCCCTCTTGGATAGATCTTCCAGCTCACTAGGGCTTATCCTAGGATTTAGATCATGCCTGTTCATGAATGCATGATCTCTAGTTGGCATTCTAAGGCCTGTGGTGGTGACATTTTGTGAGCTGATAGCTGGCCCTATATTCCTTATTTGCTGAGCCATTAAAACTTCCTGCTGATCAGATCGTTGAGTCTGTTGGAATTGCCTTGTAGGAGGACTCCTTGAAGCTTGAGTTTGGAATTATCCTCTGCCCCTGCCCTTGCCTTCTTGAACTCCTTCCCCTTTATTCTCCCCCTTTATGTCAACATCAAGGGTTCAAATGTCTTTGGATAGTCGAGTCACTCCTTGGACGAGCTCGTTGAGTTGGCTTTGCGTTTGAGCAATGTCCTCTCGATTTTCCTTGATCAGAGCTTTAGATCGAGCTTCCCTATTTTTGAAGACGACTAGAATATTGTCAGTTTGCTATCCTTGGTTGATGTAGGATTGTTGAAACTCCTTGACAACGGTTTTCAAATTGATGATGTTCTTCATCATAAGTTTATTCTAGGCTTCTTGAGTGTTCTTTAATGCAAGAACAACATCTCTGTGTCTTTTGGCTGCTAGGAAGTGAATATCATCCCTGTCCTTTATGCTTTTAATCATTTCCTTGATAATCTCCCTTAGCTTCTTAGTAAGCTCAGTATTTAGGGTGCCTGGGAGATTGTTTGCAGTAGTGATCATGTTTGTCAGTCTGAGATGAATGCGTTCTGAGTGAGCTTCAAGGCTCTCATCAATGTCCTTGATCACTTTCTTGGATACTTCTGTCAACCCAGCTTTAGTGGGTAGATCTGAAAGTAGTTCACTGAGTTGTAGGTTATTTAAAGGAGGGAATGTTTTCTTGTATTGATCTTGCAAGGAGTAGAGGGCAAGATCAAGGTTGAAGTATTCTTTGGTGGATGAAGAGGGAATATTTGATGGAGGGGGCTTCGTTTGGGTGTCTGAAGCGGGTGGCTCTACAATTTGAGCTTGGGACTCTATGATGTGGCTAGAGTCATCAATCGTAGAGTTGATGGAAGTTGGGATCAATATGAAGTTTGGCACATTTAGTTCATCGATTCATGCAATTTTGGGATTACATGAATCGGGATTGACTTTTAATCGATTTAAAACTACTTTCAACCAGCTTGGAAATTCATAAATCTGGCTGAAGAAAGACAGTGGATAGTGATTCACTCTAAATAGGATGGGGATAGATAATACCTCATGCACCATCCTTGAGGAGGGACCATTTGTTATCAGCTTCTCGGCAAAGTTGAATTTTCCTGGAAATCCATGAGCTAGCACAGAGATGGCTAGATATTCTTTGAAGCTCCAAAACATATGACTCCATGAGTTTAGAATTTGAGCTTGATGATAGGGCATCATGGGGAGATAGGGGAACAGCTGATTGTAAATATAACTCCTATACCCATCACGGCCCACGCCTGTGATCTCAAGTTCATCATCATCTTTGTCTTCCTCTTCTTCTCCATCTTCTTTTGAGGATTCCACTATGTCAATGACTTCCTTTTGACTTTCTTGTTCAGGATCTCCCTCATTTTTTGCATGAGCAGCTTCTTCTGTAATGGGGATATCATGAGGCTCCCCTTCAACATGATCATCCATCTGCAGGACTAATGGCTCCCCCTCAGCTAGAGCATTTTCTATCATGAGAACTTTAGGTATTTCCTCAGCTTGAGTATTTTCTAAGGTGAGAACTTCAGGTGTCTCCCCCTCAGCTTGAGCTATGTCCTTTTGGCTTTCTTTGGATAGTTCCTTTATAGCAGCCATCTTTTTGTCTTCCTCTTTGAGTACTCCTTCATTGATAACGATGTATTTCGTCTTGGTTTTCTAGGTTGAGCCATAGCCTCAGGACCTCCTTGAGCTTCAGCTCTGTCCTGTTGATCAGTCAGAACATCTGGTGCAGCAGCTTCCTTGCTTGAGGTGTTCGGTCTGGTCTCTACGATCGGTAGAGACTCAACGATCGAAGAGACAGATGGCCTCTTGGACTTGTGACTGATTTTGTTCTTCTTTAGCAGCTATGATATGGTAGCTCTATCTTCATCAGCCTCGGCCTGCTGTTCTTTCTTTCTTAGGATCCTCAGAGTCTCAATATCAAAGGACTCTATAGGTATGTCAGTGGTAGACCCTTGAGGTTCTTCTACCATTCTAGTCTTTAGCTTCCTCTTGCCCTTGTTTTTTCTGATAAGGGCAGTTGATTCTTCCTTGTTGGTCTCTTCTTCAGTCTCTTTGACGACTGCCATATTTCCTGGAATCCCTGATTCCTTTAGATCACTAGTTCGACCACTGGACTCAGTCATCATGCGTATATTTTTAGTTGGATTCCTTTTCCATTTTACAAATAATTGCTGGGTCATTCGTCTGTTTGATTTGATGGACTCTCCTTCATCGTCCCCAATCTTATCACCTAGAGCAGATTATAGGATGATACTTATAAATCGCCCGTAGAGCATCTTTTGAGATCCCTTTGTCTTCTTCGAGCTAAGAATCCATTTTTGTAGCCATTTCAGCAGTAAAGCTCCATAGTTAAGCTGTATCCCACAGCTTATGGCAGTCATGAGCTTTAGCTGCACCTCATTTACAGAATCGTGCCCAGTGCTTTTGTAACATACACACTTCCCAATAATATCAGCCAGAAATTTGTACCTCTGAGGAAATTCCTTCTTCTTGTATCCTTTGACAGTGGGGAATTTCTTATGATGCATCTTCTTAAGTCCTACATGGAAATCGATGCCATCTAAAAACCAAAAACCTTCGGATTTGAAGCCTAGGGCTAGGTTGATGTTCTCAGCCTTTAGTTTGATTTCCACGTCCTTGACTCTCATCGTGAGGACTTCATTTTTGAATACTCCATTTCTATAAAACTCCTTTATTAACTTTGGGTAGATCCATGTGCTCGTACCTAGAGCGTCTTCTAGACCAGCCTTCTTTAATAATGTCAGAATCTTGTGAAATTTGGGGTCAGCGGTTTTGAACTCGTCAAAGCATAGTCTATAACCAGAGACGACGTTGGAGGCTGCCATTCCTTTCGTTGAAAGGAGTATGGTTGTTTGATCTTTCTTCGGGGTTAGGGTTTCTGCTTGTAGAGAGGAAGAGAGGAGAGAGAAAAGCTTTTTGAACTTCTGATTTCAAAAAGGCATTTTCAAACTGTACTTGTAACTTCCCTCTCTTTATTTTGTTTAGTGGGGCAGGTGTCGAATTCTGCTTGGCTCTACGAATCTGACTGAAGAGGATTGTACTGAATTACCCTTAGCTCCTTCTGAGCTAATTGTCCTTAGTGAGGACTACGATCATTGAGGTAGCCTTTGCGATCGTTGAGTTTGCTCAGCATTCATCGTGTTTGTCCGATAGTCGTCGTGTCTGAACTACGATCGTTGAGTCTGTCCAGCAGTCATTGTGTCTGAACTGATCGTCGAGTCTATCCGGATCCTTGTGATGAGTTTTTGACTTAGCATTCTTTTAAGGTAACTCAGGAAGGGCCAACCTCATAGAGTGAATCAAGGGTTAGGTTTGTTCCTGAGGCGCTTATCAGATGGGTTGATTTGTTTTTGAACTTTCTCATCGTAGGATGCTCCTTTGTTTTGTTGATGGGATTCTACCATCATTGAGTCTGTGTTACTGCAACTCTACGATCGTTAACTTCCCTTGATCATATCTATAATTTCAACCATAGCCTTTATATCTGCATGGTTAGCACACACTAGAGCATATATTTCATGGTTATAAATTAAGCATTCCTAGCTCACTTATTAACTTGTTAAATCTGGATTCATCTAGAGGCTTTGTAAAGACATCAACAAGTTGATTTTCAGTAAGGATATATTGTAAAGATATAGTTCCATTTTGCACATGATCCCTAATGAAGTGATACCTTATTTCTATATGCTTAGTCCTAGAATGCATGGCATGATTATGAGTTATTACTATAGCAGTTATGGTAGATATGGCAGTTATAGCAAGAATGTAATAGACACAGTCGTTTTAAGTGGTTCAGATCACTTAAAGCTCCTAGTCCACTCTTCTACTCTTAGAGTAGGAAATCCACTAAGGATTTCTTTTACACTTTCTGAATCACACGGATTCCTTCTAGACCAGCAGTCTAGGAACTTCTTAGTTCACTCTTGAACTCTTAAAGTCCAGTAGACTTGGCTCTTTATAGTTCACTTAGAACTCTTCAAGTCCTTCTGACTTGGAGCTCTTACTTCAGTTGATTGGTAGTTGTCGAGTTTTTGGTGGTTGCAACTCAGTTGTTATTAAGCACTTGTTTGAAAGAACTGAGTAGCTGAGCAAGCTTTCTCTTTTTCTTAGATTGTAGAGTTGAGCGTTGAGAGTTCTTGCGCGTTCTTGTTCAATGTTTGCTTGCTCCTTGCATCTGCATATGTTTTGCATATATGTGATCTTCAAATCTATCCGTTGGATCCATCAGTTGAAGCATTAAATGCGTTTGACATTTCTATACTTTGATGGAGACTTTTCTGCATATCTTCTGAGTTGCATTCTGGCCCACTGACGCAGCAGATACTTTCTCACCTAACACCTGAAAAGGTGTTTTCCTTTTACCAATGGTACTTTCTTTAGCTTCTTCAATACGCTTCTTTGTTGCATACTAAGGATATCTTTTATGCCTTTGGGACTGGTGAGTACTTCAATGTTTAAAACCCATTCCATATTTGTTGGAGATATATCTTCAAACAAAAAGGTAGGGCTTGATGCTTCTGACACACGACAGATGATACTCTACGATCCAGATCGTGGTGTCTTGTTACCTTGGTGCTTGGTCTGATTCTATCAAATAAGAGCACTACGATTTCTCTTAAAGACTTGAACACTACGATGTTCACTTGCTTGCTTTGCAAGCTCTCTACGTTTCCGATAGCACACTTCGATCGTTGAGTTGGTTCGGCAATCGTTAGGACCACTCTACGATTTTCGAAGAGGCCCTTCAAGGCAGACACACTACTATCCTCGATGCTCTACGTTTCTGCCTTGGCTTCTACAATCTTGATCATCTTGATGCACTATGATCTCTTCGAAGCCTATCTATTACATCTTAAGATCAACCTAACAGCTTTGATCTCTTTATCTATACATTCATTTACAGAATGATACACATTAAGAGTTTAGATCAACCTAACAAATTTGATCTATCACTAAGTCCTTGTACATATATTCCTTAAAGGACTTTACATATAATCATGAGCATTTTAAACATCAAATCAGAATATGCACTCTCCCAACAAATGGAAATATCAATTTCATCTGTAATCAACACGAACTTATTTATCATTAATATTATAACTCACAATATTTAACAACCAGATCATTCCCAGGAATGAGGGGGCTTTCCGATAAGGATTTCTCCCTATTCGCGCGCAATTAGGTGACCAAACCACTCCTTGACAGAACTTTCTAGACATTGTCAATATTGGAAATAATAATATGAATAACTTTGTCGTCTCAATTATTGATTTAATAATAATAAATATTATGCAGATGATACTGGGACAATAATTGAATCAATAATATGAGAGATATTTGGCAACAATTACTATAACAATAATTGAGTATAATTGAGTGACTTCTCGCGTAAGCATCAATAATCAATACTGTGTGCTACTATGCAACCACGCGTATTACTGTTTTTTACCACCGGGTAGTTCAACAGTTTAACGGTAAAACTTTTGCCGTTATTTTTATAAAAAGATAATTTTGTCATTTTTTAAATACGATAATACTTTCGTTGTGGGGTCCACTAATGATTGTGTCATCGTACGAATATTCCCTGTTAAAACAAATATTCCCCGACCAATCGAATATTATATAACCACTTGCTTACTTTGCAAAATTTGTAAATATTACCCACAACTATAACATTATATCAAATCCACACCATAATATTCAAAAATATATTTCGAGAAAAATTAATCTTTATTCATAAAAGTTGGGGGCTTACAACCTCCCCTTCTTATGAAATTTCATCCTAGAAATTAGGGTGCGTACCTGGTATGTCGAAGATGTGAGGATACCTTGACTTCATTTCAGATTCTAACTCCCAGGTCATTTCCTCAACATCGTGGTTTCTCCACAAAACTTTGACTTGAGGTATAACCTTGGAGCATAGAATATGATCCTTCTTATCCAAGATTTTAACAGGTACCTCCTCAAATGTTAAATCTTCCGTTATCTCGTTCAGTTCTAATTCAATAATGTGGTTCGGGTCTTTCACATATTTACGTAACATAGATATGTGAAAAACGTTATGAACATGAGACATACTTGGCGGTAAGGCGAGTCTATAGGTCACAATTCCTACTCGATCGAGGATTAACAATGGGCCAATGAATCGAGGATTGAGCTTTCCTCTCTTTCCAAATCTCGTAACTCCTTTCCATGGAGCAACACGTAACAACACATGATCTCCAATATTGAATTCCACGTCCTTTCGATGAAGATCAACATAACTCTTTTATCGATCTTGTGAGGTTTTTATACGTTGTCAGATCGTTTGAATCCTTTCCGTAGTCATACGTACCAACTCCGGTCCCAACAACGTTGCTTCACCCATCTCATCCCAGTATACTAGAGAACAACACTTTCTTCCATACAACGCCTCAAATGGAGCCATGCTAATACTTGGTTTATAACTGTTGTTGTAGGAAAACTCCACCAATGGTAAGAACTTGTCCCAACTTCCTTTGAAGTCAAGGACACAAAGTCTTAATAAATCTTCAAGAGTTTGAATATTCCTCTCCGACTGCCCGTCCGTTTGAGGATGATATGCCGAACTAAATCGTGAATCCGTGCCCATAGCGTTTTGCAAACTAACCCAAAATCGTGAAGTGAATCTTGGGTCTCAATCAAAAACTATGGATACTGGCATACCATGCAATCTTAAAATCTTGTTTATGTACATATGAGCAAGATGTTCAAGTGTATAAGTTTCTTGCATCGGTAAGAAATGAGCAGACTTGGTCAATCTATCAACAATGACCCAAATTGCATCTATGCCTTGAGAAACCTTGGGAAGACCAGTAACAAAATCCATGGTAATATGCTCCCACTTCTATTCTGGAATTTCAAGTGGTCGCAATGGACCTTTTGGCACTTGATGCTCTGTCTTGACTCGTTGAAAAGTTAGAAACCTTAAGATAAACCCCGCTATCTCTTTCTTCATATTTCTCCACCAAAATGTATGTCGAAGATCATGATACATTTTGGTACTCCCAGGATGGATTGCAAACGGTGTGTTGTACGCCTCCATCATGATTTTATACTTCAAGTCAGAATCGTTAGGAACAAAAAGTCTGGAGTTGACTCAAAGTATTCCTTCTTCATCGATTCTTTCTTCCAGAATAGCACCTTCTTGCACTTTCTTCCTCATACGCATCAGCTCCAGGTCTGTAGCTTGAGAAGCTTTAACTTTATCGATTAAAGTCGGTTCTACTCGTATATTCGACATCATCACATGGGTCCCTTGAGTCTTTAACTCTATCTCCATCCTTTGTAAGTCATACAAAATGGGCATTTACGTTGACAATATCGCACTCGTACCCGCATATGATCTTCTACTCAATGCGTCAGCTACTACATTCGCTTTTCCAAAATGGTATTGAATGGTATGATCATAATCTTTCAATAGCTCAAGTCATCGTCATTGCCGCATGTTGAGTTCCTTTTGAGTGAAGAAATATTTGAGGCTTTTATGATCTGTATAGATCTCCACCTTCTCTCCATACAGGTAATGCCTTCAAATCTTAAGCGCAAACTGCCAACTCTAGATCATGAGTAGGATAATTCCTCTCATATTCTTTGAGTTGTCGTGAGGCATAGGCTATGACTTTCCCATATTGCATGAGAACTCATCCTAACCCTTTGCCTGAAGCATCACTGTAGATGAAAAATCCCTCCGAGCCAGATGGTATTGTCAGAACAGGTGCTGAAATGAGTCTCCTCTTGAGTTCTTGAAAACTCTTCACATATTCCTCGCTCCAACCAAATTTTGTATCTTTCTGAGTCAGCTGAGTTAATGGAGTAGTGATTCGATAAAACCCTTCTACGAATCTCCGATAATAACCAGCTAAGCCAAGAAAGCTACGTACTTCGATCACTGACTTAGGTTTCTCCCAGCTTTGAATTGCTTCAATATTTGCTAGGTCAACATATATTCCGTGATTTGATATTACGTGACCAAGGAATGCTACTTCTTCAAGCCAGAACTCGCATTTCTTCAACTTGGCATATAAATTGTTTTCACTAAGCTTTTGGAGTATCAGCCTCAAGTGTTTCTCATGATCTTCACGACTTTTGGAGTAAATAAGGATGTCATCAATAAAGATGACCACAAAGTGATCCAAATATTCCTTGAATACTCGGTTCATCATATCCATGAAGGCAGCAGGAGCATTAGTCAATCCAATAGACATGACTAGGAATTCATAATGCCTGTACCGAGTTCTGAAAGCAGTCTTTGGAATGTCATCAGTTTAATCTTTAATTGATGATATCCAGAACGAAGATCGATCTTTAAAAAGAATTTGATGCCTTGCAACTGGTCAAACAGATCATCAATACGAGGTAATGGGTACCTATTTTTGATGGTGACATGATTCAACTCCCGATAATCAATAGAAAGTCGCATACTTTCATCTTTCTTCTTCATGAATAGTACAGGAGCACCCCAAGGAGACGTACTAGGGTGAATGAAACCGATGTCTAAAAATTCCTGCAGTTGGGTTTTTAACTCCTGAAGTTCAATAGGAGCTATTTGATATGGGGCTTTGGAAATGAGTTTTGTACCGGGTTCAAGGTCGATACAAAATTCAATTTCACGCTCTGGGGGTAGGCCAGGAAGTTCTTCAGGGAATACGTCAGGAAATTTATTAATAATAGAAATATCATTCAAATCTGACGTATTTTCATTTAAATCCGTGGCATGGGCTAAGAAAGCTTGACATCCGTTTTTCAATAAACGAATAGCTTTATGGCTTGATATGACAGTGATTGACTTTAGTGGTTTGGTTGCTTGAATTCTCATAATAGGTTGGTTAGGAATATGAAAGCTAACAACCTTACAAAAATAATCAATTTTTGCATGATGAGTAGTTAACTAATCAATCCCTAAAATCACATCAAATGCAAGTATTTTCAAAGAGATAAGGTCAACAGGTAATGTGCGAGTGCCGATTTGGATCAAACAAGACTTATAAACAGTGAATGTAATGAATGTTTCTCCGAACAGAGTTTTAACAGATAAGTCAAAGTCTAATTTCTTTGGAGTCAAATTTAAATGTTGAGCGCAAGTAGGAGAAATAAAAGAATGGGCAGAATCGGTATCAAATAAGGTATAGACTTCGCTAGAGTTTATAATTAGCTTACCCGTGATCACCTCGTTCAGATTCCTCACTTTTTGGGAGGTTACGACAAACGCTCTCTCTTAAACTATCGGTTTTGTCTTGTCTGGGACGGCCTTTGATGCCTCCATCCTAGCTGGACTTGACTTCGGTGCATGAAAAAATCGGGCTAGGTGACCTTCTCTTCCATAATTATAACATGCTTTGGACTGCTGCGTACAGTTTGGATTGATGTGTCCCTCCCCTCCGCATTTGTACTATACGACCGGTGGTCATTCTCCTTCCTTAACAACAAGTGCTGGTGCTGACGTCCTTCCATCATTATTGAATCTCCTCTTCTTGAAATTCCCACTTTTATTGTCTTGGCCATGATTACCACCGAAGTGGTTACCATTTCTAGCATGCTGACTTCCACCACGTTTGTTGTCATCTCTTCGACGACTGCTACCACTGGTATTATCATTTTGTTGGCTGCTCTCTCTTGGTTGGGTTGACTCGTTATCACGTTATAATAATTGAGCCCTATTTACAACATCTGAATACAACACAGTTTGTGAGAAATTAGGTATTAACGTATCTCAGGTTTCAAACCTCTTAGAAACATCCGCGTCATTCTCTCCTCATTATCAACTAAGTGGGATGCAAACTGGTACAACTCGGCAAACTTAGCTTCGTACTATGACACGGTCATATTGTTTTGCTCCAGCTTGATGAACTCTACCTCCTTCATGTGACGAATACTTTTGGGAAAGTACTTATCGTTGAACAGTTCTTGGAACTTCTCCTAAGATATGAAGGTGGCAAAGGGAACCTTTTGCTCCTCGGAGCATCCCAAGACATCAAATATGTTGGTGATCTGCTTTATCCATGTCTCTACTTTAAGTTGTTTTAGCTCTCCGATAAACTCCGGTGGTCCCAGCTCCTTCCACCTGCATTTTGAATAGGAGTCGTTCTCGCCTGATGTTGCATGAATTGCATAAAGCCTCTGAACATCCCATCATTCATCATTTGGTCAGCGTTGTTGTTGTCCTGAGGATTATTGCCATCCTGATGCACATTATCCTGGGTATTGATCATTGGTGACTCAACGGTCTCATGTGCTTCATTGCTTATCTCAACATTTTTGGATGCCCTTTTCAAATACTGCCACAATAAAAGGTTAATTGACATGTCACATATTATCCATATACTCTGACCGACAAAATAAATACCAAATAAACTTCGGTAGGTCATACTAGCGAAGGAATTTCCCGTCTCTCACCTCCTAGTTCTAGTCTCACATCTCGACTAGGGATCATATCCTAAGCTTTGATACCAACTGCGACGCCCCAAAAATAGGTTTACATCACCCATTCTGAGTCGCCAAATACATGGTACATAAATCAAATACAAACTTCTTTTATACAATACGACAACAGCGTAGCTTAGAGTTTTTACACGAATATTGTCTCATAGACAATATTCAAACTCAAATGAAGTCCTCATTACATTTATTATCACACTATTTTATAAAATAGTGAGGACTACTATAGCCACCATCTCAGACCGTCACTCTATTCCCCGACTAGTCCCGGCTACGTTCTTATTTCCTGAAGAGAACAATGAAAGCAAAAGGGTGAGCTCAACTAGCCTAGTAAGAAATATTATGACTAAGATAATCTAGAATAAATTATCGTTAGCCTTCAACAGTATTAAACTGAAAAAATATAATAAACATCAAGTTTAACTGCAGCGGAACAAGCAATCCATTAGAAGAGTCAAGTAGAGCATGATATCTATTATCTTCTATGATTTAAAATGTTTTTCATCAACTTTATCGCTGAGACTCATCTTAATAAATAAACCACATCATCGAATCATCCCTACACTACGGGCCAAGGATATTCATGTAATCATCAATGGTCATGATTATACCGAATAACCCCTAGTTATAATCATACCAACAACTGTCCATCAATGCACTACAGGCCAATGAGGACTTTTACCACATCATTTGTAACATTACGGGTCATGATTATACCGAATAATTCCTGGTCATAATCATACCAATCAATAGTACATCTATGCACGTAAGCCATAGATGACTTTCATCACAATATAAGCATGAAGATGATGACAATGATATAAGAATTATATTAAATGAAAGCAAAGGATAAATTTTAAAAATTTATAATTTAATTTATCCAGAAATCAATAATGTCTAAATTATCAACATGATACTGCTTTGTAGAGTAAAATTCAAGAATAATATTGTATCAAAAATGATTTGGACAACAAATAAATCAATTTTTGTCATGAATAATATCCCGGGGTGAACAATACCCGGGTGAATAGTACTTCAGGAATAACACCCCGTGAATAGTACTTCATGAATAGTACTTTGTAAATAGTACCCCGTGAATAGTAGTTTGTGAATAGTACCGTATAAATGAATAGTACTCATGGACAGAACTCCGGCACGAGAAGGTTAAAATTTAACAAGAATGTGCAAAAAATATCCTTGTGAAACGATACTAGATGAAGCACAAATTTCAAGGATATTCTACTAATTTTACGGAGTATAGAAGCAATACTTTAACAAAATAAGGGTAGTACGAGACGAAATAATATTACTCATATACTACAGAGTATGGAAGAAAATATTATTCCTTATGAATACTGAAAAAAATAATATATCTTACCTCAGAAGAAGACTGGATACTGGAATAGTGAAGTAGCAGACTTCTCTTCTTCTTTCTCTCTATAGCTTCTCTCTATAGCGTCTCTCTCTATAATTGCTCTTGTGAGTCTTAGTAAATTGGTGAGAATGAAAGAAGAATGAGCTTCTATTTATAGGAAAACATAGTTTCGATAATTGCACGTTTTGGGGCTCAAAATATTACAGTATAATACCTTCATCTTTTTTTTCATTTTTAATTTAGTCCTGCAAGTATTATCAAACTTGCACCACCTCCCCTAATAGTACATCATTTGAATCAATAGTTCTATACATGTGAAAAAAAATAATTACAGTATATTACCTTCATCTATACCTCCATTTTAAATTTAGTCATGCAAGTATTATCAATCTTGCACCACCTCCCCAAATAGTACATGCATGTGAATAAATAGTACACACATGTGAACAAATAGTTATAAGCATGTGAATTAATAGCAATTAATTGCTCATTTATCCGATTAATTACCCGATTGGTCAATATAACCTCCAGACATCAATTATTATCGGAATAGATGTCGATTTCCACTAACACTAATAATCCTCACACAATGAAAATATCAATTTCATCTTTAATCAACACGAACTTATTCATCATTAATATTATAACTCATAATATTTAACAACTAGATCATTCCCAGGAAATAGGGGGCTTTTCGATAAGGATTTCTCCCTATTGGCGCGCAATTAGGTGACCAAACCTCTCCTTGATAGAACTTTTTAGACATTGTAAATATTGCAAATAATAATATGAATAACTTTGTCGTCTCAATTATTGATTTAATAATAATAAATATTATCTGAGATGATCTTTGGGACAATAATTGAATCAATAATATGAGAGATATTATGTAGCAATTCTCAGAGTAATAATTGAGTATAAGCGAGTGACTTCTCATGTAAGAATCAAAAATCAATACAGTATTACTACTATGAAACAACGCAGTATTCATTGTTTTCTTTTACCACCGGGTAGTTCAACAGTTTAACGGTAAAACTTTTGCTGTTATTTTTATAAAAAGATAATTCTGTCATTTTCTAAATACGACAATACTTCCATTGTGGGGTCCACTAATGATTGTGCCATCGTACGGATATTCCCTGGTAAAACGAATATTCCCCAACCAATCGAATATTATATAACCACTTTCTTACTTTGCAAAATTTATAAATATTACCCACTATAGACACTCGAAATTTCCTGCACACCTGTCACTGACATTGCAGGAGGGCAGATTCGTCTTTCAGAGATAATCCTGGAAGATAGCTCACATCCAGTCCGGATACTACCAGAAATCCAGTCTCAACCCCAGAACACACACCGAGAGTATCAGTTCCAACCTCGGAGATAACCTCGAGTCATGCAGTTCCAATACCAGAAATTCCACCTGAGAAGACCGATCCATCTCGGAGATAACCCCGAAATATTCAGTCTCAGTCCCAACATTGGGATTAGCAAGTACCAACCTTGGAGATAACTCCAAGGAATGCAATTCCGGCGATAACCCCAAAAATGCTTGTTTCAAATGCAAGCAATCAGCTTCAACCTCGACACTCACACCGAGGTACTTAGTACAAGACCCAAAGATAACATCGGGAAGACAGGCACACCTCAGAGATGACACTGAGGACCTACAACACTTACAATGGTCAATCTCGGAGATAACCACGAACAACGTCTGTCATGTCAATGAGCCGGCGATAACCCCGGTGAGGGGCAAAGTCGTTATCTTGCCACCTTGACGCCACATCGTATCGTCTCAACATTTTAATACATACATTTCTACACAGCAATGTCCCACAAGAACAAATGATGTCCAATCCCGAGTGATTATTATGCAGGATAACGGATAGAATTTGAAGCATTAAGACCGAAGGGCATGGTCCCATCTTCCTGACTTCATCTGACCTCTAATCTCATGTCATTCACAGAACTCTAAAACAGCGGCGGTCCAAAATAGGTCTTACATACCTCAGTCGAATGCCCAAATTGCAATTCTAAAAGTTTGAGAGGACATTATAGTGCATGTGTGTAAGTACTTCGAGACAATGGGACCCACGAAGCCCGGGGCAACCCAGCTAGTCGTAGGTACAACTGCGGCTAGTCGTAGGTACACCTGCGTCTCCCCCTTCTATAAGTAGAGGGCTTGGGGTGGCCATTTTGTAAGAGAAATCGGCGAGGAAGCCCTATCAAATTTGCTCTATATTCACCCTACATTGAGTGCTTTCTCATTTTAAACACTTGTCAGCTCACATATAGCTTCTTTTTGTATCGGCGAGAGCCGAGTGTTCATCCCTTTAAAGATATAGGAGTCTTCTTTGGCAGCCCACTGTAAGCCTTCTCACACATTTTAAAGCCTTTCTCTTCATCTTTGCACACACTTTTTGTGACGCCCCCAAAATAGGTATACAACACCTATTCTGAGTCGCTAAATACATGGTACAGAAAACAAACTACAACTTCAATAATACAATTATCGTGCAAAATACGACAACACATATTATGAGTTTAAATACAAATATTGTCTTCTAGACAATATCCACACTCAAATAAGTCCTCATTACAATTATTCAAACACTATTTTACAGAAATAGTGAGGACTGCTAAAACATATTTCTAGAACCATCACTCCATACCCCGACTAGATCCTGCTATGTTCTCACCTCCTAAGAAGAAAAATGGAACAAAAAGGAAAAGGGTGAGCTCAACTAGCCCAGTAAAGAATATTATGACTAAGATAATATACAACAAATTACCATTAATCTTCAACAGGGAAAAATCTGATAAAATATAATAGACAACAAGTTTTAGATCAACAACTACAGCGGAAACAACAATCTATTAGAAGGGTCAAGTAGAGAATGAGTTCTACTATCTTCTAATATTTAAAAGTCCAACATCAATATTTTATCCCTGTAACAACAATCAATATACATCTTTAATCAAATATTCATCTTTGCACTACAGGCCAAAGATATTCATTTGTATCACCAGTTGATCATGTTCATCTCAACACCTGTTCATCTTTTCACTACAGGCCAAAGATATTCATCAGTTAATCATTCATCTTTGCACTACAGGCCAAAGATATTCAGTAATATCATCATTTAGGACTGAGGATGATGAAAAATATTTTAAAAAAAACGAATCCAGTGGGAAAAAATAACAAATATTAGAGATTCGTATTACAGTTTATCTAATATTCAATAATACTCCATAATAACCAATTTTGAAGAAAAATTCAAGAATAAAGATCAAAACATGGATACAATCAAAGATAGTAACCATAATAGACATCTTGGACAAAAAGGAGAAAATTTCATTTTTCGGTGAATAATGTCGATGATAGTGAATAGTGTCGTTATCGTGAATAGTGTATAATTATCGTGAATAGTAACCCTGACACAAAAAGTTTAAAATTTGATAAAAAGTTCAAACCAATATTTTGGCATAATGTTGTTGAAGAAAATAATATCATTTAAGAAGAAATAACATCCCTTACCTCAAAATAATCGTACTTATTTCGAATTTAGGTATATAGTCTTGTCTTGTGAAACTTGTCTTGAATATCAACTCTCAAAGTATCAAAATACTCACAAAAAATAAACTCGATAATCTAGAGAGAAAAAAACTTGTTTACGGTGTGATTTTGAATTCTAACTTTGGCCTTTATTTATAAGAAAATGCTAGAAGCATGAAAGGAGACTAAAATAATAAATTAATATTATTTCTTTTCAAACTTTCTATGCACACCTTCACCAACCAAGCCAGCCAAATATGAAAAATAATAGCAGCCCACATGCTTGAAAAACCAAAAAGTGGGTCCCACCCATAATTTAATAAAAATCATTTTATTTTCCGAAACTTCAGTAATTCATAGAAAATAGCCCGTTTATTAGAAAAATACAAATTTTATGTCCATTCTGCCTGAAATCAAATTCTCTACAACTTTGTAGCTTTGAGTTTTTCCAAATTCCAAACATAAAATATCTGAAATCAACAAACGGATAATTTTTAATACCTCAACACTGACAAAATACTGATAAAACACCTCAGCATTAATTCCTTCATTTTTATCCACATAAAAATAAATATATCCATCATTTATATCCACATAAAATAAATATTTCCTTATCATATAAATTAATAATTAATTATTCACAAATAATATTACAGAATCACAATTATGACAACCAAGCCGTTCCCAGGAAAGAGGGGGCTTTCCAATAAGAATTTCTCCTTCTTGGGCGGCATGAATTAGATGACCAAACCTCTCCTTGACAGAACTTTCTAGACATTGCCAATAATGCTATCTAATAATATTATTCAAATAATATGAATTATTGATCTGATAATAGAAAATACTGTGCAGTGATAATTATTGAAACAACAATAATATAAAATATCAACGCAATAATTATTGAATCAATAAAATAAAATATTGAACAGTAATTATTGTAACAATTATTGAGTAGTGCCTTCTTACGTAAGAATCAATAATTCAAAAATATTGTGCATCCATGCGTATTACTGTATTTTAACCACCGGGTATTCCAACGGTGTTAACGGTAACAACTACGCCGTTATTTATAAAAACTCAAACTTGTCGTTTTTTTCATCCGACAGTTATTCCGTTATTCTGATGGACAGTTGTTGGCATGATCATGACCATTAATGAATACATAAATATTCTTGGCCCGTAGTGCATGGATAATTGTGGTCATGATACTAAAGAATATCCTTGGCCGTAGTGCAGGGGTGATTCGATGATGTGGAATATTTATTAAGCTGAGTCTCAGCGATAACAGTGATGAAAAACCTTTTTAATCATAAAAGATAGTAGATTTTATTTTTTACTTGACTCTTTTAATGGATTGCTTGTTTCGCTGCAGTTAAACTTGATGTCTATTATATTTTATCAGTTTAACATTGTTGGAGACTAATGATAATTTATTCTGCATTATCTTAGTCATAATATTTCTTCTTTGGGCTAGTTGAGCTCACCCTTTCTTTCCTTTGTTTCTCTTGAGAAATGAGAATATAGCTGGGACGAGTCGGGGAACGGAGTGATGGTCCAAAGGATAGCATTAGTAGTCCTCACTATTCTTTGAAATAGTGTGATAATAATTGTAATGAGGACTCCTTTTGAGTTTGTATAATCTCTAGTAGATAATATTTGTATTCAAACTCACAGTTTATGTTTTGTCGTATTGTACACGACAGTTGTATTAGTAAGTTGTATTTAAATTCTGTACCATGTATCTGATGACCCAAGATGGGTGATGTATACCTAATTTTGGGGGCATCACAGTTGGTATCAAAGCTTAGGGATATGATCCCTGGCTAAGATGTGAGACTAGAACTAGGAGGGGAGAGACGGGGAATTCCTTCGCAAGTATGACCTACTTAAATTAATTTTATATTTAAAGTGGTTGGTCAGAGTTTAGAGATATTATGTTACATGTCAATTAACCTTTGTTTTGTGACAGTATCTGAAAATGACATCTGAAAATGTTGAGAATAGCAATGGAGCACAAGGGACTGTTGAGTCTCCACATATCAATAATAAGGAGAATGTGCATCAGGAAGGCGATAATTATCATGCAAACAACAACACTGACCCAATGATGAATGATGGATTGTTCAGAGGCTTTATGCAATTCATGCAACAACAGACGAGAGCGGCTCCTGTCCAAAATGTAGGTGGAAACACTTTGGAAACTCTTGGCGGTCACCGCTAAGCAGATTCAAGGAGTTCGCTTTGGAGTTTAAGGGAGAGCCAAAACCACTTATGGCGGAAGCATGGATAAAGCGTATCACCAAGATATTTGATGTCTTGGGATGCTCCGAGGAAGCAAAAGGTTCCCTTCTTGCCTTTATGTTGAGCGGAGAAGCGATTCTTGGTGGAAATCGGTAAAACGTACTCAACTCCGTCTTGAAGATGTCTTGGGAGAAGTTCCAAGAGTTGTTCAACGACAAATACTTTCCCGAAAGTATTCGTCACACATGAAGGAGGTGGAGTTTATCAAATTGGAGTAAAACAATATGACCGGTAATCGCAATACGAGGCAAAATTTGCGGAGTTATCCGGTTTACGTCCCCACTTGGTGGATAATGAAGAGAGATGACGTGAATGTTTTTAAGAGGTTTGAAGCGGGAGATACGTCAACATCTTATTTCTCATAAACTGTGTTTATATTCAGATGTTGTAAATAGGGCTCAGTTGGTGGAGCGCGATAACGAGTCAACGCAACCAAAAGAGAGCAGCCAACAAAATGATAATACCAGTAAGAGTAGTCATCGAAGCGGTGACAACAAGCATGGAGGGAATCAACAAGCAGAAAATGGTAACCACTTGGTGGGTAATCGTAACAAAATAATAAGAATGGACATTTCAAGAGGAGATTCAACAATGATGGAAAGACGTCGAAGCACCGATTACCGTTGTTAAGGAAGGAGAAAGACCACCTATTATATGCTTCAAATGCGGAGGGAGGGACACATCAGTCCAAATTACGCGATGTCGTCAAAAGCATGTTATAATTGTGGAAGAGAAGATCACTTAGCCTGATTTTGTCGTTCACCGAAGACAAATTCAACTAGGATGGAGGCACCAAAGGTACATCCCCGAAAAGTCAAAGCCATGGTAGTGCAAGGAGGCGTTTGTTGTGACCTCCCGGAGAGCAAGGAACCCGAATGAGGTCATCACGGGTAAGCTTATCATAAACTCTAGCGAAGTCTACACTTTATTTGATCTGGGGTTCTACCCATTCTTTTATTTCTCCTACTTGCGTTCAACGATTAAATTTAACTCCGGAGAAATTAGACTTTGACTTATCTGTGGAAACTCCGTTGGGAGAAACCTTCATTACATCCACGGTTTATAAGTCTTGTTTGGTTCAAGTTGGTACCCACACATTACCTGTCGATCTTATTGCATTAAAAATACTTGCATTTGATGTAATTCTAGGGATTGATTGGTTAACTACTCATCATGCAAAAATTGATTATTTTCGTAAGGTTGTTAGCTTTCATATTCCTAATCGACCTATTATGCGAATTCAAGCAACCAAACCATTAAAATCAATCACTGTCATCTCAAGCCATAAAGCTATTTGTTTATTGAAAAACGGATGTCAAGCTTTCTTAGCTCATGTCACAGATCTAAACAAAAATACGCCGATTTTTGAATAATATTTCTATTGTTAATGAATTTCTGACGTATTCCTGAAGAACTTCTGAACTACCCCGGCGTGAAATTTAATTTTGTATCGACCTTGAACCCTTGAAAACCCATTTCTAAATCCCCATATCGAATGGCTCTATTGAACTTGAGGAGTTAAAAACTCAAGCCGCGAGGAATTGTTAGACATTGGCTTTATTAAATCCTAGTACTTCTCCTTGGGGTGCTCCTATTTTATTCGTGAAGAAGAAAGATGGGAGTATGCGACTTTGTATTGATTATCGGGAGTTGAATCATGTCACCATCAAAAATAGGTACCCATTACCACGTATTGATGTCCTGTTTGACCAGTTGCAAGGAGCCAAATTCTTTTCAAAGATTGATCTTCATTTCGGATATCATCAATTGAAGATTAGAACCAATGACATTCCAAAGACAGCTTTCAAAACTCGGTATAGGCATTATGAATTCCTAGTCATGTCCTTTGGATTGACTAATGCTCCTGCTGCCTTCATGGATATGATTAACCGAGTATTCAAGGAATATTTGGATCACTTTGTGGTCGTCTTTATTGATGACATCCTCATATATTCCAAAACCCGTGAAGATCATGAGCAACACTTGAGGCTGATACTCCAAAAGCTTCGTGAATATAAGCTTTATGCCAAGTTAAAGAAATGCGAGTTCTAGCTTGAGGAAGTAGCATTCCTTGGGCACGTGGTATCAAGTCATGGAATATCTGATTGACCCAAAGAAAGATTAAAGCTATTCAAAGTGAGGAGCAACCTAAATCGATGATCGAAAATGCGTAGCTTTCTTGGTTTAGTTGGTTATTATTGGAGATTCGTAGAAGGGTTTTCTCGAATCGCTACTCCACTAACACACCTCGAAAAGATACAAAGTTCGGTTGGAGCGAGGAATGTGAGAAGCAGTTTTCAAGAACTCAAGAGAAGACTCATTTCAAGACTTTTTGTTACACAATACCATCTGGTTTGGAGGATTTGTCATCTGATGATGCTTGGGCAAAGGGTTAGGATGTGTTATCATGCGGCATGGAAAAGTCATAGCCTATATGCCTCACGACAACTCAAAGAATATGAGAGGAATTATCCTACTCATGATCTAGAGTTGGCATTTATTATCTTCGCACTAAAGATTTGGAGGCATTACTTGTATGGGAGAAAGTGGAGATCTTTACGGATCATAAAAGCCTCAAATATTTCTTCACTCAAAAGGAACTCGACATGCGACAACGACGTTGGCTTTGAACTGCTTGAAAGATTATGATCATACCATCAATACCATCACGGAAAGTGAGCGTGGTAGGTGGCGCATTGAGTAGAAGATCATATGCGGCATGCAGAGTGCAATATTGTCAACGCAAAGGCCCATTTTGTATGACTTGCAAAGGATGCAAAAAGATATAAAGACTCGGGGACCCACGTGATGATGGCAAATATCTGAGTAGAACCGACTTTAATTGATAAAATTAAAGTTACTCAAATTACGAATCCGGAAGGCGATGCGTATGAGGAAGAAAGTGCAAGAAGGTGCGATCTTAGGAAGCAAGAATCGATGAAGAAGGAATACTTGAAGTCAACTCCGGACTTTGTGTTCCTAACGACCCTGATTTAAAGTATAAAATCATGATGGAGGCGCACAACACACCATTTGCAATCCATCCTGGGAGTACCAAAATGTATCATGATCTTCGATATACATTTTGGTGGGGGCAATATGAAGAGAGAGATAGTGTTGTTTATCTCAAGGTGTCTAACGTGTCAACGAGTCAAGGCGGAGCATCAAGTACCAAAAGGTCCATTGCAACCACTTGAAATTCTAGAATGGAAGTGGGAGCACATTACCATGGATTTAGTTCTTCGGTCTTCCCAAAGTTTCTCAAGGCATAGATGCGATTTGGGTCATTGTTGATAGATTGACCAAGCCTGCTCATTTCTTACCGATCGAGAAACTTATACACTTGAACGTCTTGCTCGTATGTACATAAACGAGGTTGTAAGATTGCATGGTATGCCAGTATCCATAGTTTCTGATCGAGACCCAAGATTCACTTCGCTATTTTGGGTTAGTTTGCAAAAAGCTATGGGCACAGATTTATGATTTAGCTTCGGCATATCATCCTCGGGACGGACGAGACGATCGGAGAGGACTATTCAAACTCTTGAAGATCTATTAAGACTCTGTGTCCTTGATTTCAAGGGAAGTTGGGACAAGTTCTTACCATTGGTGGAGTTTTCCTACAACAACAGTTATCAAGCAAGTATTGGCATGGCTCCATTTGAAGCATTGTATGGAAGAAAGTGTCATTCTCCAGTATGCTTGGATGAGGTGGGTGAAGCAACTTTGTTGGGACCAGAGTTGGTACGCATGACTACGAAAAAGATTCAAACGATCCGACAACGTATAAAAACCTCACAAGATCGACAAAAGAGTTATGCTGATCTTCATCGAAAGGACGTGGAATTCGATATAGGAGATCATGTGTAATAACCCGAGATTTCCTAAATAAAATAAATAAGAAATTTACGTATAAATTTTTTTTATTTAATGACGAGAATAAATGTCTAAATATGTGAACGATAAATATAAATTGTTCGAATATTTAAATCAAGTATTTTAACTTGATATCACGAAAAGAGAAGTCGAGATATGAGATCCAAACCACGAATTGGGATTATGATCGAGAGATGATAATAATAATAATATTATATTATTATTATAATGATTTTCTGATACAATAATTATATACTTTGTATATGCGAACGAATATTATTGAAAGCGATGACGGTTGATTAGGTCATAGCATATTACCGTCTTTGTGAAACCCTAATTATTAAACTCGATTATGATAAATGACCTGAGTAGTATATGAAGTTACTGTGTATATAAGGTTACTTGTGTATATACGAATGTCGATAATTAGAAGAAAAACCCTAATTACTATTTTACGGCGATAACTAGGACAAACCACAATTATTACAACCCTAATCGGTTGAATTTAGAGATAGTAATGACTGTGTTAGATCATACACGAGATAATTAGAGAACCCTAATGGTCAATTAGGAAACCCTAATTGATAACGTTAAGAAACCCTAATTAGAAAACCCTAATTAGAAAACCCTAATTAGAAAACCCTAATTTAAAATTTTCGGGTTTAATTACGATGTTATTATATAAATGTTTTAATTTACCAAATGATAGAAATTAATTGGTAAATGGTAAAATTATAATCTAATGGTTAAATATTACATTTAATGGCCTTTTACAAAATGCCCTTGGAATTATATGTGAAATGACCAAAATACCCTTTTGTCATTTTAGTGTATTATTACTTACATTGTTGATAGGATCTTGCAACAAGGATGCCTAACATGTTTACCTACATGCTATCGGCTCTCAAACAAGGGAATCATCCCACTTTAGCATCCAAGGTATTTTAATTTTTTTTTTAAATTAAAGAAAAGGGAAAATGCATTATTTATGTCTTATTGCTACCACTTGTCCACAAAATCCGTGAATCCATCTAGAAAAACGTAGTATTACCATCAATCGTACCCACTATAATCATTCCATTGAATTATTTTATGAATTCAAGAGAGAAATGCACCATTTTGGCCTATTTATACCCAAGCACTTAGCTTCATTCTCCCTAGCCTAAACCTACGAAATTCTCTCATTATATCGACCATAAACAAGCCCCATTCACACCAATAACAAATCGGTGGCAAAAAAATCGAAATCAAAGCTTAAAAAGGTATAAACCCTAGCTTGATTTTTCTTAAACTTTTGGTGTTAGATGTTATGTTTAAATGTTAAAACATGTTGATTATAGTGTCTAAGGATGATCTGGGTTGCTTGATGTTGATTCCATAACATTCGAAGCTTCGGTTTGAAGATCTTTAAAATCTGGAAATTTTCATTTTGTGTTACGACAACGAATGTCGGTAATCAGATCCCATCCTCATTAAGAGTTTTGATGTTTAAAGCTTGCTATGTAGCCTTTGGTATGTTGTCTTTATTACGCAAAAGGAATCATGGTCATATCTGTTGTAGATTAGAAGTTATTTATGGTCAAACTACCGTTGATAGAAGGCTTTCAAGAACATTTACGGGTTTTCGAAAATGTTCAAGAACAGTTGTTGAGGTCACGTTTGACCGGCCTCTTTCTATTGGATCTGTTGTTGTTATATGTCTTATATGTAATAGAGTTGTAGTATTACATGTTATCTACAACATGGAATCAATAGATCACTTAGATCAAACTCAGAATGAAAGATATAAAGATCCAAAGTAGCCTGCACGATCAGTTTTAAAATTCTGGAAAACCCAGAATTGGCATGCAAGTTTTGTCAGAGTTTGATGATTTATATCTTTGGTATTGTTGATGTTTAGACTTGAAACTTGATTTAATCATGTTCTCTCGTAAGTTGTACTACATGGCCCTAACGTATAAAACACCTATAACATATGCGGATCGACCGAATAAGACCACTAAATGTCGTTGGCCGGTGTTGACCCGAATTCTCGGGCAACCCAGAAACATGAAGAACACGTCTGACAAGATTTTCTATTGATCATATCTCACAGATTTGTTGTTGTTTGGCCATGAAATGAGTATATAGTTGTAGTATTACATTAGTACTACAACATTGAAGTTTTTACAAGTCCAGAAAACATTTAGATCATGTATTTAAAGCTCGGTCAAACTAGCACTTTTGTGCACTGACATGAAGCTCAAGAACACCTATAGCGACAGTTACATGTATATAGATGCCTTTAGCGACGATTAACATTTTATTTTCCTAAAAATTAATTTAAAAATTAGAAAAATTAGTTTTAATTATTAAAAATACTAAATAAATTATGAAAAATTATTTTAAAGTCCTAAAAATAGTTTTTAATTATTTTGAGTATATTTCATAAATATTTAATATTTTTGAAATATAAAAGGTATTTATTTATTTAATTATAATATTAAATAAATGATTTAAAAATAGTTTTAATTCATGAAAAATCATGAAAAATTATTTTATGGTATAAGAAAATATTTTGAGTTATAAAATATAACTTTTAATATTTAGAAGATAATTTCATTAATAATTATATATTAATGATATTTAGTTAATGATTTGTGATATTAAGTTTATTTAATATTTATATTAAATAAATAGTTTAAAATAGTTTTATTTATTTAAAAATCATTTAAAGAGGATATTAAGGATTTAAAAATATTTAAAGTTATAATTAATGACTTTTAATATTTGGATAAATAGTACATTAATATTTATATATTAATGATGATTATTTAAAATGATTCTAATTGTTTTAAAAATCATTTAAGGGTAAAATAAATGTTTTAAAATAGTTTAAGTTATTATAAATAACTTTTATATTTTAGCAATGATTTCATTAATAATTTAATATTAATTAATTATTAATGATAATAGAATTGTTTGATGTTTAAGTCATATAATTATAATTAGATGTTTGAAAGTGATATCCTAATCAAACTAGGTGACTAGAAGAACCAGGTTATGAAGTCCGAGATTTGGTGAAGAACAACCATAATAATTGAGTTATATCACTATAAGCCTTGAGTATGATTTGAATTATTTTAAATTTTTCAATTTACGGAAAAATTCGAAAATAATTAAAAGTAAAATGTCCGATAATTACTGGATGTTTAGGTATAGAATAAGAGTCTTAGACTCAAGTATGTACCCGATAAAAGGCATGCCGATGCAGCAAACAAACCTATCGGATCTATAATAGAAAGAAAAGATTCTTTGTAAGAACATGGATGAGATATTTGAAAATGTATAAAAGTATAGAATGTGAACTAAAAGTATGATCATCACTGCGATTATGTCTTGACCATAACTCAGCGATTACTATGTGTTATGATATATTGTTCTAATCGGACAAATGACACATTTTATTGATAGGTTGTGATAAAGAGATAAGATCTAAGTTGAGATTTGTAATCGAAGAAATCGAGCAAGTATCCTACCTTTGCATTTCCTTTATCACGATGGACATGAGTAAGTTTGAATTATTATATTCTGTCTGCAGTTATATACGCTTGATTATCAACATGTTAGCTCGGATATATATTACATTAAGTTGATTTCTAAATGGTTATACAAGTGTCCCCACTTGGATAATCATAGCATTTATTCACATGTTGATATACCATGTCAATTACCCGTATACATATATGTTGAATTACATATTATTGTTGAGCAAGATTAAAACCTTGGGGTTTGGAACCGAGGCATGTATGAACATCCCGATAATGGGAAAATTTTTATGCCTTGGCGGACAAAGGATGAAAGCGATGAATGTCGTTCTAGTTATGTAGTATTGATCAATGTCATAGGTCTGTGAAATTTGATCACCCTCCGTGCCGTAAGTTATGACGATTTGCGGATGAATTTACGCTAAACCTTTTGAAAATGAAAAGAATGTTCATAGTATGTTTCTTAAACCCTATTCATGGGTGGAGCCTCATTTCAAGAATTTGAAAGAGAGTTGTTATGTGAATCTTTTATCGATCTGATTACTTCACAACTTTTGATTCGTTGTAGAAGTGTTATGTAAAGAGAATGCTTATATTCTTTACGACTTATATATAATTGCTATTACTTCTTTGGGCACTCAAATGCTCACCCTTGCTTAAATTAAATGTTTTCGATTATGTATGAGCAACCTGAAGGCTCAGGCACGAACAAAGGAAAAGGAAAGCTGATCGAATAAGTGTGTATTATGAGTTAATGGTTATAGTTTCATTGGTATCTATTCAAGTATTGTAAGGAATGTATTTGAAGGTCTCGTGCACAGGAAGTAAACTTTGATGTATGTAAATTAAGTTTGAATGTAATATTACTATTGTATTATTCAGCTTATAGAAATGGTATCGTGAAGCACTGAGTTCGGGTTTCAAGTACCCGGATTTGGGGGCGTCACATCATGTGTTGTTATGTGTTGCTCCATGGAAAGGAGTTACGAGATTTGGAAAAAGAGGAAAGCTCAATCCTCGATTCATCGGCCCATTTTAATCCTTGATCGAGTAGGAATCTGTGGCCTATAGACTAAACTTTACCGCTAAAGTATGTCTCGTGTTCATAACGTTTTTCACATATCCATATTACGTAAATATGTGGAAGACCAGAACCACATTATTGAGTTGGAACCGGATGAAATAGCGGAAGATTTGGCGTATGAAGAGGTTCTGTTCAAATCTTGGATAAGAAGGAACATATTCTACGCGCGAGGTTATACCTCAAGTCAAAGTTTTGTGGAGAAACCACGATGTTGAGGAAATGACTTGGGAGTTAGAATCGAAATAAAATCAAGGTATCCTTACCTCTTGACATACCAGTGTCGTACCCTAATTTTGAGGGCAAAATTTTATAAGAAGGGAGATTGTAAAACCCCAACTTTTTGAATAAAGATGAATTTTCTATAAATATTATTTTGAATATTATGGAGTGAAATTGATATAATAGTTGTGGGTAATATTTATAAATTTTGCAAAGTACACAAGTTGTTATATAATATTTGATTGGTGGGGGAATATTCGTTTTAACGGGAATATTAGTACAACGGCACAATCATTGGTGGACCCTAGCGGAATTATTGTCGGATTGAAAAAGCGACAAAAATATTTTATGAAAATAACTGGCGGAAGTTTTCTGAGTTATCTTGTTGAACTACTTTCGGTAGTAAAAGTGCGATGTCTGGCATTGGTTGTATAGTAGCACACCAGTATTGATTATTGATCTTTACGTGAGAAGTCACTTTCAGTTTTGGCGTATTATTTGGACCCCCATTTATCCATTTTTCAAAATAAATCGGTAGGAAGTCATAAAGTATACATATATATATATATATATATATATATATATATATGTGTGTGTGTGTGTGTGTGTGCGCCGTGTGGGTGGGTGCAAGTGTATTTTTAATATATATATATATATATATATATATATATATATATATATATATATATATATATATATAAATCATTCAAGTGGGAAATGGTGGGGGAAATAATGGTAAAATGCGGGTGGAGTATTATATATTTATTAGTATATATATATATATATATATAGGTTGACAAAGTTAGCGAAAAGGGTAGCAATTAGTGCACCCAAAGTGTTTTTTTTTTTCAACGAGCATGTGCTAAATTATATATATATATATATATATATATATATATATATATGCTAAATGTTTATAAATGTTTGATAAAAATTCGGTTGGCTCTACTTTTATTTTCCCCAAACCTCTCCTTGCCCAGTTAGAACATTTTTGTCATCATAGTAATTATCATTCCAAATATGAGAAATCCAGTCTTCCTTATATTTTGTAGTAAATATAAAATCCTTGGATTTTGAAATGGCGATATATAATTCTGACCACACAAGAAGTTCTGATCTTTCGGTCTCAAGTCATCCATAGGAATCGGAATACTTTCATACTTACCTTTCTCCTATTTCTCAAGTCTCTCGTCGTTTTTCAATTAAATGGTGGGATAAGTTCGGTGTTGATAGAATAGTTGGCGAGTTCAAAAGGAATTTCCGCCTTCCCTCTATTAACTCCTCCTGCTAACAACACCCTTGATTACTACTGCCTCTGCTAATTGCATCTTCGATAAATCATCCTCTAAAATCAATTTGAATTAGCAAAATCGATTACTTCACCGCTTACATCACGAGATGTTTACGGTTATTCTAATTACGAATTAAGGCGTCTTCTTGGCGCTTCTTCATTTAAGACTTGATCGATTACATGAAGAGTCGATAAAGCTTCTTCTCGATCCGGAGGAGACATTTCTAGTCAAGACCTTGAAGACGAAGGAGATTGTGACCCTATATGGCACGATTGCTCTTCAGGATGCTCAAGATCCATTTTCTTGAGGCCGATAGTAATCAATCAAAGTATGGATGTGGCATGCTTGACTAGCTTGATCGATCGACCGACACACTTTCGGTAGCCTTTTCAAGAAGCCAACACTGCTCCGTGACATTGTCGTGACATCTGCTTTGGTCATGTATCTGGCCCCACGGCCATTTTAGTCAAAAGAAAAAGACAGCTTTTTACCGAAAGCATTGCTGAGTCAAAAGTTGTCGGCCATTTGGTCAAAAGTTAATAATGCGTCTGTATTATTTAGTCAAAAGTTAGCACTGTTTATTTGAATTTCATTTGTATTTGCATTTCATTTGTATTTACATTTGTAACAGTTCTCTTCCTTATTCTATAAAAGGAAGCCGAACTCAATTATTAAGGCAGACTTAGAAAGACTCAGAGTTCCTTCTCTGATCAATCTTTAGCCTCAACCGCTGTTTAGCCTACTTAACCCCCCTTCATCTAATGTTCTCATTTCAGTAATCTTCTTGTAAGTCATTTTAGTTATCTATCTTGTAAATAGTTTGTATTACAATCAATAAAATTTTTTTTATTTAGTAATTTAATTGTGTTTTGTATGCGCATCTGTTCTTCTCTCCTCACTCGTCTCCTTCCGCCCCCATATGGTATCAAAGCCAAGTTGTTTGTTGTTGGTAGCTATATAGTCAGATCTTTTTAATCAAACTTCTCTTTACTCTTTCAAAATCTTCTTCTTGATCAAAGTTCTGAAGTCACCTTATTTACCTGTAGTCCACCTAGTTCATGTCTAACCTTTGTAAGTCTCTAGGGTGTGAGCAGTGTCGGGTTATAGAACATAGGTATGAGTCTACTTTGGGTAAACGGGGTATGCATGAATGAACCTTGAATAAGAATTTATTTTGAAACAGTTAAGATGAGTGAGATTATTCAGATCCAACTCTTGATTAATGTAATTGACTTTGCACTTTATTCGAGGACATAGTGAACCAAGAAGAACATAATTATGAAAACATTAATCAAGTTTTAAATAATTGGAATATACCTAAGGTATCTCCAAAAGAAATTTATCAGTCAACATTTTCAGATAAATTTAAAACTGACTATAATGTCAAAACAGTTGAAAGAGTTTATGCAATCAACAAAGAATACGAAAATTGTAGTCTTTTATCACGGTAAGTTATTAAAAACATAGAAAAAGGGTTACAATTTTATACATATAGGTCTTGTTCAAGTTGCAGTTAAACCTCTTAATAGAAAAGGAATTAATTCATCAATCTACCTCTGCCTTAGAGATGCTAGATTTTTAAATTACTATCCAAGCATTATAGGTGCTATGGAAGCAAGTTTGCATAATGGACCTATCCATTTCAATTGCTTTCCTAATTTCACCCTAAGTCTTAGTGATCAAAACTTATTTAAAGCCTTATCATTAAATATTAAAACCGATGGAGAGATTACTCAAATGATTAAAGGATCTCAACCCATTGCTTTGATTTACAGGATTTATTATAAGACAATGAAGTCAAATTTAAATGTTCATGCTCTTATTAAAAGCCCAAAAGATCAAACAGTTTTAATTCAAAGTTCAACTAGTGATGCTAATATCCAGATCCCAAGAACAATTCTTTGGAAGGATATTAACTTACCTAATCGATGGACTTTACCAAATGAATTACCACAATGACCCATAGTTAACAATTTGTTGAATATTGAAAATATCCAATGGTTTTACGATGGAATTGTTAAAATTAGTTTTGAGCGTGCTAGAACACCGATTATTATTGAAGATATTTCTAGTTCTTGGTCCCTTGATTATCCACGCTAGAAGAGATCTTTGAAGTTCTAAGTAATCCTCTTGTTAAGGATATCAAACTTAAAGGTATTCTTAATGAAGGACAAGTTAGTCATCCTGTTATATACTCGAGAATAATCTGTTGAAGATGAAGATTTTTCTTCTCCGGCATCCTCTGTTTATCCCACACAGTCTGATTTTAATGCCCCAATTCATAATCAATTAAGAGTCATTAAAAAAGATTTCGTGTTAGATTGGGATAACTTATTTAAAGATTTTAATTCAAAATCTAATAAAGAAAAAAGACATCTATTCAGATCTAATCATCCGACTGAAAAGGAAAGAGATAAGATAATAAATAGATGGAAAAGATTTATTAAAAATGAAGAGATTAACATTACATTTTACGACTGGTATGAACAATATCAAGGTAAATGTAATGTTATTAGTAAAACTCAATGGATTAAAGAAGACAGATCCAAAGTATCAGCCAATCATCCCCCATTAGAAACGGTTCTAATTCCAATCAAAAACACTTCTGTTATTGCTAGTCCCTTCAAAATACCTGACGGAACTAATAACGACAAGAAAATAATTGAACAATTAAACTTTAGTAATCAATATCTAGCAACAATAGGAAAACAACTAGATAGAATTGAAGAAAAATTTGAAGAAGGTATTATTAAAAAACCTGATTCAAAAATTGAACAACCTTTAATAAATTTACCGGAAAACAGATATAATTTAAGTTTACCTAATAAAGATGACGAATTAGTCCAATCTATTGAGAAATTATTTAAAAAACTCAAAACAGAACCCGGTCCAAGTGGAACTATTGCTGTTATTGATCAGATAGAGTCTGATGATAATAATGAAAGTTCTTCTGACCACTCTTCTATTTCAAACCTTAATGACCAATTAAATAAATTAATCATTAATAATACAAGTATTACGAGAAATTGGTATTCTAGACCAACTCCTCCTGGATTTACAATTGAAGAGAAATCTAGATAAGCAGGTTTTCGGTGTCCTCTAATAAAATTTATGAATGGAATATAGATGGATTTAGTGAACAAGAAATTCTTAATAAACTTAATCATATGTCTATGGTAGCTAACGATTACATCACTAAATTCAACACTTTGTCTCAACCAGATATTGTCGAGTTAATAGCTAGTGGATAAACATATAAAAAATCGTTAGAAAAGGTATAATCACAGTAAAAACAATAAGAATCAAGATACCTATTATAATAAACCTAAGTCATCTAAGAAAAGATCATATAAAAAATCAAAGACGTTTGATAAAAGTAAAATTGTCTGTCACAATTGTGGGCAGAAAGGTCATTATAAAAGTGAATGTAGAGTTAAACAAAAATTAGCTCGGTTGAATATTTCAATCTGAAGATCTGAAACGATTATTAGAATTAATGAGAATTGATAATAAGAGTAGTAGCAGTAATGAAGAAGCTTCTGATATTCCAGAATCTCCTAGTAACAACACATTCAACATAGATTCTGATAGTGAAAATGAAGTCACTATATGTACAGAAAATTGTAATAAAAACTGTTGTAAAAGAATTAGTGTAATTACAAAAGATGAAGAAGAAAGCTCCTTATTAATAGATCTAATCGGTAAAATTACGGATCCGTAATTAAAAACTCAATATACTCAAACAATTAAAAGATTTATTAACTAAAGACAAGAAAGTCACAGACAAGGTTCTTAGAGCCAGAGAAAAACCCATATTCAGTTTAAATAAGACTCTTGAAAGATTCAAATCTTCAGTTAAAGAAATTACACTTCCTGAATTAAATCAAGAGGTTAATAAACTTAAAAAAGAGATTTCTAATTTAAAGATAGACATTTCTAATTTAAGAAAAGAGATTGACGATAGAAAATCAGATCTTCAAGTTAATGATTCTTCTTCTAGTGATGAAAGTCACGAGGATCCAGAATCATCTGGAGCTAAGGATTCTGATCTCTTTATTCAAGGTCTCTCTCTTAAAAGAATTAAAGATATTACTATTCAAAAATGGTATATTTCCATTAATTTAGTCATTAATAAAACTTTCTCAGTACAACTCCCTGCTCTAGTAGATACTGGTGCAGACTTGAATTGTATTCAAGAAGGTATTATCCCCACTAGATATTATAAGAAAACTAGTGAAAAATTAAATTCGGCTAATGGTAGTCAAATGGAAATAAAGTACAAATTACCTAAAGTACATATTTGTCAAGACAGCATGTGTTTCAAGACTTCGTTCGTCTTAGTTCGCAATCTTATTGACAAAATCATTTTAGGTTTACCATTAATATATTTGCTTTAGGTAATTTGTACTTTATTTCCATTTGACTACCATTAGCCGAATCACTAAATTCAAAAGCCTTACTTGCCTTAAACTCATACCCGTAGATCATATGTCTATGGTAGCTAACAGTTACATCACTAAATTCAACACTTTGTCTCAACCAGATATTGTCGAGTTAATAGCTAGTGGATTTACTGGCATTCTTAGGTCTTGGTGGGAAAAACATCTCACAGAAGACATTAGAATATCCATAATTAAATGCTATTCAAAGAGATAAAGAAGGCAATCCATCTTTGATGAAGATCTTTGTTATTGGTCTTCTGATGGAGTTAATACTTTAATATTTACCATAATTAAACATTTTGTTGGAACCCCTAGCAATATTACGAGAAAGAATTCATGATCAATTAAGTAATCTTACTTGTCCCACTCTAAGTGATTTTAGATGGTACAAAGATGTATTTACTTCTAGAGTTATGATGAGAAATGACGATGTAATAAACCATTTTGGAAAGAGAAATTAGTTAATGGTCTCTGAGTCTTTATTTGCTCACAAAGTTAGAGAAGAATTAAGTAAAAACCTAGGATATATTGATTATGATAATTTAACTTATGGTGATATTATTAGTCATATCCAAAAAATTGGATTAAAAATGTGCATTGATTTTAAGTTAGCTAAACAAGCCAGAAAAGACAAAAATAAAGCTAAATATGAATTAGGAACATTTTGTGAACAGTATGGTTTACCGCCGGTTGCTCCCTCTAGAAGAAAGCACAGGCATAAAGATAAACATATTGAGTCACGTAAAAGTCATAAACATCGTAAGAAAAGGTATAATCACAGTAAAAACAATAAGAATCAAGATACCTATTATAATAAACCTAAGTCATCTAAGAAAAGATCATACAAAAAATCAAAGACGTTTGATAAAAGTAAAATTGTCTGTCACAATTGTGGGCAGAAAGGTCATTATAAAAGTGAATGTAGAGTTAAACAAAAATTAGCTCAGTTGAATATTTTAACTGAAGATACAGAACAGTTATTAGAATTAATGAGAATTGATAATAAGAGTAGTAGCAGTAATGAAGAAGCTTCTGATATTCCAGAATCTCCTAGTAACAACACATCCAACATAGATTCTGATAGTGAAAATGAAGTCACTATATGTACAGAAAATTGTAATAAAAAGCATTGTAAAAGAATTAGTGTAATTACAAAAGATGAAGAAGAAAGCTCCTTATTAATAGATCTAATCAGTAAAATTACAGATCCATAATTAAAAACTCAATATCTGAAACAATTAAAAGATTTATTAACTAAAGACAAGAAAGTCACAGACAAGGTTCTTAGAGCCAGAGAAAAACCCATATTCAGTTTAAATAAGACTCTTGAAAGATTCAAATCTTCAGTTAAAGAAATTACACTTCCTGAATTAAATCAAGAGGTTAATAAACTTAAAAAAGAGATTTCTAATTTAAAGATAGACATTTCTAATTTAAGAAAAGAGATTGACGATAGAAAATCGGATCTTCAAGTTAATGATTCTTCTTACAGTGATGAAAGTCACGAGGATCGAGAATCATCTGGAGAGCTAAGGATTACGATCTCTTTATTCAAGGTCTCTCTTAAAAAGAATTAAAGATATTACTATTCAAAATGGTATATTTCCATTAATTTAGTCATTGATAAAACTTTCTCGGTCAACTCCACCTTTCTAGTAGATCTTTAGTGCGGACTTGAATTGTATTCAAGAAGGTATTATCCCCACTAGATATTATAAGAAAACTAGTGAAAAATTAAATTAAATTAATGGTAGTCAAATGGAAATAAAGTACAAATTACCTAAAGTACATATTTGTCAAGGCGACATGTGTTTCAAGACTTAGTTAAATCTTAGTTACGCAATCTTCTTGACAAAATCATTTTAGGTTTACCATTCATATATTTGCTTTTTCCATTTACCACTAGTAATAAAGGTTTAAGTTGTGAACATTTAGGAAAGAAAATTATATTTAAATTCTTAATTAAACCAAAAGAAAGAGATTTAAAATTCATTCAAGAAGAATAAATTTCTAAATCATTAAATCTGTTGAATTGTAAAGTTACCCACCTAAATTTTCTTAAAGAAGAAATTAAGTATCAGCAAGTTGAAGACCAACTTAAGAGTAACAGAGTTCAAGAAAAAATAAAAGAATTAAAAGATTATTTAATAAATAACTTATGTTCACATTCTCCCAATGCTTTTTGGCATAAGAAGAAGCACACAATTAAATTACCCTATGCTAAAGAATTTAAAGAGCATTTAATTCCTACTAAGGCTTGGCCTATTGTTGATCGATTTCGCAATCAATAAATACGTGCAAGTATACACGGTCAACAAGTAATAAAGTGAAAGTAGAGTATCGTTCCCACGAGGAATTATTTAATAAAAATCACCAAGTACTAATTCTTAACCAAACTAATTTTATTTAAACAATCTCAAATCGTGTTTTTTCTAATTAAGAAAACTAAATTAACTAATTAAAACTAAGATTTTAACGAATGAATTCAAATAAATAAAGATTAAGACTTGAATATCCCCAATTATGAATTATAAATCAATTATCCAATTATCCCAATTATTATGCCTCTTGAATTGTTAACGAGGAATTCTCAAATGCCAAAAGTCCTTTTCAAGTGATCAATTGCCTTCTATTTAATCCAGTTAATCTTGCTATATTCCTATGCAAAACAATTGAATTAAACTCTTTCCAATCCCAATTCACTTACGTGTTACGTGCGTGACGAGATATTTCCATTCAATTCACAAACCTAATTTTTCACCATGCAAATAACTAAGTCACATGATATCATGCCCGATTCTAACCTAGAATTCCTCTTCCAATTCCTTCTAGAGTAACAAAGTAATTACTGATCAAATAATTAAGCAATATACACAAGACAAGATAAACAACTCACTTTAACATAAATAATTAGAATATAATGAATAACTAATTCATAGCCACAAAAAGTTCAATTGAAATCTCAAAAATAGTTAGTTCATAATTAATGAATTAAAACCAAGAATCCACAATTGAATAGACATCAAAAGATAAAAGTAAGATGAGAGAAGAGAATAGACTACATTGTCGTGCAGAAATCGATGCTCCCTCTTTGCTCTTGCTCTTGATCTTCAATGGTCTCCAAGTTGCTTCAATCTCAAAACTAATAAGAACTAGGGTTATTTTCTAATCTAAAGGAGTGTTTAATCTAGGCTAAGCTATGTAATCTCCCTTTATTTTATGCCTTACATCATGTATTTATAGGTTCTGAGTCTAATTTTGAGCTTAGGAACAAACCCGATCCTATTTGGAGTCAAAAAAGGTGTCAAAATTAGCCCAAAACGCATCGGGCCATCACCAAGCCCTTCCCGATGCCCCAGTATTTGGGCACGGCGCTCAAACTCTACTCCCGACGCTTGACGGCTGAAACATAAACCTAAAATGGGCGCCCGACGCCCAAAATCCGACATTTTCTGCTCCAGGCGTCCTTTGGGAAAATGGCCATAACTTCTTCGTCCGAACTTTGATTTCGATGATTCAAGATGTTCCGAAAAGAGGAGAAGTAGATCTACAACTTTCATTCTTTGCGTTTTTCGAAATAATGTCAGGAGCTATAGTCAAATTGGCTCTGAAGTGACTGCTTTGTGTAAATGGCAAGTCGCGAAAGCGAATCTAGCCACCCCAAACATCGATCCATGTAACTTTTGTCCCAAATCCTACAAAACAATATAAAACATGCTTGAATAGACACAAACACATAAAAACATCCTAAAAGACTTAAGAACAACAATAAATTAAGTCCGAATGTATCCAATTCATGGGTATAAAACTCACTCATCAAATACCCCCCCCAAACTTAAATCTTTGCTTGTCCTCAAGCAAAAACACAAAAATGTTATGCAATGCAATGTAATGAAACTAATCTATATGCCTCTGAATCCAACGGTAATGATGAAAACAAGTCTATTCAATAGGCCTTAGAGAAATCAAGTAAACATGATAATACATCATATTAAAACAAATCGGTAATTTCCCAATCAATCATCAAATCTTAGGTATTATCAGCGATATAGTGCGTGTGTGCTCCACAACAATGTTAACTGATATAAAATCAAATTTAAGACATAATAGATATCTTTGAAGGCATCATACAGTGCAAATTCACAAAATTCACGAACAAGCTATATCCAACTAAAGTCGAACATCCACCAAGTTCAAGAGTCCAATCTGGGATACTTATGCTTTACTTTTCATTACGGGGGCTTTTGCTCTTTTCCGTTTTATTGTTTTTTTTTAACCATAAGCGTGCGAATGTCTCATTCCATTAGGCTAACGATGTCACCCTTAGCGAGCTTTAGACCAACGACTCCCGGACCATATAAGACCTTAGGGCGCTAGGTTTTAAGATACCCCTTGAGCGTGCTTACTCAAGTAACAAAGGCCCCAAAACAAAACTAGCCACCTGTAATTTTTTTTTTTTCTTTTTTTTTATAGATGGTTGGTGAGTCGTTTTACGCTCCATCTCACGTTTGTGTTTATGGGGAGTGTTTCTCCTCGACCCACCACAAGACTCAACATGTTTTTGTTTTTTTTAAAGCTTATATACCCCAAAATTTCCCCCCCAAACTTAAGTTTTTATCGAATTTAGCCATCTCCGCCTATTCATGTCTTTCATTCCTTCACACTAGTATTATACTTAAGAAATCCATTATGTATCAATTTAAACTTAATCGATTAACATAGGCTGTTATTAACGTCTTAACCTTGATTATACCGGTTTCAAACGAGAAAGATTCAATTCATAACAAGAAATCACATCAAAGCTTTGAATATTCAATACTATACTTATCTACTTATCCGAGTCTCATCATTGGCCAAAATAGACTTTTACTATCTAACAGATTGGAATCATGCAAATATAAACTAAGCGCAACAAACATAGTAAACTAACTACTATTTTTACGATTTTTAAATTTTTTTTTAAACAAAAAAAAAAAAAAAAATCAACAACTAAATGTAAATAACCGAGAAAACATAACGAACTACAATGTAAATAACTAACTATATGCAATACGACACTAAAATGCCCCCAAACTTAAACTAGACATTGTCCTCAATAGTGAAATAGAAAAAATTAAAGCGGAGGACTTCCACGAAAATATAGCAATCTTCCTCCTTGCCATTAAGTTTGGAGAATAAATAAAGCGCATGGAACAAATTGGGCACCACACTTGAATTTGACTTGAATAACACCTGTAAAACCATGATAGAAGAAATTTTATTAAATCCTAAATAAATGCAAATTCAAAACTACTAATATAAAACTTAATAAAACTAAAAATAAAAATTAAACTTGGGTTGCCTCCCAATAAGCGCTTGTTTTATAGTCTCAGCCTGACTTCTTCAATTCTCTATCCAATTCCCCTACGAAAGTTGAGGAACCCTCCATCCATCGGAAATAATATAGCTTTTGGTAGGTTCCCATTTATAATAGCCATTGTATTAAAGTCACCTAGAATGCTTTCTTGAGATAAGATCACATTCAAGAACGTCCAGCATCTAGGTGGTTTCTCCATTGTGTCTGCGAATATATTCTGGCATAGAGGCTTGTCAGACACAACAATTTCTTCTTCTATCTTCTCTAGCTCATCGCACCATGGTTTCGAAGGTGGTGTACTTGCTTTTACATCACGAGAGTATTGCCGAAGCGACATGACTACCAATCGGACAAGGTTTTTCAAATCTAACTTAGGAATCTTGAATCTGTGGAGAGAAGGCACTTGAGGCATAAATAACATTGGCTCATCATCATTGGGTCTCACAATTAGTTCTTCACCAAACCTTGTTGTCATTATCCCCACTTGTCTCCTCTTTTTTCATCTCGTGGCTCATCCGGTTGTAGATTTGGCTCGGGCTCACCATCGGACTCCGGAATCCATGTCATAGGACCCGGTGTATTGAGGGCGGTTGTTCAATGCATGTCTTATCTGTTCCACTTGATTTTCCAAATTTTTGATCAACGCCCTTGGCTTTGCAAATTCACTCTACTTGATTCATTTTCTTGTCTTGTTCCTCATTCCTTTTTTGAAAGCTTTAATAAATTTTTCCAAGGCTTCCTCCCAATTTGAATGTTCTTCTGTTGTAGTGGAGGTGGACACAAGAAATCCAAGTGGGTATGTTGGACTTGGAGCATAAAATTGATCTTGATTGTTACTCCATGAAAATCCGGGTGATACCCCCATCGATGATAGTTGTTGGGATAGACATAATTATTGGGGTAATCACCATTATCTTTATCTTAGGCTCGGCCGATGGTGCATTGATGACTCATATGATTTCGGCCTGATAATCACAAGTAACCACCATACTTTGACGACGCTGAGCTTCAAAGCTTCAAACATCCTCGAAAGTGTCTCAATCAGTCGACAATGCGAAAAGTTTCTCGAGTCTTTCAATCTCCACTCCCTTGGTTGAGTCATGTTAGTGTATGGCCATAGATACACAAAGCCATCCATGGTACTGAAAAGAGAAATATAGAAAAGAAATTAAAAATAAAAATAAAAATGTTTAAATTAAGACTAATTTGATTGAAATTAATATTGAAACTAATTATTAAATTAATTCCCGGCGTGGCGTAAAAACTTGTTGATCGATTTACGATCAATGAATACGTGCAAGTATACCGCAGTCAACAAGTAATAAAGTGAAAGTAGAGTATCGTTCCCACGAGGAATTATTTAATAAAAATCACCAAGTACTAATTCTTAACCAAACTAATTTTATTTAAACAATCTCAAATCGTGGTTTTTCTAATTAAGAAAACTAAATTAACTAATTAAAACTAAGATTTTAACGAATGAATTCAAATAAATAAAGATTAAGACTTCAATACCCCAATTATGAATTATAAATCAATTATCCAATTATCCCAATTATTATGCCCTCTTGAATTGTTAACAGAATTCTCAAATGCCAAAAGTCCTTTTCCAAGTGATCAATTGCCTTCTATTTAATCCAGATTAATCTTGCTATATTCCTATGCAAAACAATTGAATTAAACTCTTTCCAATCCCAATTCCTTACGTGTTACATGCGACGAACATATATTTTCATTCAATTCACAAACCTAATTTTTCACTATGCAAATAACTAAGTCACATGATATCATGCCCAGTTCTAACCCTAGAATTCCTCTTCCAATTCCTTCTAGAGTAACAAAGTAATTACTGATCAAATAATTAAGCAATAAGCACAAGACAAGATAAACAACTCACTTTAACATAAATAATTAGAATATAATGAATAACTAATTCATAGCCATAAAAAGTTCAATTGAAATCTCAAAAATAGTTAGTTCATAATTAATGAATTAAAACCAAGAATCCACAAATCTGAATAGACATCAAAAGATAAAAGTAAGATGAGAGAAGAGAATAGAATCATTTGTCGACCAAATCGATGCTCCCCTTTGCTCTTGCTCTTGATCTTCAATGGTCTCCAAGTTGCTTCAATCTCCAAAACTAATAAGAACTAGGGTTATTTTCTAATCTAAAGGAGTGTTTAATCTAGGCTAAGCTATGTAATCTCCCTTTATTTTATGCCTTACATCATGTATTTGTTACAAGTCTAATTTGGAGCTTAGGAACAAACCCAATCCTATTTGGAGTCAAAAGGTGTCAAAATTACCCAAAATGCGTCCGAGGCCATCACCAAGCCCTTCCCGATTCCCCCTATTTGAGCACGGCCTCAAACTCTCATTCCCCAGGCCCCACTGGCTATATAAACTAAAATGGGCGCCCGGCACATTGCCAAAATCCGACATTTTCTGCTCAAACGTCCTTTGGGAAAATGGTCATAACTTCTTCGTCCAGAACTCGATTTCAATGATTCAAGATGTTCCGGAAGAGGAGAAGTAGATCTACAACTTTCATGCTTTGCGTGTTTCGAAATAATGTCAGGAGCTATAGTCAAATTGGCTCTGAAGTGACTCTTTGTGTAAATGGCAAAGTAGAAAACACGAATCTAGCCACCCCAAACATCGATCCATGTAACTTTTGTCCCAAATCCTACAAAACAATATAAAACATGCTTGAATAGACACAAACACATAAAAACATCCTAAAAGACTTAAGAACAACAATAAATTAAGCCCGAATGTATCCAATTCATGGGTATAAAACTCACTCATCACCTATTCAAATGAGTCATGAGCAAATGGAGTTATGTAAAATTGAAATTAATGATCTTCTCAGTAAAGGGCTAATTAGGCATAGTAAGTCACCATGGTCTTGTCCAGCCTTCTATGTTAATAATGAAGCTGAAAAAGAGCGTGGTGTCCCTCGCTTAGTCATTAATTATAAACCATTAAACAAGGTTTTAGAGTGGATTAGGTACCCTTTGCCCAACAAGGATGATCTTTTGGGCTTTTATTAAGAGCATGAACGTTTAAATTTGACTTCATTGTCTTATAATAAATCCTGTAAATCAAAGCAATGGGTTGAGATCCTTCAATCATTTGAGTAATCTCTCCATCGGTTTTAATATTTAATGATAAGGCTTTAAATAAGTTTTGATCACTAAGACTTAGGGTGAAATCAGGAAAGCAATTGAAATGGATAAGTCCATTATGTAAACTTGCTTCCATAGCACCTATAATGCTTGGATAGTAATTTAAAAATCTAGCATCTCTAAGGCAGAGGTAGATTGATGAATTAATTCCTTTTCTATTAAGAGGTTTAACTGCAACTTGAACAAGACCTATATGTATAAAATTGTAACCCTTTTTTCTATGTTTTTTAATAACTTCTGGTGATAAAAGACTACAATTTTCGTATTCTTTGTTGATTGCATAAACTCTTTCAACTGTTTTGACATTATAGTCAGTTTTAAATTTATCTAAAAATGTTAACTGATAAATTTCTTTTAGAGATACCTTAGGTATATTCCAATTGTTTAAAACTTGATTAATGTTTTCATAATTATGTTCTTCTTGGTTCACTATGTCTGGAACAGGCGGCAAAGCTGACCTGTTACTAACTGAAGAGTTGGATCTGAATAATCTACTCATCTTAACTGTTTCAAAATAAATTCTTATTCAAGGTTCATTCATGCATACCCCGTTTACCCAAAGTAGACTCATACCTATGTTCTATAACCATTCACTGCTCCCACCCTGGAGACTTACAAAGGTTAGACACGAACTAGGTGGACTACAGGTAAATAAGGTGACTTCAGAACTTTGACCAAGAAGAAGATTTTGAAAGAGTAAAGAAGTTTGATTAAAAGATCGACTATCTGACTACCAACAACAAACAACAGCTCTCGATACCATATGGAGGCGGAAGGAGGCAGTGAGGAGAGAAGAACAGATGCGCATACAAAACACAATTAATACAGACACATTATTAACTTTTGACCAAATGGCCAACAACTTTTGACTCAGCAATGCTTTTGGTAAAAATCTGTCTTTTTCTTTTGACTAAAATGGTCGTGGGGCCAGATACGACTGACCGGTAGATGTCAGATCTTGTTGACAATATTCTTGGGAAGCGGTCTTTGAAAAGGTCTTGAAAAAAATTTAGGAGGCCGACCTTTGGTATTGGCCAAGCTAGTGAAGCATACCACATCCATACTTTGATTGATTACTATCGGTCTCAAGAAAATGGATCTTGAGCATCCTGAAGAGAAATCGTGCCATAGGGGTCACAATCACCTTCGTCTTCAAGGTCTTGACTAGAAATGTCTCCTCTGGACTGAGAAGAAGCTTTGTCTGACTCTTCATGTAACTGATCAAGTCTTAAATGAATAGTGTCAGCAAGACGCCTTAATTCAGAATTAGAATAACCAGAAACATCCGTGATGACGAAGCGGTGTAATGGCGAGTTTTGCTAATTCAAATAGATTTTAGAGGTGATTTACTAGAAGATGATCTGTGGCGGCGGTAGTAATGGCGAAGGGGTGTTAACCGGAGGAGTTAATAGAGGAGAAGGCGGAAATTCCTTTTGAACCTGGCCAACTATTCTATCAACACCGAACTTATCCCACCATTTAATTGAGAAACGGCGAGAGACTTGAGAAATAGGAGAAAGGTAAGTCTGAGCAGTCCTGATTCCTATGGATGACGGAGACTGAAAGACTGTAACTTCTTGTGTGGCTGTAACTATATACTTCCATTTCAAAATCCAAGGGATTTTATATTTACTACAAAATATAAGGAAGACTGGGATTTCCTCATATTTGGAATGATAATTACTATTATGACAAAAATGTTCTAACTGGGCAAGGAGAGGTTTGGGGAAAATGTCATGACTCAAACCATACCTTGTCCACCAAAGGATGAACCATTTGTGGAATTGACTCTTGAATTTGTGGTCAAACTGAAAAAACCATGAATGACTATGATCTTCATTTTGATGAAGCATGATTTTGTGCCAAGCCTTAATATAATCATAGTAGCAAAAGGAGCTAGTTTGATTAGAGAGAGACCTTAGATCTGATGGATGACTACCCTAATCTGATGAATTGAGGACTTGTTTAATATACAATGAATGATAAAGGAGTTTTGATTTATCATCATTGGCATAGATTGGTTTAATGAAAACTGACTCTGTTTCAATAAGGATATCTCTATAATGAGCGGTGACTTATATGGAGCTAAAGGAGTAAAATGCCATCCCGAAGGAAAATACTGGGCTGCTAACTGAATTGGATCATTTTTGGGCTTCATATTTAACTCAACATGGAATAAGTGTTGATCGTAAATCTATCGATATTCTGAGACTGGGTGGCTCAGTTTTGATGAAGTAGCTGGGGTTTGACTAGCGAAAATATCAAATGGTTTTGGCTGACTAGCAAGAACTGAAGAGTAAGGCTTGGGGATAGTTCCAAGCACCTGGAATTTATTATGTGTTTGAGTGACTGGGTGAGGAACAACAGTTCCCTTTGGTTGATTAACTGGACCGGCAGAGCGGCCATGACTACGAGAAAGATGAACCTCCTCGAACACTCATCATTATTCTTTGTGATTGTACTGTGTTAATAAATTCACGAGTGAGAAAATCTGGGACTGAGTTGTTACTACCTTTAATATATTCAATATCAAAATCAAAAATACTTAAAATTGCTTGCCATCTAGCGAATGAATGCTTAGAGGCGACGTTTTCAACGTCCTCTTCAAGAATAAATTCTGCTGACTTACAATCTATTCTAACTAAGAATTTTTGATTTAATAAATCTCTCTGAAATTTTTTAATACATAAAACTAGAGATAAAATCTCTTTTTAATAATCTTGTGCTTTAAGCGTGTAGGATTCCATGCGCGAATGAAGCGAACAATCTGCTTCATTAAAGTAGGAGTCAATTTTTATTTGAGTATGCCACCTGGCGTCGAGGCGTCGATTTCAACTATTTTGAATCTTTGAATCATTAGAGATGCCAAGGCAGGGAAAAACCTTAACATATTTTTTAACTTGTTGGACGACAGAAGTATGAATGTCAGTCCATGGAGGAGGATTACTTTGTAAGCGCTGAAAGAGAGGCTTACAAATCTTCCCCGAGGTCCTTGTAAAAATCAGCCAATATAATTGAAGCGAGCCAAGAAACCTCAGTGGTGATTCTTGTCGGTAATCTTATCTCGGGAACCGGTTCGGTGAATTGAATAGCTCATGTCGATTGGTAGCGTAAGTCCATGATAGAGGATTAAACCAGAAATCGACTTTAGTCAAAAACAGACTACACTTGGAAGGGAAAGGACAAGACCATTGGTGTTAACTGTTTTGAAGAATGAATTCAAGTGTTTAATATGTCCTTCAATAGTCTTGGAGAATACAAGGATATCATCGATGTATACAATAATAAAATGACTGAAGGGATTCAAAATATTATTAAGAATATTCTGAAATTCACTGGGTGCATTCTTAAGTCCAAATGACTGAACATTCCATTCGTAGTGTCCGAACGGAGTGGTAAATGCAGTTTTGTATCTATCATCTGGGTGAATGGCAACTTGCCAGAATCCTGACTTGAGGTCAAATTTACTAAAGATTGTGGAGATGCTTAACTTACCAAGGAGATCATCCTTGTTGGGCAAAGGGTAGAAAAAAATTTTCCTCCTTCTTTATAAACCAAATTTTTGGGGGTGAAAGGGTTATTTCCTGGATAAAAATTTTAAGGCGGAATAGTAGGGGATGGTGACTCATCCGAGAAGATGATCAACAGCACCTTCCGGCATCCACAGGAGACAGACCAAGTCAAGGAAGAAGACGCCAGAGGTCTTGATCAATAAGCGATGATGGCCCGACCATCATCGACTTTTGCTTTTACTTAAAGCAAAAGTCTTTTACTTTAGTAAATCTAAAAGTAAAAGTAAAAGAATAAATTTTGCTTTTACTTAAGTTAAATGTTTTTAACTTAGTTAAATGTTTCTTACATTTACCCATGTAAAAGTAAATGTAAAATGTTTCTTACGTTTTACTTTTACTTTAGTAAATTACTTTTACTTCAGTTAATGTAATAGTGATTCCTGCGTGAATCAAATAGTAATTTACTTTTTAGTTTTCTATTTAAAGAAACTCAAGTGTTAGAGTTTCTTCAGGCTTAGTTACAGCCTCAAAGGCTTAATTCAATGTAAAGCCTCAGAGCTTCTCTCTTTAGAGAACGCTCTTTCGAGGTCCTCTCCCTTCTCTTTAGTTAGCCGGAGATGAAGCTTTCAGCTTTGATCTTCTTAGTTAGAAGATGAAGACGAAGTCCTTAATACTTCGATCTTCCCTCTCAAACATTTAGATCTAGGATATATTGTAATCCCTTCCCTAAATGTTTATAAATAAAAGAAAGAGATTACTTTACCGATTCACCGGTCATCTTCTTAATCTTTTCTTTTCTATTTAAGTTTTTCTTTTAAAAACTTAATCGCCGTTGTTATATGGTATCAGAGCCACACGGTTGGTTCTTGATGCTATCGGTGGTTTCGATTGAAAACAGTTTGATTTGTTTACTTAAATGTTTCTTCAAACTTTTATTTTTCTTGCTCTACTTTTACAAGTCCCTACCTTCGCCGTAAAACACCCAAGATCGCCTTAAGTCCCGATTAGTGCCTGTTTGTAAGTCTCCAGGGTGGGAGCAGTGAATGGTTATAGAACATAGGTATGAGTCTACTTTGGGTAAACGGGGTATGCATGAATGAACCTTGAATAAGAATTTATTTTGAAATGATTAAGATGAGTAGATTATTCGAGATCCGACTCTTGATTAGTAACAATTGACTTTGCTTTTTATTCCGAGACATAGTGAACCAAGAAGAACATAATTATGAAAACATTAATCAAGTTTTAAACAATTGGAATATACCTAAGGTATCTCCAAAAGAAATTTATCAGTTAACATTTTCGGATAAATTTAAAAGCCCACTATAATGTCAAAAGCAGTTGAAAAGAGTTTATGCAATCAACAAAGAATACAAAAATTGTAGTCTTTTATCACGAAGTTATTAAAAAACATAGAAAAAAGGGTTACAATTTTATACATATAGGTCTTGTTCAAGTTCTGATTAAACCTCTTAATAGAAAAGGAATTAATTCATCAATCTACCTACTTGCTTTAGAGATGATAGATTTTTAAATTACTATCCAAGCAGTATAGGTGCTATGGAAGCAAGTTTGCATAATGGACCTATCCATTTCAATTGCTTTCCTGATTTCACCCTAAGTCTTAGTGATCAAAACTTATTTAAAGCCTTATCATTAAATATTAAATCCGATGGAGAGATTACTCAAATGATTGTAGGATCTCAACCCATTGCTTTGATTTACAGGATTTATTATAAGACAATGAAGTCAAATTTAAACGTTCATGCTCTTATTAAAAGCCCAAAAGATCAAACAGTTTTAATTCAAAGCTCAACTAGTGATGCTAATATCCAGATCCCAAGAACAATTCTTTGGAAGGATATATCCTAGGTTTTTACTTAATTCTTCTCTAACTTTGTGAGCAAATAAAGACGGTAGACCATTAACGAATTTTTCTTTCCAAAATGGTTTATTACTGTCATTTCTCATCATAACTCTAGAAGTAAATACATCTTTGTACCATCTAAAATCACTTAGAGTGGGACAAGTAAGATTACTTAATTGATCATGAATTCTTTACGTAATAATTGCTAGGGGTTCCAACAAAATGTTTAATTATGGTAAATATTAAAGTATTAACTCCATCAGGAGGACCAATACCAGCATCTTCATCAAAGATGGGATTGCCTTCTTTATCTCTTTGAATAGCATGAATTATGGATATTCTAATGTCTTCTGTGAGATGTTTTTCCCACCAAGACCTAAGAATGCCAGTAAATCCACTAGCTATTAACTCGACAATATCTGGTTGAGACAAAGTGTTGAATTTAGTGATGTAACTATTAGCTACCATAGACATATGATTAAGTTTATTAAGAATTTCTTGTTCACTAAATCCATCTATATTCCATTCATAAATTTTATTAGAGGACACCGAAAACTGTTTATCTAGATTTCTCTCTTCGAATTGTAAATCCGGAGGAGTTGGTCTAGAATACCAATTTCTGGTAATACTTGTGTTATTAACAGTTAATTTATTTAATTGGTCATTAAGGTTTGAAATAGAAGAGTGGTCAGAAGAACTTTCATTATTATCATCAGACTCTACCTGATCAATAACAGCAATAGTTCCACTTGGACCGGGTTCTGTTTTGAGTTTTTTAAATAATTTCTCAATAGATTGGACTAATTCGTCATCTTTATTAGGTAAACTTAAATTATATCTGTTTTCCGGTAAATTTATTAAAGTTTGTTCAATTTTTGAATCAGGTTTTTTAATAATACCTTCTTCAAATTTTTCTTCAATTCTATCTAGCTGTTTTCCTATTATTGCTAGATATTGATTACTAAAGTTTAATTGTTCAATTATTTTCTTGTCGTTATTAGTTCCGTCAGGTATTTTGAAGGGACTAGCAATAATGTATGTTTTTTTTGGAATTAGAACCGTTTCTAATGGGGGATGACTGGCTGATACTTTGGATCTGTCTTCTTTAATCCATTGAGTTTTACTAATAACATTACATTTACCTTGATATTGTTCATACCAGTCGTAAAAAGTAATGTTAATCTCTTCATTTTTAATAAATCTTTTCCATCTATTTATTATCTTATCTCTTTCCTTTTCAGTCGGATGATTAGATCTGAATAGATGTCTTTTTTCTTTATTAGATTTTGAATTAAAATCTTTAACTAAGTTATCCCAATCTAACACGAAATCTTTTTTAATGATTCTTAATTGATTATGAATTGGGGCATTAAAATCAGACTGTGTGGGATAAACAGAGGATGCCGGAGAAGAAGAATCTTCATCTTCAACGGTATCATTCTGAGTATAACAGGGATGACTAACTTGTCCTTCATTAAGAATACCTTTAAGTTTGATATCCTTAACAAGAGGATTACTTAGGACTTCAGTATCTCTTCTAGTGTGGATAACTGAAGGGACTGAAGAACTAGAAATATCTTCAATAATAACTGGTGTTCTAGTACGTTCAAAACTAATTTTAACAGTTCCATCAGAAAACTGTTGGATATTTTCAATATTCAACAAATTGTTAACTATGGGCTGTTGTGGTAATTCATTTGGTAAAGTCCACTGATTAGGTAAGTTAATATCCTTCCAAAGAATTGTTCTTGGGATCTGGATATTAGCATCACTAGTTGAACTTTGAATTAAAACTGTTTGATCTTTTGGGCTTTTATTAAGAGCATGAACGTTTAAATTTGACTTCATTGTCTTATAATAAATCCTGTAAATCAAAGCAATGGGTTGAGATCCTTCAATCATTTGAGTAATCTCTCCATCAGTTTTAATATTTAATGATAAGGCTTTAAATAAGTTTTGATCACTAAGACTTAGGGTGAAATCAGGAAAGCAATTGAAATGGATAGGTCCATTATGCAAACTTGCTTCCATAGCACCTATAATGCTTGGATAGTAATTTAAAAATCTAGCATCTCTAATTCATCGATTGGGGAAATATATATATATATATATATATATATATATATATATATATATATATATTTTATTTTATTTAAAAGATTTTTCTTTAAATATGGACCGTCCCATTAAAGTAAATCAATCTGGACCGTTCATGAGTTAGTTACTATGCGGTCCATTTTCTATAAATAGAAGCTCATTCCTTCATTATTTTCTTACGAATTCATTGAAACTCTAGAGAGAAAATTATAGAGAAAGAAGAAAAGATTTACGCTACTTAACTACTCTTATATTCATTCTTTTACGGTGAGGGTGTTATTCTTTCTTATTCATGAAGAGAATCTATTTGTTATTCCATTACTTATTATTATTGGAATAACTTTTGTGTACGTGGTCTACCCTATCTTTGGTGACATTCTTCTATTATTACATTGGAACATCTTGTGCATGTGTTTTACAATTTGACTTGGTTCCGCTCTTTATTATTATTCATTTGGAACATCCTGCTCATACTTTATCTGGGACTGGTTAAAAGTCTTTATTATTCATTCTTTATTATTCATTGGAACATCTTGTCGGTTGTGATTTTCACCTAACTTGGTTCCATTATTAGTATTCATTGGAATAACTTTATACATCACAATACCGCATGCATGGTGATATCTTTTGTTATTCCATTCTTTATTATACTCGGTTGGTTAAAGTTTTGACTTCTATACTCCATGAAATTAGTAGAATATCCTTGATATTTAAACTTCATCCAATATCTTTTCATGGAAATATTCTTCGATCATTCTTGAATTTTACTCTACAAAGAAGTATCATGTTGACAATTTGGACCTTAGTAGTTCTTGAACAAATTAATTACGAACTTGTTTTATTGAATTCTTATATTATTGTCATCATCCTCATGTTTATATTATGTTGAAAGTCATCTGTTCGTAGTGTATAGATGGACTTGGTATGATTATGACCGAGGATTATTCTTGTAATCATGGTAGTAATGTTACAAATGATGTGGTAAAAGTCCTTATTGGCCGTAGTGCATTGATGGATGATTGTTGGCATGATCATGACCATTAATGAATACACAAATATTCTAAGCCCGTAGTGCATGGATAATTATGGTCGTGATACTAAAGAATATCCTTGGTCGTAGAGTGCGGGGGATGATTCGATGATGTGGAATATTTATTAAAATAATGAGTCTCAAATGATAACGATGATGAAAAACTTTTTTAATCATAAAAATAGTAGATTTTATTTTCAACTTGACTCTTTTAATGGATTGCTTGTTCCGCTGCAGTTAAACTTGATGTCTATTATATTTTATCAGTTGGAGACTAATGATAATTTATTCTGCATTATCTTAGTTAAAATATTTCTTACTGGGCTAGTTGAGCTCACCCTTTCTTTCACTGTTCTCTTCAGGAAATGAGAATATAGCTGGGACGGATTGGGGAACAGAGTTATGGTCCAAAGGATAGCATTAGTAGTCCTCACTATTCTGTGAAATAGTATGATAATAATTGTAATGAGGACTCCTTTTGAGTTTGTATAATCTCTAGTAGATAATATTTGTATTCAAACTCACGATTTATGTTTTGTCGTATTGTACCTGACAGGTTGTATTAGTAAGTTGTATTTGAATTCTGTACCATGTATCTGACGACCCAAGATGGGTGATGTATACCTAATTTTGGGGGCGTCACATTCCCCGACAACAATGATTATTTTATAACCACTTGCTTATTTTGCAAAATTTGCACATTTCACCCATAACCAAAATATTATATCAATTTAACACCTTATTATTCACAATAATAATTAGAGGAAATTCGATTTTATTTATAATAAGTTGGGGTCTTACAACCTCCCCTCCTTATGAAATTTCATCCTCGAAATTGACGTACGTACCTGGTGTTTCAAAAAGGTGAGGGTACCTCGCTTTCATTTTCGATTCCAACTCCCAGGTCATTTCCTCAATAGCATAGTTTCTCCACAAAACCTTAACTTGTGGTATAACCTTCGTGCGTAGGACATGCTCTTTCCTATCCAAGATCTTAATAGGTACTTCTTCGTACGTTAAATCTTCGGGTATCTCGTCTAGTTCTAAAGCAATAATATGGTTCCGGTCTTTCACATATTTACGAAGCATAGATATGTGAAAAACATTATGCATACGAGACATACTTGGAGGTAATGTGAGTCTATAGGCCACATTTCCTATTCGGTCAAGAATCTCAAATGGACCAACAAATCATGGATTGAGCTTTCCTCTCTTCCCAAATCTTGTAAATCCCTTCCATGGAGCAATACGTAATAGTACATAATCTCTAATATTAAATTCCACGTCCTTTCAATGAAGATCAACATAACTCTTTTGTCGATCCTATGCCGTTTGTATACGTTGTCGAATTGTTTGGATCTTTTCTGTAGTCATGCGTACCAATTCTGGTCCCAACAACGTTGCTTCTCCCACCTCGTCCCAGAAAACTGGAGAACGACACTTTCGTCCATACAACGCCTCAAATGGAGCCATGCCTATACTTGCTTGATAACTGTTGTTGTAAGAGAATTCCACCAGTGGCAAGTACTTATCCCAACTTCCTTTGAAATCTAGAACACAGAGTCTTAATAGATCTTCAAGAGATTGAATAGTCCTCTCTGATTGTCTGTTCATTTGAGGATGGTATGCTAAACTGAATCATAAATCCGTGCCCATAGCTTTCTGCAAGCTAACCCAAAATCGTGAAGTGAATCTTGGGTCACCATCCGAAACTATGGATACTGGAATGGCATGCAATCTCACAATCTCATTCACATACATACGAGCAAGACGTTCAAGGGAATAAGTTTCTCGTATCGGCAAGAAATGGGCAGACTTGGTTATTATATCAACAATAACCCAAATAACATATATGCCTTGAGAAACTTTGGGAAGACCTGTAACGAAATCCATAGTAATGTGTTCCCACTTCCATTTCGGAATCTCAAGTGGTTGTAATGGACCCTTTGGCACTTGATGCTCCGCCTTTACACGTTGACAAGTTAAACACCTCGAGATAAACTCCGCGATTTCTCTCTTCATATTGTTCCACCAAAATGTATGTCGAATATCATGATACATTTTGGTACTCCCAGGATGGATTGCAAATGGTGTGTTGTGTGCCTCCATCATTATTCTATGCTTCAAATCAGAGTCTTTAGGAACACAAAGTCTGGAGTTGAATCTTAGTATTCATTCTTCATCTAGTCTCGCTTCTGGAATAGCTTTTTCTTGCACTTTCTTCTTCATTTGTATCAGCCCCAGGTCCGTAGCTTGAGCAGCTTTAACTTTATCGATTAAAGTTGGTTCTACTCGTATATTCACCATAATCATGTGGGTCCCTGGAGTCTTTAATTCTACCTCCATCCTTTGCAAGTCATACAGAATGGGCCTTTGCATTGACAATATCACACTCGTACTCACATATGATGTTCTACTCAATGCGTCAGCTACTACGTTCGCTTTTCTAAGATGATATTGAATAGTGTGATCGTAATCTTTCAACAGTTCAAGCCAATGTCGTTGCCGAATGTTGAGTTCTTTTTGGGTGAAGAAATATTTGAGGCTTTTATGGTCCATATAAATCTCCACTTTCTCCCCATACAGGTAGTGTCTCCAGATTTTCAACGCAAAAACGACTGCTGCCAACTCTAGATCATGAGTAGGATAATTTCTCTCATATTCTTTGAGTTGTCATGAGGCATAGGCTATAACTTTCCCATGTTACATGAGAACGCATCCTAACCCTTTGCCTAAAGCATCGCTGTATATAACAAATCCATTTGAACCAGATGGTATTGCCAGAATAGGTGCCGAAATGAGTCTCCTCATGAGCTCTTGGAAACTCTTCTCGCATTCCTCGCTCCATACAAATTTGTATCCTTCCGAGTCAACTGAGTTAACGGAGTAGCGATTTGAGAAAATCCTTCCACGAATCTCCGATAATAACCAGCTAAACCCAGAAAGCTACGCACTTTGTCCATCAAACTTGGTTGCTCCCAACTTTGTACTGCTTCAATCTTCGCCGGGTCAATAGATACTCCATGTTTTGACACCACGTGCCTAAGTAATACTACTTCCTCAAGCCAGAACTCGTATTTCTTCAGCTTGGCATAAAGTGTGTTTTCACGAAGCCTTTCAAGTATCAGCTTCAAATGGTGCTCATGATCTTCATGGCTTTTGGAATAGATGAGGATGTCATCAATAAAGACAACAACGAACTGATCCAAATATTCCTTGAATACTCAGTTCATCATATCCATGAAAGCAGCAGGAGCATTAGTCAATCCAAAAGACATGACTAAGAATTCATAATGCCGTCATGCAGGAGTTACGAAGGCGCTTTGGAATATCCTCAGTTTTAATCTTCAGCTGATGATATCCAGAATGAAGATTGATCATTGAAAAGAATTTTGCTCCTTGTAACTGGTTAAATAGGTCATCAATGCGAGGTAGCGGATACCTATTCTTGATGGTGACATGGTTCAATTCTCGGTAGTCAATACAAAGTCGCATACACCCATCTTTCTTCTTTACGAATAAAACAGGAGCACCCCAAGGAGATGTACTAGGACGAATGAAACCAATGTCTAATAACTCTTGTAGTTGGACTTTTAACTCCTGAAGTTCAATAGGAGCCATTCGATATGGGGTTTTAGAAATGGGCTTTGTACCCGGTTCAAGGTCAATAAAAAATTCGACATCACGTTACGGGGTAGAGCCGGAAGTTCTTGAAATACATCGAAATTCTCTCCAACAACGAAATATTATTCAAATCTGACTTGTCTTTGTTCAAATCCATAACATGGGCTAAGAAAGCTTGACATCCATTTTTCAATAAACGAATAGCTTTATGGCTTGATATGACAATGACTGATTTTAGTGGTTTAGTTGTTTGATTTCATATAATAGGTTGGTTAGGAATATGAAAACTAACAACCTTACGAAAACAATCAATTTTGGCATGATGAGTAGTTAACCAATCAATTCCTAAAATCACATCAAAAGCAAGTATATTTAAAGAGATAAGATCCACAGGTAATGTGATGGTGCCAATTTGGATTAAGCAAGATTTATAAACAGTGGACGTAACGAAAGTTTCTCCTAACGGAGTCTCCACTGATAAATCAAAGTCTAATTTCTCCGAAGTGAAGTTTAAATGTTGAGCACAAGCAGGAGAGATAAAAGAATGGGTAGAACCAGTATCTAGTAAGGTATAAACTTCGCAAGAGTTCAAAATTAGCTTACCCGTGATCACCTCATTCGGGTTCCTCACGTTTTGGCCAGTCACGACAAACGCTCTTCTAGGAACCGCTGATTTCGACTTATGCGGGATAGCCCTTGGAGTCACCATCCCCGTTGAACTTGGTTTTTCTACAGAACAATCCCGAGCTATGTGGCCTTCCTTTCCACAGTTGTAACATACCTTGGATTGTTGTGGGACAAATTTAATGATATGTCCCTCTTTCCGCATTTGTATCATCTAACTGGCGGTCGTTCTCCTCCCCTAGAATTTGTTGTTGGTACTTGTGCTGGTGCTGATGTCTTCCCGTCATTGTTGAATCTCCTCTTTCTAAAATTTCCACTTGACTCACCTCTCCTATTATCAAGGCCACGATAACCACCCGAGTGGTTACCGCCTTTGTTCGTATTTTTCCCTCCTCGTTGGTTATCATCGCTCTGATGACTGCTATCATCGGTATGACCCTGGTTGTGGTCCCTCGGTTGAACATACTCACTATCTCGCTCTAATAATTGAGCCATGTTTACAACATCTGAATACAGAGAAAATTTATGAGAGATAAGGTATTGACGAATCTCGGGTTTTAGACCTCTCAGAAACATCCTTGTCATTCGTTCCTCATTCTCTACCAAATGAGGTTCAAACACGGATAACTTCAAATAACTTCATCTCGTCTTTGACACACCGTCATGTTGTTTTGTTCGGTCGATAAACTCTACCTCCTTTATATAGCCGAATACTTTCGGAAAGTACTTGTCATTGAATAGTTTCTGAAACATTTCCCAAGACATGTTGAGTACTACAGTGGTGCGCTTCACGAGACTCCACCAAAGAGTCTACCTCACCGCGGAACATAAAGGTGGCGAATGGAACCTTCTATTCCTCCGTGCATCCCAAGACATCAAATATCTTGGTAATTTGCTTGACCCATGTTTCCGCCTTGATGGGATCTCGGCTTTCCATAAATTCACGGTGGTCCCAACTCCTTGAATCGCTTGGTTGTGACATCATGGCGCATTGCTATCACTTCCACCGTATTTTTGTACACGAGTCTCCTCGTTCGATTTTTGCATGAACTGCAAAAAGCTCTAAACATTCCATCATTCATCGTTTTCTCGGTAGTGTTGTTTACGGAGGAATATTGCCTTCACATTGTATGCGTTCTCTGGTTTGTGACTAAATGTTGTTCCACAGCCTCATACACTCCATTGTTAACGTTCTCGTAGAACAATTCTTAAATCACGCATAAAACAAGGGTTAATTAAACAAATTAACATATCATATAATATCCCTATATTATAATGAGCCAACAAATAAGCTTAGTTAGGACACACTAGCGAAGGATTTACTCATCTCTCCCTCCTAGTTCTATTCCCCAGATCTCCGCCAGAGACCATATCCTAAGCTTTGATACCAACTGTGGCGCCCCCAAAAAAGGTATACAACATCTATTCCGAGTCACCAAATACATGGTACAAAAAAACAAACTACAACTTCAATAATACAATTGTCGTGCAAAATACGACAACACACATCTTTATGAGTTTAAATACAAATATTATCTTCTAGACAATATCCACACTCAAATAAGTCCTCATTACAATTATTCAAACACTATTTTATAGAAATAGTGAGGATTTCTAAAAACATCTTTCTAGAACCATCACCCCATACCCCGATTAGATCCTGCTATGTTCTCACCTCCTCGAGAAGAAAAATGAAACAAAAGGAAAAGGGTGAGCTCAACTAGCCCAATAAAGAATATTATGACTAAGATAATATACAACAAATTATCATTAGTCTTCAACAGGAAAAATCGATAAAATATAATAGACAACAAATTTTAGATCAACAACCTGCAAAAAACAACAATCCATTAGAAGAGTCAGTAGAGAATGAGTTCTACTATCTTCTAAGATTTAAAAGTCCATCATCAATATTTTATCCTCAGAATAACAATCAATATACATCTTTAATCAAATATTCATATTTGCACTATAGGCCAAAGATATTCATTTGTATCACCAGTTGATCATGTTCATCTCAACACCTGTTCATCTTTGCTCTACGGGCCAAAGATATTCATCAGTTAATCATTCATCTTTTCACTACAGGCCAAAGATATTCAGTAATATCATCATTTAGGACTGAGGATGATGAAAATTATTTTAAAGAAAACGAATCCAGTGAGACAAAATAACAAATATTAGAGATTCGTATTACAGTTTATCTAAGATTCAATAATACTCCATAATAACCAATTTTGAAGCAAAATTCAAGAATAAAGATCAAAACATGGATACAATCAAAGATAGTAACCATAATAGACATCTTGGACAAAAAGGAGAAAATTTCATTTTTTGGTGAATAGTGTCGTATTCATGAATAGTGTCGTATACGTGAATAGTGTCGTATACGTGAATAGTAACTCCGACACAAAAAGTTCCAAATTTGATAAAACGTTCAAACCAATATTTCGGCATAATGATATTGAAGAAAATAATATCATTTAAGAAGAAATAACATCCCTTACCTCAAAATAACCGTACTTCTGACTGAATTTCGGATATAGTGCTGATAGAAATTTGTACTGAATAGCAACTCTCAAAGTACCAAAATACTCACAAAAATACGCTCGATAATCTAGAGAGAAAGAAAACTTGTTTCTGGTGTGATTTTCAATTCTAACATAAGCGCCTATTTATAGGAAAATGGTAGAACGCCAAAGGAGACTAAAATAATTAATTAATATTATTTCTTTTCAAACTTCCTCACACCTTCACCTTCACCAACCAAGCCACCAAATCGAAAAATAATTGCAAATACATGCTTGAAAAACCAAAAGTGGGTCCCACCCATAATTTAATAAAAATCATTTTATTTTCTCAAACTTCATGAAATTCATAGAAAATAGCCCGATTTATCGGAAAATATGAATTTTATTTCCATTACTTTCGAAATCAAATTCTCTACAACTTTGTAGCTTTGAGTTTTCCAAATTCCAAACATAAAATATCCAAAATCCACAAACGGATGATTTTAATACCTCCACAAACAAAATCTTGATAAAACACCTCAAAGATTAATTCCTTCATTTTATCCACATAAAAATAAATATATCCATCATTTATATCCACATAAAATAAATATTTCCTTATCATATAAATCAATAATTAATTATTCACAAATAATATTACAGAAATCACAATTATGACAACCAAGTAGTTCCCGGAAAGAGGGGCTTTCAATAAGAATTTCTCCTTCTTGGGCCAAGTAATTAGGTGACCAAACCTCTCCTTGACGTAACTTTCTAGACATTGCCAATAATGCTATCTAATAATATTATTCAAATAATATGAATTATTGGTCCGATAATGGGAAATCTTGTGCGTTGATAATTATTGAAACAACAATAATATAAAATATCAACGCAACAATTATTGAATCGATAAAATAAAATATTGAACAATGATTACTGTGTAACAATTATTGAGTAGTTCCTTCTTACGTAAGAATCAATAATTCAAAAATAATGTGCATCCAATGCCATTCATCATATTTTAACCACCGGGTATTCCAACGATGTTAACGGTAACAATTACGCCAATTATTTATAAAAACTCAAACTTGTCGTTTCTTCATCCAAAAGTTATTACATTATGGGGCCCATTAAATGATCGCTGCAGGTCATACGAATATTCCTCGACAACAAGAATATTCCACGACTAAAACGAATATTCCCCATAAACAATGATTATTTTATAACCACTTGCTTATTTTGCAAAATTTGCACATTTCACCCATAACCAAAATATTATATCAATTTAACACCTTATTATTCACAATAATAATTAGAGGAAATTCGATTTTATTTATAATAAGTTGGGGTCAAACACTTTTCTTCACGTTGAGAGTCGTGTTAACTGTGTTTGCCCGGACTTCGGTCCGTGGTTTCATTTCAGTTTGTATATATATATATATATATATATATATGGACTAACATTATTGAGTTATGCCTTGATTGAGCCGAGACTTCGGTTTGGAGCGTTTATTTTCTTTCGTGTATGTATATATAAGTGATAAACGCACCGAATGTAAAATTCAGGCTCATCAAACAATGTGTCGAACTTTGTTCGATGAGCCTGGATTTTACATCCGGTGCGTTTACCGCTTATATATATATATATATATATCCAGCCCCGTCTAGAGTTTACTTCGTGGCGGTTGACCGTCTTTACATCTTTATTTATTTTTTGTCCCGCCTGGAGGTTACTTCGTGGCGGTTGATTGCTTTTACAGCTTTATTTACATTTCTGATCCCCCATGGAAGTGCTTCGTGGTGGGTGATCATGTTTGTATATATATATATATATATATATATATATTTACAACTTTTATATATATATATATATATCTGCTTACTACTTTGTTATTAATTGCGGCATCATGTGAGCCTAGGAATCATGTGATCACAGATTCAGTCTACTGGATCTAGATTCGGTTCCCGTGATGGACATTTTCGGCTGTAAGCAGCTTGTAAATTTATTCACGGTATTTGGATTTCCTCAGATGGTTTTCATACCCACGAGGAGTTCGGCACTATTTTGTATATTATTTTCTCGAAGATGCTTCGCATCTCGAAAATTAAAAACAATTCAGCCGAACACTTAATATAAAATGGGAGTGTAAAAGGTCTCAATTACTATTGAGCACAAGGGTTTGAAAGAAACTCTTTTATAAAACATCACTACCATATATTGTTTAAAATTGAATTTTTACACAAATTTAAACCACAATGTATATAAAATTGCTTGACGAGGCCTCACTTTACTACTTCCAAATAATTACACATTGATCCACACACACACATACACATTCATATAACAGTTTCTTGAAAAGTGGCGGTGTGACAATCCGAATTTTTATAAGTCATTAAAATAAGAATTTAATAATTAAAATTTTTATTATGAGATATTTTGAGTTTGAGTATGTATATATACGTGCTATATATTTTGAAATATGTGATCTGGTGTGAAGATATATATATATATATATATATTCATATATTGGGAAAGTAAGGTTTAATAGTTAAGTTAACTATTGAAGAAATTAAATGAATTTGGTAATTATTTTAAATATTTATTGAATTAAATAAATATTTTAAATAATTTATTTATTGAAAAAAAAAATATTTTATGAAATTGTGGTATAATAATTTAGTTACGTGTGTATGATAATAAAATTAAAGCAAAGGTAAATTTTATTCTTTGAAGATTTAATTTAATGAATTAATTAAATTAAATGAGTTGTTTAATATTAAAGGAAATAAGTAAATTAAATAACGTGATGTGTATGTGACAACCCCAAAATAGGTCCATTCCATCCAACCCATTCTGAGTCGCCAAATACATGGTACAGAAAACAACTACAACTTTATTACAACAATTGTCGTGCAAAATACAATAACACTTAAATTGTGAGTTTAAATACAAATATATACCAACTGTGACTCATGTCCCAACCGTGGACAACACCTCATAATGACACCTTATATAAAGGTATAGTCAAAAACTGTTTTAGAAATTAAAATCTTTGAAAAGTGCTCAAGGAAACCTTCGTACATGGGAGGCCATGCGTCTAGGTTATTATAGATATCATATGCCCACAAAATTATCCTTGGTTGACCCAATAGACCCCAAAGAAAAATGAGAAGATTACTATCATATTCTTCCCAATGGTGAGTCTTCTCTTGACATATCATTATCTCCACTGTCTCTAATTGGGTATTATACTCCAAACAAACACCAAGATTATATAGGTAGTGCTCGTAAATATACTCAGCAAGTGGATGAGCATAATCCTGTCTTATAATGACACGAGGTTGTATGTCATTAGACATCTTGTATGATAGTGGCAAAACACCCTTCCAAGTTAAATTCACCCTCAACATCTATAGACCATCATTCTATTCCCTCGCTATCCCCCGCTCGACCCAGCGACACTTTTATTACCTAAAAGGAATTGTGAAGCAAAAGGGTGAGCACAACTAGCTTAGTAAAGAATATCATGACTAAAAATAATTAAATTATCAATAGCCTTCATCAATAATAAATCAGAGATTTAGAACATATGGTAGATGATAAAATTTCAACCATAGTTGCAGCGGAATGAGCAATCCATTAGAAGAGTCAAATAGACCATAAAATCTATTATCTTCTCCATGTTAAAAGTCCACCAACAATGTTTTATCCTCAGAACATTAATCAACAATTCTCGCCCACAATCACGTGTATAACTCATAATCGTAATTGTAGTTCTAAATTCCTTTCCTCATCCAGGACAAAGTTAATTTTCATCACCTGAAACATCAAAGATCATGGTTATACCAAATCAAAGTTCCTATTCATAATCATACTGATAAATTCATATTTGCACTACGGCCAAAGATATTCATCAATGCAGTTCATCTTTGCACTCTCGGCAAAGATATTCAACAACATGTCATCTTTGCAATGAAGCCAAAGATATTCATCGATTGGTCATGTTCATCTAAACACTGCTCATCTTCGCACTATCGGCCAAAGATATTCATCGAAATCATTCATCTTTTACACTACTGGGCCAAAGATATTCGATTATATCATCATTTAGGACCGAGGATGATGAAAAATATTTTAAGAAAATGAATCCAATTGAAACAAAATAATAAATATTAAGGATTACGTACTTGATTATTCCATGTCCAAAAATACCTCATAAATAATCATAGTGGAGTAAAATTCAAGAATGATCAAAACATGGATACAATCAAAGCTAGTATCCATAATAGATATTTTAGACGAAAAACAAAAATTTAATTTTTTCGTGAATAGTGCAGTATTAGTTGTAAGATCCCAAATAATTAATAAATGAAATTTAATTTCCTCTAATTATTATTTTGAAATAGTAAGGGTTGATGTGATTAATGTGGATAATTCTACGGGTAAAATACGCAAATATTTCAAAATAAGCAAGTGGTTATAAAATATTCATTGTTGTTTGGGAATATTCGTTTGGTCGTGGAATATTCGTGATCGCTTGTGGAGAATATTATTTGCGACGCAATGCGACCATGTATGTGCCCCCATAACGCAAAAGCGATTGGAGGAAGAAAATGACAAATATAAGTTGTTTAAAAATAACGTGCGTAGTTATTACCGCTTTTACATTGTTGGAATACCCGGTGGTTAAAACACGATGTCTACGCGTTGTTGAATTCAGTAGCACTACAGTATTGCACCAATTATTGACTCTTACGTAAGAAGGCACTACTCAATAATGGTTACGATAATTCTTGTTCGGTGTTTTATTTTATTGATTCAATAATTGCTGCGTTGATATTTTATATTCTTTGTTGTTTTAATAATTGTCATTACACGAGATTTTTCATTGTCGAAACAATAATTCATATTATCTGAATAATATTATTAGATAACATTATTGGCAATGTCTAGAAAGTTACATCTAAGGAGAGGTTTGGTCACCTAATTGTGCGCGATGAGAGAAATTCTTATTGGAAAGCCCCTCTTTCACAGAACCTGCTCGTTTGTCAATATTGTGATTCTATAATATTATTTGTGAATAATTAATTATTGATTCATATGATGAGGAAAATATTGATTTTATGTGGATATAGATGGAGAAAATTTTTAATGTGACAATTGTTGAAAATTGAAATTTTATCTTTTTACGATAAAATAATTCATTTAAATATATATTATTATATTTTAATAATATAATAATGGTGATATTTTTACAACGAATGTGGGATATATGAGTATCTGAGGAGGAAGAGTATTTTGTTGTAATAAATGTTTAAAACATGTTAAACATGTTGGTGGACCCCATTTATTGACCAAATTTGATTATAGCCTCTAAAATCATCCGTTTATGGATTTCGGTCAATTTCATTGGGAATTTAGAAAAACTTTCTTACGCAAAGTTGTAGAGAATTGGATTTCCTATAAAAACTCATGAGATTCGAATTTTCTGATAAAAGGGCTATTTATTGTGAATTATTGAAGTTAGAAGCTCAAAATAATTAATTTTGGAAGTTTAAATTATTTTAAATTAGAAAACGTGTTTTATTTTCTTCTAGAAGGTTGGCATGTGTGAATTCTTTGAGATTCAGATTTCAAAGAATACGTTATAATATTTTTATAAATATTAATATTTTATTAAATTTTACTGCTTTTGGTGTTCTAGCGATTTCCTATAAATAGGTGCTTAGGTTAGAATTGAAAATCACACCGTAATGAAGTTTTCTCTATATTATCGAGCGTATTCTTGTGAGTATTTTGAGTATACTTTGAGTATTGCTATACGGTGAAAGTTCAAGATATAGTCTATATCCGATATTCCGAGTTAAATCTTGATCTTTCGAGGTAAGGGATGTTATTTTATTCTAAAATGATATTATTTCTTCAATATCATTATCTTTGAAATATTGATCTGAAGTTTTATCAAATTTGGAACTTTTGGTGTCGGGGTTACTATTCACGTATACGGCCCTTATTCACGATATCTGATCTATTCACGAATCACGGCCTTATTCATCGAAAAATAAAAATTTTCTTTTAAGTCAAAATATCTATTGTGGATACTAGCTTTGATTGTATCCATGTTTTGATCATTCTTGAATTTTACGCCACTATGATTATTTTTGAGGTATTTTTGGGCGTGGATAAAACAAAGTACGAATCCTTAATCCTTAATCCTTGTCATTTTGATTCACTTTGGATTCATTTTTTTTTAAAAAATATTTTCATCATCCTCGGTCTTAAATGATGATATTGTTGAATATCTTTGGCCCATAGTGCAAAGATTAATGATTTATGATGAATATCTTTGGCTGTAGTGCAAAGATGAATGATTTCGATGAATATCTTTGGCCGTAGTGCAGATGAATGATTTCGATGAATATCTTTGGCCCGTAGTGCAAAGATGAGCAGTGTTTAGATGAACATGACCAATCGGTGAATGTCCTTGGCACAGTAGTGCGAGGATGAATATTTGATCCCGATATATATTGATTGATGTTACAGGGATAAAAATAGAGCGATAAACTTTAAAATTCATACATAGAAGATAGTATTTGGCATTCTCAACTTAACTCTTCTAATGATTTTTATTTTCGTTGCGAATATTGATTTAAAACTTGTTGTCTATTGTATTCTATTATATTTTCTCTTGTTGAAGACTAACGATAATTTTGTTGTATATTATCTTAGTCATAATATTCTTTACTGGGCTAGTCGAGCTCACCCTTTTCCTTTTTGTTCCATTTTTCTTCTCAGGAGGCGAGAATATAGCAAGTACGAGTCGGGGTATGGAATGAAAGTTCTAGGGAGAGTTGTTTAGTAGTCCTCACCATTGTTGTAAAATAATGTATCAATAATTATGATGAGGATTTATTTGTATGTGGATATTGTCTAGATGGCAATATCTGTATTTAAACTCACAGTTTTACTATTGTAATAATAAAGTTGTAGTTGTTTTACATGCAGTGTATTGACAACTCGAAATGGGGATGTAGACCTATTTTGGGGGTGTCACGGTTGGTATCGAGCTTGGGGATATGATCTCTGGCGGAGATCGGGGAATAGAACTAGGAGGGAGAGAGAGTAAATCCTTCGCTAGTGTGTCCTACCTAAGCTTATTTGATAGTTGGTCAAGATATAGGGATATTATGTGATATATTGATTTCCTTAATTAACCCATGTTTTATGGCGGTGTTTGAGAATGTCGGATTGAGAATATTAACAATGGAAATGAGACCGTGGAGCGCTTTGTACTCACCAACGAGGAGAACGTGCAACAGTTTGCAATGTTCCTCCCATGAACAACACCAATCGCAAGATGATGAGCGAGGGGATATTTAGAAGCTTTTTGCGGTTCATGCAAAATCGACGAGAGACTCGTGTTCAAAACATAGGAGAAATGATAGCAATTCACGGGTTGTCACATGGCGATTCAAAGAGTTGGGACCACGAAATTTAAGGAAAAGCGGATCCGATCATAAAGCGAAAACATGGGTCAAGCAAATTACCAAGATATTCGATGTCTTGGGATGCACAGAGAAACGAGAGGTTCCATTCGCCACCTTTATGTTCCGTGGCGAGGCGACTCTTCGGTGGGAGTCTCAGTAGCGTGCATATCCATCCAAACGCTTCTCGGCATGTCTTGGGAGACGTTTGAAACTATTTAATGACAAATACTTTCCCGAAAGTGTTCAATCATATGAAGGAAGTGGAGTTTATTAGATCGGAGCGAGAACAACATGACGGTGTCTCGAAGACGAGGCGAAATTTGCGAGTTATCCGTGTTTGCACCTCATTTGGTGGAGAATGAGGAACGTATGGCGGATGTTTCGAGAGGTTTGAAACCCAAGATACGTCGAGATCTCATCTCTCATAAATTTTCTCTCTATTCGGATGTTGTTAATGAGGCTCAATTGTTAGAAGCGAGATAACGAGTACTGCCAACCGAGGTACCACAATCGATCATCACCTAGAGAATAGCGATCAACAAAACAACAATAATCAGTGGAGAAAGAAAAAGGCGGACAAAAATGGTAACCACTCTGGTGGTAATCATGGCCATGAAAATAGAAGAAGCGAGTCAGGAGGAGATTTTAAAAAGAGGAGATTCAACAACGACCATGTGAAGACGCAGCGATGCAAAGAAGAATCAGTTCCAAGGGAGGAGAACGACCACCGGTCATATGCTATAAATGCGGAAAAGAGGGACATATCAGTCCAAACTGCCCACAGCAGTTCCAGGTATGCTATAATTGTGGAAAGGAAGGACATATCGCTCGAAATTGCACGGTAGCGAAACCCTAGTTCAATGGGAGACGGTGACTCAAAAGATCATCCCCGTAAAAGTCAAAGTCAACGGTTCTGGAAGAAGCGTTTGTTGTGGATCGTCAAAATGCGAGAACCCAAATGAGGTGATCACGGGTAAGCTATTTATAAATTCTTGTGAAGTTTATACTTTACTAGATACCGTGCTACCCATTCATTTATATCTCTCTGCTTGTGCTCAACGTTTAAACTTGACTCGGGAGAAATTAGACTTTGACTTATCTGTGGAAACTCAGTTAGAGAAACTTTCATCACATCCACTTTGTTTATAAATCTTGTCTAATCCATGTTGGCACCCTTATCTTACTCCGTTGACCTTATCTCTTTAAAGATACTTGCTTTTGATGTGATTTTAGGGATTGATTGGTTAACTACTCATCATGCCAAAATTGATTGTTTTCGTAAGGTTGTTAGCTTTCATATTCCTAAACAACCCGCTGTTATGCGAATTCAAGCAACTAAACCATTAAAATCAATCAACATGTATATCTAATCATAAAGCTATTCATTTATTGAAAACGGATGTCAAGCTTTCTTAGCCCATGTTATGGATTTGAATAAAGACACGTCAAATGTGAATAATATTCCTTTTGTTATTGACTTTCCTGACGTATTTCTGAAGAACTTCCTATCTACCCCGCAACGTGAAGTTGAATTCTTTATTGATCTTGAACATGGTACAAATCCCATTTCTAAAACCCCATATCTAATGGCTCCTATTGAACTTCAGGAGTTAAAGGTCCAACTACAGGAGTTATTGGACATCGGTTTCATTCGTCCTAGTACATCTCCTTGGGTGCTCTGTTTTATTCGTAAAGAAGAAAGACGGAGTATGCGACTTTGTATTGACTATCGGAATTGAACCATGTCACTATCAAGAATAGGTATCCTCTACCTCGTATTATTGACTTGTTTGACCAGATTGCAAGGCACAATTTTTATCAAAGATCGATCTTCGCTTCGGATATCATCATCGGTGAAGATTAGAACCGAGGATATTCAAAGATCGCCTTTAGAACTTCGATGCGGGCATTATGAATTCTTAGTCATGTCTTTCGGATTGACTAATGCTCCTACTGACTTTCATGGATATGATGAATCGAGTATTCAAGAAATATTTGGATCAATTCGTTGTTGTCTTTATTGATGACATCTTCATATATTCCAAATGTCGTGAAGATCATGAGCACCATTTGAAGCTGGTACTCCAAAGGCTTCGTGAAAACAAGCTTTATGCCAAGTTGAAGAAATGCGAGTTCTGGCTTGAGGAAGTAGCATTCCTTGGGCACGTGGTGTCGAAACATGGAGTATTTATTTATCCGCGAAGATTGAAGCAATAAAAGTTAGGAGCAACCAAGCTTCGGTGGTCAAGTATCGTAGCTTTTTGGGCTTAGTGGTTATTATCGGAGATTCGTGGAAGGGTTTTCTCGAATCGCTACTCCATTAACCCAGCTAACTCGGAAGGATACAAAATTCGTTTGGAGCGAAGAATGTGAGAAGAGTTTCCAAGAGCTCAAGAGGAGACAAATTTCGGCACCTGTTCTAACAATACCATCTGGTACGGATGGATTTGTTATCTACAGCAATGCTTCAGGCAAAGGGTTAGGATGTGTTCTCATGCAACGTGGGAAAGTCATAGCCTATGCCTCGCGACAACTTAAAGAGTATGAGAGGAATTATCCTACTCATGATCTAGAGTTGGCAGCAGTCATTTTCACGCTAAAGATATGGAGGCACCATCTATATGAGGAGAAAGTGGAGATATATTCAGACCATAAAAGCCTTAAATATTTCTTCACTCAAAAAGAACTCAACATGCGGCAGCGACGTTGGCTCGAGCTATTGAAAGACTACGACCACACTATTCAATACCATCCTGGAAAAGCGAACGTGGTAGGTGACGTTGAGTAGAAGATCATATCACGCAGGAGTGAGTGCGATGATCTCAAGTATACGATAGAGTCAACTTTAATAGAAAAAGTTAAGGTTGCTTTCCACCAACCCGGAGGTGATCGTATGAAGAAGAAAGAAATCTGAAGGTGCTATTCCTAAGCGAGAATTGATGAAGAAGGAATACTTGAGTCCACCTGACTTTGTGTTCCTAACGACTCGATTTGAAGTACAAGATTATGATGGAGGCACACAATACACCATTTGCAATCCGTCTGAAAGTACTAAAATATATCGTGATCTTCGACATACATTTTGGTGGAACAATATGAAGAGAGATTGTAAAGTTTATCTCGATGTGTTTAACTTGTCAACGTGTAAAGGCAGAGTATCTAGTACCTAAAGGTCTCATTTGCAACCACTTGAGATTCCAAAATGGAAGTGGGAACACATTACCATGGATTTAGATTACGGGTCTTCCTACGGTTTCTCAAGGCATCAATGTCATTTGGGTTATTGTTGATAGATTAACCAAGTCTGCTCATTTCTTGCCGATCGGTGAGACTTATTCCTTTAACGTCTTGCCAAAGATATATGTAGATGAGATTGTGAGGTTGCATGGCATGCCAAGTATCCATAGTTTCGGATCGTGACCCAAGATTCACTTCAAGATTTTGGGTTAGCTTGCAAAAAGCTATGGGCAAGGATTTACTGATTGATTCGGCATACCATCCTCAAGCAGACGGACAATCAGAGAGGACTATTCAAACTCTTGAAGATTTATTAAGACTCTGTGTCCTAGACTTCAAGGGCAGTTGGGATAAGTATTTACCATTGGTGGAATTCTCCTACAACAACCGTTATCATGCAAGTATAGGTGTGGCTCCATTTGAAGCATTATATGGACGAAAGTGTCGCTCTCCAATATGTTGGGACGAGGTGGGTGAAGCAACATTGTTGGGACCCGAGTTGAAGACGTATGACTACCGAAAAGATCCAAATGATTCGACAACGTATACAAACGGCACAAGATCGACAAAAGAGTTATGCGGATCTTCATCGAAAGGACGTGGAATTTAGTATAGCGGATCATGTATTGTTGCGAGTTGCTCCATGGAAGGGAGTTACAAGATTTGGGAAGAGAGGAAAGCTCAATCCACGATTTATTGGTCCATTTCAAATTCTTGACCGAGTAGGAAATGTAGCCTATAGACTCGCGTTACCTCCGGTATGTCTCGTGTTCATAATGTGTTTTCACATATCTCGTACTTAAGTAAATATGTGAAAGACCCAAACCACGTTATAGAGTTAGAACCGGACGAGATAGCGAAGACTTAACGTACGAAGAGGTACCTGTCAAGATCTTGGATAGGAAGGAGCATGTCCTACGCACGAAGGTCATACCACAAGTTAAAGTTTTGTGGAGGAACCATGCTATTAAAGAAATGACCTGGGAGTTGGAAACGGAAATGCAAGCGAGGTATCCTCACCTTTTCGAAACACCAGGTACGTACGTCAATTTCGAGGACGAAATTTCATAAGGAGGGGAGGTTGTAAGACCCCAACTTATTATAAATGAAATTTATTTTCCTCTATTTATTATTTTGAAATAGTAAGGGTTGATTTGATTAATGTGGATAGTTATGGGTAAAATACGCAAATATTTCAAATAAGCAAGTGGTTATAGAATATTCGTTTGGTCGTGGAATATTCAATGCTTTGTCGGAATATTCATAATACGACGCACAAGAAATGACCATGTGTGAGCCCCATAACTGGAAAGCAATTGGATGAAGAAAACGACAAATATAAGTTGTTTAAAAATAACGATGTAGTTGTTACCGTTAATACTATTAAAATACTCGGTGGTTAAAACACAGTAGCACACGGTATTGCACCAATTATTGATTCTTACGTAAGAAGGCACTACTCAATAATGGTTACGATAATTCTTGTTCAAAAGATTTTATTTTATTGATTTAATAATTGCGGCGTTGATATTTTATATTCTTGTTGTTTCAATAATTGTCATTACACAAGATTTTCATTATCGAAGCAATAATTCATATTATCTGAATAATATTATTAGATAACATTATTGGCAATGTCTAGAAAGTTCATCAAGGAGAGGTTTGGTCACCTAATTGCCTTGATGAGAAGAGAAATTCTTATTGGAAAGCCTCCTCTTCCTCGAACCGCACTCGTTTGTCAATATTGTGATTCTCAGAATATTATTTGTGAATAATTAATTATTGATTTATATGATGAGAAAAATATTTATTTTATGTGAATATAGATGGGAAAAATTTTTAAAGTGACAATTGTTGAAAATCGATATTTTATCTTTTCTGATAAAATAATATTTTATTATATTATTATAATATAATAATGGTGATATTTTTACAATGAATGTGGGATATATGAGTATATGTGGAGGAGGAGTATTTTTGTTACCAAAAATATTTAAAGCATGTTTTATGTGTCAGTGGACCCCATTTCTTGACTGAAATTTGATTATATCCTGTAAAATCGCCCGTTTGTGGATTTCGGGCAATTTTTGTTTGGAATTTGGAAAACCTTTCTTCTGTGAAGTTGTAGAGAATTGAATTTCCTATAAGAACTCGCAAGATTCGAATTTTCTGATAAAAGAGCTATTTATTATGAATTATTTAAGTTCCGAAGCTCCGAAATAATTAATTTTGGAAGTTTAAAATATTTTAAGTAACAAAAACGTTTTTTTTATTTTGGTGTGTTTCACATGTGTGTGGAAGGAGCTGAATTCAGATTCTTGGTGCGTAGGAAGTTGTGGAAAAAAATAATAATATTATTAAATTAAATTTTCTGCTTTGGTGTTCTAAGCATTTTCCTATAAATAGGGTGCTTAGGTTAGAATTGAAAATCACACCAAAAACTGAAGTTTTCTCTCTCTATATTATCGAGCGTATTCTTGTGAGTATTTTGAGTATATTTTGAGTATTGTTATACGGTGCAAGTTCAAGTCATAGCCCATATCCGGTGTTTCAGCTAGAAGTACTGATCTTTCGAGGTAAGGGATATTTTTTTTTTCGTAATGATATTATTTCTTCAATATCATTATGCTGAAATATTGATCTGAAGTTTTTATCAAATTTGGAACTTTTGGTGTCGGAGTTACTATTCACGTATACGGCACTATCCACGTATACGACACTATTCACGAATACGGCACTATTCATCGAAAAATGAAAATTTTCCCTTTTCGTCTAAAATATCTATTGTGGATACTAGCTTTGATTGTATCCATGTTTTGATCATTCTTGAATTTTACACCACTATGATTATTTTTGAGGTATTTTTGGACATGGATAAAACAAAGTACGAATCCTTAATCCTTAATCCTTGTCATTTTGTTTCACTGGATTCGTTTCTTTAAAAATATTTTTTCATCATCCTCGGTCTTAAATGATGATATTATTGAATATCTTTGGCTTTTGTAGTGCAAAAGATGAATGATTTTTGATGAATATCTTTGGCCCGTAGTGCAAAGATGAACAGTGTTTAGATGAACATGACCAATCTAATGAATATCTTTGGCTTTGAGTGCAAAGATGAATATTTGTTCGAGATATATATTGATTGATGTTACTGAGGATAAAAGATAGACGATGAACTTTTAAATTCATACATAGAAGATAGTAGTTTGCATTCTCTACTTAACTCTTCTAATGAATTATTATTTCATTGCGAATATTGATTTAAAACTTGTTGTCTATTGTGTTCTATTAGATTTTTTCCCTGTTGAAGACTAATGATAATTTGTTGTATATTATCTTAGTTATAATATTCTTTAGTGGGATAGTTGAGCTCACCATTTTCTTTTTTGTTCCATTTTTCTTCACAGGAGGCGAGAATATAGCGAGTACGAGTCGGGGTATGGAATGAAGGTTCTAGAGAGAGTTGTTTAGTAGTCCTCACCATTTTTGTAAAATAATGTATCAGTAAATGTGATGAGAATTTATTTGAGTATAGATATTGTCTATAAGATAATATTTGTATTCAAACTCACAGTTTTACTGTTGTAATAATAAAGTTGTAGTTGTTTCTGTACCATGTATTGACAACTCAGAATGGGTGATGTATACCTATTTTGGGGGTGTCACAGGCACAATCATTGGTGGACCCCACAACGAAATTATTATCGGATTGAGAAAACGACAAAAATACTTTATGAAAATAACTGGAAGTTTTACCGTTAATGTTGAAACACCCTTGTTAAAAGTACATTAATGGCGTGGTTGCACAAGATTAAGATACACGGTATTGATTATTGATGCTTACGTGAGAAGTCACTCGCTTTTGTTCAATTATTATTACAATGAATTCTTTGCGTAGTATTTCACGTTATTTGATTCAATTATTGTCAATATTTTATAATCAATAATTGAGATGACAAAGTTATTAATATTATTATTTGCAATATTAACGATGTCTAGAAGTTCATCAAGGAGAGGTTTGGTCACCTAATTGTGCCTAATGGGAGAAATCCTTATTGGAAAGCCACCTCTTTCTGAGGAACGACACAGTCGATTAATATTATGAATTATAATAATGATGATGAGTTTTGTTTTATTAGTATTATTAATGTAATAAAATGCAGAAAAACTTTTATATAAAAAGAATACTTTTATAAAGTTATTCGTTTTATTAGACTAATAGTAAAATCTTTTTATATAAAACAGAATACTTTTATAAAGTTATCTATTTTATTAGACAATAATTAGAATATATTATATTTTATTATGTATAATGTTTGCATAGTGCCTGCATAGTGTTTGCATAGTAAAATCTTTTTATATAAAACAGAATACTTTTATAAAGTTATTCATTTTATTAGATTATAAATAGAATATGTTATATTTTATTGTAAACCAATCTAGACCGTCCGTTTAAAGTAAATCAATCTGGACCATTCATGAATTAGTTACTATGCATTCCATTCTTCTATAAATAGAAGCTCATTCCTTCATTATTTCTTACGAATTCACTGAAACTCTAGAGAGAGAAACTATAGAGAGAGTTCTTCTTCTATAATCTTGAGCGTATTTCTTTAGAGTTTAAGAAAGCTTTGAGAATAGTGCAAGTTTTCTTTGAGTATATCCTCGTCCTACCAGTCAAAATACTCTTCTTTTACGGTAAGGGATATTATTTGTTGCACTCGTTAGGGGTATTCCTTCTTTTTTTATTGGTGAAATTCTTTTGTTATTCCATTATTTATTATTATGTTGGAATAACCTGTATATGCGGGATACCCTATACTTGGTGAAATTCTTCTGTTATTCCATTATTTATTATTCTGTTGGAACATCCTGTCTGTGCTTTTACGCATGACCTGGTTCCATTATTTATTATTCTATTGGAATATCCTGTTGGTGCGTTTACGTATGACCTGGTTCCATTATTTATTATTCTGTTGGAATAATCTGTCTGTGCAGTCTATCGCATGCCTGGTGATTTCTTTTGTTATTCAAGTCTTTATTATACTCAGTTGGTTAAAGTTTTGACTTCTATACTCCATAAAATTAGTGGAATATCCTTGATATTCGCACTTCATCCAGTATCTTTTCATGGAAATATTCTTCTGAGCATTCATGAGTGTTACTCTACAAAGAAGTATCATGTTGACAATTTGGACATTATTAGTTCCTGGATAAACTAATTCTTGAACTTGTTTTATTGAATTCTTATATCATTGTCATGATCCTCATGTTTATATTATATTGAAAGTCATCTGTGGCCTGTAGTGCATAGATGGAGTTGGTATAATTATGACCAGGGATTATTCGGTGTAATCATGACCGTAATGTTAAAAATGATGTGGAAAAAGTCCTCATTGACCCATAGTGCATTGATGGACAGTTGTTGGCATGATCATGACCATTGATGAATACACGAATATCCTTGGTTGTGGTGCATTAATAATTTGTGGTTGTGATACTAATGAATATCCTTGGCCATAGTGCAGGGATGATGTGGATTATTTAAGCTGAGTCTCAGCGATAAAAGCCATGAAAAACCTTTTAAATCATAGAAGATAGTATATTTTATTCTCTACTTGACTCTTCTAATGGATTGCTTGTTTCGCTGTAGTTAAACTTGATGTTTGTTATATTTTATCAGTTTAACACTGTTGAAGGCTAATGATAATTTATTCTTTATTATCTTAGTCATAATATTTCTTACTGGACTAGTTGAGCTCACCCTTTTGCTTTCATTGTTCTCTTCATGAAATGAGAACGTAGTAGGGACTAGTCGGGGAACAGAGTGATGGTCCATATAATAGCATTAGTAGTCCTCACTATTCTATGAAATAGTGTGATAATAAATGTAATGAGGACCCCATTGAGTTTGTATATTGTCTAGATGACAATATTTGTATTAAAACTCACAGCATATGTTTAGTCGTATTTTACACGACTGTTGTATAATTACGTTGTATTTGAATTTTGTACCATGTATTTGGTGACTCAGAATAGGTGATGTATACCGAGTTTGGGGGTGTCACAGTTGGTATCAAAGCTTAGGGATATGATCCCTGGCTAAGATTTGAGAATAAAACTAGGAGGGGAGAGACGGGGAATTCCTTCGCTAGTATGACCTACCTAAGTTTATTTGGTTTTTAATTGGTCGGTCAGAATATAGGGATAATATGTTACATGTCAATTAACCTTTGTTTTGTGGAAGTATCTGAAAATGACATCCGAGAATGTTGAGTATAGCAATGGAGCACAGGCGACTGTTGATTCACCACATATCAATAATCAGGATAATGTGCATCAGGAAGGCGACAATCCTCATGCAAACAACAACACTGACCAAATGATGAATGAGGGAATGTTCAGAGGCTTTATGCAATTCGTGCAACAGCAGGCGAGAGCGGCTCCTGTCCAAAATGTAGGTAAAAACACTGGAAACTCTCGGACGGTCACAGCTAAAGAGTTCAAAGAGTTGGGACCACCGGAGTTTATTGGAGAGTCAAAACCACTTAAGGCGGAAGCATGGATAAAGCATTACCAAGATATTTGATGTTTTGGGATGCTCCGAGGAGCAAAAGGTTCCCTTCTTGCCTTTATGTTGCGAGGAGGAGCGATTCTTCGTGGGAATCGGTAAAAGCGTACTCAACCCCGCCGCCTTCAAGATGTCTTGGGAGAAGTTCCAAGAACTATTCAATGACAAGTACTTTCCCAAAGTATTTGTCACATAAAAGAGGTAGAGTTCATCAAGTTGGGCGCGAATAATATGACCGTGTCGCAAATGATCTGAAGCTAAGTTTTCCGAGTTGTCTCGGTTTGCGTCCCCACTTGGTGGGTAATGAAGAGAGAATGACGCGGATGTTTTTAAGAGGTTTAAAGCCGCAGATACGTCAACATCTTATTTCTCATAAAACTGTGTTTGTATTCAGATGTTGTAAATAGGGCTCAGTTAGTAGAGCGCGATAACGAGTCAACGCAACCAAAAGAGAGCAGCCGACAAAATGATAATACTAGTGAGAGCAGTCATCGAAGCGGTGACAACAAGCATGGAGGGAATCAACAAGCCAGAAGTGGTAACCACTTCGATGGTAATCAGGGCCAAAACAATAAGAATAGACATTTCAAGAAGAGGAGATTCAACAATGATGGAAAGACGTCAGCACCAGCACCCATTGTTAAGGAAGGAGAACGACCACCTATCATATACTTCAAATGCGGAGGGGAGGGACACATTAGTCCAAACTGCGCGATGTCGTCCAAAGCATGTTATAATTATGTAAGAGAAGGTCACTTAGCCCAATTTTATCGTTCACCGAAGACAAGTTTAGCTAGGATGGAGGCACCAAAGGTCAGTCCCGAGAAAAGTCAAAGCTGGTAGTGCAAGGGAGAGCGTTTGTTGTGACCTCCCAGAAAGCAAGGAACCCGAATGAGGTCATCACGGGTAAGCTTATCATAAACCCTAGCGAAGTCTATATTATTTGATACCGGTTATACCCATTCTTTTATTTCTCCTACTTGCGCTCAACGATTAAATTTGACTTCGGAGAAATTAGACTTTGACTTATCTGTGGAAACTCCGTTGGGAGAAACTTTCATTACATCCACTGTTTATAAGTCTTGTTTGGTTCAAATCGGTACCTTCACATTACCTGTCGATCTTATTTCATTGAAAATACTTGCATTTGATGTGATTCTAGGGATTGATTGGTTAACTACTCATCATGCTAAAATTGATTATTTTCGTAAGGTTGTTAGCTTTCATATTCCTAATCAACCTATTATGCGAATTCAAGCGACCAAACCATTAAAATCAATCACGGTCATCTCAAGCCATAAAGCTATTTGTTTATTGAAAAACGGGTGTCAAGCTTTCCTAGCTCATGTCACGGATCTAAACAAAAATACGTCAGTTTTGAATGATGTTTCTATTGTTAATAAATTTCCTGACGTATTCCCTGAAGAACTTCCTGGCCTACCCCCAGAGCGTGAAATTGAATTTTGTATCGACCTCGAACCCGGTACAAAACCCATTTCCAAAGCCTCATATCGAATGGCTTCTATTGAACTTCAGGAGTTAAAGACCCAATTGCAAGAATTGTTAGACATTGGTTTCATTCGTCCTAGTAAGTCTCCTTGGGGTGCTCCTGTTCTATTCGTGAAGAAGAAAGATGGGAGTATGCGACTTTGTATTGATTATCGGGAGTTGAATCATGTCACCATCAAAAATAGGTACCCATTACCACGTATTGATGACCTGTTTGACCAGTTACAAAGAGCCAAATTCTTTTCAAAGATTGATCTTCGTTTTGGATATCACCAATTGAAGATTAGAACAAATGACATTCCAAAAACGGTTTTCAGAACTCAGTACGGGCATTATGAATTCCTAGTTATGTCCTTTGGATTGACTAATGCTCCTGCTGCCTTCATGGATATGATGAACCAAGTATTCACATAATATTTGGATCACTTTGTGGTCGTCTTTATTGATGACATCCTTATTTATTCCAAAAGCCGTGAAGATCATGAGCAACACTTGAGGCTGACACTCCAAAAGCTTCGTGAATACAAGCTTTATGCCAAGTTAAAGAAATGTGAGTTTTGGCTTGAGGAAGTAGCATTCCTTGGGGACGTAGTATCAAGTCATGGAATATCTGTTGACCCGGCAAATATTGAAGCAATTCAAAGTTGGGAGCAACCTAAATCGATGATCAAGTATCGTAGCTTTCTCGACCAATTGGTTATTATTAGAGATTCGTGGAAGGATTTTCTCATAGCTACTCCATTAACTCAGCTGACTCGGAAAGATACAGAGTTCGGTTGGAGCGAAGAATATGAGAAGAGTTTTCAAGAACTCAAGAGGAGACTCATTTCATCACTTGTTCTGACAATACCATCTGGCTCGGAGGGATTTGTCATCTACAGTAATGCTTCGGGCAAATGGTTGGGATGTGTTCTCATGCAACATGGGAAAGTCATAGCCTATGCCTCAAGACATCTCAAAGAATATGAGAGGAATTATCCTACTCATAACCTAGAGTTAGCAACTGTTGTCTTCGCACTTAAAATTTGGAGGCATTACTTGTATGGGGAGAAGGTGGAGATCTTTACGGATCATAAAAGCCTCAAATATTTCTTCACTCAAAAGGAACTCAACATGCGACAACGATGTTGGCTTGAACTGTTAAAAGATTATGATCATACCATCCAATACCATCCTGGAAAAGCGAACGTGGTAGGTAGGCGCGAAAGTAAAGATTATATGCAAGTACGAGTGCGATATTGTCAACACAAAGGCTCATTTTGTGTGACTTGCAAAGGATGGAGATAGAGTTAAAGACTCCAGGGACCCATGCAATGATGGGGAATATACAAGTAGAACCAACTTTAATTGATAAAGTTAAAGTTGCTCAAGCTACAGACCTGGAGCCGATGCGTATGAGGAAGAAAGTGCAAGAAGGTGCTATGTCGGAAGCAAGAATCGATGAAGAAGGAATACTTCGAGTCAACTCCAAACTTTGTGTTCTTAACGATCCTGATTTAAAGTATAAAATTGTGATGGAGGCGCACAACACACCGTTTGCAATCCATCCTGGGAGTACCAAAATGTATCATGATATTCGTCATACATTTTGGTGGAGCAATATGAAGAGAGAGATAACGCTGTTTATCTCAAGGTGTCTAACTTGTCAACGAGTAAAAGCGGAGCATCAAGCACCAAAAGGTCCATTGCAACCACTTAAAATTCCAGAATGGAAGTGGGAGCATATTACCATGGATTTTGTTACCGGTCTTCCTAAGGTTTGTCAAGGTATAGATGCGATTTGGGTCATTGTTGATAGATTGACCAAGTCTGCTCATTTTTTATCGATACGAGAAACTTATACACTTGAACATCTTTCTCGTATGTACATAAACGAGATTGTAAGACTGTATGGTATGACAGTATCCATAGTTTCTGATCGAGACCGAAGATTCACTTCACGATTTTGGGTTAGTTTGCAGAAAGCTATGGACACAGATTTACGATTTAGCTCGGCATATCATCCTCAGACGGACGGGCAGTCGGAGAGGACTATTCAAACTCTTGAAGATTTATTAAGACTTTGTGTCCTTGACTTCAAGGGAAGTTGGGATAAGTTCTTACCATTGGTGGAGTTTTCCTACAATAACAGTTATCAAGCAAGTATTGGCATGGCTCCATTTGAGGCGCTATATGGAAGAAAGTGTCGTTCTCCAGTATGCTGGGATGAGGTGGGTGAAGCAACGTTGTTGGGACCGGAGTTGGTACGTATGACTACGGAAAAGATTTAAACGATCTGACAACGTATAAAAACCTCACAAGATCGATAAAAGAGTTATGATGATCTTCATCGAAAGGACGTGGAATTCGATATAGGAGATCATGTGTTGTTACGTGTTGCTCCATAGAAAGGAGTTACGAGATTTGGAAAGAGAGGAAAGCTCAATCCTCGATTCATTGGCCTATTTTTAATCCTCGATCGAGTAGGAACTGTGGCCTATAGACTCGCTTTACCTCCAAGTATGTCTCGTGTTCATAACGTTTTTCACATATCCATGTTACGTAAATATGTGGAAGACCCAAACCACATTATTGAGTTAGAACCGAATAAAATATCGGAAGATTTGACGTATGAAGATGTTCCTATTCAAATCTTGGATAAGAAGGAACATATTCTACGCTCGAAGGTTATACCTCAAGTTAAAGTTTTGTGGAGAAACCACGATGTTGAGGAAATGACTTGGGAGTTAGAATCTTAAATGAAATCAAGGTATCCTTACCTCTTCGACATACCAGGTACGTACTCTAATTTCGAGGGCGAAATTTCATAAGAAAGGGAGGTTGTAAGACCCCAACTATTATGAATAAAGATGAATTTTCTATAAATATCAATTTTGAATATTATGGAATGAATTTGATATAATGTTATAGTTGTGGGTAATAATTATAAATTAGGCAAAGTACGCAAGTTGTTATATAATATTCGATTGGTCGGGGAATATTCATTTTAACAGAAATATTCGTGATAACGACACAATCATTAGTGGACCCTATTAAATCTAAATTATCATTTGATTGAGAAAACGACAAAAAATAGTTTATGAAAATAACGACGAAAAGTTTTACCGTTAATCTGTTGAAACACCCTTGTTTAAAAGTACGATGTATCGTGAGTTAGCAAAGAGCACACGAGATTTATTATTGATGCTTACGTGAGAAGTCACCGCTTTTGTTCAATTATTATTACAATATTTCTTTGCGATAGTATCTCACGTTATTTGATTCAATTATTGTCAATATTTTATAATCAATAATTGAGATGATAAAGTTATTAATATTATTATTTGTAATATTAATGATGTCTAGGAGTTCATCAAGGAGGGTTTGGTCACCTAATTGCGTGCCTAATGGGGAAAATCCTTATTGGAAAGCCCCTCTTTCTTTGAACGACACAGTCGATTAATATTGTGAATTATAATAATGATGATGAGTTTTGTTTTATTAGTATTATTAATGTAATAAAATAGAAAATCTTTTTATATAAAATGAATACTTTTTAAAGTTATTCGTTTTATTAGACTAATAAGAAAATCTTTTTATATAAAGCGAATACTTTTATAAAGTTATTTGTTTTATTAGACAATAATTAGAATATATTATATTTTATTATATGTAGTGTTTGCATAGTAAAATCTTTTATATATAAAATGAATACTTTTATAAAGTTATTCGTTTTATTAGATTATAAATAGAATATATTATATTTTATTGTAAACCAATTTGGATCGTCTGCTTTAAAGTAAATCAATACAGACCGCTTCATGAATTAGTTACTATGCATTCCATTCTTCTATAAATAGAAGCTCATTCCTTCATTATTTCTTACTTCCTTTCAAAACTCTAGAGAGAGAAACTATAGAGAGAGTTCTTCTTCTATAATCTTGAGCGTATTTCTTTAGAGTTTAAGAAACCTTTGAGCGTAGTCTGAAGTTTTCTTTGAGTATATCCTCGCCTACCAATTCAAATATACTTCTTTTATGGTAAGGGATATTATTTGTTGTACTCGTTAGGGGTATTCCTTCTTTTATTGGTGAAATTCTTTTGTTATTCCATTATTTATTATTCATTGGAATAACTCAGATATGGGATACCCTATCTTTGGGTGAAATTCTTCCATTAGTCCATTATTTATTATTCTGTTGGAACATCCTATATGTGCGTTTACGCATGACCTGGTTCCATTATTTATTATTCTGTTGGAATATCTTGTCGGTGCGTTTACGCATGACCTGGTTCCATTATTTATTATTCATTGGAATATCCCGTTAGATGCGTTTTACGCATGACCGGGTTCCATTATTTATTATTCATTGGAATAACTTTACCTATGTGGTCTATCGCATGCCTGGTGATTTCTTTTGTTATTCCATTCTTTATTATACTCAATTGGTTAAAGTTTTGACTTCTATACTCTATGAAATTAGTGGAATATCCTTGATATTTGCGCTTCATCCAGTATCTTTCATGGAAATATTCTTCTGAGCATTCTTGAGTGTTACTCTACAAAGAAGTATCATGTTGACAATTTGGACATTATTAGTTCCTGGATAAACTAATTCTTGAACTTGTTTTATTGAATTCTTATATCATTGTCATGATCCTCATGTTTATATTATATTGAAAGTCATATGTGGCATGTAGTGCATAGATGGAGTTGGTATGATTATGACCAGGGATTATTCGGTGTAATCATGACCGTATTGTTAAAAATGATGTGGAAAAAGTCCTCATTGACCCGTAGTGCATTGATGGACAGTTGTTGGCATGATCATAACCATTGATGAATACACGAATATCCTTGGCTGTGGTGCATGGATAATTTGTGGTTGTAATACTAATGAATATCCTTGGCCGTAGTGCAAGGATGATGTGGATTATTTAAGCTGAATCTCAGCGATAAAAGTCATGAAAAACCTTTTAAATCATAGAAGATAGTAGATTTTATTCTCTACTTGACTCTTCTAATGGATTGCTTGTTCCGCTGCAGTTAAACTTGATGTTTGTTATATTTTATCAGTTTAACACTGTTGAAGGCTAATGATAATTTATTCTGCATTATCTTAGTCATAATATTTCTTACTGGGCTAGTTGAGCTCACCTTTTTGCTTTCATTGTTCTCTTCAGGAAATGAGAACGTAGCAGGGACTAGTCGGGGAACAGAGTGATGGTCCAGATAATAGCATTAGTAGTCCTCACTATTCTATGAAATAGTGTGATAATAAATGTAATGAGGACCCCATTGAGTTTGTATATTGTCTAGATGACAATATTTGTATTAAAACTTACAGCATATGTTTAGTCGTATTTTACACGACTGTTGTATAATTACATTGTATTTGAATTTTGTACCTTGTATTTGGCGACTCAGAATAGGTGATGTATACCGATTTTGGGGGCGTCACAACAAACCTATACTATTACATAGGTAATCTATAAGTTTGCTTTAGCCTTCACTTTATTCTTGTCGAATCCTTTGGTCCATTCGTTCTAAGCTGCATTCATATGGTTCAGGCAAGAGTGATCATAACAAGCTCAGCAAGTACAATAATTTCATTTAAAAAGCATGCTTGAAATATAGGAATCATATATCTTCAATAACTGGATAATAGTTATGAAGTACTATCAATAATTCAAAATAGCGTTCCTTTTCCTTCAAAACATTTTATCATAACAATATTCAATAAAACACCAATTCTGGTCCAAGACTATGAGTGTTTCATAATTTCTTTGAAAAGGACAACCCAGCACGAAGTCTGTAAGTCCGTCATATCTTACGAGCACTTCTAGGTGATCAGCCTATAGTACTCTATGTTGATCAACACTACATCCATTAAACGTGTGTACATTTAAGTTGTGGCAACCACACGTGCCCATCGAATACTCGATGAAAAATACATTTGTTTATTCATATACCGGCTTACCTTGAATCCATCCCAAACAGTTGACGTAGGATAGCGTTAACAATTCTATATTGAAGGACTTGTAAACAATTCAATCAATCTATCAAGATTAGTCTAGCCGAGTTAAAACTGGCATAGACTCTTTCCTGAAAACCATACATGCATCTCATAACTTGGATCAATTTGAAAATCTGGCTAACTGGAAGGTTAGACAAGTGTTTAAGAAAAACTTGCCTTCAGCGTCTGCTACAGTAGAATTACGTTTCCTTTGAGTCTTTACGGTCTCTACAACACATAATCACATAACATACCACATTAGGTCATGAATGAACATACTTAGATCCTGAACAATCTTACCCTTCTTCTCAATCTAATCATGTATTAGATTTGTTATTTATTGGTTCCGGCTTTCCGTCGTTCTTTTACCTAGTTCTTACCATCTTATTTCTCTTATATAACTTAATTGAAATTATTTCATTAATACAACTCGGTTTGAGTTAAACTTCCTTCCTCACGGCTTATTAACGTCCTTACGTTATTAACTGACACTTAATCGGCATTGGTTATGTACACTTATTGTACACCGTTCCTATTTACATACAATTAACTTTCTTTAACTCTAACTGATCACACTTGAGGTTTAGTTATGACTTAACAATGTTTTATTAAGTCCCTTAGTTCATTGTTTAAACAATTTCTATTCAAGTTCTATGTATAACCATTCTTTACTGTCTAGGTTTTAAGGCTGGCGTTGCAGCGCCGACTATTACTCTTGGTGCCGCGTTGCGGCGTTACACATTAGTGCCCAAAAACCGAACTCGGCGCTGCGGTGCGAGTCCCTTTGTTACTTGTCGTGCTGCGACGCGAGTTTGCAGGGGCTGAGGCTCACTTTGGCGCTGCGGCGCCGGTCATTTAGGCTTGGAGTCGCGCCGCGGCGCAGACTCTGTGCCAGAGATAAATTTGACAAATCTTCAAACTTGTGAGATTCCCGGACTCGTAACTTCTTCGTTATAAGTCTGAATTGGCTCGTTCAAGAGCCTACGGGGCACAAATTACATACTCTATGTGTTCATGCAAGAATTTTATCTATTCAACTCCATTAACTAAAAATTCACCTATTAGTCCATTTTTAACGAAAACGATAAACGTTCGTGAACGTTCAACGCTCGTTTCTTCGTTCTAAGTCGGAATCCGGTCATTTTTGAGTCTGTAACTCTATAATGCCAAATAAGACTTGTCTCTATTGAAAACCAATGTTTCCAAGCTCAATATCAAAATTCGACTTCCATTCCGAGAATTTCACGAATTCGACGATTGTCGTCTAATCGTGTGAATTCCGGTGAAACTTCATTACTTAAGATTTGTTCATCGTTCTAAATGAATTCAGTTCATTATATAGACATCTCCACCTACATATTACAACATCTTATTTTCATGTCAAGTCATTACATGTTCTTCATGAACTTATTTACTTATTAAAGTATAACATACTTGTTTTCATTGCTTATGACTTATTAACGAGTTAAGTCCTTTAATCACTATTCTTACATCTCATTAATCATACTAACTTCTTGACATACATACTTAATTAACTTACATACATGATAAGTTATTACTTATTCTTTGTGAGTTTGTAACTTATAAAAATACAAACAACTTATGTTTCCATTTCTAATGACTTAGGATAGTTTATGACTTCTAACCATTATTCTTACTTCTTGTTAACATACTAACTTCATTTGTGTAATCATGTTACAAGTTCATATACGTGCATTATAAGTTCATAACTTATTTATGTTTGAATTACTTATTCATTACCTATATGGCTTAATTCCATTGACTATCCCATTCCTTTACTTCTTAACATACATGAACCACCATTCATCCCTTCTCTAACAATGGAAGAAAAGTGAAACATGGTTCAAGTTTACTTACCCTTTGATGATCACTTGATAAGCCTTAATCTTCTTCTTGCTTTTCTCTCAAACCAATAAGCTATAAGTTGTTAGTGGAAAATCTAACAAGGGAAGTCTAACTTTATATGTGCTTATTCTCTCAAAAAAATAAGCTCTCAACTTATAAGTTGGATGAAATGAAACAACCAAACAAATGAATCCAAGCTTGCTATTTATAGGACTTCTAAGGTTAGGGTAGTTTAGTCTTTTAGGCCATTCCACCTCCTTAATCCACCTCCTTACTATTCATTACTTGCTCTCCACAACACTTGGTCGCCACACTTTTTGCTTAGCCATTAAGTTAACTTGCCTAGTAACTAACTTATCCTTTACTTAACCCTTAAGTCTACTTGCTCATCACTCTTGTTTCTTGGTCACCAAGATCACCCATGTGATCATGGGTTGCTCCACGGATCCTCATAATCCATTGGACCATAGCTTGGGCTTAGGTTTAATTAGATTAGCTTAAACTTTGGGCTTGTAATTAAACAAGCATTGGGCTTGTTTATTAATTCACATTGGACTTAACTATTTCCATACTTGGGCTAACATAATCCTTAACAAATCCCACAAATCCATTACAATTGGCTTAAAGCCTTATAACGTATAATTTACGTATTAATATCGTATTATAACTCTTATACTTATTCAAAATATATGACATACCATCATTTATACATTCTCGTATAATACCTCATATCGTACCCATAATCATTACTTCGTATAATACCTACGTATTATACGATCATTGTTTTATTCATTAATCACATTACATTTCCTTCTCGTAAATCGCTTTCTCCTAACTGTTAGGTTTTAAGTCCGCAGGCGAAAAACTACGTTTTCCATAACTGAAATATTATTGGATATTCCATCTCACATCGATATTCTATCGTTACGTATTTTTCGAAAAGTTCAAAAATAATTCCCGGCAAATGTATGCATGATAGTGTTTTTGAAAAATTTCTAAAAGCTTTTATTTTCGCTTGGAGATTCAAACACTTTAATTCTATCACGTAGCCAAAATACTACGACGTTCTGATATGTTTAGGTCATAGAACGACCTTCAATTAGCTTGCTCCCATAAATAATCAATTAAATTCATTTAATCCTTATAATTAAATAAAATTTTAATTCTTCTAAAAATTCGATTAGCTTGCTATTGTTGTAGTAAAATGCTTTTGATTTGATATCAAAGCAAAGTTTGTGAAAAAACCAATTTTATTTGGTACCAATATATATACTGACACTATTAGAACCGACAGTCAAGGACTGTCGGTGGACAATTATGGTTGTCCTTGGCAGTAGTAAGTTGTCTCCGACATTTATACCAATGATCGGATAATATTTAGAGGATGATATGCATACTCCTAGTTTTGTTTGGTTGAGTGGATTAACCCGGGTTGCTAAGTCTATATGACTGACAGTAACTCGAAATGGGCAGAGTTTGGCTGATAAACCTCAGTATATATGTGTGGCACTACTCTGAACTTTATGTTCATTTAATCCAGATTTGGTGTGTGTGGAAAAACTCCGAACTTTATATTTATTTAGTCCAGATTTGGTATATGTATAACTTTGTTTATTATTCAAAACTTGCTGAGCTTTCTGTAGCTCATCCCTGCAAATATTTTCTTCATTTGTAGACAGAAAGAATGTATTCAGGCGGTTCCGGTATTTGTGGATAGAAGGGCTTAAAACATGGTTATCCATTTGAGAACTATAATGTAATATTTGAAAGCATTCTGAATCAATGTAATGGTATATTATTTGTGTAAGGTAATTATTAGTTTTAGTGTTTAGTTTTCATTCTAATGAAATTAGAAAAGAGTACAATATCTATATGAACTATACATCTGAATGATAGTGTTAACAGACATTGGGCTTCTCTGATGCACTGAGGTAGCACTTCTCAGTTCCAAGAACCCTACCATTAATACTATGGAGGTCAAATAGATAGGAATTATTGATATGGAAGAAATATCTGTAAGATACTAAACCTGTACATTCAAGTGAGGGTACTCAGTTACGATAAATGTTCTGACGAGAACTACTATTTGCTATGAGTACTGTGAATCTTGGATTTATAGGAATTATTATCTTATAGAATATTTACGTGAGCACCAAATTGGCTACAGTGAATGTAGAGAATTTGGGGGTGTCACAGTTCTATTCAGGAAATGAGAACATAGTCGGGACTAATCAGGGAATGAAGTGACGGTCCAAGATGGTGGCTATAGTAGTCCTCACTATTTTATAAAATAGTGTGATAATAATTGTAATGAGGACTCCATTTAGTTTGGATATTGTCTACGAGACAATATTCGTGTTAAAACTCTCAGCTTATGTTTTGTCGTATTTTACACGACAGTTGTATAATTAAGCTTGTATTTGAATTTTCTACCATGTATTTGGCGACTCGGAATGGGTTGTGTATACCTATTTTAGGGGCATCACATTTTGTATCAAAGCTTAGAGATATGATCCATGGTTGAGATGTGAGGCTAGAACTAGGAGGGGAGAGACGGGTAAATCCTTTGCTACTATGACCTACCTAAGCTTATTTTTTATTTAATTGGTCGGTCAGAATATAGGGATAATATGTGGCATGTCAATTAACCCTTGTTTTGTGCCAGTGTTTGAAATGGCATCTGAAAATGTTGAGATAAGCAATGGAACACATGAAACCGTTGAGTTACCGACGATTAATAACCAGGATATTGTGCATCAAGAAGGAAATAATCCTCATGTAAACAACAACACTGACCAAATGATGAATGATGGGATGTTCAGAAGCTTTCTATAATTCACGCAACATCAGGTGAGAGAGACTCCTGTTCAAAATGCAGGTGGAAACACTGACAACTCACGAATAGTCATAGCTAAGCAATTCAAGGAGTTGGGACCACCAGAGTTTTTGGGAAAGCCAGAACCACGTAAGGTAGAGACATGGATTAAGTAGATCACCAAGATATTTGATGTCTTGGGATGCTCCGAGGAGCAAAAGGTTCCCTTTGCCACTTTCATGTTGCGAGGAGAGGCATATTACTTGTGGGAATCTGTAAAACGTATTCAACCTGCCGCACTAAAGATGTCTTAGGAGAAGTTCCAAGAATTGTTCAACAACAAGTACTTTACCAAAAGTATTCGTCACACGAAGGAGGTGGAATTCATCAAGCTGGAGTAAAACAATATGATCGTATCGCAGTAAGAGGCTAAGTTTGCGGAGTTATCCCAGTTTGCATCCCATTTGATAGATAATGAGGAGCGTATGATGCGAATGTTTCTAAGAGGTTTGAAACCTAAAATACGTCAATACCTCATTTCTCATAAACTTTGCTTGTATTCAGATGTTGTGAATAGGGCTCAATTATTGGAGCGCGATAATGAGTCAACTCAACCAAGAGATAGCAGATGGCAAAACAATAATACTAGTGGTAGCAGTCATCGAAGCGGTGACAACAAACGTGGAGAAAATTATCATGCCAGAAATGGTAACCACTTTGGTGGTAACCCTGGCCAAGATAATAGAAGAAATGAGTCAAGTAGAAATTTCAAGAAAAGAAGGTTCAACAATGATGGAAAGATAGCAGCACCAGCACCCATTTTTAAGGAAGGAGAATGACCACCGGTCGTATGCTACAAATGCGGAGGGGAGGGACACATCAGTCCAAAATGTACGCAGCAACCCAAATCATGTTAAAATTGCAGAAGAGAAGGCCACCTAGCCCGATTTTGTCGTGTAGTGAAGTCAAGTCCAATTGGGATGGAGACACCAAAGGTCGTCTTAGACAAGTCAAAGTCGGTAGTTCAAGGGAGAGCGTTTTTCATGACCTCCCAAAAAGCAAGGAACCCGAATGAAGTTATCACGGGTAAGCTAATCATAAACTCTTGCGAAGTCTATACCTTATTTGATACCGGTTCTACCCATTCTTTTATTTCACCTACTTGTGCTCAACGTTTTAAATTTGACTCCAAAGAAATTAGACTTTGAATTATTTGTTGAAACTCTATTGGGAGACACCTTCATTACATCCACTATTTATAAATCTTGTTTGATTCAAATCGGCACCCTCACGTTACTTGTCGATCTTATCCCTTTGAAAATACTCGCATTTGATGTGATTTTAGGAATTGATTGGTTAACTATTCATCATGTTAAAATTGATTATTTTTGTAAGGTTGTTAGCTTTCATATTCTTAACCAACCTATTATGCGAATTCAAGCAACCAAACCACTAAAGTCAATCACTGTCATATAAAGCCATAAAGCTATTCGTTTATTAAAAAATGGATGTCAAGCTTTCTTAGCCCATGTCACAGATTTAAAAAAAATACGTCAGATTTGAAGGATATTTCTATTGTTATTAAATTTCCTGACGTATTCCTTAAAGAACTTCCTGGACTACTCTCAGAGCGTGAAATCGAATTTTTTATTGACCTTGAACCCGTTAAAAAATCCATTTTCAAAGCCCCATATCGAATGGCTCCTATTGAACTTCAGGAGTTAAAAACCCAACTGCAGGAATTATTAGACATTGGTTTCATTCGTCCTAGTACATCTCCTTGGGGTGCTCCTATTCTATTCGTAAAGAAGAAAGATGGGAGTATGCGACTTTACATTAACTTTCGGGAGTTAAATCATGTCACCATAAAAAATAAGTACTTGTTGCCTCGCATTGATGACATGTTTGACCAGTTGCAAGGCGCCAAATTCTTTTCAAAGATCGATCATCATTCCGGATATCATCAGTTAAAGATTAAAACTGATGACATTCCAAAAACTTCTTTCAGAACTCGATACGGGCATTACAAATTACTAGTCATGTCTTTTGGATTAACTAATGCTCTTGCTGCCTTCATAGATATGATGAACTGAGTATTCAAAGAATATTTGGATCATTTTTGTGGTTGTCTTTATTGATGACATCCTCATATACTCCATAAAGCCGTAAAGATCATGAGCAACACTTGAGGCTGATACTCCAAAAGCTTCATGAAAATAAGTTATATGTCAAGTTGAAGAAATTCGAGTTCTGACTTGAGGAAGTAGCATTCCTTGGGCACGTGATATCGAATCACAGAATATCTGTTGACCCAACGAAGATTGAAGCAATAAAAAGTTGGGAGCAACCTAAGTCAGTAACTAAAGTACGTAGCTTTTTGGGCTTAGCTGGTTATTATCAGAGATTCGTGGAAGGTTTTTCTCGAATCGCTACTCCATTAACTCAGTTGACTCGAAAAGATATAAAATTCAAATGGAGCGAGGAATGTGAGAAGAGTTTTCAAGAACTCAAGAAGACACTCATTTCAGCACCTGTTTTGATAATATCATCTGGTTCAGAGGGATTTGTCATCTACAACGATGCTTCAGGCAGAGGGTTAGGATGTGTTATCATGCAACATGGGAAAGTCATAGCCTATGTCTCACGACAACTCAAAGAATATGAGAGGAATTATCCTACTCATGATCTAGAGTTGGCAGCTGTCATTTTTGCACTTAAAATCTAAAGGCATTACCTGTATGGGGAGAAGGTGGAGATCTATACAGATCATAAAAGCCTCAAATATTTCTTAACCCAAAAGGAACTCAACATGCGGCAACGGTGTTGGCTCGAGTTGTTAAAAGATTACAATCATACCATTCAATACCATCCTGGAAAAGTGAACGTAGTAGCTGACGCGTTGAGTAGAAGATCGTATGCGGGTACGAGTGCGATAGTGTCAATGCAGATGCCCATTTGGTATAACTTACAAAGGATGGAGATAGAGTTAAAGACTCCAGGGACCCACATGATGATGTCAAATATCCTAGTAGAACCGACTTTAATCGATAAAGTTAAAGTTTCTCAAGGTATAGACCTAGAGCTAATGCATATGAGGAAGAAAGTACAAGAAGGTGTTATTTCGGAAGCAAGAATCGATGAAGAAGGAATACTTCGAGTCAACTCCAGAATTTGTGTTCCTAATGACTCTAATTTGAAGTATAAAATCATGATGGAGGCGCACAACACACCATTTGCATTCTATCCTGGGAGTACCAAAATGTATCATGATCTTCGACATACATTTTGGTGGAGCAATATGAAGAGAGAGATATAGGAATTTATCTCAAGGTGTTTAACTTGTCAACGTGTCAAGGCGGAGCATCAAGTGCCAACAGGTCCATTGCAACCACTTGAAATTCTAGAATTGAAGTGGGAACATATTAGCATGTATTTCGTTACTGGTCTTCCCAAGGTCTCTCAAGGCATATATGCAATTTGGGTCATTGATGATAGATTAACCAAGTCTGCTTATTTCTTATCTATACGAGAAACTTATTCACTTGAACGTCTTGCTTGTATATACATAAATGAGATTGTAAGACTGCATGGTATGCTAGTATCCATAGTTTCTGATCTAGACCCAAGATTCACTTCACGATTTTGGGTCAGTATACAGAAAGCTATGGGCACGGATTTACGATTCAGTTCTGTATATCATCCTCAAACGGACGGGAAGTCGGAGAGGACTATTAAAACTCTTGAAGATCTATTAAGACTCTATGTCCTAAACTTCAAAGGAAGTTGGGACAAGTTCTTACCATTAGTGGAATTCTCCTACAACAACAGTTATCAAGCAAGTATAGGCATGGCTCCATTCGAGGTGTTATATGGACGAAAGTGTTGTTCTCCAGTAAGTTGGGATGAGATGGGTGAAGCAACGTTGTTGGGACCAGAATTGGTACACATGACAATGGAAAAGATTCTAATGATCCGGCAATGTATAAAAACCTCACAAGATCGACAAAAGAGTTATGCTGATCTTCATCGAAGAGACGTGGAATTCAATGTTGGAGATCATGTATTATTACGTGTTGCTCCATGGAAAAGAGTTACAAGATTTGGAAAGAGGGGAAAGCTCAATCCTTGATTCATTGGCCCATTTGAAATTCTCGATCGAGTAGGAACTGTGGCCTTTACACTCGCCTTACCGCTAAGTATGTCTCATGTTCATAACATTTTTCACATATCTATGTTATGTAAATATGTGGAAGACCCGAACTACATTATTAAATTAGAACCAGATGAGATAGCGGAAGATTTAACGTATGAAGAGGTACCTGTTAAAATCTTGGATGAGAAGGAACATATTCTATGCTCAAAGGTTATACCTCAAGTCAAAGTTTTATGAAAAACCCACGATATTGAGGAAATGACCTGTGAGTTAGAATTTGAAATGAAAACAAGGTATCATGTTGGGTAAAATCTAATTACGCACAACACGCAAGTATACGTGGTCAACAAGTAATAAAGTAAAAGTAGAGTATCGTTCCCACAAGGAATTGTTGAATAAAAATCACCAAGTACTAACCCGTAACCCACTCAATCTTATTTAAACGAATAAATTTCAATTTATAAGTAAACTAATTCTAATTACCACTAGTTAAATTAAGATTACGGAGATTTAAAATCACAACTTCACTTATTGCTTTATTTAAGTTAACACGCTTCTCATCAATTATTTACTATCCTGAATTGTTAATCAAGAACACTAAAGCAGATAAAACCACCTCTCGATGCATAATACCCATATTCATTTAAATCCACAGATGATGGAATTAAGCAAGACACCCTAATTAACTAATCCACCATATCTCTATGTGAATTACAATTAAAAAGGATTTAAAGCACAAGTTCTCTATAAGATTACATATGGCATAAAGGCATATCTCTATCCTAAACACGAATCATGAATTCCATCTATGCAGAAATCACAAACACATGCTATCATGATAAGATCTAAATCTAAACTTCATCTCTCGAGTTCATATAGTTTATCATGGTAATTGTTAGCTAGGCAATTAAGCAATTAAGTCCAAATCACAATAGACAATCCTCACAATAGAACATAATAATTGATAGCAAAGCATATTAAAATAAACTACACAATAAGATCCATTGTAATCTCAAACACATAATTAGTTCATGACTATTGAATTAAAACTAAGAATCCACAATTGAATAAACAATAAAAGACAAAGATAGAAGAAGATGAGAAGATAGAATCTATTGTCTGTAGATTTGATGTTCTCTCCTTGCTCCTACTTTGAATCTTCAATGGTCTCCAAGTTGCTTCAATCTCCAAATCTCATAAGAACTAGAGTTTTGGTCCTAATCTACTCTAATCTAATCTTCTGGAATCCTCTCTCTCTCCTATAATCCTTGTGATTCTCCTCTTTTTATAAGTCTCTTTATATGTCTTTAAGTCCTCTTGGAAGTCCTTGAGTCAATCGGATCGAACCAATCATTCTTGGACTCAAATTTGGACAAAATTCGACTTTTCTACGCATACCCCCGCCCCGGCGGGGGTCCTTTTTCTGCTCTGACGTCTTTTGGGAAAATGGCCATAACCTTTTCGTCTCAAATCTGATTTTAATGATTCAAGATGTTCCGGAAAGAGGAGACATAGATCTACAACTTTCATTATTTGAGTTTTTTGAAATAAGGACAGGAGAAATGTTGAAATTGGCTCTGAAGTGCGTGTTATGTAAATGGTCACCCAAAATAGTGAAGTTCAACGTTCGTTGGTATAAAGGTCATAAATCATGCATCCGAACTCTGATTGGAATGATTCAAGATGTTCTGAAAAGCTAAGAAGAAGCTCTAAAATATAATTCAAGTTCCAAGACAAGAACATGAAAGCCCAACTGATGTCCGGATTGCTTTTCTTTGCGATTTCATACCAATTCTTTGCTATTTCAGCTCCCAAGCATATAATCTACAAAACGAACACAAAATGCATGAAAAGTAACTAAGAAACATGAGATTTTAAGCAACTAATTCAAGTAACAGATACCGGATAAGTAGGTATAAAACCTACTTATCATATCCTCACCTCTTCGACATACCAGGTACGTACGTCAATTTCGAGGATGAAATTTCATAAGAAGGGAGGTTGTAAGGCCTCAACTTTTATGAATAAAGATTTAATTTTCTCTAAATATCATTTTGAGTAATAAGGTGTGGATTTGATATAATATTATAGTTGAAGGTAATATTTATAAATTTTGCAAAGTAAGCGAGTTGTCATAAAATATTCGTTTGGTCGGGGAATATTTGTTTTATCAGGAAATATTTGTACGACGGCACAATCATTGGTGTACCCCACAACGGAATTACTTTCAAAGTTAGAAAACGACAAAAATAACTTTTTATAAAAATAACGGCAAAACTTTTACCGTTAACTGTTGATATACCCGGTGATAAAAGTACAGTAATACGCTTGGTTACATAGTAGCACACGGTATTATACAGTATCTTTGACTATTGATACTTACATGAGAAGTCACTTAGTTTTATTCAATTATTGCAACAGTAGTTGATGCATAGTATCTCATATTATTGATTCAATTATTGTCACAGTATCATCTGCACAATATTTTATATTATTAAATCAATAATTGAGACGACAAAGTTATTCATATTATTATTTGCATTATTGACAATATCTAGAAAGTTCTGTCGAGGAAAGGGGTTTGATCACCTAATTAGCGCCAATAAGGAGAAGTTCTTATCTGAAAGCCTCTTCTTTCCTAGGAATGATCTGGTTGTTAATATTGTGAGTTATAATATTAATGATGAATAAATGTTATTAAAAATGTGTTTTGTGAAGCCAAGTGAACTGAGATAAATAGAGGGCTTTTTTTATGAAGTATTTGTTATAAATTTGGCTTATTATATGGACCCCCACTTACCCATTTTTCAAAATCGTCGGTAGAAAGTTATCTTAGTTTTATTTTATTACTTATATATATATATATATATATATATATATATATATATATATATATATATATATATATATAGAGATCTTAAGCTCACCATTATCCAACTCACTGAGCTCACCCCTTTAGCGACGGGACGGTGATTTGATTCGGCCAATACAACCGCCGCTCATACTTTTAACGACGCTATGTATAGACAACGGTTGTATGAATGAACAATCATCATGTCCGTCCGCATAAAGGGGGTGAGCTCAGTGAGTTGGATAAGAGGTGAGTTTAAGATCCGGACTGTATATATATATATATATATATATATATATATATATATATATATATATATTAAATGTGTGTGTAACGTATTGATAAGTAGGTTTTATACCTACTTATTGGATATCAATTCACGTGAACTATGCTCATCTCAAGTACATTTTAGTATGTTTTTAGTTTTATTTTGTGTTAATTTGCATTGCATGTAATGAGAACTCTGATGGTATGAAATTGTAGGAAAAGGCATAGTTCGGCAGTGGTAGGTGGCACGAGACTAATGAAGGCATGACACGAGGAACGAGTGGAGATACGAAACTGAGCAATGGTGGAAGAGCAAGCATCAAGCAGTGGAAAATAGGAAATAGCAATGAGAAATATAAGAAGGCAGGATACGTGAAGCACAAGCTAAATGAGCTAGAAATCGCATACCGCGCCCACACACCTCCTGTAAGCTGAAACGCTACCAGCGCGCTTCATCTGTTTTTACACTAGAGCTTGTGGCCGTAGTATGCGTGTCATCTGCAAATTGTTATTCAACTTAATTTAAAATTTGAAATTGGAAGTATTTGTATTGACCTAAACTACTCTGGTTGGCACCAAACGCGTATTATTATTTTTTTTTATTAGTTTTTCATATTAGAGAACTAGGGTTCCAGGCGTTAAACACAATTCAAAAGAGGGTTGAGCATACATTTGAATATTTTCTTCTTCTCCTTTTGGATTGATTCATTGAATAAGAACTACTTTTATTTTGCTGGATAATATTGGAGATTTGAACAGCACTTTTGGATTGTAATCTGCAATTGGGTTTGATCGATTCTACTTTCTCTCTCAATTATCTTATTTATTTTTCATGTGTTACTATAATCCCATAATGGCTTTTGGTTCAGAGATGAACTAAATTCCATTATGGGATTCTAATGGAGATTGATATGTAGTCTAATAATAATGGCCTGATTGCTTGATTTTGTAGTTGTCATGGAATTTCTATTATGATTGATTGGATTGCATGAATTTTTGATCACCATTCATTTTATATACTTATATGGAATTGAAAAATGACATGTGTGTATGGTTGTAATCATGATAGCATGCGTTTATGAGGTTGAATTGTTTAGCTTTATATTTCGTGAACCAGATAGAAATATATTGTTTCACCGTGTGTAGTTATATAAGAGCTTACGCTTCAATTCAATACTACTGCAAAGTCACATAGAAATATAGTGATTTTGGTTTTATTGATGATTACATGATTTCTATTGAACGTAGAGGTTATGTAAGTAGGTCATAACGCATTGAAAAATGGTTATGTCTAGTGTTGGTACTCTTGGCTAATTTTCCATGATACATGTATAATTTTGCATGATAGTATTATTTAAATGAAATATGAATTGAAGTTAGAATCCCATTATTTCTATATTTGATTTATTATTCTATTATTCGTTAAGTGAGTTTAGATTCATTCAAAATTATAGCATTCGTTTAAGCATATATGAATAGTGATACAGTTGATGCATAATAATTTAATCTTAAAACCTTTCTCCGTGGATCGATACTTTCTTACTCTGTACTACTTGTTGACCCATGTATGCTTGCATGAGTTAGAGTCATTTAATTACAACTAAAAAGGAGGCAACAAGTTTTTGGCGCCGCTGCCGGGGAGAGGCATTTAATTTTATTATTATTATCATCAGTTTTAAGCTATATTGTATGACTTAGACAAATCTAATCTTATCTCATTTCTATTTTTGTTTTTGTCATGCAGTATTTTTATATAATATATGCACTTTCGATCTTCCAATCTCGAGTTAACACCTTTACTGTGATAACATCAACAGTAGGGGTTGGAAATCAAGAGCACGTAGAAATATACAAGCAGAGCTAGAGACCACAACATCTAATATGGCAGCCGCGGAACAAAGAGACGAGCAAAGGGAGGATCACAGGGCTTTAAGAGACTACTCTATGCCGAATATTAATGGATTGCAGTCAAGTATAGTCAGACCAGCGATAGCAGCTAACACCTTCGAGATTAAGTCGGGCACTATTCAAATGGTGCAGAACTCAGTACAGTTTGGGGGTGCTGCTACAGATGATCCTAATGAACACCTGTTGAGCTTCATCGAAATATGTGATACTTTCAGATACAACGGGCTGGCAGAAGATGCAATTAGACTAAGGTTGTTTCCATTTTCATTGCGGGATAAAGTTAGAAGTTGGCTCCACTCTTTACCTCCGGGATCTATCACCACATGGGAGGACCTAGCACAGAAATTCTTAGCCAAATTCTTTCCAATTGGTAAGACTGCAAAGTTGAGGACATCAATTTCCCAGTTTGAGCAGAAACATGGTGAATCATTATATGAAGCCTGGGAGAGGTATAAGGAATTGCTAAGGAAGTGTTCACACCATGGTATGCTAGATTGGATGGTTATAAACATATTTTATAATGGATTGGGATGGCAGTCAAGACCGATTATAGATGCAGTTGCAGGTGATAAGTTGGTTTTATACCTACTTATCAGGTATCTGTTACTTAAATTAGTTACTTATACTCATGTTTCTTAGTTACTTTTTATGCATTTTGTGTTCATTTTGTAGATCATATGCTTGGAAACGATGTGAGCGACTATTGGTATGAAAACACAAGAAAAAGTAATCCGAACAACGTTTGGGCTTTCATGTTCATGGCTTGGAACTTGGACTATGTTGTAGAGCATCTTCTTAGCTTTCCGGAACATCATGAATCATTCCAATCGGAGTTCGGATGCAAGAGTTATGAGCGTTATACCAACGGACGTTGAACGTCACTGTTTTGGATGACCATTTGCACAGATGTCACTCCCAACCCAATTTCAGCCTTCATCCGTCCATCATTTCTCAATTCTCAAAGAATGAATGTTGTATCTCTCATCGAGAGCTTCAATTTGATAGGTGTCAGGCCCCGTAACGCCTCCCGGATCAAACGTTATGACCGTTTTACCAGAGGACACTGTAGCAGAAAACCAGCAGCGCGGGCGCGCGAATTTGCAGTGTATTTCATGCGCGGCCGTACGAGTCCCTGGACAAAAAAAGTGCATTTTGCTACTTTAGTGCGGGCGCACCTAACTCCAGGTCATTTCCAGCGTGGTCGCGCCACTTCAGAAGTTGACCAGGGCTGACTTTTTGACTAAACAAGTAATTGGAGCGTAAGTTGGGGTGAGGGTTCAATTATGGCTTATACATTAGACATATTATCAATATGTAAAGGTATTTCACCCTTGGGGGATCAATCTACATTACATATGCTCTTTTCTTTTCTTTAATTTCCTGATTCGATTAGATTAGATTAGAACCCTAGATTAGCTAAGATTTGGGGATTGAAGCAATTGAAGAACATTGGAAGTTCAGAAGTGAAACAAGAGAAGAAACTCAGATTTGCTATTCTTAATCCCTAACTCTCTTTACTTCTATTTGTGTCTTTCAATGTATATGCAATTGTGGATCATGGATTCTAATTCAACTATGAGTTAAACTCTATTTTAGGATTGCAATGGAATCTATTGCCTAGTTTATTTTGACATACTTCATTGTTAGCCTTATTGATTGTTATGAGATTTTCTATTAAGAGTCATACTTATTTGCTTAGTTGATTGGTCATCGATTACTGTGATAATCCATATGAACTTGAAAGATGAAGTATGGGTTTAGATCTGATCTTGATAGCTTGTGTTTGTATGTTCTACATGGTAATGGAACGTATGATTCGTGCTTAGGATAGACATATACCAAAGCATCATTCGTAGTCAATTGAGGACTTGGGCTTAAACCTTATTTATTTGTAAATCACATAGACATATAGTGATTTAGGTAATGTGGGTGTTCATGTGTATTCTATCAATTGTGGATTATATATGATATGGGTATGGTTTATTGAGAGATGGCTATACTTCACTTTCGTGTTCTCGACTAACAATCCAGTATAATTAATTTGGCTTAACTGGAAGTGTGTTGATTTAAATGATATAATAGGGGAAATTGTAATCTCAAGTCGTCATTATCTAGTCGTATTCTAGAGATAGTTAGTATTATTTAATTTCATAGTTTAATATAAAATATTAAATCATTCATTTAAATAAGACTGAAATGGTTATGGGTTAATGTTTGGTGAACTTTATTAGTTAATTCTCCGTGGGAACGATACTTTACTTACTCTTTATTACTTGTTGATCGTGTATACTTGCACGCATATATTGATCGATAAAACGACCAACAACAGGAGGAGCTCTATGGGCGAAGAGCTATGAAGAGGCATATAATCTCATAGAGACAATGGAAGCTAATGATTTCCAAAATCATCGTACCCGTAATGCCACAAATTTCAAAGTTGTAGGTTTGTTAGAAGTGGATGTTATCACTCAATTATCAGCACAGATGGCATCCATGGCAAAGAAGATTGACTCATTGACAGACATTAAGGCGAAGACAGTTGCATTTGTGTGTGAGTTATGTGCAAGATCACATTCAACGGACCAATGGCTATCAGTTCGAAGTCTATGCAATATGTGAGCAACTATAGGAAGGATCAAGGTCAATTTCAGAACACATACAGTGCTAACAACCGTAACCATCCAAATTTCAGTTGGTCAAATAATCAATGAAATCAACAAAGTCAGTTTCAACCAAATAACCAATTTCAATCACAGTCAGCTCAGCAACAGTTTGCACCAAGACCACCTTACCCACCGGGATTCTCTCAACAACAACATCATACTCCAGTTACACCTCAGCAAGAAAAGAAGTCAGAGATTGAGGAGATGATGATGAAGTACATGGCAAATACAGAGGTGATGATTAAAAGCCAAGCAGTGGCTATTAAAAATCTGGAAAATCAAATGGGTCAGATGGCGAGCATGCTTAACAATAGGCCCCAGGGTTCATTGCCAAGTACCACAGAGAAAATCCAAGAAGAGAAGGGAAGGAAAAATGTCAGGCAATCACACTCAGGTCTGGGAAACAGTATGCAAGAAATCAACCAGGCGCGCCCGCGCCAAGTTTACAAGGGGAAGACGCGCGTCCGCGCGAGGCAGATAAGTTGTCTGAGAAGAAAGAAAATAATGAAGATTATGAGTTACAGCAGGAAGAGAAAGATAAAATAGGTTCAGTTGAGAAGCCCGTAAGTAAAATACCAATAGTTCACCCTCTGGTTCCGTATCCACAAAGATTGAATAAGCAGAGGGAAGATAAGCAGTTCAGCAAGTTCTTGGAGGTCTTTAAAAAACTGCAGATTAATATACCTTTCGCTGAGGCATTGGAACAGATGCCTAGCTATACAAAGTTCATAAAGGGTATCTTGTCAAGGAAGAAGAGATTAGAAGATTTTGAGACAGTGGCCTTGACAGAGGAATGCAGTGCAGTGCTTCAGCGCAAATTACCTCCAAAGCTGAAGGATCCAGGCAGTTTCACAATTCCATGCACTATCGGAAAGATGAGCTTCAGTAAATGTCTGTGTGATCTTGGGGCAAGTATAAATTTGATGCCCTTGTCAGTATTCAATCAGTTAGGATTGTCGGCTCCAAGGCCGATAAATATTTCTTTACAGCTAGCTGATAGATCCATCACTTATCCACGGGGAATTGTTGAAGATGTATTGGTAAAAGTGGATAAATCCATCTTTCCGGCTGATTTCATTATTTTAGATTATGAAGAAGATAAGAGTATACCAATCATACTAGGAAGACCATTCCTAGCCACGGGAAGGACCTTGATAGACGTTCAGAAAGGGGAACTCACTATGCGTGTTCATGATCAGGAAGTCACTTTCAATGTATTCAAGGCAATGAAATTTCCAACAGATGAAGAGGAATGCTTCAGGGTTGATTTGGTGGACAAGGTCTTAAATGATGAAGTAAAGAGTTTGGTAGATAATGAACCATTGAGAAATGTTATGGCTGGAAATTCAGAATTTGAGGATGAGGAATTTGTAGAACTTGTACATTTTCTTGATACTACTCCATAGTTCAAAAAATTCAAGATTCCTGTTGAGCCATTAAAAAAAGCTGGAGAATTGTCAGTAAAATTGAAACCATCTCTTGAGACACCTCTAGAACTTGAATTGAAACCACTTCCAGATCATTTGAGGTATGCATTTTTAAATAAAGATTCAAAGCTACCTGTGATTATTTCTTATGCACTAACATCTTTTCAAAAAGAAAAACTGCTACGAGTCCTTAGAGAATTCAAGTCGGCTATTGGATGGACTATAACAAATATAAAAGGGATCAGCTCTTCTTTATGTATGCATAAGATCCTGTTGGAAGATAATAGTAAGTCGTCGGTGGAGCAACAAAGAAGACTTAATCTGATCATGAAGGAAGTGGTTAAGAAAGAAGTATTGAAATGGTTGGATGCAGACATAATTTATCCGATCTCAGATAGTTCATGGGTGAGCCTAGTGCAATGTATACCGAACAAGGGTGGCATAACCGTGGTTTTTAATGAAAATAATGAGTTGATTCCAACACGAACAGTGATGGGGTGGAGAGTCTGCATGGACTACCGCAGGCTTAACAAAGCTACAAGGAAAGATCACTTCCCACTGCCATTCATCGATCAGATGTTGGATAGACTGGCGGGTCATGAGTATTATTGCCTTCTAGACAAATATTCAGGCTACAATCAGATTATGATAGCTCCAGAGGATCAAGAAAAGACAACCTTTACATGTCCATATGGAACTTTTACTTTCAGAAGGATGTCTTTTGGTCTGTGCAATGCTCCAGCCACTTTTCAGAGATGCATGATGGCTATTTTTTCGGATATGGTGGAATAGAATGTGGAAGTATTCATGGATGATTTCTCAGTTTTTGGGATTTCGTTGGATTTATGTCTTGACAACTTGATGATGGTTTTGAAAAGATGCGTTGAAACAAATTTGGTACTGAATTGGGAAAAGTGCCATTTTATGGTACAAGTGTTGGGTTTCGGCATAGAAACGCAGCGGAAATAAACCAATTAAAGGCAATTCTGAAACCCTAAAACAGAATTCATGCAAAAAATTCAATTAATTCAGAGGTTAGATATTATACCGAGTGTTAAAGCTAGAATCGATGCGGTCGAATCTCCAACGCAATTCAAACAGACTGCATCTCTACGGTATCCACATGAACGCTCCACACGAATCATCCTACGATCTGCAGAATAAGGAAACGCGGTACTAGCCACCAAGGATGAGAATTTTCTGAAACTGTTTTCTCTCTAGTCTCTCTCTAAGAGCGGCTAGGGTTTTGGTTAATGAATAATCACTAAAATGGCTGCTATATATCATATATATAGCGATTAAAAGGAATTATACAAAACCTAATTTAATAAAATCCGAATTTATATATATATCTTAATTAAGTCTTACTTAATTAATATACCTATATATAAATTATCCTATTAATTTAAATTCGTAATTTAAATACTATCAATCATATTGACATATAATCTTTATAATTTAAATTAATTCCCTTTTAATTACGTTCTATGTGTGTGACCCTAAAGGTTATTATTACGTTGGCAATAATTTTAAAATTATATTATAAAATTATAAATAGTGAGCGGCATCTAGAAATGCATCACTGCTACCCAAGTAATAATAAGATCGATGATTCGATGCAACCTTTTAGTGACCAATGTTTCAATGTAATTTAATCCTTTTAACCTTAATATCCTAGATTAAACTCGAGTCATGGAATGTGTCATACTCTTCATAATTTAATCTGAGTTTTTCTTGATCAATGAGTAGACTATATGAAACAAATCACTATTTGAGCATGGCCATGCATTTCATAGTCCTACTCAATCAAGAGGCCTATGGATATCACCCCTAATACATAGGAGGGTTAAATTCCATCTAGATCACTCATATTACTCACACGATTCATGATGTACCCAATAATCACCTTTATAGTCCACCTTATTAAAGGTGACATTTGATGATACTAAAGTGCATATAAATTCCCGTGTAGAAATATAGTGATTTCAGGTCAGAGGACCATTACATCATTGTCACTATTAGAATTGCTAATGACACTTCGCATAATGCTCCACATAGAATTCTCATGATGGGTCTGTCCAGTACATCGTTCTCAAACATGTACCTATGCATTGACTTAATATCTCATATATTTATGACCAATGAGATTTGGTCATCAGTCAATCCACATACTAGTCTTAATGCATCATTGTTGTCCCATCAACAATGATACTCCACTAGAGACATTTAAGAACAATGATACTAATTGTAAATATATATAATCTCATTTCAAGTCACATACTTGAAACTATATAATTTGTATCAATATTCTAAGGATTTTTATTATGTTAACATTTATATAACACGGTAAATAAAACCATAATAAAATCATTCATTTATTCAATCAAATATAATATCAAAACATTAAGCAATTATATCAAATAATTGGCCTCTAGGGCATAAACTCTAATAGTCTCCTACTTGCACTAGAGCCAATCACTCATGTATCTAATACCCATGGAACTAGTGTGACCGTCGTGTTCTTAGCCTGCTTTGCGACAAAGCCTTGGTCGATGGATCTCGCAAAATTATCATCTGTTGGCACTCTTCCTATATGTACATCTCCTCTATGAATGATTTCACGGATGAGATGGTACCGCCTAAGTATATGCTTGGATCGTTGGTGAGATCTGGGTTCCTTAGCCTGTGCAATGGCTCCATTATTATCACAGTATAAAGCAACCGGATCAACAATGGTTGGAACAACACCAAGTTCAGTGATGAACTTTTTAATCCATACAGCCTCCTTGGCTGCACTAGAAGCAGCAATATACTCATTTTCGTTGTAGAGAATCGACCATCGTCTCTTGCTTGAACTTTTCCATTAACCGCACCACCATTAAGGCAAAACATAAAACCCGATCGAGACTTATAGTCATCATTGTCGGTCCCGAAACTAACATCTCAGGTAACCCTTTTTGCCGCCAATCTCTTCACCTCCATATACCAAGAATGAATCCTTAGTCCTTTTCGGTACTTGAGGATATTCTTGATCTTATCGATGACCTTCACCGATTCGACCGGTATCTGCTCGTCATGCTCAAAGCATACAAGACATCCAGACGAGTACATATCAATGCATACATGATAGATCCAATTACCGAAGCATAAGGGATCTTTCTCATACGCTCCTCATCATCTTGTGATTTAGGACATTGGGCCTTAGAGATCTTTACACCATGATTCACATGTAATTTTCCTCTTTTCGCCTCTTGCATGCTGAACAGTTTCAACACTTTATCAATATATGTACTTTGACTTAGGCCGAGCATTTTTCTCGATCTATCTCTATAGATCCCGATACCTAAAATGTAGCAAGATCGCCCAAATCTTTCATGGAGAAATATTTTCCTAACCATGTTTTTACAGCCTGTAAGGAAGGAATGTCATTCCCAATAATTAATATGTCATCAACATATAATACTTGGACTACAATGTGACTCCCACTAACCTTCTTATATACACAAGGTTCATCTTCATTTTTAATAAAGCCAAATTCTTTGATCGCTTCATCAAATCAAAGATTCCAACTCAGAGAGGCTTGCTTCAATCCATAAATGGATCATCTGCAGACTTACATACCTTTCCAGCATCCTTTGGAGTGACAAAACCCTCAGGTTGTGTCATAAACACATCCTCAAGGAGATTTCCATTAAGGAAAGCAGTTTTGACATCCATCTGCCAGATTTCGTAATCATAAAAAGCTGCAATAGCAAGTAAGATCCTGATGGATTTAACCATTGCCACTAAAGAGAAGGTTTCATCATAGTCAACACCTTGAATTTGTTTGAAACCTTTTGCTACCAGTCGACCTTTATAGGTTTTTACATTACCATCCATGTCGGTTTTCTTCTTGAAAACCCACTTGCACCCGATTGGTTTTACCCCTTCGGGTGGATCAACCAGAGTCCATACTTGGTTAGTATACATGTAGTCCATCTCAGATTTCATGGCTTCAAGCCATTTCTCATAATCTGGTCCATTCATAGCTTCTTGGTAGGAAGCAGGCTCATCTTGATCTATGAGCATCACATCGCCGTTTTGAGTCACAAGATATCCATAATATCTCTCAGGCTCTTGGCGTGTCCTACCAGATCTCATGAATGCCTTGTGTAATTTGAAGCGAGTTCACTTTCCACAATATCTTGTGGTTCCCGCTCACGTTCCAACTCGAGTTCAATGATATTTTGTGGTTATCGAATTTCTTGAGTTCTACTTTCCTCCCACTCGTTTCCTTTAGAGACAAATTCTCTTTCTAGAAAAATACTAGTTCGAGCAACAACCACTTTGTTCTCGTAAGGTTTGTAGAAATAATACCCTTTTGTTTCCTTTGGGTATCCCACAAAATTACATTTATCGATTTGGGTCCGAAGCTTGTCGAATCCGGGCTTTTCAAACGCCTCAAACCCCAAATCTTTATGAACGACATACTAGGGCGCTTCCCAGTCCACATTTCATATGGTGTCTTCTCGAACCGCCTTTGTAGGAACACGCTTAAGTGTGAATGTCATCTCTGGGCATGACCCCGTAGCTTATTGGAAGATCTTCATGACTCATCATTGATCGTACCATGTCCAATAAGGTTCGATTCTCCTCTCGTGATACACCATTCCATTGTGGTGTTCCAGTGGAGTGAGCCGTGATATAATACCACACTCCTTTAGAAGGTCATCAAAGTCTTGGCTTAAGTATTCACCTCCTCGATCAGATCGAAGGGCTTTTATACTTTTGCCAAATTGGTTTTGAACTTCATTCTTGAATTCCTTGAACTTTTCAAAAGATTCGGATTTGTGTCTCATAAGATACACATATCCATATCTACTACAGTCGTCAGTAAATGTAATGAAGTAATAAAACCTACCTCTTGCTAACGAACTCATGGGTCCACATACATCACTATGTATAAGTCCCAATACATCGCTAGCTCGTTCATTATGTCCAGTGAAAGGGGCTTTAGTCATCTTGCCTAATAAACAAGACTCGCATTTCTCATATGATTCAAAATCAAATGAATCCAAGAACCCATCTTTATGGAGTTTGGATATGCGTTTCTCATTTATATGGCCTAAACGACGATGCGAGGAGATATGTCGGATTTGAATCATTAGATTTAAATCGCTTTTGTATTTATGTTATAGATAGGCATTTCTAAATCAAAAATATAGAGACCGTTAAACAATTGTGCAACACCATAATAAATATCATTTAAGTAAAACAAACAACGATTGTTCTTTATTATAAATGAAAACCTTTCTTGTCCAAACAAGAAATGAAATAATGTTTTTGCTTATAGCGAGTACAAAATAACAATATTCTAATTCTAAAACTAGCAAGATAAATGATAAGTTCCCTACGGCCCGGTCGTGACAACTTTGCTCCATTCCCAACTCGTAGGTCAACCTCTCCTTTCGCTTAAAGTCCTACTCCTTCTGAGTCCCCAGACATTAACACAAATGTGAGAACCACATCCAAATCCAATACCCATGATGTAGAAGTAGACAAGTTGACTTCTATAATATATATACCCGAATCGAAGTCGTATTTCCTTTCCGCTTTCTTCACTTCTTCCAAATAAGCATGATACCCTTTTCCAAAGGTCCGTGTTTTCCACAAGTGACATTCACCTTCTTTAGCCACCCCACCTTTAGGTTTTAAAGCTCATTTGGTTTTGGAATTGGGTTTGGCAAAAGATTTAGATTCTATCTTCTTCTTGCCTTTCCAATTTCCCTTAGCATTCCCTTTTGCACCATCATTATGGGAGCCGGGTCCCGCTTTTTCATGTTGTTCTCGGCGGTTCTTAACATGCTCAACAACTCAGTAAGGGGTTTCTCAATTTCATTCATAAGATAGTTCATAACAAATTGAGAGTAGTTGTTGTTCAAAGATTGCAAAACAAGATCAGTTTGGGCTTCCGGAGTGATTGGAAAACCCAACCTATCAAGGTACTCAATATACCTAATCATTTTTAGTACATGTGGACCAACTGGATCACGTTCACCCATTTTGCAGTGATACAACGCCTTGCTTGTATCAAACCTCTCCTGTCGAGCATGCCCTACGAATAATTTCTTGAGATGCTCGATCATCTCATAAGCATCCTTCAACTCATGTTGCTTCTGAAGCTCAGCGTTCATGGTTGCTAGCATGACACAACTCACGTCCAGAGCATCATCTTGATGCTTCTTGTAAGCATTATGCTCCGCATGTGGTGCAGTGACAGCTGGTGCTGCAGGAATGGTCCCATCAAGGACATATAGCTTGCGCTCTTATTTGAGGACAATCCTCAAGTTCCTATACCAGTCAAGGAAATTAATTCCACTCAGCTTGTCCTTTTCAAGGACTGATCGTAATGAAATACTATTTGTGTTGTTGTTGTTTTCCATTGATATCTACAATTTATAAGTGCAAAAATAATAAGTCAAATTGCAGAGTTGATATTATGTAATTGATAATAGTACATTCAAAATATACCTCCCACTATTTTATTCAAATTAATAGCCCTCACCATTAATTCGGAAAGCATTTTCTATTAAATCTTTCTAGTGAGCCAAGATCCATATTCATTATGCCTTAAGTTAGCTTTGGCTAATCTCTTAAAATACAATTATTTAGGTAGACAACCCATTGTCAATTATATCATATATAACTCCTGGATAGTTTGGTAAACAACATATGTTTCTAGTCCATCTAATGGTACCTACCAAACTCCATGCCTCTAAGTCCACAATCTTATTGAGATAACTTAGTTAAGTCGGGCCCAATGATTTTAACAATTTGGATATCACAATTATCCTATTGCATCTTACCTAGATAAATAGGGTACTTTGCTTTGGCAAACCTACATCTATTGATCAAGGTCTTGATGAGTGTTATTCATTGGAAGGCATCTGATTTAGACTTAATATTTTATTGAGGGATTTTATAAATTAATATAGATCACAAATTTTAATCTTATTAAGCATGCACATTATTTATCATATCATATCACATACTAGCATAAATAAAGTGCGAAATTAAATGTGTCACAGTTATGGTCCAATCCACTGTCAATCTTTTCAAGCTAATGAAGGATTGAAGGTCAATCTAAGGTGGTAAAAGATCTTAAAATAAATAGCTTCCTTGGATCTGCCTCAAGCATACGCCTCCTCTCCATCATCATCTTTCCATCGTGTTCTCCATCTTGACATCTTCATCGATTACAGATTATTACATGACATAAAGAAACCTCGGGTTACATTCGAGGGGATTTAGATGAGAAGAGTATATTACATTAGAATTTATAGAAAGGCATGACATGCAAGCCGTATTTCAAAACCAAAAACCACTAACCTATTGGTCAAAAGACCATAACTGTGCACCATGCATATCACAATAAGCACATAACAATTTATATATAATTAAAGAAAACTATATATAACATATAGGGGACACGACCATCGTGCGCTACAATGGGGGGGGTCCAAGGGGGGGTCTCCCCACTGGCGGTGGTCCGGCATACTTCTAATCCAATTAGAACATAAGTTGTATACTGTTATTACGCCATATAAGATACAATTAACAGAACATCATATACATGCATATCTATTACATCGATATTCATAATACCGTAATATATCGATTACGTATATCATATACTCAATTAACGATTCAAGAAATTGTATCATCATATATCATATATATCAAAATAATATAATCAATTTCGAATAGAAATTGTATCATCATATATCATATATATCGAAAACAATTAAACACGTTATCTGAATTAATCATTTTGCAAGTAGCTCTGATACCACTATTGGGTTTCGGCATAGAAACACAGTGGAAATAAACCAATTAAAGACAATTCTGAAACCCTAAAATAGGATCCATTCGAAAAATTCAATTAATTCAGAGGTTAGATATTATACCGATTGTTAAAGCTAGAATCGATGCGGTCGAATCTCCAACGCAATTCAAACAGACTGCATCTCTACGGTATCCACATGAACGCTCCACACGAATCGTCCTACGATCTGCATAAGAAGGAAACGCGGTACTAGCCACCAAGGATGAGGATTTTCTGAAACTGTTTTCTCTCTAGTCTCTCTCTAAGAGCGGCTAGGGTTTTGGTTAATGAATAATCCCTAAAATGGCTGCTACATATCATATATATAGCGATTAAAAGGAATTATACAAAACCTAATTTAACAAAATCCGAATATATATATATATATATCTTAATTAAGTCTTACTTAATTAATATACCTATATATAAATTATCCTATTAATTTAAATTCGTAATTTAAATACTATCAATCATATTGACATATAATCTTTATAATTTAAATTAATTCCCTTTTAATTACGTTTCTATATGTGACCCTAAAGGTTATTATTACGTTGGCAATAATTTTAAAATTATATTATAAAATTATAAACGATTGAGCTGACATCTAGAAATGCATCACTGCTACCCAAGTAATAATAAGATCGATGATTCGATGCAACCTTTTAGTGACCAATGTTTCAATGTAATTTAATCCTTTTAACCTTAATATCCTAGATTAAACTCGAGTCATGGAATGTGTCATACTCTTCATAATTTAATCTGAGTTTTCTTGATCAATGAGTAGACTATATGAAACAAATCACTATTTGAGCATGGCCATGCATTTCATAGTCCTACTCAATCAAGAGGCCTATGGATATCACCCCTAATACATAGGAGGGTTAAATTCCATCTAGATCACTCATATTACTCACACGATTCATGATGTACCCAATAATCACCTTTATAGTCCACCCTATTAAAGGTGGCATTTGATGATATCAAGTACATAAATTCCCATGTAGAAATATAGTGATTTCAGGTCGGAGGGCCATTACATCATTGTCACTATGAGAATTGCTAATGACACTTCTCATAATGCTCCACATAGAATTCTCATGGTGGGTCTGTCCAGTACATCGTTCTCAAACATGTACCTATGCATTGACTTAATATCTCATATATTTATGACCAATGAGATTTGGTCATCAGTTAATCCACATACTAGTCTTAATGCATCATTGTTGTCCCATCAACAATGATACTCGACTAGGGACATTTAAGAACAATGATACTAATTGTAAATATATATAATCTCATTTTCAAGTCACATACTTGAAACTATATAATTTGTATCAATATTCTAAGGATTTTTATTATGTTAACATTTATATAACGCAGTAAATAAAACCATAATAAAATCATTCATGTATTCAATCAAATATAATATCAAAATATTAAGCAATTATATCAAATAATTGGCCTCTAGGGCATAAACTCTAACAACATTAAGGAATTATTTTGGGACACAAAGTTTCAAAGAAGGGACTTGAGGTGGACAAAGCGAAGTTAGATACTATTGAGAATTTGCCGCCACCAACTTCAGTTAAAGGTGTTCGGAGTTTTTTGGGACATGCAGGCTTCTACCGCATATTCATTAAAGACTTCTCCAAGATAACTAAACCACTTGGCAGTTTATTGGAGAAGGATGCACAGTTTAAATTTAATGAGGATTGTGTGACTGCATTTTAGCATTTGAAAGGGAAGTTAACTTCAGCCCCAGTCATTACAGCACTGGATTGGGACTTGCCATTTGAAATGATGTGTGATGCCAGTGATTATGTTGTGGGGGTTGTTTTGTGTCAGAGAAAGGAAAAGATTTTTAATGTGATCTACTATGCCAGCAAGACCCTTATAGATGCGCAGTTGAACTACACCACCACAGAGAAAGAATTATTGGCAGTTGTGTATACTTTTGATAAATTCTGAGCATATTTGATTGGTACGAAGGTGATAGTGTACACGGATCACGCGACAATTCGACACTTAGTGGCAAAGAAGGATGCAAAGCCCCGTTTGATTAGATGGATATTATTGTTGTAAGAATTTGATTTAGAGATCAAGGACAGAAAGGGAACTGAGAACCAAGTGGCGGACCACTTATCTCGACTAGAGAAACCGGAAAGGGAGGCAAATGACAAAATTGTAATTAATGAATCCTTTCCAGATGAACAGTTGTTTGTGGTGAAAGGGAAAGTGCCATGGTTTGCAGACTACGCGAACTACTTGGTGAGTAAAATGGTACCTTCTGACTTGGTTGGTCATCAAAAGAAGAAATTCATGCATGATGTTAAATGGTTTATATGGGATGAACTATATTTGTTCAAACAATGTGCTGATCAGATGATAAGGAGGTGTATCCCATATAGCGAGATAGAGGGGATTTTACAGGATTGTCATGCTTATTTGTATGGGGGTCACTACGGTGGAGAACGAATAATGGCTAGGGTGGTGCTACAAGTCGAATTCTATTGGCCGACAATTTTCAAGGATGCTTACAGTTTCGTTCAGAGATGTGACAGATGTCAAAGAGTCGGGAACATTTCAAAAAGAAATGAAATACCATTGAATACAATCCTCGAAGTGGAAATTTTTGATGTGTGGGGGATTGATTTCATGGGCCCTTTCGTTTCTTCTTGTGGGAATCTATATATCTTGCTAGCAGTGGATTACGTGTCGAAGTGGGTCGAAGTGGCAGCTCTTCCAACAAATGATGCCAAAGTAGTCCCCAGATTTTTGCAGAGGAGTATTTTCACGAGGTTTGGGACTCCAAGGGCCATCATTAGTGATGAAGGCAGTCATTTTTGCAATAGCCAGTTCACAGCTTTGTTGGCTAAGTATGGGGTGAATCATCGCATTGCTACAGCTTATCATCCTCAAACTAATGGCCAAGCAGAAGTTTCAAATCGTGAAGTTAAGAGAATTCTGGAAAAAGTTATAAATCCCATAGGAAAAGATTGGTCCTTAAAGCTTGATGATGTTGTTTGGGTATATAGGACTACATACAAGACTCCGTTGGGAATGTCACCTTTTCAGCTAGTTTATGGCAAAGCATGTCACCTTCCTATGGAGCTAGAGCATAAGGCATATTGGGCGATTCGGAAGCTCAATTTTGATTTAAAAGCCGCAGGAGAGAAATGCCTACTCCAACTCAATGAGTTGGACGAATTCCAATTACAGGCGTATGAAAACTCAAAGTTGTACAAGTAGATGGTGAAGAAATGGCATGATCGCAAGATCATAGAGAGAACATTTGAGCCGGGACAAAGAGTTTTGCTTTTAAATTTCAGACTTAAACTTTTTCCTGGGAAGCTCAAATCAAGGTTGTGACGCCCCCAAAATAGGTATACATCACCCATCTTGAGTTGCCAAATACATGGTACAGAATTTAAATAAAAACTTCTTTTATACAGTACTACAAAACGTAGCTGAGAGTTTCAAAACGGATAATGTCTCGTAGAGAGTATCCAAACTCAAATAAAGTCTTCATTACAACTATTATCACACTATTTCACTAAATAGTGAGGACTACTAATGCAAACTTCTGGACCGTCACTCAATACCCCGACTAGTCCCAGCTACGTTCTCATTTCCTGAAGAGAACAATGAAAGCAAAAGGGTGAGCTCAACTAGCCCAAGAAGAAGAAATATTATGACTAAGATAATGCGTAATAAATTATCGTTAGCCTTCAACAAAGTTAAACTGATAAAATATAATAAACATCAAGTTTAATTGCAGCGGAACAAGCAATCCATTAGAAAAGTCAAGTAGAGCATGATATCTACTATCTTCTATGATTTAAAAAGTTTATCATCAATTTTATCACGAGACTCAAATTTAATAAATAAACCACATCATCGAATCATCCCCACTTTTACGGGCCAAGGATATTCATGTAATCATCAATGGTCATGATTATACCGAATAATCCTTGGTCATAATCATACCAACAACTGTCCATCAATGCACTACAAGCCAATGAGGATTTTTACCACATCATTTGTAACATTATGGTCATGATTATAACGAATAATCCCTAGTCATAATCATATCAATCGATAGTACATCTATGCACGTAAGCCACATATGACTTTTATCACAATATAAGCATGAGGATGATGAGAATGATATAAGAATTCAATTAAAAGAAAGCAAAGGATAAATTTTTAAAGCTTATAACTTAATTTATCTAGAATTCAATAATGTCCAAATTGTCAACATGATACTACTTTGTGGAGTAAAATTCAAGAATAATATTGTATCAAAAATGATTTGGACAGCAAAGAAATCAAATTTTTTGTCATGAACAATTCCCCGGATGAATAGTACCCGAGTGAATAGTACCCCGTGAATAGTACTTCGAGAATAGTACTCCGTGAATAGTACTTTGTGAATAGTACTCTTGAATAGTACTTTATGAATAGTACCAGTGAATAGTACTTTGTGAATAGTACCCCGTGAATAGTACTTTGTGAATAGTACCATAAAATGAATACTACTCATGGACAATACTCCGGTATGAAAAGCTTGAAATTTAACAAGAATGTGCAGAAAATATCTTTGTGAAACGATACTAGATGAAGCACAAATTTCAAGGATATTCTACTAATATCACGGAGTATAGAAGCAATACTTTAACAAAATGAGGGTATAATCAGGAATACGAGGCGAAATAATATTACTCACATACTACAGAGTATGGAAGACAATATTATTCCTATGAATGCTGAAAAAAATAATATCCCTTACCTCAGAAGAAGACTAGATACTGGAATAGTGAGGTAGCAGACTTCTCTTCTTCTTTCTCTCAAAAGCTTCTCTCTATATAGCTTCCCTTTCTATAATTGCTCTTGTGAGTCTTAGTGAATTGGTGAGAATGAAAGAAGAATGAGCTTCTATTTATAGGAAAACATAGTTTTGATAATTGCACATTTTGGGGCTGAAAATATTACAGTATAATACCTTCATCTTTTTCTTCATTTTTAATTTAGTCCTGCAAGTATAATCAAACTTGCTCCACCTCCCCTAATAGTACATCTTGTGAATCAATAGTACAATCATGTGAATCAATAGTATAATCATGTGAAAAAAATAATTACAATATAGTACCTTCATCTATACCTCCATTTTTAATTTAGTCATGCAAGTATTATCAATCTTGCACCACCTCCCCTAATAGTATATGCATGTGAATCAATAGTACACACATGTGAACAAATAGTTATAAGCATGTGAATTAATAGCAATTAATTACTCATTTATCTGATTAATTACCCAATTGGTCATTATAACCTCCAGACATCCATTATTATCGAAATAGATGTCGATTTCCACTAACACTAATAATCCCAACATAATGGAAATATCAATTTCATCTTTAATCAACACGAACTTATTCATCATTAATATTATAACTCACAATATTTAACAACCAGATCATTCCCGGGAAAGAGGGGGCTTTCCGATAAGGATTCTCCCTATCACGCAATTATTAGGTGACCAAACCTCTCCTCGATGTAACTTTCTAGACATTGTCAATATTGAAAATAATAATATGAATAACTTTGTCGCCTCAATTATTGATTTAATAATATAAGATATTATGCGATGATATTGTGATAATAATTGAATCAATAATATGAGAGATATTATGCAAAGAATTATCGTAGTAATAATTGAGTATAATCGAGTGACTTCTCACGTAAGCATCAATAATCAATACCGTGCACTACTATACAACCACACGTACATCGCATTTTTACCACCGGTAGTTCAACAATTTTTAACGATAAAACTTTCACTTTATTTTTATAAAAAGATAATTATGTCGCTTTCTAACTAAGACAATACTTTCGCTGAGGGGTCCACTAATGATTGTGTCGTCGCATTTAATATTTCCCTCGTTAAAATGAATATTCCCCACCAATCGAATATTATATAACCACTTGCTTACTTTGCAAAATTTGTAAATAATACCCACAACTATAACATTATATCAAATCCACACCATAATATTCAAAAATATATTTCGAGAAAAATTAATCTTTATTCATAAAAGTTGGGGTCTTACAACCTCCCCTTCTTATGAAATTTCGTCCTCGAAATTAGGGTGCGTACCTGGTATGTCGAAGAGGTGAGGCTACATTGACTTCATTTTAGATTCTAACTCCCAGGTCATTTCCTCAACATCGTGGTTTCTCCACAAAACTTTGACTTGAGGTATAACCTTAGAGCGTAGAATATGATCCTTCTTATCCAAGATTTTAACATGTACCTCTTCATACGTTAAATCTTTCGTTATCTCGTCCGGTTCTAATTCAATAATGTGGTTCGGGTCTTTCACATATTTACGTAACATAGATATGTGAAAAATGTTATGAACACGAGACATACTAGGCGGTAAGGCGAGTCTATAGGCCACGCCTTACTCGATCGAGGATTAAAATGGGCCAATGAATCGAGGATTGAGCTTTCCTCTTTTCCAAATTTCAGAACTCCTTTCCATATGGAGCAACACGTAATAACACATGATATCCAATATTAAATTCCACGCCCTTTCGATGAAGATCAAGATAACTCTTTTGTCGATCTTGTGAGGTTTTTATACGCTGTCGGATCGTTTGAATCTTTTCCGTAGTCATACGCATCAACTCCGGCCCCAACAACGTTGCTTCACCCACCTCATCCCAAAGATACCGGAGAACTACACTTTCTTCCATACAACGCCTCAAATGGAACCATGTCAATACTTTCTTGATAACTGTTGTTATAGGAAAACTCCACCAATGGTAAGAACTTGTCCCAACTTCCTTTGAAGTTAAGCACACAGAGTCTTAATAAATCTTCAAGAGTTTGAATAGTCCTCTCCAACTGCCCATCCTTTTGAAGATGATATGCCGAACTAAATCGTACCCATAGCTTTTTGCAAACTAACCCAAAATCGTGAAGTGAATCTTGGGTCTCGATCAGAAACTATGAATACTGGCATACCATGCAATCTTATAATCTCGTTTATGTATATACGAGCAAGACGTTCAAGTGTATAATTTTCTCGAATCGATAAGAAATGAGCAGACTTGGTCAATCTATCAACAATGACCCAAATCGAATCTATGCCTTGAGAAACCTTGGGAAGACCAGTAACAAAATCCATGGTAATGTGCTCCCACTTTCATTCTGGAATTTCAAGTTGTTGCAATGGACCTTTTTGCACTTGATGTTCCGTCTTGACTCGTTGACAAGTTAGACACCTTGAGATAAACCCCACTATCTCTCTCTTTATATTGCTCCACCAAAATATATGTCGAAGATAACGATACATTTTAGTACTCCTGTGATGGATTGCAAACTGTGTTGTAGCGCCCATCATGATTTTATACTTCAAGTCGTAATCGTTAGAACACAAAGTCCGGAGTTGACTCAAGTATTCCTTCTTCATCGATTCTTGCTTTCTAATAGCACCTTCTTTCACTTTCTTCCTCATACGCATCACCTCCGTGTCCTCAGAGCTTGAGCAACTTTAACTTTATCGATTAAAGTCGGTTGTACTCGTATATTTGCCATCATCACATGGGTCCCTGGAGTCTTTAACTCTAACTCCATCCTTTTTAAGTCATACAAAATGGAACTTTGCGTTGACAATATCGCACTCGTACACGCATATGATCTTATACTCAATGCATTAGCTACTACGTTCGCTTTTTCAGGATGGTATTGAATGGTATGATCGTAATCTTTCAATAGCTCAAGCCATCGTCGTTGCCGCATGTTGAGTTCCTTTTGAGTGAAGAAATATTTGAGGCTTTTATAATCCGTATAGATCTCCACCTTCTCTCCATACAGGTAATGCCTCCAAATCTTAAGCGCAAAAATGACAGCTGCCAACTCTAGATCATGAGTAGGATAATTCCTCTCATATTCTTTGAGTTGTCGTGAGGCATAGGCTATGACTTTCCCATGTTGCATGAGAACACATCCTAAACCTTTGCCTGAAGCATCATCAGATATGACAAATCCTCCGAACCAACCGGTATTGTCAAAACAAAATAAATGAGCCTCCTCGAAGTTCTTGAAAACTCTTCTCACATTCCTCACTCTAACCGAATTTTGTATCTTTTCAAGTCCGCTGAGTTAATGAAGTAGCGATTCGAGAAAATTCTTCCACGAACCACCGATAATAACCAGCTAAGCCGAGAAAGCTACTTACTTCGGTCACTGACTTAGGTTGCTCCCAGCTTTGATTTGCTTCAATCTTTATCGGGTCAATAGATATTCCATGATTTGATATTACGTGCCCAAGGAATGCTATTTTCTCAAGCCGTAACTCGATTTCTTCAACTTGGCATATAACTTGTTTTCACGGGCTTTTGGAGTATCGTAACCTTCAAGTGTTGCTCATGATCTTCACGACTTTTTTGGAGTAAATGAGGATGTCATCAATAAAGACGACCACAAAGTGATCCAAATATTCCTTGAATACTCGGTTCATCATATCCATGAAGGCAAGCAGGAGCATTAGTCAATCCAAAAGACATGACTAGGAATTCATAATGCCCGCATCGAGTTCCAAAAGCGCCTTTGAATGTCATCGCTTTTAATCTTCAACTAATGATATCCGTAATCTAAGATCGATCTTTGAAAAGAATTTGGCGCCTTTGCAACCGGGTCAAACAGTCATCAATGCGAGGTAACTGGTACCTATTTTTGATGGTGACATGATTCAACTCCCGATAATCAATACAAAGTCGATACTTCCATCTTTTTTCTTCACGAATAGAATAGAGCACCCCAAGGAGACGTATTAGGTCAAATGAAACCGATGTCTAACAATTCCTCGCAGTTGGGTTTTTAACTCCTCAAGTTCAATAGAGCCATTCGATATGGGGCTTTTGGAAATGGGTTTTGTACCGGGTTCAAGGTCGATACCAAACTCGATTTCACGCCCGGGTAGGCCAAGAAGTTCTTCGTGAATACGTCAGAAATTTATTAACAATAGAAATATCATTCAAATCTAACATATTTTTGTTTAAATCATGACATGAGCTAAGAAAGCTTGACATCCATTTTTAATAAACGAATAGCTTTATGGCTTGAGATGACCGTGATTGATTTTAATGGTTTGGTCATTGAATTCGCATAATAGGTTGATTAGGAATATGAAAGCTAACAACCTTACGAAAAAAAATTAATTTTAGCATGATGAGTAGTTAACCAATCAATCCCTAGAATCACGCCAAATGCAAGTATTTTTAAGGAGATAAGATCGACAGTAACGCGCGGTTACCGATTTGAATCAAACAAGACTTATAAACAAAGGGATGTAATGAAGGTTTCTCCCAACGGAGTTTCAACAGATAAGTTAAAGTCTAATTTCTCCTGAGTTAAATTTAAACGTTGAGCGCAAGTAGGAGAAATAAAAGAATGGGTAGAACCGGATCAAATAAGGTATAGACTTCACTAGAGTTTATGATTAGCTTACCCGTGATCACCTCGCTCGATTCCTCACTTTTTGGGAGGTTACGACAAACGCCTCTCCTTGAACTACCGGGTTTTGTCTTGTCTGGGACGACCTTTGATGCCTCCATCCCAACTAGACTTGACTTTGGTGGACGACAAAATCGGGCTAGGTGACCTTCTCTTCCATAATTATAACACTTTTGGATTGTCACGTGATAGCTTGACCGATATGTCCTCCCCTCCATATTTGTAACATACGATCGGGTCGTCGCTCCCTTCCTTAACAACAAAAAACGGTGATGACGCCTTTCCATCATTGTTAAATCTCCTCTTCTTGAAATTTCCACTTCTATTATCTTGGCCATGATTACCACCAAGTGGTTACCATTTCGCATGTTGATTCCTCCACGCTTGTTGTCACCGCTTCGATGATCGCTACCACCGGTATTATCATTTTATCGGATGCTTCTCTTTGTTGGGTTGACTTCAAGTATCGCGCTCCAATAATCGAGCCCTATTTACAACATCCTAATACAAACACAGCTTTGTGAGAAATTAAGTATTGACGTATCTCGGTTTCAAACCTCTTAGAAACATCCGCGCCATTCTCTCCTCATTATCAACCAAGTGGGACGCAAACCGACAACTCGGCAAACTTAGCTTCAGATCGCATGACACGGTCATATTGTTCTCGCTTCCAAATTGATGAACTCTACCTCCTTCATGTGACGAATACTTTCGAAAGTACTTGTCGCTGAATGCTTCTGGAATTTCTCCCAAGACATCTTCAAGGCAAGCAGTTTGAGTACGCTTTTACCGATTCCCACCAAGAATCAGCCTCCTCGCAACATAAAGGTGGCAAAGGAACCTTTTGCTCTCTGAGCATCCCAAGACATCAAATATCTTGGTGATCTGCTTTTATCCACGCTCACGCCTTTAAGTGGTTTTGGCTCTCCAATAAACTCCTATGGTCCCAGCTCCTTGAACTGCTTAGCGGCGGACCGCCCGAGAGTTGCTAGTGTTTCCACCTCGCATTTTAAATGTGAGTCGCTCTCGCTTTGATGTTGCATGAATTTCATAAAGCCTCCGAACATCCCATCGCTCATCATTTGGTCAAGGCATTGTTTTCCCGAGGATTATTTCCATCCCGATGCACATTATCCTGGGTATTGATCGTTGGTGACTCAACTGCCTCATGTGCTTCATTGCTTATCTCAACATTTTGGATGCCATTTTCAAATACCGCCACAAAACAAGGGTTAATTGACATGTCACATATTATCCCTATACTCTAATTCGACCAAATAAATACCAAATAAACTTAGGTAGGTCATACTAGCAAAGGAATTCTCTGCCTCCCCTCCTAGTTCTTGTCTCACATCTCACCAGGATCATCATATCCTAAGCTTTGATACTAACCGTGACGCCCCCAAAATAGGTATACATCACCCATCTTGAGTCGCCAAATACATGGTATAAATTTAAATACAAACTTTTTATACAAGACGACAAAACGAAATGAGAGTTTCAAACTGGATAATGTCTCGTAGAGAGTATCCAAACTCAAATAAAGTCCTCATTACAATTATTATCACACTATTTCACTAAATAGTGAGGACTACTAATGCAAACATCCTAGGATCGCTACTCCGCTCCCCGACTAGTCCCAAATTACGCTTCTCATTTCCTAAAGAGAACAATGAAAGCAAAAGGGTGAGCTCAACTAGCCCAAGAAGAAATATTATGACTAAGATAATGCGTAATAAATTATCGTTAGCCTTCAACAAAGGTTAAACCGATAAAATATAATAAACATCAAGTTTAACTGCAATGAACAAGCAATCCATTAGAAGAGTCAAGTAGAGCATGATATCTACTATCTTCTATGATTTAAAAAGTTTATCATCAATTTTATCACCGAGACTCAAATTAATAAATAAACCACATCATCGAATCATCCCCTACACTACGGGCCAAGGATATTCATGTAATCATCAATGGTCATGATTATACCAAATAATCCTCGTCATAATCATACCAACAACTCGCCCATCAATGCACTATGTGCCAATGAGGATTTTTACCACATCATTTGTAACATTACTGGTCATGATTATACCGAATAATCCTCGTCATAATCATACCAATCAATAAGACATCTATGCACGTAAGCCACATATGACTTTTTATCACAATATAAGCATGAGGATGACGACAATGATATAAGAATTCAATTAAAAGAAAGCAAAGGATAAATTTTTAAACATTATAACTTAATTTATCCATAATTCAATAATGTCCAAATTGTCAACATGATACTGCTTTGTGGAGTAAAATTCAAGAATAATATTGTATCAAAAATGATTTGGACAACAAAGAAATTAATTTTTTTGACATGAATAATTCCCTGGATGAATAGTACCTGAGTGAATAGTACCCTGTGAATAGTACTTTGGGAATAGTACCCGTGAATATTACTTTGTGAATAGTACTCATGAATAGTACTTTGTGAATAATACCCATGAATAGTACTTTGTGAATAGTACCCCATGAATAGTACTTTGTGAATAGTACCATAAAAATGAATACTACTCATGGACAGTACTCCGGAATGAAAAGCTTGAAATTTAACAAGAATGTGCAGAAAATATCTTTGCGAAATGATACTAGATGAAGCACAAATTTCAAGGATATTCTACTAATTTCACGGAGTATAGAAGCAATACTTTAACAAAATGAGGGTATAATCAGGAATACGAGATAAAATAATATTACTCACATACTACAGAGTATGGAAGATAATATTATTTCTATGAATACCGAAAAAAATAATATCCCTTACCTCGTAAGAAGACCGGATACTAAGAATAGTGAGGTAGCGTACGTCTTCTACTTTCTCTCTAAAGCTTCTCTCTCTATATAGCTTCTTTTCTATAATTGCTCTTGTGAGTCTTAGTGAATTGGTGAGAATGAAAGAAGAATGAGCTTCTATTTATAGGAAAACATAGTTTCGATAATTGCACGTTTTGGGGCTCGAAATATTACAGTATAATACCTTCATCTTTTCCTTCATTTTTAATTTAGTCCTACAAGTATTATCAAACTTGCACCACCTCCCCTAATAGTACATCTTGTGAATCAATAGTACAATCATGTGAATCAATAGTACAATCATGTGAAAAAAAATAATTACAAATATAGTACCTTCATCTATACCTCCATTTTTAATTTAGTCATGCAAGTATTATCAATCTTGCACCACCTCCCCAATAATAGTATACATGCATGTGAATCAATAGTACACATATGTGAATAAATAGTTATAAGCATGTGAATTAATAGCAATTAATTGCTTATTTATCCGATTAATTACCCAATTGGTCAATATAACCTCCAGACATCCATTATTATCGAAATAGATGTCGATTTCCACTAACACTAATAATCCCAACACAATGAAAATATCAATTTTATCTTTAATCAACACGAACTTATTCATCATTAATATTATAACTCACAATATTTAACAACCGTGATCATTCCTGTGAAAGAGGGGCTTTTTCCGATAAGGATTTCTCCCTATCATGCCGCAATTAGGTGACCAAACCTCTCCTCGACAGTAACTTTCTAGACATCACAATATTTTAAATAATAATATAAATAACTTTGTCGTCTCAATTATTTATTTAATAATATAAGATAATATGCAGATGATACTGTGATAATAATTAAATCAATAATAGGAGAGATATTATGCAGCAACTATTGTAGCAATAATTGAGTATAACTGAGTGATTTCTCACGTAAGCATCAATAATCAATACCGTAAAGCTAATATGCAACCACGCCAGATTATCGTATTTTTTACCACCGGGTAGTTCAACAATTTAACGGTAAAACTTTCGCCATTATTTTTATAAGAAGATAATTATCTCGCTTTTTCTAACTACTTGACAATACTTCCGCTAGGGTCCACTAATGATTGTGTCATCGCATTTAATATTCCTTATTTAAAATGAATATTCCCCACCAATCGAATATTATATAACCACTTGTTTACTTTGCAATATTTTTAAATAATACCTTTGCAAAATTTTTAAATAATCTTTACCCTTACAACTATAACATTATATCAAATCCAACACCATAATATTCAAAAATATATTTTTCTTCAACATGAAAATCGAGAAATCAAGTCGATTAATAACTTTTATTCATTTTAAAATGTTTAGATTGTTTTGGTTAGTTCATTTTCATTTTACAAGGAAAATCATTCTCTTCATTCAGTCTCAAATGGGTCCTAAGCGTGCTCGATCTCGCACCCCTGAATCATCATCTTTAAGCATGCAAAGTGGGGATACTGTTGATTTATCAAAGTTTATCAACTTGGATGCTCAAATTGAATACTATCAAATTATGGGGAAGTCATTTGTTCGTGAACTAGGGTTCAAGCCAGATGCGCAGGATGGACAATTAGTGCAGATGATTAGAGAAAGGTGTTGGCATGGTGTGTGCTCTCTCACGCCGACTACGCATTCTATGGTCATGTCGCGGAGTTTTACACAAATGCGAGGGAAACAATGAATGGGTTTTCTTTTGTTCGTGGGATTGAAGTGGACTACAGACCGAAAACTATTCGCCAAGTGTTTAATTTACCCGACCCTCGGGCTGGACGAACGAATTGGGTGGAGGCAAAACATTTGGAAACATATTTGGATGTTGTTATCACTGATCTGTGTATTCCAGGGACCCAATGGACATGCACTCCTGGCACGAATCAACCCAAGACATTTTCGGCTTCCACTCTCAATCGCTATGCAAAAGCCTGGAATCTCTTTGTGTGTGCCAAACTTATGACATCTTCTCACCAGCATGAAATTACAGTGGAGCGAGCAATTATATTATGGGGAATCATTGTTGGAAAATATATCGACGTGGGTCACTTGATGAATCAGAATATGATGAGATATATGTGGAGAAGTACTACAGGGAGTATTCCACATGTTTCAATAGTGACGCATTTGTGTGCCAAGGCAGGAATTAGGTGGACGGATGAGCAGTTGCAGTTCCCGAGCCAAGACATTACGCATGCTACAATCGCAAGATTTGAAGATTGGCAAGGGGGCACACCACATCCAAGAGGAAATGGTTTTATTCTGCATCATGCATCGTCTACACCTTCATCGCAGCCCTCTAAGTCAAACGAAGTAGGCACGTTAACCCAAGCAACTGCTGCTACTGGGGATCAACAGCTCCGAAGGTTGGAGCAGAAAGTTGACGCTATGTACGACAATTTTGCAGCATTTGCTACGGGTCTGACGAGGTCGTTAGCGGAGGCGTTTGCACAGTAGGGGACTATGCTTGAGTGGCCACAGTTTGGGACCGTCGTGCCATTTCCACCACCGGATTCACCACCTGAAGAGGGTGGTGCAGCTAAGCAGTAGGGGAGTTCTTCTAGCCCTATACCTTCATTCATTGGGACAATGAACATTTTATGTTTGGGGATATTGGATAGTAGGGTAGTTGCATGTTTGCATGATTAGTTTAAATTTTGCATTTTTATGTGTTAGTTAATAATTGCAGTAAATTTTTCTGTTTGTAGTAGTATTATATGTGTTAGTTATATGTTTAGTTGCATGTCTCGCATTTTTAGCTTTATGGAAGTTATGTCTAGCTTATGATAAAAGTGAATTTTGAAGGATTGTTGAGTATTTTGGATAACATAAACTTAGATATAAAATATTTTACATGATTTAATCTATGGATGCTGTTTAGATGCTTTCGGTTTGCACGAACATGTTCACTAATGCTTGTAGGCATAAGAGTTATGTGTTGTATTGCTTGATAGGAAATGTGGTTTTAAAAATAGAATTATGTGGAAAATGAACTTAGACTATGAAAAACATTGATAATCAAATTTTGGGGACACATGGGTATGCTATATAAAAAATATAAAAAAAAAAGAAGAAAAAAAGAAAGCAATAATGTGGCTAGTCTTATTTCGGGGCCTTTGTTACTTGAGTAATTACGCTCGTAGAGGTGTCTTCTTAACACCTAAGCGCCTAAGGTCTTTATGGTGCAGGAGTAGTTGGTTGAAAGCTCGCTAAGGGTAGCATTGTTAGCCTAATGGAATGAGGCATTGCATGCATCATGTGGAAAAAAATAGCAATAAACATCATGCGGGAAAGATGAAAATCGCCTCGTGAGTAGAAATAAAGCAGTTTAAACCCATTGTTGAACCTTAATTTGTTTTGATATGTTAGAATAGTCTTTGTTGCATGAGTATACATGAATCTTGATTTAGACTGTAATTTTTTGTTTAGAGCAGCTTAGCATGTGTATTCTTTGCTATAATCAAGTTTTGGTGAACACAACACACACACACAGCATCTTTATAGCATATACGAATTATTTGAGTGTATGATATTATGCCTATAGTTTGGTTTGAATTTGTATTCTCAAATCTGGATAATTCGCTAAGGCATTTTGGACTGAAATTTTGTTATAACTGGAAAAATGTGAGACTCATTTGCATCGTAATCTAGTTGCATAGCATATAGTTGCATTTTCAGTGTTTTATGTCGTATGCATTGCTTGAGGGCAAGCAATAGTTCAAGTTTGGGGGTATTTGATAAGTAGGTTTTATACCTACTTATTGGATAAAAATTCACGCGAACTATGCTCATCTCAAGTACATTTTAGTATATTTTTAGTTATATTTTGTGTTAATTTGCATTGCATGTAATGAGAACTCTGATGGTATGAAATTGCAGGAAAAGGCATAGTTCGGCAGTGGTAAGTGGCACGAGACTAATGAAGGCATGACACGAGGAACGAGTGGAGATACGGAACTGAGCAATGGTGGAAGAGCAAGCATCAAGAAGTGGAAAATAGGAAATACCAGCATAACATAAGAAGGAAGGACATAGAAGCCGCGCGGCTAAATGAGCTAGAAATCGCGTGCCCCTTTGACACCGAAGCTTAACGCTACCAGTAGCGCCCATTGCACTTGTTTTACCTAGAAACTTGTGGCATGTGACTTCATCGTCATCTGCAAATTGTTATTTGACTTAATTTAAAATTTGAAATTGGAAGTGTTTGTATTGACCTAAACTACTCTGGTTGGCACCAAACGCGTATTATTATTGTTTTTTATTAGTTTTTCATATTAGAGAACTAGGGTTCCAGGAGTTAAACACAATTCAAAAGAGGGTTGAGCATACATTTGAATATTTTCTTCTTCTCCTTTTGGATTGATTCATTGAATAAGAACTACTTTTATTTTGCTGGATAATATTGGAGATTTGAACAGCACTTTTGGATTGTAATCTGCAATTGGGTTTGATCGATTCTACTTTCTCTCTCATTATCTTATTTATTTTTCATGTATTACTATAATCCCATAATGGCTTTTGGTTGGAGATGAACTAAATTCCATTATGGGATTCTAATGAGATTGATATGTAGTCTAATAATAATGGCCCGATTGCTTGATTTTGTAGTTGTCATGGAATTTCTATTATGATTGATTGGATTGCATGAATTTTTGATCACCATTCATTTTATATACTTATATGGAATTGAAAAATGACATGTGAGTATGGTTGTAATCATGATAGCATGCGTTTATGAGGTTTGAATTGTTTAGCTTTATATTTACGTGAACCAGATAGAAATATATTGTTTCACCGTGTGTAGTTATATAAGAGCTTACGCTTCAATTCAATACTACTGCAAAGTCACATAGATATATAGTGATTTTGGTTTTATTGATGATTACATGATTTCTATTGAACGTAGAGGTTATGTAAGTAGGTCATAACGCATTGAAAAATGGTTATGTCTAGTGTTGGTACTCTTGGCTAATTTTCCATGATACATGTATAATTTTGCATGATGGTATTATTTAGATGAAATATGAATTGAAGTTAGAATCTCATTATTTCTATATTTGATTTATTATTCTATTATTCTTCTTTTATTCGTTAAGTGAGTTTAGATTCATTCAAAATTATAGCATTCGTTTAAGCATATATGAATAGTGATACAATTGATGTATAATACTTTAATCTTAAAACCTTTCCCCGTGGATCGATAATTTCTTACTCCGTACTACTTGTTGACCCATGTATGCTTGCATGAGTTAGAGTCCTTTTATTACAACTAAAAAGGAGGCAACACGTATATGTGTGGGTGTGTGTGAATATATATATATAATAAGTTTTATTTTTTATATAAAATAAAATATATTATATTTTATTATGCATAGTGTTGCATAGTACTGCATAGTGTTTGCATAGTGCTGCATAGTAAAATCAAAAAATTCCAGAATTCGTCCGTGAAAAACGTCCGTGAATCCTTTATTGTGCACCCGTGATTTTCTAATTCAAATAGTACCCTACCATTCTCCTATAAATAGGATGCTTAGTTTAGAAATAAAAATCACACCAGAATCAGAGAATTCTTCTTCTATAATATTGAGCGTATTTCTTTAGAGTTTAAGGAAGCTTTGAGTGTAGAAAATAATACAAGTTTTCTTCAAGAATATCCCCACTATACCAGTCAGAAGTACTCTCCTTTTAAGGTAAGGGATATTATTTTTGTTCAATAATCGTAAGAAATAATATTTGCTTCCATACTCTGTAGTATGTAAGTAATATTATTTCGTTTCAGATTCCGAATTCTACACTCATTTTGTTAAGTATTGCTTGTATACTCATTGAAATTAGTAGAATATTCTTGAAATTTGCGCTTCATCGAGTATCTTTTCACGAGAATATTTTTTTGAACATTCTTGTTAAGTTTTAACCTTTTCATGCAGGTTAAATGCTTTCTAGAGTCCATCGTATCTTATAAATGACTTACAAATAGGTCATTTGAACTTTTTTTCTTGATCAACTCACTAAACTTTAGTTTACTAACAAAACGTTTGCAATTCCATTAAGTCTGCTGACTTTTAACGGAATTTGAAACACAAGCAGCTGAGTTGGAAAAAAAAAAGCTTATGTGTCAATAATTATTCCACGTGGCCTTGATTATGTGGATCTAAAAGGGAAAATTTATACCAAATGAATTTTTATTTAATTCTTTACAAATAATAATATAAATTAGAAAAATTTGTTAAGAAAATAAATAAAATAAATATTTAAATATTTTTTAATTATTTAAAAATATAATAATATAAATTAGAAAAGTTAACAAAAAAATAAGAAAATAAATAAAAAAATATATTTAATTATTTTATAATTAATATCAAATAAATTTTTATTTAATTCTTTACAAATATAATAATATAAATTAGAAACATTTGCCAAAAATAAGAAAATTCATTTATAAAAACTTATTAAATATATTATTTCTATTACGCCTGAAAATCAGAATTGTTGCCCTAAATCCATAAGTATTGTAACATGATACAACACGCACTAAATAATTCAACACTCAATCACAGAGATCTGCTTTTGTGAACCTAAATCAGCAAATTTCCATCAATGGCAGTCTCCAACAAAGGCAAATCTTAGTCTCCAACAATGGCAGAGTCATCTTAGTCTCCTCGTCGTCGATCGCCGAGGAATGCTTCACCAAAAATGACATCATATTCGCCAACCGCCCTCGCTTGCTCATCGAAAGACACCCCGGCTACAACTTCAGTTCCCTCGCTTGGGCTCCCTACGGCGACCACTGGCGGATTCTTCGTCGGATCGCATCCTTGGAACTGTTATCCACCCATCGGTTCCAAGAGCTTCAACCGATACGAGTTGACGAGACTCAGTTGTTGATGCGTTGGCTCTTTCGAGTAAGGCTGTAAAATGAGCAAATAGTTCGGACTCGATTCGTACTTGCTCGACTAAAAGTTTGATTCGAGCTCGACTCGAAATATAAATGAATCAAATATGAGCACATTTTAAAGTTCGATAAATTACTCGAACCTCCTTAAATTATAATTTTCTATTGATACTCGGATTATCTTCGTTGGAAAAGTCCAAACTGCTCGGGCTCGATTCGGAATCATGCTCGACTCGGTAGCTAAATGAGCCTCAATCAAACCTTATTTTATACTCGATAAATTTTGTGAACCAAATATAAGCAACTCAATACTCAGATCGACTCGGTTCGTTTACACCCTTACTTTTGAGCTTCAGAACGGACGGTGGATATGAAATCTATGTTTTTTGAGGTGTTGTTAAAGATGTTACAAAAGATTTCTGAAATGAACCAGAAAATAGTATTGATAATGCACCAGAGCTTTTTGAAAATCAATAGACCATAAACATTGTGCACTAAGATGAGTCAGAGAAATTTTACGAACTTTCATTTCGATGATGGTGATCATTTTAGTTTTAATTTCTTTTAAGTATCTTTTCAACTATTTCATTTAATAGACTGGATTATAAGAGAGATCAATCTGGTTGTTTCTTAGTTTCCATAAACCTCGTAATCATGTTTATTTTATCTGACAGATAAAGGAGATAATTACAAAAATATTTAAATATATAAGAGAAATCTAGTTGTTTATTTTATCTAACAATTTAAGGAGATAATTACAAAAATATTTAAATATATATTTTATTTATTTTCTTATGTTTTTAACAAATTTTTCTAATTTATATTATTATTTATAAATAATTAAATAAAAATTCATTTGGTATAAATTTTTCCTTTTAGATCCACATAATCAAGGCCACGTGGGATAATTATTCACATAAGCTTTTTTTTTTCAACTCAGCTGCTTGCGTGTCAAATTCCGTTAAAAGTCAACAGACTTAACAGAAATGCAAACGTTTTGTTAGTAAACTAAAGTTCAGTGAGTTGACTGTAAGAAAAAAAAGTTTAGTGACCTATTTGTAAGTCGACCTATAGTACAGTGACCTAGAAAGCATTTAACCCCCTTTTCATGCCGGAGTACTATTCATGAAGTACCATTCACAGGGTACCATTCACGGGGTACTATTCACCCGGGGTACTATTCATGACAAAAATTGATTTCTTTTCAGTCCAAATTGTTTTTGATACAATATTATTCTTCAATTTTACTCCACAAAGCAGTTATCATGTTTATAATTTGGACATTCTTGAACTCTGGATAAATTGAGTTATAAATCTTTAAAATTTATCATTGCTTTCACTTAATTGAATTCTTATATCATTGTCATCATCCTCATGCTTATGTTGTGATGAAAGTCATATTTGGCCCGTAGTGCATAGATGGACTGTTGATTAGTATGATTATGACCAGAAATTTTGTATTGGTATAAACATGACATGTAATGTTACAAATGATATGGTAAAAGTCCTCATTGGCCCGTAATGCATTGATGGACAGTTGTTGGCATGATCATGACCATTGGTGATAATAACGAATATCATTGGCCCATAGTGCATGGATAATTCGTGGATGTGAATTATTTATTGAGCTGTGTTACAGCGATAAAATATTGATGATGAACTTTTAAATTATAGAAGATAGTAAATATCATGCTCTACTTGACTCTTCTAATGGATAGCTTGTTCCGCTGTAGTTAAACTTGTTGTCTATTGTATTCTATCAGTTTTACACTATTGAAGGCTAACGATAATTTATTCTGCATTATCTTAGTCATAATATTATTTACTAGGCTAGTTAAGCTCACCCTTTGCTTTCATTGTTCTCTTCAGAAAATGAAAACATAGTCGGGACTAGTCGGGGAATGGAGTGACGGTCCGAGATGGTGGTTGTAGTTGTGAGACCCCAAATTTTATGAATAAAGATTTAAATTTCTCGAAATATTTTTTTAAATATTATGGTGTAGATTTGATATAATGTTATAGTTGTGGGTAATATTTATAAATTTTGCAAAGTAAGCAAGTTGTTATATAATATTCGATTGGTCGGGGAATATTCGTTTTAAAAGGGAATATTCGTACGACGGCACAATCATTGGTGGACCCCACAGCTGCAACATAAGGCGAGAGCGGTTCCTATTCAAAATACAGGTAGAAACAATGGCAACCCACAACTAGTCACTTCTAAGCAGTTCAAGGAGCTGGGACCGCCGGAGTTTTTGGGAAAGCCAGAACCACTTAAGGCGGAGACATGGTTAAAGCAGATCACCAAGATATTTGATGTCTTGGGATGCTCCGAGGAGTAAAAGGTTCTGTTTGCCACCTTTATGTTGTGTTAAGAGGCAAAATACTGGTGGGAATCTATAAAACGTACCCAGCCTGACGCACTTAAGATGTCTTAGGAGAAATTATAGAGAGAAAGAAGAAGAAAAGTCTGTTACCTCACTATTCCTGTATCCAATTTTCTTCTAAGGTAAGGGGTATTATTCTTTCATATTCATGAAGAGAGTTATTTTCTTTCAATACTCGTAAAAGTTGTTATTCCATTCTTTATTATTATGTTGTAATAACTTGTTTTTGCGAAGTACCGCATACATGGTGAAATTATTCTATGATTCCATTCTTTATTATTCTGTTGGAATATCACATGCATCTTGATTCGCATGACACAGTTCTGTTCTTGATTATTACATTGGAATATCCATCTATCAGATTCATTCATGACCTAGTTCCCTTCTTTATTATTACATTGGAATATCACATGCATGTGGATTCGCATGACCTGGTTCCATTCTTTATTATTCTGTTGGAATAACCTGTATGTGCGGTCTATCGCATGCCTAGTGAATTCTGTTGTTATTACATTCTTTATTATTCTATTGGAATAACCTGTCTGTGTGGACTACCGCATGCATGGTGAATGATCCTTTGTATTCATTCCTTATTAAATTGTGGAAATGATCTGTCTACGTGAATTACCGCATGGCGGGTGAAAATCCATTTGCAGTTTCGTATATTCTATTATACTCGTATGAGATATCATTTCTTTTATACTAGTCATGAAATATCATTTTATTTGGTATTTTATTTATGAGTTACTATTCACGGGTTACTATTCACCCGGTTACTATTAACTCTAGTATTATTCACTCGGGTATTCGGGGCACTTTTCGTGTCGGAGTACTATTCACGAGTTATTATTCACGGGTTACTATTCACCTAAATTACTATTCACCCGAATATTATTCACTCGGGTATTTGGGGTACTTTTCATGCCGGGGTACTATTCACGAGGTACTATTCCCGAAGTACTATTCACAGGGTACTATTCACTGGGTAATATTTACCCGAAAAATACATTTCTTTTCTGTCCAAATTATTTTTGGTACATGAATATTATTCTTGAATTTTACTCCACAAAGCAGTATCATGTTGACAATTTGGATGTTGTTGATTTCTGGATAAATTAAATTATAAATCATTAAAGTTTATCCTTGAACTTGTTTTATTGAATTATTATGTCATTGTCATCATCCTCATGCTTATATTGTGATGAAAGTCATCTTTGGCTTACGTGCATAGATGGACTTGGTATGATTATGACCAGGGATTATTCGGTATAATCATGACTGTAATGTAACGAATGATGTGATAAAAGTCATCTTTGGCCTGTAGTTCATTGATGGACAGTTGTTGGTATGATTATGACCAGGGATTATTCGGTATAATCATGACCATTGATGATTACATGAATATCCTTGGTAGTAGTGCGGGGATGATTCGATTTTATTTATTAAAATTTGAGTCTCGGCGATCAAGTTGATGAAAAACTTTTTAAATCATAGAAGATAATAGATTTTATGCTCTACTTGACTCTTCTAATGGATTGCTTATTCCGATGCAGTTGTTGATCTAAAACTTGTTGTCTATTATATTATATCAGTTGTTATATTGTTGAAGGCTAAGGATAATTTATTCTATATTATCTTAGTCATAATATTTCTTACTAGGCTAGTTTAGCTCACCCTTTCTTTCACTGTTCTCTTCAGGAAATGAGAATATAGGTGGGACGAGTCTGGGAACGGATTGACGGTCCAGATGGTTGTTTTAGTAGTCCTCACTATTCAGTGAAATAGTGTGATAATAATTGTAATGAGGACTTTATTTGAGTATGGATACTCTCTACGAGACATTATCTGTGTTAAAACTTTCAGCTACGTTGTTGTCGTGTTGTATAATTAAGTTGTATTTGAATTTATGTACCATGTATCTGGCGACTCAAGATGGGTGATATATACCTGTTTTGGGGGCGTCACAGTAGTAGTCCTCACTATTTTATAAAATAGTGTGATAATAATTGTAATTAGGACTCCATTTGAGTTTGGATATTGTTACGAGATAATATTCGTGTTAAAACTCTGAGCTTATTTTTGCCGTATTTTACACGACAGTTGTATAATTAAGTTTGTATTTGAATTCTGTATCATGTATTTGGCGACTCGGAATGAGTTGTGTATACCTATTTTGGGAGCGTCACACTGATGATGTGTTAAAACAATACTCATTTTATAAAAAATAAATGGGCATTAATGTAATATTATATTATAATTTAATAAAAATAATTTAAAAATATAACATCTATTTAAGAGTTCTTTTTTATTCGAAAAAGGACTAAGTAATATTTATGAAAAATATTACTTATCATTATCATTAACACCTAAATTTTCAAACAAAAACAAAAAAAAAACTATATGTAACTTGTAAGACCCCAACTTTTATGAATAAAGATTATTTTTTCTCTAAATATTAATTTGAATAATAAGGTGTGGATTTGATATAATGTTATAGTTGTTGGTAATATTTACAATTTTTACAAAGCAAGCAAGTTGTCATAAAATACTCGTTTGGTCAAGGAATATTCATATGACGACACAATCATCGGTGGACCCCACAACAAAATTATTGTCGGAGTTAGAGAACGACAGAAATAACTTTTTATAACAATAACGGCAAAGCTTTTACCGTTAACTGTTGAAATACCCGGTGATAGAAGTACAGTAATACGCATGGTGGCACAGTAGCACACAGTATTGCACAATATCTTTGATTATTGATGCTTACATGAGAAGTCAGTCAATTTTATTCAATTATTGCCACAGTAATTGCTGCATAGTATCTCATATTATTGATTCAATTATTGTCATGATATTTTATATTATTAAATCAATAATTGAGATGACAAATTTATTCATATTATTATTTGCATTATTGACAATGTCTAAAAAGTTTTGCTGAGGAAAGGGGGTTGGTCACCTAATTGTGCGTCAATAAGAAGAAGTCCTTATCGGAAAGCCCCCTTTTTCATGGAAATGATCTAGTTGTTAATATTATGAGTTATAATATTAATGATGAATAAATATTATTAAAAATGTGTTTAGTGAAGCTAAGTGAATTGAGATAAATAGAGGGGTTTTATGAAGTATTTGTTATAAATTTGACTTATTTTATGGACCCCCACTTACTCATTTTTCAAAATCATCGGTAGAAAGTTATCTCAGTTTTGTTTATTACTTATATATATATATATATAAAGTATATATGTGACACCCCCAAAATAGGTATACATCACCCATCTAGAGTCGCCAAATAAATGGTACAAAATTAAATACAAACTTCTTTTATACAATACGACAACATCGTAGCTTAGAGTTTTTACACGAATATTGTCTCATAGACAGTATTCAAACTCAAATGAAGTCCTCATTATATTTATTATCACACTATTTCATAAAATAGTGAGGACTACTAATGCAAACATCTGGACCGTCACTCCGTTCCCCGACTAGTCCCAGCTATATTCTTATATCCTGAAAAGAACAATGAAAACAAAGGGTGAGCTCAACTAGCCCAGTAAAAAATATTATGACTAAGATAATGCAGAATAAATTATCATTATCCTTCAATAGTATAACAACTGATAGAATACAATAAACAATAAGTTTTAGATTAATAACTGCAGCAGAACAAGCAATACATTAGAAGAGTCATGCAGAGTATTATATCTAATATCTTCTATGATTTAAAAAGTTTATCATCAATTTTATCGTTGAGACTCAGCTTAATAAATAATATCACAACCACGAATTATCCATGCACTACGGGCCAAGGATATTCGTGTTTTCACCAATGGTCACGATCATACCGAATAATCCCTGGTCGTAATTATACCAACAACTGTTCATCAATGCACTACGGGCCACTGAGGACTTTTACCACATCATTTGTAACATTACGGGTCATGATTATACCAATGATTCCTGGTCATAATCATACCAATCAACAATCCATCTATGCACGTAAGCCAAAGATGACTTTCATCACAATATAAGCATGAGGATGATGATAATGATATAAGAATTCAATTAAATGAAAGAAAAGGATAAATTTTAAAGATGTATACTTTAATTTATCCAGAATTCAATAATGTCCAAATTGTCAACATGATACTACTTTGTAGAGTAAAATTCAAGAATAATATTGTATCAAAAATGATTTGGACCGAAAAGAAATCAATTTTTTGTCATGAATAGTACTCCAAGTGAATAGTACCCGAGTGAATTATACCCCATGAATAGTACTTCGGAAATAGTACCCCGTGAATAGTACTTTGTGAATAGTACTCATGAATAGTACTCGTGAATAGTACTCATGAATAGTACCCCATGAAAAGTACTTTGTGAATAGTACCGTATAAATGAATAGTACTCATGGACAGTACTCCGGCATGAAAAGCTTAAAATTTAACAAGAATGTGTAAAAAATATCCTTGTGAAACGATACTAGATGAAGCGCAACTTTTAAGGATATTCTAATAATTTTACGGAGTATAGAAGCAATACTTAAATGAAATGAGGGTATAATCAGGAATACGAGACGAAATAATATTACTCACATACTACAGAGTATAGAAGAAAATATTATTCCTTATGAATACTAAAAAAATAATATCCCTTACGAATATGAAATAAATAATACACCTTACGAATACAACAAATAATATCCCTTACCTAGGAAGAAGACTGGATACTGGAATAGTGAGGTAGCAGATTTCTCTTCTATTTTCTCTCTAAACCTTCTCTCTCTATAGCTTCTCTCTCTATAGCTTCTCTTTCTATAATTGCTCTTGTGAGTCTTAGTGAATTGGTGAGAATGAAGGAAGAATGAGCTTCTATTTATAGGAAAATATAGTTTCGATAATTGTACGTTTTGGGGCTCGAAATATTACAGTATAATACCTTCATCTTTTCCTTCATTTTTAATTTAGTCCTGCAAGTATTATCAAACTTGCACCACCTCCCCTAATAGTATATCATGTGAATCAATAGTACAATCATGTAACTCAATAGTTCTATACATGTGAAAAAATAATTACAGTATAGTACATTCATCTATACCTCCATTTTTAATTTAGTCGTGCAAGTATTATCAATCTTGCACCACTTCCCCTAATAGTACATGCATGTGAATCAATAGTACACACATGTGAACAAATAGTTATAAGCATGTGAATTAATAGCAATTAATTGCTCATTTCTCCGATTAATTACCCGATTGGTCAATATAACCTCCAGAAATAAATTATTATCGAAATAAATGTCGATTTCCACCAATACTAATAATCCCAACACAATAGTAATATCAATTTCATCTTTAATCAACACGAACTTATTCATCATTAATATTATAACTCACAATATTTAACAACTAGATCATTCCCAGGAAAGAGGGGGCTTTCCGATAAGGATTTCTCCCTATTGGCGCGCAATTAGGTGACCAAATCTCCCCTCGACAAAACTTTCTAGACATCGTAATATTGAAATTAATAATATGAATAATTTTGTCATCTCAATTATTGATTTAATAATATAACATATTATGCAGATGATACTGTAACAACAATTGAATCAATAAGATGAGAGATATGATGCAACAATTATTGTAGCAATAATTGAGTATAACTGAGTGACTTCTCACATAAGCATCAATAATCAATCTAGTGTGCTCTTATGTAACCACGCCATATTCTTTATACTTTTACTATCGGGTAGTTCAACAGTTTAACGGTAAAACTTTCACCGTTATTTTTAAAAATATTTCAGTCATTTTCTAAATACGACAGTACCTCCGTTGTTGGGTCCACCAATGATTGTGTCGTCGTACAAATATTCCCTATTAAAACGAATATTCCCCGACCAATCGAATATTCCCCGACACAACGAATATTTTATAACAACTTGTTTACTTTGCAAAAATATCATCCTTAACTTTAAACTTTTATCAATTTAACTATTTACCAAAATAGAAAAATTGAATACTTTTATTTCAGGTTAAATGCAAAGTCGAACACTGAACTTTTCTGATATTTGGGTATTGAGCCCCTTTCTTTCGGTCAACGCAAACTGAGCTCCTTTCTATTCAAAAATTTGGACTTTGAACCCCGGCGCCCATATATGCGTTGACTGGCGATGTAACTTTGCGTGGTGCTTTCACGTGGCACATCTGACTAAAGTTTTTCACTTGAGGTTGTGAGTTCAAACCTAGGGAGACACAAAATTTTGGAAAAAATTCTAAAGAAGCAACATCAAATCTGCCACGTGTCAAATTAAAATATAAAATGTCACGTCAGATGTGCCATGTAGGCGCCACATGTGCCACATCAATGTGTCAGCGCGTATACATGTGGCGCTGGGGTTCAAAGTTCAAATTTTTGAATAGAAAAGGGCTCAGTTTGCGTTGACCGGAAGAAAGGGACTCAATACCCAAATATCAAAAAAGTTAAGTGGTCGACTTTTGCATTTAACCCCTTTTATTTCATAAAATCAGGGGCTTACAATATATATATGTATTATATATATATATATATATATATATATATATATATATATATATATATATATATATATATATATATACAGTCGGGATCAAGAGCATTCTCCTTAAATAGCATTATTAAATAGCATTCTTTTATCAAAGCGATTCTTTTTGGAGGGACACAGTGGCATTTTTGTAAATGCATTGGTGGCATTGTATTTACAAAATGTCACTGGTCCCTCAAAAACTACGCTGCTTTTGATAAAAGAATGCTATTTAAGCAGAATGCTATTTAAGGAGAATGCTCTTGATCTCATAAGATATATATATATATATATATATATATATATATATATATAAGTTTTGTTTTATTAGATTATAAATAGAATATATTTTATTTTATTTAAAGTTTTGATTTTATTATAATATTTTATTGCATAGTGCATCATAGTAAAATTAAATTTTTCAGAAAATTAGCCGATTGCAGCGCCCGTGATTTCCTTTATACTATGCGTTCGTGATTTTTCCTAAATAGTATCATGTCATTCTCCTATAAATAGGATGCTTAGTTTAGAATTAAAAATCACACCAGAATCAGAGAATTCTTCTGCTATAATATTAAGTGTATTTCTTTTGAGTTTAATGAAGCTTTGAGTGTAGAAAACAGTGCAAGTTTTCTTCAAGAATATCCTCGCTATACCAGTTAAAAATACTCTCCTTTTAAGGTAAGGGATATTATTTTTGTTCAATATTCGTAAGAAATAAATATTTTCTTCCATACTATATAGTATGTAAGTAATATTATTTCGTTTCATATTCCTAATTCTACACTTATTTTGATAAGTATTGTTTCTATACTTCTTGAAATTAGTAGAATATCCTTGAAATTTGTGCTTCATCGAGTATCTTTTCACGGAAATATTTTTTTGAACATTCTTATTAAATTTTAATCTTTTCATGTCGGGGTACTATTCACTCGCTTACTATTCACCAGGGGTACTATTCACGAAAAAAATTTGATTTCTTTTCAGTCCAAATTATTTTTGATGCATGAATATTATTCTTGAATTTTACTCCACAAAAGTGTTATCATGTTGACAATTTAGATATTTTTAAACTCTGAATAAATTAAAAATCTTTAATATTTATCATTGATTTCGTTTGATTGATGCTTATAGCATTGTCAGCATCCTCATGCTTATATTGTGATGGAAGTCATCTTTGGCCCGTAGTGCATAGATGGACTGTTGATTGGTATGATTATGACCAAGAATTATGTATCGGTATAATCATGACCTGTAATGTTACAAATAATGTGGTAAAAGTCCTCATTGGCCCATAGTGCATTGATGGACAATTGTTGGCATGATCATGACCATTGGTGATAATAACGAATATCATTGGCCCGTAGTGCATGGATAATTTGTGGATGATACTAACGAATATCATTGGCCCGTAGTGCATGGATAATTCAATTATGTGGATTATTATTGAAATGGGTTACAGAGATAAAATATTGATGATGAACTCTTAAATCATAGAAGATAGTAGATATCATGCTCTACTTAACTCTTCTAATGAATTGTTTGTTCTGCTGCAGTTAAACTTGTTGTCTATTGTATTTTATCAATTTTACATTGTTGAAGGCTAACGACAATTTATCATGCATTATCTTAGTCATAATATTCTTTACTGGGCTAGTTGAGCTCACCATTTTCTTTTATTGTTCTCTTCAGGAAATGAGAACATAGTCGGGACTAGTCGGGGAATGGAGTGACGATTCGAGATGGTGGTTGTAGTAGTTTTCACTATTCTATAAAATAGTATGATAATAATTGTAATGAGGACTCCATTTGAGTTTGGATATTGTCTACGAGACAATATTCGTGTTAAAACTCACAGCTACGTTTTGTCGTATTGTATAAATGAAATTTGTATTTAAATTATGTACCATGTATTTGGCGACTCAGAATGGATTGTGTATACCTATTTTGGGGGTATCACATAAATAATTATTTGATGTCATCTTACTTACAACTATCATTAACTGTTTCTTTTCCACAAATAAAAAATGATATTAAATTATTAAAACAGAAATTACACAATCACTTCCATTTACTTGAGCTCCTAGTTAATGGACGAAAAAAATTAATTAAAAACTAGTACTTAAAAAGTAAATAGCTCTCACCATTTTGCCTCTGTGAACCCACCATCTTTAACTTCAATTAAACTAAAGTGAAAAAATTGAAAGATCGATCATTAAAGTCAAAAAAAGTTCAATAGCTCTGGGTAGTAATTTATATTGAAGTCTAATTTTTAGTTACACGTAAATATTGATTAGCTTAGTCAGCGGGACCACGTCATTAATCTGTGACATGACATGTTCAATTGAACGAAAGTGGAAAAAATTGATAATTTAATGACACTTAATTGAAAAAATTGAAAAGTTAATCACCAAAATAAAAAAAAGATCAATAATTTAGGGTAATTTTTTATATCTAAGCTTATTAAATATATTTAAAAAATGTGTCAAGAAAAGTGTTTAATTTAGAATTATGCACCGTGTATGTCTAATTAAATTGTAGCGTGAAAATATATTATCTTTTTAAAATTTTGTTTAAAATGTCAGTTAAAAATCACGCTTATCTATACTTGGACCGTCCTAACAATAACCCCTCCTTTATAAGGGTTCTTTATAGAAATATATAATAATTAAAAAGTAATTACAACATTAGTGCATCAAAAAATAATTACAAAAATAATACACTTTCCAATATTAGTGCAATTATGATTCCTTAATTTAGAAAATTAATATAGGATTAAATTCATAATAATAAGGAAACCTAAAATCAAGGAGAAATAACTACCATAATTAATAATTCAAATTCAAATATCTTGGATCTAACAACAAAAATAAATTCAAATTCAAAAATAACTGCATACTAATTCCCAGCAAGAACATAGTTACCAAACAAATCGAAAACAAAACAAAGAGGAAATCACGAACAACCAAAACAAAACAAATTGAAGAAGAAGTCGGAGTTACCAAACCAGCAAGAACAGATCCAAAATGAATTCGGAGTAGCCGAACAAAGAGGAAATCACGAGAAAAAAAATTATGAATATTTGGTTACTCATAAAAACTAAAATTGTTACCTTTGTATGAAGGTTTGGCTACCAACTGCACCATATTCAAAATAATTTTATTTTTAAAAGGTTATTTATAAGTAACTAACAGTTACATAAATGAAAACTTAGACATGGCATTTCGGATACCATCTGCACGTAACATTTGGAAATTGTTCTTAATTTTTTTTAATAATTAATTGGTAACCCAATAAAACTGAATTGGTTACCTTTTTTTGGCTACCAACTTATAAATAATATTTTAAAAATAAAATTATTATGAATATGGTGAAGTTGGTAGCCAAACCTTCGTACAAAGGTAACAATTTTAATTTTTGTGAGTAACCAAATATTCATAAAAAATAAATCGCGCCCCTGCCACAAAATCATGATTTCCTTGGCTTTTGCCATGGGATCAAAGATCGTGATTTCTTATTTAAACATTTTCTTATTTACTTCTCCAAGACTCGTCAAAGACCAATCTTAAACTGATGTATTAACAAATTTCTCATGCTAGATTGCTTGAAACGCCCGAGAATTTCAAATTTTGAATGAATTAAATTTTTATTTGATTATGTGGACTAAATGAGTTTAATTGAGTTATTATGTGAGTAAGATGTTCGAAGGTCGTTCTATGACCTAGAATGTGCGGATGTGGTTAGTATTCTGGCTTTGTGTTAGAATTAATTATTGTGAATTATCAAGACGAAAACGAAGGTTTTCCGAGAATGTTTGAGTAAAAACACTATTCATCCAATTTCGTTCGGAGCTAGGGTTTGAGATTCTAAGAAACGCGTAATGATAGAATACGAAGATAGTATGGAATATTCAATAATAATTCTGTTATGGCAAACGAAGTTTTCGCTTGCGAACGTAAAACCTAAGGGTTTGTGAAAGAGGTTTCTGAAAGGGAAATTCAATGCGTATAGTCGCTTCGGATATTATACTTCTGAAATACGAGTATGGTATTAAGAATAGTAAGACGTATAATATGAATATCGTATGAGTATTAGACGAAGAGATTTCGTGAGTAATACACGTAGAATACAAGTCGTATTAATGGAGTATAAGCTAAAGGTTGGTATAACTTAATTGGAATTAAACCAATAGCAAGCCCAATGAATTATATGAGAAAGCCCAAGTTAAAGCCCAACGTTTATTAAAGTCAAGCCCAATCCAAAGAATTGAACCATGAATTGAACCCGGTGGGGTCATGGGATGGGTAAAACCCATGGGGCAACCCATGGGGTGATCCTGAAGAGTGGTAGCGGCCACTTGGTGGCCAAGCAAAGTGACAACTTGCTCACCAAGTACTTTACTTGGTGACAAAGTTGACAAAGGAGGTGGAATAGTAAGGAGGTGGGAGTTGGACATTTTTGCCCTCACTTTGGTTTTCTATATATACAAAGCTAGAGTTGGCATTTTATGGTTTTACAAAGCTTGTCCAAAGATATAGAGAGAGAGAGAGAGAAAAAAAAAAGAGCTAGAATCATATAATCCTTCTACTTCTAAGCAAACCAATAGGCGTTTATCAAGAACGTGAATTACTTCAAAGGTAAATTCTTATAAACCGTAAACTTCATCTTTTTCAATTTCTTTCTTGTAGAAGAATCGTAGATTGGTGGAGCATATTTATTGAGGAGATATAAGGATGCCTATTAATGGCCAAATCATTGGTAGGTCATGACCAAATAGAAATCATAAGTGTTTACGTGAGTTAAAAACAATAAACGTCTTGAACGTTAACTTAGTTATTAATGAACGTTTTGAAAACTGTTATAGCTAAGGAATGTGCCTATTGTTTGGTTAGGATGACTATGATGAATCAATGGAGTTTTCCATTTGATTTGGCTTATAGAACACGAGTAATGAAGTTATGGCGAATTTTGCGAAAATAGACGTTAAACGTCAAAAACGTAAAAAGCCTGGATTAAAGATCAAAAGTCGTCGTGTGACTTGAAAATATTAGTTTCCAATGTTAACACATGAGATAAGGTAATTAAGAGTCGTTGGCAAAAGAATCATCGCATTCTGACTTATAACGAAGAAAACGAGTATTAAACGGACGAAAACGTTAAATGAACGCTTAAAAATGAACTTAAAGGTGAATTCTGAGTTAACGGATTCGAAAATATGAAATTCTTATATGAACACGTAAAGGATGTGATTTGTGACTTGTAGGCTTTCGAATGGGTCAATTCGGATGTAAAACGAACAAATTAGGAAGCCGAGAGTTTCGTTAGGAAACCAAATTGTTTTGGCCAAGGTGGTGCAAGCTCTCATCGCATGGCGTAAAACGATTACAAAGTGGTGGCACTACTGACGCAGACTCGGCCAGAACCACCTGCTAACTCGTCGTCTTGTGGTATACTAGAATACTAGGGATGTCGCCAATGTTAATGCATATGAAAAAAGGTTAACCAAGTTAGGTTTTGTTCCATTTTGAATGTAGACCTAAAGTAAGATGTTAAAGGTACTTAAAGTACATAATAAGACTTACCTTAAATCACTTATAAGGTGTTAATATAAGAAGATCTGGTAAGGTTTAATAGAAATTAAACAAAGAACGCGAAGACGAAATAAGTAAACCGTGAATGACGTTCAATATTGGTATTTAACCAATAATGATCGAATGTCGAATAATGACGTAAGAACGTTAATGAGACGTAACAAAGTATAGGAAGTCGAATCGACTTTAGTAATGAAGTTAATACAAATAAGACATAGAAGAGAAAGAAGTGGGTTAAAACTGTAAAGTTAGTTTGTTTGATAACTAATTGTAGTGTGCTATATGAATGTATCATGTAGATCCTGTAAAGACTGAGAATAGTTGAATTGTTTATTCGAAGACGCTTGAAGGTAAGTCTTTCTTAAACATTTGTCTAACCTTCGAGTTAGCCAAGTTTTTACGTGATGCATGTTATACAATGCATGAATGATTTTAAAGAAAGAGTCGATGTCTATTTTTACTCGGCTAGACTAATACTAAAGAGTTGATGGATTTGTTTACAAGTCTTTCGATATAGAACTGTTAACGCTATCCTATGCCAAGTATTTGGTACGGATGAGAAGGTAAGTTTGTCTATGTACAAACAAAAGTATTTTTCATCGATTATTCGATGGGCACGCGAGGTTGCCAAATGTTGAACGTAAATACGTTTAATGTAAGAGTGTTGATCAATATAGAGTACAATAGGTTGATCACCTTGAAGTGCTCGTAAGTAAAGATGGGTGGATGGACTTAGTGCCGGATATCCTTTTCAAGTATGGAAACGAAAAGAGTATTTTCATGGTCTATTGACCGGTTCATCATTCCTAAGCTATTCTATATACTTTGGAATTGTTGTTATGACATGAGAAGTACTAGTCAAATGTTTCGTAGTGCTTCATAGAAAATTGTTCAAATATGGAAATTAAAGCATGAAAATGTTATTGTGATATTCATATGATTCTTTGTTAAGACTTGTTGAGCTAGTTATTATTCGAGTTTATGCCCTAGAGGCCAATTATTTAATATAATTGCTTAACGTTTTGATATTATATTTGATTGAATAAATAAATGATTTTATTATGGTTTTATTTACTGCGTAATATAATTGTTAACATAATAAAATTCCTTAGAATAGTTTACAAATTATATAGTTTCAAGTATGTGACTTGAACATGAGATTATAATTACAATTAGTATCATTGTTCTGAAATGTCCCTAGTCGAGTATCATTATTGATGGGACAACAATGATGCAATGAGACTAGTATGTGGATTGACTGATGACCAAATCTCATTGGTCATAAATATATGAGATATTAAGTCAATGCATATGTACATGTTAGAGAACGATGTACTGGACAGACCCACCATGAGAATTCTATACGGAGCATTATGCGAAGTGTCATTAGCAATTCTCATAGTGACAATGATGTAATGGTCCTCCGGCACAAAATTGCTATATTACTACTACGAGAATTTATGTACTTTGATATCATCAAATGTCACCTTTAATAGGGTGGACTATAAAGGTGATTATTGGGTTCATCATGAATCGTATATGAAATATGAGTGATCTAGATGGAATTTAACCATCCTATATATTATGGGTGATATCCATAGGCCTCTTGATTGAGTAAGACTATGAAATGCATGGCCATGCTCAAATAGTGATTTGTTTCATATAGTCTACTCATTGATCAAGAAAACTTCGAGATTAAATTATGAAGAGTATGACACATTCCATGACTCGAGTTTAATCTAGGATATTAAGGTTAAAAGGATTAAATTACATTGAAACATTGGTCACGAAAAGGTTGCATCGAATCATCGATCTTATTATTACTTGGGTAGCGATGATGCATTACTAGATGTCATTTCAACTGCTTTATAATTTTATAATATGATTTTAAAATTATTGTCAACGTAATAATAACCTATAGGGTCACACACAAAGAACGTTATTAAAGGGAATTAATTTAAATTGTAAGGATTTAAATATATCAATATGATTGATAGTATTTAAATCACAATTTAAATTAAAAGGATGCTTTATATATATGAATATATATTAATTAAGACTTAATTAAGATATAATATATATATATATATAAATTGGATTTTATTTTAATTAGATTAGGGTTTTGATTAATTACGATTTATTGCTATATATATGATATATCGTCGTCTTTGGAAAGTTAATCAAAACAAAAACCTAGCCGCTCTTAGAGAGACTAGAAAAGCAGATTTTATAAAAATCTTCATCCTTGGTAAGCTAATCTGCCGCGATTCCTTCTTCCAGAGATCGTGGGGCGATTAAATGGAGCATTCGTGTGGATATCGTAGAGGCGCAGATTCATTCGAATTGCATTGGAGATTCGACTGCATCGTTTAATCGCTTTCTTAATCGGTATAATTTCTAACCACCGAATTAACTATTTTTTCGCATGGATCTGTTTAGGGTTTCAAATTTGGTTTAAATTGTTCTATTTCCATTTGTGCGTTTTACGTCGAAACCCTTCAAAGGGTATCGAGCTACTTGCGAAAAAGATTAATTGATTACGTGTTTTAATTGTATTCGATATATATGATATATGATGATGCATGTTTACCGATATGAAATTTAATATATGATATTCCGTGTATGTGTATTACGGTAATATATATGATGATGATCATTAATAATCGTATCTTTAATCGATGGAATAACAATATAAGCTGTTCTAATCGGATTAGAAGCATGAAGAATCGTTTTAATATGATTAATCGAAGCTGAAATATATGATAAATTAAAATTGTCTTTGTTATTCGTTTTAATATGATTAAATTGAAACTAGACATATATGATTTGTTATTATGGGTGTTTTGGTGGTTTAAAATGTATGATTCTGAAACTGTTTCAGAGATTTTTATGGAAAAATTACATGTCTGACGAATGTAGTTGAAAAATTACATAATACGAAATGTGTCGGACCACGCCGGAGAGACCCCCCTTGGACCCCCCACCCCCGTCATTGCGCATACGATGGTCATGACCCCAATATGTTATATATAGATTTCTTTAATTATATATAAGTTGTTATGTCTTTATTGTGATATGCATGGTGCTTGATTATGGCCTTTTGACCCCATAGGTTAGTGGTTTTGGTTTTGAAATACGGCTTGCATGTCGTGCCTTTCTATAAATTCTAATGTAATATATTCTTCTCATCTAAATCCCCTCGAATGTAACCCAAGGTTTCTTTATGTCATGTAATAATCTATAATCGATGAAGATGTCAAGATGGAGAACACGATGGAAAGATGATGATGGAGAGGAGGCACATGCATAATGAAGATCCAAGGAAGCTATTTATTTTAAGATCTTTTACCACCTTAGATTGACCTTCAATCTTTCATTAACTTGAAAAGATTGACAGTGGATTGGGCCATAACTGTGACACATTTAATTTCGCACTTTATTTATGCTTGTATGTGATATGATATGATGAATAATGTGCATGCTTAATAAGATTAAAATTGGTGAGATCTAAATTAATTTATAAAATCCCTCAATAAAATATTAAGTCTAAATCAGATGCCTTCCAATGAATAACACTCATCAAGACCTTGATCAATAGATGTAGGTTTGCCAAAGCAAAGTACCCTATTTATCTAGGTAAGATGCGATAGGATAATTGTGATATCCAAACTGTTAAAATCATTGGGCCCGACTTAACTAAGTTATCTCAATAGGATTGTGGACTTAGAGGCATAGAGTTTTGTAGGTACCATTAGATGGACTAGAAACAATTGTTGTTTACCAAACTATCCAGGAGTTATATATGATATAATTGACAAAGGGTTGTCTACCTAAATAATTATGTTTTAAGAGATTAGCCAAAGCTAACTTAAGGCATAATGAAATATGGATCTTGTCTCACTAGAAAGATTTAATAGAAAATGATTTCCGAATTAATGGTGAGGGTTATTGATTTGAATAAAATAGTGGGATGTATATTTTGAATGTACTATTATCAATTACATAATATCAACTCTGTAATTTGACTTATTATTTTTGCACTTATAAATTGTAGATATCAATGACAAACAACAACAACACAAATAGTCTTTCATTACGATCATTCCTTGAAAAGGACAAGCTGAGTGGAATTAATTTCCTTAACTGGCATAGGAACTTAAGGATTGTTCTCAAACAAGAGCGCAAGCTTTATGTCCTTGATGGGCCCATTCTTTGCGACACCAATCACTTTTGCACCACGTCGCGAGCATAATGCTTACAAGAAGCATCAAGATGATGCTCAGGATGTGAGTTGTGTCATGCTAGCAACCATGAACGCTAAGCTTCAGAAGCAACATGAGTTGATGGATGCTTATGAGATGATCGAGCATCTCAAGAAATTGTTCGAAGGGCATGCTCGAAAGGAGAGGTATGATACAAGCAAGGTGTTGTATCACTGTAAAATGGGTGAACGTGATCCAGTTGGTCCACATGTGCTGAAAATGAATGGGTATATTGAGTACCTTGATAGGTTGGGTTTTCCAATCACTTCGGAAGCCCAAACTGATCTTCTTTTGCAATCTTTGAACAGCAGTTACTCTCAATTTGTTATGAACTATCTTATGAATGAAATTGAGAAACCCCTTACTGAGTTGTTGAGCATGTTAAGAACTACCGAGAACAACATGAAAAAGGTAGGACCCGCTCCCATAATGATGGTACAAAAGGGGAATGCTAAGGGAAATTGGAAAGGCAAGAAGAAGATAAGATCTAAATCTTTTGCCAAACCCAATTCCAAAACCAAACAGGGCTTTAAAACCTAAAGGTGGGGAATGGCTAAAGAAGGTGAATGTCATACATGGAAAACACGGACACCGGAAAAGGAATTGTCATGCTTATTTGGAAGAAGTGAAGAAAAGGAAAGGAAGCGACTTGATTCGGTATATATATTATAGAAGTCAACTTGTCTACTTCTACATCATGGGTATTGGATCTGGATGTGGTTCTCACATTTGTGTTAATGTCTTGGGGACTCAAGGAGTAGGACTTTAATGAAAGGAGAGGTTGACCTACGAGTTGGGAATGGAGCAAAAGTTGTTGCAGACCGGGTAGTAGGAACTTATCATTTATCTTTGCCCACCGGGCTAGTTTTAGGATTAGAATATTGTTATTTTGTGTCTGCTATAAGCAAAAACATTATTTCTGTTTCTTATTTGGACAAGAAAGGTTTTTCATTTATAATAAAGAACAATCGTTGTTTGTTTTACTTAAATGATATTTATTATGGTGTTGCACAATTATTTAACGGTCTCTATATTCTTGATTTAGAAATGCCTATCTATAACATAAATACAAAATGATTTAAATCTAATGATTCAAATCAAACATATCTCACAGCCTTTGTCGTTTAGGCCATATAAATGAGAAACGCATATCCAAACTCCATAAAGATGGGTTCTTGGATTCATTTGATTTTGAATCATATGAGAAATGCGAGTCTTGTTTATTAGGCAAGATGACTAAAGCCCCTTTCACTGGACACAGTGAACGAGCTAGCGATGTATTGGGACTTATACATAGTGATGTATGTAGACCCATGAGTTCGTTAGCAAGAGGTAGGTTTTATTACTTCATTACATTTACTGACGACTTTAGTAGATATAGATATGTGTATCTTATGAGACACAAATCCGAGTCCTTTGAAAAGTTCAAGGAATTCAAGAATGAAGTTCAAAAACAATTTGGCAAAAGCATAAAAGCCCTTCGATCCGATCGAGGAGGTGAATACTTAAGCCAAGACTTTGATGACCTTCTAAAGGAGTGTGGTATTATATCACAACTCACTCCACCGGAACACCACAATGGAATGGTGTATCCGAGAGGAGGAATCGAACCTTGTTGGACATGGTACGCGATCAATGATGAGTCATGAAGATCTTCCAATAAGCTTCGGGGTCATGCCCTAGAGGCAATTTGCATTCACATAGCACCGTGTTCCTACAAAGGCGGTTCGAAGACACCATATGAAATGTGGACTGTGAAACGTCCTAGTATATCGTTCATAAAGATTTGGGGTTGCGAGGCGTTCGTAAAACATCTGGATTCTGACAAGCTCGAACCCAAATCTGATAAATATAATTTTGTGGGATACCCAAAGGAAACAAAAGGGTATTATTTCTACAAACCTTCTGAGAACAAAGTGGTTGTTGCTCGAACTGGTATTTTTCTAGAAAGAGAATTTGTCTCTAAAGGAAACAGTGGGAGGAAAGTAGAACTCGAAGAAATTCGAGAACCACAAAATATCATTGAACCTGAGTTGGAACGTGAGCAGAAACCACAAGATATTGTGGAAAGTGAACCTGCTCAAATTACACAAGGCATTCGTAGATCTGGTAGGACACGCCAAGAGCCTGAGAGATATTATGGATATCTTGTGACTCAAAATGGCGATTTGATGCTCATAGATCAAGATGAGCCTGCTTCCTACCAAGAAGCTATGAATGGACCAGATTCTGAGAAATGGCTTGAAGCCATGAAATACGAGATGGACTCCATGTATACTAACCAAGTATGGACTCTGGTTGATCCACCGGAAGGGTAAAACCAATCGGTGCAAGTGGGTTTCAAGAAGAAAAGCGATATGGATGGTAATGTACAAACCTATAAAGGCCGATCGGTAGCAAAAGGTTTCAAACAAATTCAAGGTGTTGACTATGATGAAACCTTCTCTCCGATGGCAATGGTTAAATCCATCGTGATCTTACTTTATTACGACTTTTTATGATTATGAAATCTGGCGATGGATGTCAAAACTACTTTCCTTAATCTGAAATCTCCTTGAGGATGTGTATATGACACAACCCGAGGGTTTTATCACTCCAAAGGATGCCGAAAGGTATGTAGTACAAAACAATCCATTTATGGATTGAAGCAAAACTCTCGAGTTGGAATCTTCGATTTGATGAAGCGGTCCAAAGAATTTGGCTTTATTAAAAATGAAGATGAACCTTGTGTACACAAGAAGGTTAGTGGAGTCACATTGTATTCCTAGTATTATATGTTGATGACATATTAATTATTGGGAATGACATTCCTTCCTTACAGTTTTGTAAAAACATGGTTAGAAAAATGTTTCTCCATGAAAGATTTGGGCGATCTTGCCTATATTTTAGGTATCGGGATCTATAGAGATAGATCGAGAAAATTCTCGACTGAAAGTCAAAGTCGTATATTGATAAAGTGTTGAAATGGTTCAAGATGCAAGAGGCGAAAAGTGGAAACTTACCCGTGACTCATGGTGTAAAGATCTCTAAGGCCCAATGTCCTAAATCACAAGATGATGAGGAGAGTATGAGAAAGATCCCTTATACTTCGGTAATTGGATCAATCATGTATGCAATGATATATACTCGTCTGGATGTCTTGTATGCTTTGAGCATAATGACGAATACCGATCTAATCTAGGTGAAGGTCATCGACGTTAGCCAAGAATATCCTCAAGCACCAAAAGGACTAAGGATTCATTCTTGGTATATGGAGGTGAAGACGAATGGCGATAAAGGGTTACATGGATGCTAGTTTCGGATCGACAATGATGACTATAAGTCTCAATCAGGTTTTATGTTTTGCCTTAATGGTGGTGCGGTTAACTGGAAAAGTTTGAAGCAAGAGACAGTAGCTGATTCTACAACAAAGGCTGAGTATATTGCTGCTTCTAGTGTAGCCAAGGAGGTCAGATGGATTAAAAGTTCATCACCGAACTTGGTGTTGTTCCAACCATTGTTGATCCGGGTTGCTTCATCTTGTGATAATAATGGAGCCATTACGCAAAGCTAAGGAACCCGATCTCACCAACGATCCAAGCATATACTTAGGCGGTACCATCTCATCCGTGAAATCATTGATAGAGGAGATGTACATATAGAAAGAGTGCCAACAGATGATAATTTTGCAGATCCACTGACCAAGGCTTTGTCGCAGCAGAAGCACGACGGTCACACTAGTTCCATGGGTATTAGATACATGAGTGATTGGCTCTAGTGCAAGTAGGAGACTATTAGAGTTTATGCCCTAGAGGCCAATTATTTGATATAATTGCTTAATGTTTTGATATTATATTTGATTGAATAAATGAATGATTTTATTATGGTTTTATTTACTGCGTTATATAAATGTTAACATAATAAAAATCCTTAGAATATTGATACAAATTATATAGTTTCAAGTATGTGACTTGAAAATGAGATTATATATATTTACAATTAGTATCATTGTTCTTAAATGTCCCTAGTCGAGTATCATTGTTGATGGGACAACAATGATGCATTGAGGCTAGTATGTGGATTGACTGATGACCAAATCTCATTGGTCATAAATATATGAGATATTAAGTCAATGCATAGGTACATGTTTGAGAACGATGTACTTGACAAACCCATCATGAGAATTCTATGTGGAGCATTATGCGAAGTGTCATTAGCAATTCTAATAGTGACAATGATGTAATGGTCCTCTGACCTAAAATCACTATATTTCTACACGGGAATTTATGTACTTTGGTATCATCAAATGTCACCTTTAATAGGGTGGACTATAAAGGTGATTATTGGGTACATCATGAATCGTGTGAGTCATATGAGTGATCTAGATGGAATTTAACCCTCCTATGTATTAGGGGTGATATCCATAGGCCTCTTGATTGAGTAGGACTATGAAATGCATGGCCATGCTCAAATAGTGATTTGTTTTATATAGTCTACTCATTGATCAAGAAAAACTCAGATTAAATTATGAAGAGTATGACACATTCCATAACTCGAGTTTAATCTAGGATATTAAGGTTAAAAGGATTAAATTACATTGAAACATTGGTCACGAAAAGGTTTAATCGAATCATCGATCTTATTATTACTTGGGTAGCAATGATGCATTACTACATGCCGCTCACTGTTTATAATTTTATAATATGATTTTAAAATTATTGCCAACGTAATAATAACCTATAGGGTCACACACAAAGAACGTTATTATAAGGGAATTAATTTAAATTGTAAGGATTTAAATATATCAATATGATTGATAGTATTTAAATCACGAATTTAAATTAAAAGGATGCTTTATATATATATATATATATATATATATATATATATATATATATATATTAATTAAGTAAGACTTAATTAAGATATAATATATATATATATATAAATTTGGATTTTATTTTAATTAGATTAGGGTTTTGATTAATTCCAATTTATTGCTATATATATGATATATCGCGTTTTGGAAAGTTAATCAAAACAAAAACCTAGCAGCACTTAGAGAGAGACTAGAGAAAACAGTTTCAGAAAAATCCTCATCCTTGTGGCTAATCTGGCGATTCCTTCTTCTGCAGATCGTAGGACGATTAGATTGGCGTTCGTGTGGATCTAGTAGAGATGCTCAGCTTCGTTCAATTGCATTGGAGATTCAATAGCATCGCTTAATCGCTTTCTTAATCGGTATAATTTCTAACCACTGAATTAACTATTTTTCGCATGGATCCTGTTTAAGGTTTCGAATTTGGTTTAAATTGTTCTATTTCCGCTGTGTGTTTTCTGTCGAAACCCTTCAGTTATGCTCATTCTTGCTTGAACCATATGTTTGTAGCTAAAGCCGAAAGAACTGAGAGTTCTAAGAGAGATAAAGGCAAGGCTAAGATGGACAATTAATCGTCCTGTAATAGACTAGTGTATTTGTATGTAACATACTCATGAAGAACAACGAATGTATTGGGTTAATGAACCTGGGAAAGGATTTATTACAAATGTAATATAAAGATAGTAATTACACTCATTTTGTTGTTATCTCAATGGAATGATTGTATGGATTGTAGTATCATAGAGCACCATCTGTCGGGTTGGAAGATACCCAGATTTGGGGGCATCACAGGTTGGTATCAAAGCAATAGGTTATAAAACTTATGGGGGGAAGAACCTTAGGCTAATAACCTCGTTAAGAAAGGAAGAGCCCGAAGAAAGCTAACTCGAGTCAAATGAGTTAATAAGGTATTGAGGAAACTCAGTACCGATAGATTTAAAAGATGAAAAGTAACCCTAAATGGATTAAATGTGATTTGTGCTTATATTATTGTGTATTATGTACTAATCAATTTGTTATGAGTTATTGTTCAGTTGTTTGACGACTAATAAAGAAGTAAGCAAATAAGTAATAATGGAACTTTATTTATGTAATTAGAAAAGCCGCCAAGAAGAAGGCAACGTAACCAAGAGGAGGAATCGCATAACGATAACGAGGGGGGTCCTAATAACCCAATGCAAGAGTTCGTTAATTTATTAACGGCTGCATTTAACCAAGCTGGGGGTAGAGCACCCGTAGGACCTAGGGTAGCCCGAATGACTACCTTTAAGGAATTTAAGAGTGTAGGTCCACCCGAATTTAAGGGAACAACGGACCCAATGGAGGCCTAGACATGGGTCAAGGAAATAGAAGGCGTTTGTTATTACAAAACGTGGTGAAACGAAGACTCCTTTGTGACCTATATGATGAAGGGGAAGCCAACCATCGGGTGGGAGGCTCACCGAGAGGTGGGGTCGAGTGGAAGGCATTACATGGGAATAGTTTAAGAAGGTATTCTTCGAGAACTATTTCCTACTAAGACATCTGAGGAGAATGGAGATTAAGTTCCTAGAACTTAGCGAGGGGGGACATGATTGTTCCCCAATCACGCCACCCAAATTCAATGAATTGGCAAGGTTTGCTCCACACCAAGTGGACACGGAGGAGAGGAAGGCTCGTAGGTTTTAGCAGGCCTAAAATCCCAGCTCTAAAAGTAGGATATCGGTTTTTCGAGTGCTTCCTATGGGACCATTCTGGAAAAGGAGATAATAGCGAAGGGTGGTAGTGAGGCGTTTACCCAATACCACAAAGATAGAAAGAATAAGAGTAAGGGAGAGGGAGGAAATAAAGCGAGGGTTGCGGTGGTAGTGGCAATATGCCTAAACAAGAAGATTTAACCACAGGAATCTTGGGGCAAAACAAGGGGATCCTAAACGGAGGATGGAGGCATGTAAGACATGCGGTAAGACTCATCTGGGAGTCTGTCTGAAGGGGAAGACCGATTGTTATAACTATGGGCAGGAGGGTCATATATCTCCCAACTGTCCTAATCCTAAGAAAAGCCGGGGATGTTTTGTTTGTGGGTCGGTGGACCACATGGCAAGAAATTTCCCGAAGAAAGGGGCGGAGGGTAGTAAAGGTTCTGGTAGTGGTAATTTGGCCATTACTGGACCAACACCATCATTGGGTAGAGCCTCAGCCCGAACGTTTAATATGACAGTCCAAGATGCGGTTGCATCAACGGATGTAGTAGCAGGTATCATTACATTCAATGAAATAAATGCTTACGTGTTATTTGACTCGAGTGCTACTTGTTCTTTTATAGCATGTGGATTTGCTCAGCAATTGGGATGAAATCCTGAAAAGTTAGAAATACCTTTAGACGTTAAGGTAGCAAACGAGGAGGTAATTCCCATTGAACACATTCATAGGAATTGTTTCGTAGATATCAGGGGTAATAGATTATTGGTAGATCTTTTATCGATAAGGTTAAGGGAATTTGATGTGATTCTCGGTATGGATTGGTTAATTGACCATAGAGCAATAATAGACTGTTATAGAAAGAGTGTAAACCTAAGTCTTTCTAAGAAACCTGATGTACGACCCCAACTTTTGTGAATAAAGATGAATTTTCTATAAATATCATTTTTGAATATTATGGAATGAATTTTATATAATGTTATAGTTGTAAGTAATATTTATAAATTTTGCAAAGTACGCAAGTTGTTATATAATATTCGATTGGTCGGGGAATATTCATTTTAACAAGGAATATTCATACAACGGCACAATCATTGGTGGACCCATAATGGAATTATTGCCGGATTGAGAAAATGACAAAATACTTTATGAAAATAACGGAAAGTTTTACTGTTAATCTGTTGAAACACCTTGTGTTAAAAGTACGATGTCTGGCGTAGTTGCATAGTAGCACTACGGTATTGATTATTGATGCTTATGTGATAAGTCACTCGCTTTTGTTTTATTGGTATTATTAATGTAATAAAAGCGGAAAAGCTTTTTATATAAAATGTAATACTTTTATAAAGTTATTCGCTTTATTAGGCTAATAGTAAAATCTTTTTATATAAAAATGTAATACTTTTATAAAGTTATCTACTTTTTATTAGACAATAATTAGAATATATTATATTTTATTATGCATAGTATTTGCATAGTCGCATAGTATTTGTATAGTAAAATCTTTTATAAAGTTATTCGTTTTATTAGATTATAAATAGAATATATTATATTTTATTTAAAAGATTTTACTTTAAATATGGACCGTCGATTAAAGTAAATCAATATCGGCCGTTCATGAGTTAGTTACTATGCAGTCCATTTTTTTATAAATAGAAGCTCATTCCTTCATTATTTCTTACGAATTCACTAAAACTCTAGAGAGAGAAATTATAGAAAAGCTATAGAAAAGTATTCGCTCCTTCCTACTCTTATATTCGGTTTTTTTACGGTAGTGGATATTATTTGTTGTACTCGTAAGGGGTATTATTTCTTTTGTATTCATGAAGAGAACTTCATTATTCCATTCTTTATTATTCTCACAGAATAACCATTATCTGTGGACTACCATATACTTGGTGACATTCTTCTAATATTCCGCCTTTATTATTCATTGGAACATCACATGCAATGCGTTTATGCCGGACACGGTTCCGTCTTTATTATTATTATTCTCGTTGAATATCACTGTATGTGCGTTCTGTGGGATCCGTTCCATCTTTATTATTATTCTGTTGGAATATCCTCGTACGGTGCGTTCGCCTGACTGAATTCGATCTTTATTATTCTCATTGGAACATCCCGCTTGCATGTGAATTTACTTTGACTTTGGTTCCGTTACTTACTAATCTTTTGAATAACTTTAATCTATGCTGAGTACCGCATGCATGGTGATTTCTTTTGTTATTCCATTCGTTATTATACTCAGTTGGTTAAAGTTTTGACTTCTATACTCCATGAAATTAGTGGAATATCCTTGATATTTGCGCTTCATCCAGTATCTTTTCAAGGAAATATTCTTCTGAGCATTCTTGAATTTTACTCCATAAAGCAGTATCATGTTAACAATTTGGACGTTATTGGTTCATGGATAAATTAATTCTTGAACTTGTTTTATTGAATTCTTATATCATTGTCATCATCCTCATGTTTATATTATGTTGAAAGTCATATGTGGCTTGCAGCGCATAGATGGACTTGGTATGATTATGACCAGGGATTATTCGGTGTAATCATGACCGTAATGTTACAAATGATGTGGGAAAAGTCCTTATTGGCCCGTAGTGCATTGATGGATAGTTGTTGGCATGATCATGACCATTAATGAATACACAAATATCCTTGGTCCGTAGTGCATGGATAATTTGTGGTCGTGATACTAAAGAATATCATTGGTAGTAGTGCGGGGGTGATTCGATGATGTGGATTATTTATTTGTTTGAGTCCCAAATGATAAAAGTCATGAAAAACCTTTTAAATCATAGAAGATAGTAGATTTTATTCTCTACTTGACTCTTCTAATTGATTGCTTGTTCCATTGCAGCTTAAACTTGATGTTTGTTATATTTTATCGGTTTAACACTTTGTTGAAGGCTAATGATAATTTATTACGCATTATCTTAGTCATAATATTTCTTCTTTGGGCTAGTTGAGCTCACCCTTTTCTTTCACTTTGTTCTCTTCAAAAAATGAGAATATATTTGGGGACGAGTCGGGAATCCGGAGTGATGGACCGGATGATAATATTAGTAGTCCTCACTATTACATTAAATAGTGTGACAATAAATGTAATGTGGACTTATTACGAGAGTGGATATTGTCTAGAAGATGATTTTGTATTAAAACTCATGACTCTCTTGTTGTATATTAAAGATTGTATTTGTATTCTCGTACCATGTATTTAGCGACTCAAAATAGGTGATGTATACCTATTTTGGGGCGTCCTTGATTAATATCAAAGCTTAAGGATATGATCTTTGGCTAAGATGTGAGACTAGAACTAGGAGGAGAGGCACGGGAATTCCTTCGCTAGTATGACCTACCTAAGTTTTTTGGTATTTAATTGGTTGGTTAGAATATAGGGATAATATGTTACATATCAATTAACTTTTGTTTTGTGGCGATGATTCAAAAATGACATCCGAGAATGTTGAGAATAGCAATGGAGCACAAAGACCGCTTGATTCACCACATATCAATAATCGTGATAATGTGCATCGAGAAAGCGACAATCCTCATTCAAACAACAACAACACCAACCAAATGATGAATGATGGAATGTTCAATGACTTTATGAATTTTCGTGCAACAAAAGAAAGCGAGAGTGGCTCTGTCCAAAATGTAGGTGGAACCACTGAAACTCTCGACGGCCATCACCGCTAAAGCAGCTTCAAGGAGCTGGGACCACCGGAGTTTATTGGAGAGCCAAAACCACTTAAGGCGGAAGCATGGATAAAGCATATCACCAAGATATTTGATGTCTTGGGATGCTCCGAGGAGCAAAAGGTTCCCTTTGCCGCCTTTATGTTGCGAGGAGAGGCAGATTACTGGTTGGAATCGGTAAAGCGTACTCAACATGCCGCACTGAAAATGTCTTGGGAGAAGTTCCAATAATTATTCAACGACAAGTACTTTCCCGAAAGTATTCGTCACATGAAGGAGGTGGAGTTCATCAAGTTGGAACAGAATAATATGACCGTGTCGTAGTACGAAGCAAAGTTTGCCGTTGTCCAGTTTCATATTCCCACTTGGTGGATAATGAAGAGAGAATGACGCGGATGTTTTTAAGAGGTTTGAAGCCGGAGATACGTCAACATCTTATTTCTCATAAACTGTGTTTGTATTCAGATGTTGTAAATAGGGCTCAGTTAGTGGAGCGCGATAACGAGTCAACACAACCAAAAGAGAGCAAAAAGGCAAAATGATAATACCGGTGAGCGATCATCGAGCGGTGACAACAAGCGTGGAGGAATCAACAGGCCATAAATGGTAACCACTTCTTGGTGGTAATCGCCAAAGCAATAAGAATGGATATTTCAAGAAGAGGAGATTCAATAATGATGGAAAGACGTCAAGACCAATTACATCGTTGTTTAAGGAAGGAGAACGACCACCTATCATATGCTTCAAATGCGGAGGGAGGACACATCACCCAAACTACGCGATGCTCATTCCAAAGCATGTTATAATTGTGGAAGAGAAGGTCACTTAGCCCAATTTTGTCGCTTCATCGAAGACAAGTTCAAAGCTAGGATGGAGGCACCAAAGGTCATCCCAAAAAAGTCAAAGCCGGTAGTGCAAGGGAGAGCGTTTTGTTGTGACCTCCCGAGCAAGGAACCCGAATGAGGTCATCACGGTAAAGCTTATCATAAACTCTAGCGAAGTCTATACTTTATTTGATACCAGTTCTACCCATTCTTTTATTTCTCCTACTTGCGCTCAACGATTAAATTTGACTCCGGAGAAATTAGACTTTGACTTATTTGTGGAAACTCCGTTGGGAGAAACCTTCATTACATCCACTGTTTATAAGTCTTGTTTGGTTCAAGTTGTTACCCACACATTACCTATCGATCTTATTGCATTAAAAATACTTGAATTTGATGTAATTCTAGGGATTGATTGGTTAACTACTCATCATGCAAATATTGATTGTTTTCATAAGGTTGTTAGCTTTCATATTCCTAATCGACCTATTATGCGAATTCAAGCAACCAAATCATTAAAATCAATCACTGTCATCTCAAGCCATAAAGCTATTCGTTTATTGAAAAACAGAAGTCAAGCTTTCTTAGCCCACGTCATAGATCTAAACAAAAATATGTCAGTTTTGAATGATATTTCTATTGTTAATAAATTTCCTGACGTATTCCCTGAAGAACTTCTTGACCTACCCCCAGAGCGTGAAATTGAATTTTGTATCAACCTTGAACCCGGTACAAAACCCATTTCCAAAGCCCCATATCGAATGGCTCCTATTGAACTTCAGGAGTTAAAGACCCAACTGCAGGAATTGTTAGACATTGGCTTTATTCGTCCTAGTACTTCTCCTTGGGGTGCTCCTGCTTCTATTCGTGAAAAAGAAGATGGGAGTATGCGACTTTCTATTGATTATCGGGAGTTGAATCATGTCACCATCAAAATAGGTACCCATTGCCACGTATTGATGACCTTTTGACCAACTGAAGGAGCCAAATTCTTTTCAAAGATTGATCTTCGTTAGGATATCACCAATTGAAGATTAGAACCGATGACATTCCAAAGACGACTTTCGTAACTCGATGCAGGCATTATGAATTCCTAGTCATGTCCTTTGGATTGACTAATGCTCCTGCTGCCTTCATGGATATGATGAACCGAGTATTCAAGGAATATTTGGATCACTTTGTGGTCGTCTTTATTGATGACATCCTTATTTATTCCAAAAGCCGTGAAGATCATGAGCAACACTTGAGGCTGACACTCCAAAAGCTTCGTGAATACAAGCTTTATGCTAAGTTGAAGAAATGTGAGTTCTGGTTTGAGGAAGTAGCATTCCTTGGGCACGTAGTATCAAGTCATGGAATATCAATTGACCCGGCAAAGATTAAAGTAATTCAAAGCTGGGAGCAACCTAAATCAGTGACCAAAGTACGTAGCTTTCTCGGCTTAGCTGGTTATTATCGGAGATTCGTAGAAGGATTTTCTCGAATAGCTACTCCATTAACTCAGCTGACTCAGAAAGATACAAAGTTCGGTTGGAGCGAAGAATGTGAGAAGAGTTTTCAAGAACTCAAGAGGAGACTCATGTAAGACCCCAACTTATTATAAATAAAAATTGAATTTCCTCTAATTATTATTGTGAATAATAAGGTATTAATTTGATATAATTCTCTGGTTATGGGTGAAATGTGCAAATTTTGCAAAATAAGCAAGTGGTTATAAAATAATCATTGTTGTCGGAGAATATTCGTTTGGTCGTGGAATATTCTTATTGTCCGGAATATTAAATGCGACGCACGATCATTTGTGGGCCTCATAATGTAATAATAGCGTGATGAAGAAAAAGCGACAAGTTTGAGTTTTTATAAATAACGAGCGTAGTTATTACTAAGAAACACCGTTGGAATACGGTGGTTAAAATACGATGTCTGGCGTGGATGCAAAGTATTTTTGAATTATTGATTCTTACGTGAAGGCACTACTTAATAATTGTTACGATGAATTCTTTGTTGATATTTTATTTTATTGATTCAATAATTCTTTGCATTGATATTTTATATTATTGTTGTTTCATAATTATCAACGCACAAAGATTTCGCATTATCGGATCAATAATTCATATTATTTGAATAATATTATTAGATAGCATTATTGGCAATGTCTAGAAAGTTACATCAAGGAGAGGTTTGGTCACCTAATAATTGCGCCAAGATGAGAGAAATTCTTATTGGAAAGCCCCATCTTTCTTAGGAACGGCCTGGTTGTCATAATTGTGATTCTGTAATATTATTTGTGAATAATTAATTATTGATTTATATGATAAGAAAATACTTATTTTATGTGGATATAAATGATGAATATATTTATTTTTATGTGGATAAAAATGAATGAATTAATGCTGAGGTGTTTTATCAGTATTTTATCGGTGTAGAGGTATTAAAAATTACCCGTTTGCGGATTTCGGATATTTTTTGTTTGGAATTTGGAAAAACTCAAATCTACAAAGTTGTAGAGAATTCGATTTAAGGCAGAATGGAGATAAAATTCGTATTTTTCTGATAATCGGGCTATTTTCTATGAATTGTTGACGTTTCGGAAAATAAAATGATTTTTATTAATTTATGAGTGGGACCCACTTGGTTATCAACATGTGGGCTGCTGAAAATTGGTTCAAAGTTGGCTGGTGGGTGAGAATTGTCAAGAGGCATGCGTAGAAAAGAAAGTAATTATATTATTATTTTATTATTTTGTAAAACCCCAACTTTTTGAATAAAGATGAATTTTCTATAAATATTATTTTTGAATATTATGGAGTGAAATTGATATAATAGTTGTGGGTAATATTTATAAATTTTGTAAAGTACGCAAGTTGTTATATAATATTCGAATGGTCGGGGAATATTCGTTTTAACATGGAATATTAGTACAACGACACAATCATTGGTAGACCCCACAACGGAATTATTGTCGGATTGAGAAAACGACAAAAATAATTTATGAAAATAACGGCGGAAGTTTTACCATTAACTGTTGAAACACCCGGTGTTAAAAGTACAGTAATACGCGTGGTTGCATAATAGCACACGGTATTAATTATTGATGCTTTAGTGATAAGTCACTCAGTTTTGTTGGTATTATTAATGTAATAATACAGAAAATCTTTTTATATAAAACAGAATACTTTTATAAAGTTATTCTATAAATAGAATATATTATATTCTATGATGCATAGTGTTGCATAGTGTTTTTCATAGTAAAATCTTTTTATATAAAAAGCAGTAATACTTTTATAAAGCTATCTATTTTATTAGACAATAATAATTAGAATATATTATATTTTATTATGCATAGTGTTTGCATAAATACACTGCATAGTGTTTGCATAGTAAAATCTTTTATAAAGTTATTCGTTTATTAGATTATAAATAGAATATATTATATTTTATTTTGCTTTAAATATGGACCGTCAGATTAAAGTAAATCAATCTCGACCATTCATGAGTTAGTTACTATGCATTCTATTTTTATATAAATAGAAGCTCATTCATTCATTATTTTCTTACGAATTCACTAAAACTATAGAGAGATAGAAGAAAGTATTCTACTACTTCACTACTTATATATCCAAAGACTCTTCTTCTTAAGGTAGGGAATATTATTTGTTGTACTGTAAGGGGGTGTTATTCTTTCTTATTCATGAAGAGAACTCTGTTGTTATTCCATTTCTTATTATTACTGTTGGAATAACTTTTGTATCTGTGATCTACCCTATGCTTGGTGACATTCTTCTATTATTTTGTTGGAACATCCTCATTCTCATGTGTTTTACACCTTGACCGATTCCGCTCTTTATTATTATTCCGTTGGAACATCCTGTATGTGTGTTTTATACCTCGACACAGTTTCGTCTTATTATTATTACATTGGAACATCATGTTCATGTGTTTTACACCGACCGGTTCCGCTCTTTATTATTCTGCTGGAACATCCCATCTTGTTACAAAATTTTACGACACGTTTAGTTACGTTATTATTATTACATTGGAATAACTTTATGTATGTAAAGTGACATGCATGGTGATTTCTTTTGTTATTCCATTCTTTATTATACTCAGGTTGGTTAAAGTTTTGACTTCTATACTCAATGAAATTAGTAGAATATCCTAGATATTTGCGCTTCATCCAGTATCTTTTCATGGAAATATTCTTCTGATCATTCTTGAATTTTACTCTACAAAACAGTATCATGTTGACAATTTGGACGTTAATAATTCCTAGATAAAATAATTCTTGAACTTGTTTTATTGAATTCTTATATCATTGTCATCATCATCATGTTTATATTTTGTTGAAAGTCATCTGTGGCCTGTAGAGCATAGATGGACTTGGTATGATTATGACCAAGGATTATTCGGTGTAATCATGGTAGTAATAATTACAAATGATGTGGTAAAAGTTCTCATTGGCCCGTAGTGCATTGATGGATAGTTGTTGGCATGATCATGACCATTAATGAATACACAAATATTCTTGGCCCGTAGTGCATGGATAATTGTGGTCGTGATACTAAAGAATATCCTTGGTCGTAGTGCAGGGGTGATTCGATGATGTGGAATATTTATTAAGGCGAGTCTCGGTGATAATTGATGATGAAAAACCTTTTAAATCATAAAAGATAGTAGCTTTTATTTTATACTTGACTCTTTTAATGGATTACTTGTTCCGCTGCAGTTAAACTTGATGTCTATTATATTTTATCAGTTTAACATTGTTGGAGACTAATGATAATTTATTCTGCATTATCTTAGTCATAATATTTCTTACTTGGTTAGTTGAGCACACCCTTTCTCTCACTGTTCTCTTCAGGAAATGAGAATATAGCTGGGACGAGTCGGGGAATGGAGTGATGGTCTAGAGGATAGCATTAGTAGTCCTCACTATTCTGTGAAATAGTGTGATAATAATTGTAATGAGGACTCCTTTTGAGTTTGTATAATCTCTAGTAGATAATATTTGTATTCAAACTCACGATTTATGTTTGTCGTATTGTACCTGCACGATTGTATTAGTAAGTTGTATTTGAATTCTGTACCAAGTATCTGACGATCCAAGATGGGTGATGTATACCTAATTTTGGGGGCGTCACAGTTGGTATAAAAGCTTAGGGATATGATCCTTGGCTAAGATGTGAGACTAGAACTAGGAGAGGAGAGACGGGGAATTCCTTCGCTAGTATGACCTACTTAAATTTATTTTGTATTTAAATTGGTTGGTTAGAGTTTAGAGATATTATGTTACATGTCAATTAACCTTTGTTTTGTGGCAGTATCTGAAAATGACATCCGAAAATATTGAGAATAGCAATGGAGCACAAGAGACCGTTGAGTCTCCACATATCAATAATTAGGAGAATGTGCATCAGGAAGGCGACAATCCCCATGCAAACAACAACACTGACCAAATGCTAAATGATGGATTATTCAGAGGCTTTATGCAATTCATGCAACAAAGAAAGTAGAGCTCTCCCGTCCAAAAATGTAGGTGGAAACACTTTGAAACTCTCGGCAGGTCACCGCTAAAATGAGTTCAAGGAGTTGGGACCACCGGAGTTTAAGGAGAGCCAAAAACCACTTATGGCGTAAGCATGGATAAAAAGATCACCAAGATATTTGATGTCTTAGGATGCTCCGAGGAGTAAAGGTTCCTTTTGCGCCTTTATGTTTATGCTGGAGAGGCTGACATCTGGTGGGAATCGGTAAAATGTACTCAACCTGCCGTGCTAAAGATGTCTTGGGAGAAGTTCCAAGAGCTGTTCAACGCCAAATACTTTCTTGAAAGTATTAGTCAATGAAGGAGGTGGAGTTTATCAAATTGGAGCAAAACAATATGACCGTGTCGCAATACGAGGCAAAATTTGCGGAGTTATCCTGGTTTGCATCCCACTTGGTGGATAATGAAGAGAGAATGGCGCGAATGTTTTTAAGAGGTTTGAAGCCGGAAATACGTCAACATCTTATTTTTCATAAACTGTGTTTGTATTCAGATGTTGTAAATAGGGCTCAGTTGGTGGAGCGCGATAACGAGTCAACACAACTAAAAGAGAGCAGCCGGCAAAATGATAATACCAGTAAGAGCAGTCATCGAAGCGGTGACAACAAGCGTGGAAGGAATCAACAGGCCAGAAATGGAAACCACTTCGGTGGTAATCAGGGCCAAAACAATAAGAATGGACATTTCAGGAAGAGGAGATTCAACAATGATGGAAAGACGTCAGCACCAGGACCCGTTGTTAAGGAAGGAGAAAGACCACACATCATATGCTTCAAATGCGGAGGGGAGGGACACATCAATCCAAATTGCGCGATGCCGTCCAAAGCATGTTATAATTGTGGAAGAGAAGGTCACTTAGCTCGATTTTTTCGTTCACCGAAGACAAATTCAGCTAGGATGGAGGCACCAAAGGCTGTCCCAGAAAAGTCAAAGACGGTAGTGCAAGGGAGAGTGTTTGTTGTGACCTCCCAGAGAGCAAGGAACCCGAATGAGGTCATCACGGGTAAGCTTATCATAAACTCTAGCGAAGTCTACACTTTATTTGATACCGGTTCTACCCATTCTTTTATTTCTCCTACTTGCGCTCAACGATTAAATTTGACTCCGGAGAAATTAGACTTTGACTTATTTGTGGAAACTCCGTTGGGAGAAACCTTCATTACATCCACTGTTTATAAGTCTTGTTTGGTTCAAGTTGTTACCCACACATTACCTATCGATCTTATTGCATTAAAAATACTTGCATTTGATGTAATTCTAGGGATTTATTGGTTAACTACTCATCATGCAAAAATTGATGGTTTTCATAAGGTTGTTAGCTTTCATATTCCTAATCGACCTATTATGCGAATTCAAGCAACCAAACCATTAAAATCAATCACTGTCATCTCAAGCCATAAAGATATTCATTTATTGAAAAACGGATGTCAAGCTTTCTTAGCCCACGTCATAGATCTAAACAAAAATACGTCAGTTTTGAATGATATTTCTATTGTTAATAAATTTCCTGACGTATTCCCTGAAGAACTTCTTGGCCTACCCCCAGAGCGTGAAATTGAATTTTGTATCGACCTTGAATCCGGTACAAAACCCATTTCCAAAGCCCCATATCGAATGGCTCCTATTGAACTTCGGGAGTTAAATACCCAAAGCTGCAGGAATTGTTAGACATTGGCTTTATTAAATCCCTAGTACTTCTCCTTGGGGTGCTCCTATTCTATTCGTGAAAAGAAAGATGGGAGTATGCGACTTTCTATTGATTATCGGAGTTGAATCATGTCACCATCAAAATAGGTACCCATTGCCCACGTATTGATGACTTCGTTTGACCAATTGCAAGGAGCCAAATTCTTTACAAAGATTGATCTTACGTTAGGATATCACCAATTGAAGATTAGAATCGATGATATTCCAAAGACGGCTTTCAGAACTAGGTACGGGCATTATGAATTCCTAGTCATGTCCTTTGGATTGACTAATGCTCTTGCTGCCTTCATTGATATGATGAACTGAGTATTCAAGGAATATTTGGATCATTTTGTGGTCGTCTTTATTGATGACATCCTCATATATTCCAAAATTTGTGAAGATCATGAGGAACACTTGAGGCTGATACTCCAAAAAGCTTCGAATACAAGCTTTATGCCAAGTTAAAGAAATGCGAGTTACGGCTTGAAGAAGTAGCATTCCTTGGGCACGTGGTATCAAGTCATGGAATATCTGTTGACCCAAAGAAAGATTGAAGCTATTTAAAGTCGAGCAACTTAAATCGATGGATCAAGTACGTAGCTTTCTCGGCTTAGTTGGTTATTATCGGAGATTATTAGTGAAGGGTTTCTCGAATCGCTACTCCACTAACTCAAATTGACTCGGAAAGATACAAAGTTCGGTTGGAGGCGAGAATATGAGAAGAGTTTTCAAAAACTCAAGAGAGACTCATTTCAAAGACTTTTGTTACGACAATACCATCCGGTTCGGAGGATTTGTCATCTACAAAGTGATGCTTGAGCAAAGGGTTAGGATGTGTTCTCATGCAACATGGGAAAGTCATAGCCTATGCCTCACGACAACTCAAAGAATATGAGAGGAATTATCCTACTCTCATGACCTAGAGTTAGCGAGATGTTGTCTTCGCACTTAAAATTTAGAGGCATTACTTGTATGGGGAGAAAGTGGAGATCTTTACGGATCATAAAAGCCTCAAATATTTCTTCACTCAAAAAGAACTCAACATGCGACAACGACGTTGGCTTGAACTGTTGAAAGATTATGATCATACCATCCAATACCATCACTCGAAAGCGAGCGTGGTAGTAGCGATTTAATTTAGTAGAAGATTATATGCAAGTACGAGTGCGATATTGTCAACACAAAGGCCCATTTTGTGTGACTTGCAAAGGATGGAGATAGAGTTAAAGACCCCATGGACCCATGCAATGATGGGGAATATATGAGTAGAACCGACTTTAATTGATAAAGTTAAAGCTGCTCAACCTACAGACCTGGAGCCGATGCGTATGAGGAAGAAAGTGCAAGAAGGTGCTATGTCGGAAGCAAGAATCGATGAAGAAGGAATACTTCGAGTCAACTCCAAACTTTCTATTCCTAACGATCCTGATTTAAAGTATAAAATCATGATGGAGGCGCACAACACACCGTTTGCAATCCATCCTAGGAGTACTAAAATGTATCATGATCTTCGACATACATTTTGGTGGGGCAATATGAAGAGAGAGATAGCACTGTTTATCTCAAGGTGTCTAACGTGTCAACGAGTCAAGGCGGAGCATCAAGTACCAAAAGGTTCATTGCAACCACTTGAAATTCTAGAATGGAAGTAGGAGCACATTACCATGGATTTCGTTACTGGTCTTCCCAAAGTTTCTCAAGGCATAGATGCGATTTGGGTCATTGTTGATAGATTGACCAAGTCTGCTCATTTCTTCTGGGATCGAGAAACTTATACACTTGAACGTCTTGCTCGTATGTACATAAACGAGATTGTAAGACTGTATGGAATGCCAGTATCCATAGTTTCTGATCGAGACCCAAGATTCACTTTGCGATTTTGGGTTAGTTTGCAAAAAGCTATGGGCACAGATTTACGATTTAGCTCGGCATATCATCCTCAGACGGACGGACATTCGGAGAGAACTATTCAAACTCTTGAAGATCTATTAAGACTCTGTGTCCTTGATTTCAAGGGAAGTATGGACAAGTTCTTACCATTGGTGGAGTTTTCCTACAACAATAGTTATCAAGCAAGTATTGGCATGGCTCCATTCGAAGCGTTGTATGGAAGAAAGTGTCGTTCTCCAGTATGCTGGGATGAGGTGGGTGAAGCAACATTTTTGGGACTAGAGTTGGTACGTATGACTATGGAAAAGATTCAAACGATCCGTAGAACGATATAAAACCTCACAAGATCGACAAAAGAGTTATCTTGATCTTCATCGAAAGGGCGTGGAATTCGATATAGGAGATCATGTGTTGTTATGTGTTGCTCCATGGAAAGGGGTTACGAGATTTGGAAAGAGAGAAAGCTCAATCCTCGATTTATCTACCCCATTTTAATCCTTGATCGAGTAGGAATCGTGGCCTATAGACTCGCTTTACATAAGTATGTCTCGTGTTCATAACATTTTTACATATCCATGTTACGTAAATATGTGGAAGACCCGAACCACATTATTGAGTTGGAACCAGACGAAAATAGCGGAAGATTTGGCGTATGAAGAGGTTCTGTTCAAATCTTGGATAAGAAGGAACATATTCTACGCACCAAGTTATACCTCAAGTCAAAGTTTTGTGGAGAAACCACGATGTTGAGGAAATGACTTGGAGTTAGAAATTGAAATGAAATCAAGGTATCCTTACCTCTTGACATACCGAAGTCGTGCCCTAATTTCGAGGGCTTAAATTTCATAAGAAGAAGAGATTGTAAAACCCAACTTTTGAATAAAGATGAATTTTCTATAAATATTATTTTGAATATTATGGAGTGAAATTGATATAATAGTTGTGGGTAATATTTATAAATTTTGCAAAAGTACATGAGTTGTTATATAATATTCGATTGGTGGGGAATATTCGTTTTAACGGGGGAATATTAAGTACAACGGCACAATCATTAGTGGACCCTAGCGGAATTATTAGCCGGATTGAGAAAACGACAAAATACTTTTATGAAAATAACTAATGGCGGAAGTTTTACCGTTAACTATTGAAACACCCTTGTTAAAAAATGCGATGATGTCTGGCGTGATTGCATAGTAGCGCTGCACTATTAATTATTGATGCTTAAGTGATAAGTCACTCGGTTTTATTGGTATTATTAATGTAATAATACAAAAATCTTTTATATAAAATGAATACTTTTATTAGACAATAATTAGAATATATTATATTTTATTATGCATAGTATTTGCATAGTGCCTGCATAGTGTTTGCATAGTAAAATCTTTTCTAAAGTTATTCGTTTTATTAGATTATAAATAGAATATATTATATTTTATTTTGCTTTAAATATGGACCGTCAGATTAAAGTAAATCAATCTCGACCGTTCATGAGTTAGTTACTATGCATTCTATTTTTCTATAAATAGAAGCTCATTCATTCATTATTTTCTTACGAATTCACTGAAACTATAGAGAGAGACTATAGAGAGATAGAAGAAAGTATTCTGCTACTTCACTACTTATATATCCAGTACTCTTCTTCTTAAGGTAGGGAATATTATTTGTTGTACTCGTAAGGGGTGTTATTCTTTCTTATTCATGAAGAGAACTGTTGTTATTCCATTTCTTATTATTACATTGGAATAACTTTGTATCTGCTGATACCTTATACTTGGTGACATTCTTCTATTATTACGTTGGAACATCATATACGTGTGTTTTACACTGGACTGGTTCCGCTCTTTATTATTATTCCGTTGGAACATCACATGCGTGTGTTTTACACACGGACTGATTAAAATCTTTATTATTATTCCGTTGGAACATCTTGTCATGTGTTTTTACAGGACTGGTTTCAAATCTTATTATTATTACATTGGAACATCACATGCATGTGTTTTACACCCACATGGTTCCATCTTTATTATTCTGTTGGAACATCCCATTGGTGCAAATTTTGCACGACTGGTTTCATTTATTATTATTACATTGGAATAACTCGTACATGAGAAGTACCGCATGCATGGTGATTTCTTTTGTTATTCCATTCTTTATTATACTCAGTTGGTTAAAGTTTCGACTTCTATACTCCATGAAATTAGTAGAATATCCTTGATATTTGCGCTTCATCCACTATCTTTTCATGGAAATATTCTTCTGATCATTCTTGAATTTTACTCTACAAAACAGTATCATGTTGACAATTTGGACGTTAATAATTCCTAGATAAAATAATTCTTGAACTTGTTTTATTGAATTCTTATATCATTGTCATCATCCTCATGTCTCAGCGATAACAGTGATGAAAAACCTTTTAAATCATAAAAGATAGTAGATTTTATTTTCTACTTGACTCTTTTAATGGATTGCTTGTTCCTCTGCAGTTAAACTTGATGTCTATTATATTTTATCAGTTTAACATTGTTGGAGACTAATGATAATTTATTCTGCATTATCTTAGTTATAATATTTCTTACTGGGCTAGTTGAGCTCACCCTTTCTTTCACTGTTCTCTTCAGGAAATGAGAATATAGCTGGGACAAGTCGGGAAACGGAGTGATGGTCCAAATGATAGCATTAGTAGTCCTCACTATTCTGTTAAATAGTGTGATAATAATTGTAATGAGGACTCCTTTTGAGTTTGTATAATCTCTAGTAGATAATATTTGTATTCAAACTCACAGTTTATATTTGTCGTATTATACCTATGCAGGTTGTATTAGTAAGTTGTATTTGAATTACATACAAGTATCGTGATCCAAGATGGGTGATGTATACCTAATTTTGGGGTGTCACGGTTGGTATAAAAGCTTGGGATATGATCCTTGGCTAAGATGTGAGACTAGAACTAGGAGGGGAGAGACGGGAAATTACTTCGCTAGTATGACCTACTTAAATTTATTTTGTATTTAAATTGGTTGGTCAGAGTTTAGAGATATTATGTTACATGTCAATTAACCATTATTTTGTGGCAGTATCTAAAAATGACATCTGAAAATGTTGAGAATAGCAATGGAGCACAAGAGACTGTTGAGTCTCTACATATCAATAATCAGGAGAATGTGCATCAGGAAGGCGACAATCCTCATTTAAACAACAACACCGACCAAATCTTTGAATGATGGATTGTTCGGAGGCTTTATGCAATTCATGCAACAATGAAGCGAGGCGGCTCCTCGTCCAAAATGTAGGTGGAAACACTGAAACTCTCGGCACACCGCTAAAGCAGATTCAAGGAGTTGGGACCACCCAGGAGTTTAAGGAGAGCCAAAACCACTTATAATGAAGCATGGATAAAGCGGATCACCAAGATATTTGATGTCTTGGGATGCTCAGGAGCAAAAGGTTCCCTTTCCGCGCTTTTATATTCATAGGAGAGGCAGACATCGGTGGGAATCGGTAAAAGCGTACTCAACTCTTTGTCGCTAAAGATGTCTTGGGAGAAGTTCCAAGAGTTATTCAACGACAAATACTTTCCCGAAAGTATTCGTCACATGAAGGAGGAGGTGGAGTTTATCAAATTGGAGCAAAACAATATGGCCGTGTGCATGATACGAGGCAAAATTTGCGGAGTTATCCGGTTCGTCCCACTTGGTGGATAATGAAGAGAGAATGGCGTGAATGTTTTTAAGAGGTTTGAAGCGAAATACGTCAACATCTTATTTCTCATAAACTTTGTTTGTATTCGGATGTTGTAAATAGGGCTCAGTTGGTGGAGCGCGATAATGAGTCAACGCATTTAAAAGAGAGCAGCCGGCAAAATGATAATACCAGTGAGAGCAGTCATCGAAGCGGTGACAACAAGCGTGGAGGGAATCAACGAAAGCGAAATGGTAACCACTTGATGGTAATCGAGCCAAAATAATAAGAATGGACATTTCGAGAAGAGGAGATTCAACAATGATGGAAAGACGCGTCATTCAAAGACTGGTTTGTTAAGGAAGGAGAAAGACCACCTATCATATGCTTCAAATGCGGAGGGGGAGGGACACATCGGTTCAAATTGTGCGATGCGTCAAAAGCATGTTATAATTGTGGAAGAAAGGTCACTTAGCTCAATTTTGTCGTTCACAGAAGACAAATTCAATAGGATGGAGGCACCAAAGGTCATCCCCGAAAAAAGTCAAAGCCGGTAATGCAAGGGAGAGTGTTTGTTGTGACCTCCCCAGAGAGCAAGAACCCGAATGAGGTCATCACGGGTAAGCTTATCATAAACTCTAGCGAAGTCTAAATTTTATTTGATACCGGTTCTACCCATTCTTTTATTTCTCCTAATTGCGCTCAACGATTAAATTTGACTCCGGAGAAATTAGACTTTGACTTATCTTTGGAAATTCCATTGGGAGAAACCTTCATTACATCCATGGTTTATAAGTCTTGTATGGTTCAAGTTGGTACCCACACATTACCTGTCGATCTTATTGCATTAAAAATACTTGCATTTGATGTAATTCTAGATATTGATTGGTTAACTACTCATCATGCAAAAATTGATTGTTTTCATAAGGTTGTTAGCTTTCATATTCCCAATCGACCTATTATGCGAATTCAAACAACCAAACCATTAAAATCAATCACTGTCATCTCAAGCCATAAAGTTATTCGTTTATTAAAAAACGGATGTCAAGCTTTCTTAGCTCATGTCACAGATCTAAACAAAAATATGTCAGTTTTGAATAATATTTCTATTGTTAATGAATTTCTGACGTATTCCACGAAGAACTTCTGGCCTACCCCGGGCGTGAAATTGAATTTTGTATCGACCTTGAACCCGGTACAAAACCCATTTCCAAAGCCCATATCGAATGACTCTATTGAACTTGAGGAGTTAAAGACTCAACTGCAGGAATTGTTAGACATTGGCTTTATTAGTCCTAGTACTTCTCCTTGGGGTGCTCTATTCTATTCGTGAAGAAGAAAGATGGGAGTATGCGACTTTGTATTGATTATCGGGAGTTGAATCATGTCACCATCAAAATAGGTACCCATTGCCACGTATTGATGACTGTTTTACCAATTGCAAGGAGCCAAATTCTTTTCAAAGATTGATCTTCGTTAGGATATCACCAATTGAAGATTAGAACAGATGATATTCCAAAGACGGCTTCGGAACTAGAATGCGGGCATTATGAATTCCTAGTCATGTCCTTTGGATTGACTAATGCTCTCTATTACCTTCATGGATATGATGAACCAAGTATTCAAGGAATATTTGGATCATTTTGTGGTCGTCTTTATTGATGACATCCTCATATATTCAAAAAGCCGTGAAGATCATGAGGAACATAACAGGATCTAGTCGGGGTATGGAGTGATGGTTCTAGAAAGATGTTTTAGCGATCCTCACTATTTTTGTAAAATAGTGTTTGAATAATTATAATGAGGACTTATTTGAGTGTGTATATTGTCTAGAAGACAATATTTGTATTTAAACTCACACGTATGTGTTGTGCGTTTTTTTTTACGATAATTGTATTATTGAAGTTGTAGTTTGCTTTCTGTACCATGTATTTGGCGACTCAAAATGGGTGTTGTATACCTATTTTGGGGGCGTCACAACTCATTTCAGCAACTGTTCTGACAATACCATCTGGCTCGGAGGGATTTGTAAATCTCTGGTGATGCTTGGTGTGAGTTGGGATGTGTTCTCATGCAGCATGGGAAAGTCATAGTCTATGCCTCAAGATAACTCAAAGAATATGAGCGGAATTATCCTACTCATGACCTAGAGTTAGCAGATGTTGTCTTCGCACTTAAAATTTGGAGGCATTACTTGTATGGGGAAAAGGTGGAGATCTTTACGGATCATAAAAGCCTCAAATATTTCTTCACTCAAAAGGAACTCAACATGCGACAACAATATTGGCTTGAACTGTTGAAAGATTATGATCACACCATCAATACCATCACCGAAAAGCGAGCGTGGTAGTGGCGCATTGAGTAGAAGATCATATGCAAATCGAGTGCGATATTGTCAACATAAAGGCCCATTTTGTGTGACTTGCAAAGGATGGAGATAGAGTTAAAGACTCCAGGGACCCATGTGATGATGGCTAATATACAGAGTAGAACCAACTTTAATTGATAAAGTTAAAGGCACTTTCGAGCTCTGGACACTGGAGATGCATTATATGAGGAAGAAAGTGCAAGAAGGTGCTATCTTGGGAAGCAAGAATCGATGAAGAAGGAATACTTGAGTCAACTCCAGACTTTGTATTCCTAACGACCACGATTTAAAGTATAAAATCATGATGGGCGCGCACAACACAATCGTTTGTAATCCATCTCAGGAGTACCAAAATGTATCATGATATTAAATAATACATTTTGGTGGAAGCAATATGAAGAGAGAGATGGCGTTGTTTATCTCAAGGTGTCTAACTTGTCAACGAGTTAAAGCGGAGCATCAAGTACCAAAAGGTCCATTGCAACCACTATAAATTCCAGAGTGGAAGTGGGAGCACATTACCATGGATTTCATTCTGGGGTCTTCTAAGGTTTCTCAAGGTATAGATGCGATTTGGGTCATTATTGATAGATTGAACAAGTCTACTCATTTCTTACCGATACGAGAAACTTATACACTTGAACGTCTTGCTCGTATGTACATAAACGAGATTGTAAGACTACATGGTATGCCAGTATCCATAGTTTCTGATCGAGACCCAAGATTCACTTCACGATTTTGGGTTAGTTTGCAGAAAGCTATGGGCACAGATTTACGATTTAGCTCGGCATATCATCCTCAGACGGACGGACAGTCGGAGAGGACTATTCAAACTCTTGTAGATCTATTAAGACTATGTGTCATTGACTTCAAGGGAAGTTGGGATAAGTTCTTACCATTGGTGGAGTTTTCCTACAACAACAGTTATCAAGCAAGTATTGGCATGGCTCCATTTGAGGCGTTGTATGGAAGAAAGTGTCGTTCTCCAATTATCTTTGGGATGAGGTGGGAGAAACAACGTTATTGGGACCAGAGTTGGTACGTATGACTACAGAAAAGATTCAAACGATCCGCAACGTATAAAAACCTCACAAGATCGATAAAAAGAGTTATCTTGATCTTCATCGAAATGACGTGGAATTCGATATAGGAGAGATCATGTGTTGTCATTCGTGTTGCTCCATGGAAAGAGAGTTACGAGATTTGGAAAGAGAGCTCAATCCTCAATTCATCGGCCCATTTTAATCCTCGGTTGAGTAGGAATCTGTGGCCTATAGACTCACTTTACCGCTAAGTATGTCTCGTGTTGAACGTTTTTCACATATCCATGTTACGTAAATATGTGAAAGACCAACCACATAATTGAGTTAAACCCGGATGAAATAGCGGAAGATTTGGCGTATGAAGAGGTTCCCTGTTCAAATCTTGGATAAGAAGGAACATATTCTACGCTCGAGGTTATACCTCAAATCAAAGTTTTGTGGAGAAACCATGATGTTGAGGAAATGACTTGGGAGTTAGAATCTGAAATGAAATCAAGGTATCCTTACCTCTTCGACATACCAGGTACGTACCCTAATTTCGAGGGTGAAATTTCATAAGAAGGGGAGGTTGTAAGACCCAACGTTTGTGAATAAAGATGAATTTTCTATAAATATCATTTTTGAATATTATGGAATGAATTTGATATAATGTTATAGTTGTGGGTAATATTTATAAATTTTGCAAAGTCGCAAGTTGTTATATAATATTCGATTGGTGGGGAATATTCGTTTTAACAGGGAATATTAAATGCTATGGCACAATCATTGGTGCACCCCACAATTAATTATTGTCGGATTGAAAGCGACAAAAATACTTTATGAAAATAACTACGAAAGTTTTACAGTTAATCTGTTGAAACACCCGGTGTTAAAATTACATGTCTGGCGTGGTTATACGATGCACACAGTATTGATTATTGATGCTTATGTGATAAATCACTCGGTCTTGTTTTATTGGTATTATTAATGTAATAAAAGCAGAAAAGCTTTTTTTATAAAAAATGAATACTTTTATAAAGTTATTCGTTTTATTAGGCTAATAGTAAAATCTTTTTATATAAAAAATGTAATACTTTTTATAAAGTTATCTGCTTTATTAGACAATAATTAGAATATATTATATTTTATTATGCATAGTATTTGCATAGTAAAATCTTTTATAAAGTTATTCGTTTTATTATATTATAAATAGAATATATTATATTTTATTTAAAAGATTTTACTTTAAATATGGACCGTCGATTAAAGTAAATCAATCTCGGCCGTTCATGAGTTGAATTACTATCTGGATCCATTTTTCTATAAATAGAAAGCTCATTCCTTCATTATTTCTTACTTAATTCAATTGAAACTCTAGAGAGAGAAATTATAGAGAAGCTATAGAAAAGTATTTTGCTCCTTCCCTACTCTTATATTCGGTTTCTTTTTCACGGTAAGGGATATTATTTGTTATACTGTAAAGGGTATTATTTACATTGTATTCATGAAGAGAACTTACATTATTCCATTCTTTATTATTCTGCGGGAATAACCAAATGATCTGTGATTACCTATACTTGGTGACATTCTTCTAATATTCCGTCTTTATTATTACATTGGAACATCACTGCGACAAGCGTTTCTATGGACTGAATTAAAATCTTTATTATTATTACATTGGAATATCATATATGCGTGCGTTCACGTGGACTGGTTCCATCTTTATTATTATTCTCTTTGGATATCCATATACATGCGTTTATGCCGGGACTGGTTAAAATCTTTATTATTCTCATTGGAACATCACCGCTTGATGCGAATTTACTTTGACACGTTCCGATTACAATTAATCTGTTGGAATAACCTGTCTATACAAAGTACCGCATGCATAGTGATTTCTTTTGTTATTCCATTCGTTATTATACTCAGTTGGTTAAAGTTTTGACTTCTATACTCCATGAAATTAGTGGAATATCCTTGATATTTGTGCTTCATCCAGTATCTTTTCATGAAAATATTCTTCTGAGAATTCTTGAATTTTACTCCACAAAGCAGTATCATGTTAACAATTTGGACGTTATTGGTTCATGGATAAATTAATTCTTAAACTTGTTTTATTGAATTCTTATATCATTGTCATCATCCCCATGTTTATATTATGTTGAAAGTCATATGTGGCTTGTAGCGCATAGATGGACTTGGTATGATTATGACCAGGGATTATTCGGTGTAATCATGACCGTTATGTTACAAATGATGTGGGAAAAGTCCTCATTGGCCCGTAATGCATTGATGGATAGTTGTTGGCATGATCATGACCATTAATGAATACACAAATATCCTTGGTCCGTAGTGCATGGATAATTTGTGGTCGTGATACTAAAGAATATCATTGGCCGTAGTGCAGGGGTGATTCGATGATGTGGATTATTTATTAAGCTGAGTCTCAGCGATAAAAGTCATGAAAAACCTTTTAAATCATAGAAGATAGTAGATTTTATTCTTTACTTGACTCTTCTAATGGATTGCTTGTTCCGCTGCAGTTAAACTTGATGTTTGTTATATTTTATCAGTTTAACACTGTTGAAGGCTAATGATAATTTATTCTGCATTATCGTAGTCATAATATTTCTTACTGGGCTAGTTGAGCTCACCCTTTCTTTCACTGTTCTCTTCAAAAAATGAGAATATAGCTGGGACGAGTAGGGGAACGGAGTGATGGACCAGATGATAGTATTAGTAGTCCTCACTATTCTGTTAAATAGTGTGACAATAAATGTAATGAGGACTTATTCTGAGAGTGGATATTGTCTAGAAGACAGTATTTGTATTAAAACCCACAGCTCTCTTGTTGTATATTAAAGATTGTATTTGTATTCTGTACCATGTATTTGGCGACTCAGAATAGGTGATATATACCTATTTTGGGGGCGTCACACCTGAGGTGGTGTTTTATGGAAATAAATCACCGGGACGTTCTTGTTGTCTAACCAGGATACAAGCTAGGAAGATGTTGAAGAAGGGGTGTAAGGGTTATCTGTGTCATGTGGTGGATACCCAAAGAGTGGGAACATCATTGGAACAGGTAGCGGTAGTTCAAGAATTCACGAATGTGTTTCCGGAGGATTTACCTGGTATTCCGCCAGATAGGGATGTAGAATTCGTGATTGATTTGTTGCCGGGTACGGCACCAGTTTCAAAGGCACCATATAGGATGGCGCCAGTTGAGATGAAGGAGTTAATGGTTCAGTTACAGGAACTGTTAAATAGAAAGTACATTCAACCGAGTGTGTCTCCATGGGGAGCACCGGTATTATTTGTAAAGAAAAAGGACGGATTGTTACGACTTTGTATCTACTATCGAGAGTTGAACAAGTTAACGATTAAGAATAAATACACATGCCCGTGGATCGATGATCTATTTGATCGATTGAAAGGGGCAAAGTATTTTCTAAAATAGATTTACACACGGGTATCATCAACTGAAAGTGAGGAAGGAAGATATACCTAAGATTTGACGTTCGTAACTCTCGTTATGGGCATTACGAGTTTTTGGTTATAGCGTTTGGGTTGGCCAATGCGCCACCGCATTCATAGATATGATGAACAGAGTGTTCAAACAGTATTTGGACAAGTTCGTCGTAGTGTTCATTGATGATATTCTAGTCTATTCTAAGACGCCAGAAGATCATGCTGAACATCTAAGAATAGTGTTGGAAACATTACGGAGGGAGAAATTGTATGCGAAATTCACTAAGTGTGAATTTTGCCTCGAACGAGTGCAGTTTCTAGGACATGTTATAGACAAAGATGGCATATCCGTAGATCCAGCGAAGGTGGAAGCGGTGAATGAGTGGGAGCAACCGAAAATGCCAACCGAAGTTAGGAGTTTTCTAGGGTTAGCGGGATACTATAGAAGGTTCATTCAGGACTTTTCTAAATTAGCTACCCCGTTAACAAATCTAACAAGGAAGTCGGTGAAGTATGTATGGACAGAAAAGTGTGAGGATAGTTTTCAAGAACTAAAAAGGAGGTTGAGTGAGGCACCTGTATTATCTTTACCAGATGATACAGGGAATTTTGTAGTTTATAGCGATGCTTAGCATAGGGGACTAGGTTGTGTGCTTATGCAGCATGGCAAGGTCATCATTCAGATGTCACGTCACGCCGATTAAAGGATTATGAGAAGGTCTATCCTACTCATGACCTAGAATTGGCAGCTGTAGTGTTTGCTCTAAAAATATGGAGACATTATTTATATGGGGAAAAATGTGAGATATATACTTTTCATAAAAAGTCTCAAATATATCTTCACACCAAAGGAGTTGAATATGAGGCGGAAGAAGGTGGTTAGAGTTGATAAAAGATTATGATTGTGATATCTTATATCATCCGGGGAAGGCGAATGTAATGTAGCCCACGCCAATGCTAAGCCTCGGAAGGGTAGAGAAAAGCTATCAATGTTAGCGACTCAGAATGAGTTAATAACAGAGATGGCCAGGATGGAATTAGAAGTTAAGTTGCCAAGTGAAACAACAGATATGTTATTCTCAATAGAGACTCGACCAACGATAGTGGAATGGGTTAAGGAAGTACAGATAAGTACTGAAGAATGCGAGCGTGTGAAAAAGATAATGAAGGATGACGTAAAGACTAAGTATAACCTTGATAAAGAAGGTTTACTTTGTTTTGAAGGAAGAATTTGGGTTCCAAATAATTCTGAGTTGAAAGAAGAGATTATGTGTGAGGCCTATAGTTCGAGGTAATCGATACATCCTGGTAGTACTAAGATGTATCAAGACCTTCGTCAGAACTTTTGGTGGCCGAACATGAAGAGAGAGATTACAGAATACGTTAGTAAGTGCTTAACTTGTCAGAAAGTTAAGGCTGAACATCAAAGACCGAGTGGATTGATACAACCACTGGAGATTCCGGAGTGGAAATGGGAGCATATCACCATGGACTTTGTGGTGGGACTTCCAACAACGAGAAAGGGGTACGACGCTATTTGGGTAATAGTGGATCGGTTAACTAAATCGGCTCATTTTCTACCAATAGGAGTTAGGTATAACCTAGAGCAGTTAGCTAAGCTTTATGTTAAGGAAATCATTTCCAGACATGGAGTACCTGTTTCGATTGTGTCCGATCGTGATCCACGATTCACGTCGAACTTTTGGAGGAGTTTGCAAGAGCAATTGGGAACGCATTTGAGATTGAGTACGGCATATCATCCACAGACGGATGGACAAAGTGAACAAATGATTCAAACGCTAGAAGATATGTTAAGATCTTGCGTTATGGATTTCAAAGGGAGTTGGGACGAGCATCTACCTTTGGTAGAATTCGCTTACAACAATAGTTTTCACGCTAGTATAGGCATGCCGCCTTACAAAGCATTGTATGGAAGGAAGTGCAGAACACCACTTTGTTGGGATGAAGTAGGTGAACGTCGAATGTTAGGACCTAAGATGGTACAACAAACGGTAGACATGGTAAAGCTGATAAGAGCTCGATTAGTAGCGGCTCATGATAGACAACGGAAGTATGCAGATCCTCATCGAGAGAAGAGGGAGTTTGAAGTAGGTTCATATGTTTTTCTAAAAGTATCGCCTTGGAAAGGGAAGATATGTTTTGGAAAGAAAGGGAAGTTAAGTCCAAGATTTATAGGACCTTTTGAGATTTTAAGAAGGATAGGGGAGGTAGCTTATGAAGTAGCTTTACCTCCAGAAATGGAAAGAATACACAATGTGTTTCACGTGTCTGTGTTGCGTCCTTATAAACCGGACTACAAACACGTAATAGAGTATGAATCTATTCATGTAGAAAAAGTCTTGAGAAATAAAGTAATACCTTCAGTAAAGGTAATTTGTAGTAACCACGATGCTGAAGAAGCAACGTGGGAGCTTGAAAGTAAAATGAAGGAAAAGTTTCCTCATTTGTTTATGTAAGAATAGCGAAATTCTGGGGACAAAATCCTTATAAGGAGGGAAGAATGTAACGCCCGAGAATTTTGAATTTTGAATGAATTAAATTTTTATTTGATTATGTGGATTAAATGAAGTTAATTGAGTTATTATGTGAGTAAGATGTTCGAAGGTCATTCTATGACCTAGAATATGCGGATGTGGTTAGTATTCTGGCTTTGTGTTAGAATTAATTATTGTGAATTATCAAGACGAAAACGAAGGTTTTCCGAGAATGTTTGAGTAAAAACACTATTCATCCAATTTCGTTCGGAGCTAGGGTTTGAGATTCTAAGAAACGCGTAATGATAGAATACGAAGATAGTATGGAATATTCAATAATAATTCTGTTATGGCAAACGAAGTTTTCGCTTGCGAACGTAAAACCTAAGGGTTTGTGAAAGAGATTTCTGAAAGGGAAATGCAATGCGTATAGTCGCTTCGAATATTATACGTATGAAATACGAGTACGGTATGAAGAATAGTAAGACGTATAATATGAATACCGTATGAGTATTAGACGAAGAGATTTCATGAGTAATACGCGTAGAATACAAGTCGTATTAATGGAGTATGAGCTAAAGGTTGGTATAAATTAATTGGACTTAAACCAATAACAAGCCCAATGAATTATATGAGAAAGCCCAAGTTAAAGCCCAACGTTTATTAAAGTCAAGCCCAATCCAAAGAATTAAACTGTGGGTCGAACCGGTGGGTCATGGGATGGGTAAAACCCATGGGGCAACCCATGGGGCGATCCACAAGAGAGTGGGTCGGCCACTTGGTGGCCAAGCAAAGTGACAACTTGCTCACCAAGTACTTTACTTGGTGGCAAATTTGACAAAGGAGGTGGAATAGTAAGGAGGTGGGAGTTAGACATTTTTGCCCTCACTTTGGTTTTCTATATATACAAAGCTAGAGTTGGCATTTTATGGTTTTACAAAGCTTGTCCAAAGATATAGAGAGAGAGAGAGAAAGAACTAGAATCATATAATCCTTCTACTTCTAAGCAAACCAATAGGCGTTTATCAAGAACGTGAATTACTTCAAAGGTAAATTCTTATAAACCGTAATCTTCATCTTTTTCGATTTCTTTCTCGTAGAAGAATCGTAGATTGGTGGAGCATGTTTATTGAGGAGATATAAGGATGCCTATTAATGGCCAAATCATTGGTAGGTCATGACCAAATAGAAATCGCAAGTGTTTACGTGAGTTAAAAACCATAAACGTCTTGAACATTAACTTAGTTATTAATGAACGTTTTGAAAACCGTTATAGCTAAAGAATGTGCCTATTGTTTGGTTAGGATGACTATGATGAATCAATGGAGTTTTCCATTTGATTTGGCTTATAGAACACGAGTAATGAAGTTATGGCGAATTTTGCGAAAATAGACGTTAAACGTCGAAAACGTAAAAAGCCCGGATTAAAGGTCAAAAGTCGCCGTGTGACTTGAAAACATTGGTTTCCAATGTCAACACGTGAGATAAGGTAATTAAGAGTCGTTGGCGAAAGAATCGTCGCATTCCGACTTATAACGAAGAAAAAAACGAGTATTGAACAGACGAAAACGTTAAACGAACGCTTAAAAATGAACTTAAAGGTGAATTCCGAGTTAACGGATTCGAAAATATGAAATTCTTATATGAACACGTAAAGGATACGATTTGTGACCTGTAGACTTTCGAATGGGTCAATTCGGATGTAAAACGAACAAATTAGGAAGCCGGGAGTTTCGTTAGGAAACCAAACTATTTTGGCCAATCGGTGCATTTCGCTCGACGCCGCAAATAAACCGAAAACCAAATAAAGTGGTGGTAGCCAAGATCGATTTCGACCAGTACCGCTAACTTCGTCAGCAAAGGTGCCACTAGAATACTAGGGATGTTATGTCATAATGGTAGGTAGTAGAAAAAGGTTGACCAAATTAGGTTTTGTTCCATTTTGAATGTAGACCTAAAGTAAGACGTTAAAGGTACTTAAAGTACATAATAAGACTTATCTTAAATCGCTTATAAGGTGTTAATATAAGAAGATCTGGTAAGGTTTAATAGAAATTAAACAAATAACACGAAGACGGAATAAGTAAACCGTGAATGACGTTCAATATTGGTATTTAACCAATAATGATCGAATGTTGAATAATGACGTAAGAACGTTAATGAGACGTAACAAAGTATAGGAAGTCGAATCGACTTTAGTAACTAAGTTAATACAAATAAGACATAGAAGAGAAAGAAGTGGGTTAAAACCGTAAAGTTAGTTTGTTTGATAACTAATTGCAGTGTGCTATGTGGATGTATCATGTAGATTCTGTAAAGACTGAGAATAGTTGAATTGTTTATTCGAAGATGCTTGAAGGCAAGTCTTTCTTAAACGCTTGTCTAACCTTTGAGTTAGCCAGGTTTTTACGTGATGCATGTTATACAATGCATGAATGATTTTAAAAAAAGAGTCGATGTCTGTTTTTACTCGGCTAGACTAATACTGAAGAGTTGATGGATTTGTTTACAAGTCTTTCGATATAGATCTGTTAACGCTATCCTATGCCAAGTATTTGGTACGGATGAGAAGGTAAGTTTGTCTATGTACAAACAAAAGTATTTTTTATCGATTATTCGATGGGCACGCGAGGTTGCCAAATGTTGAACGTAAATACGTTTAACGTAAGAGTGTTGATCAACATTGAGTACAATAGGTCGATCACCTAGAAGTGCTCGTAAGTAAAGGCGAATGGATGGCCTTAGTCTTGGGATATCCTTTTCAAGTATGAAAACGAAAAGAGTATGTTCATGGTCTATTGACCGGTTCATCATTCCTAAGCTATTCTATATACTTTGGAATTGTTGTATGATATGAGAAGTACTAGTCAAATGTTTCGTAGTGCTTCATAGACAATTGTTCAAATATGGAAATTAAAGCATGAAAATGTTATTGTGATATTCATATGATTCTTTGTTAAGACTTCCTGAGCTAGTTATGCTCATTCTTTGCTTGAACCATATGTTTGTAGCTAAAGCCGAAAGAACTGAGAGTTCTAAGACAGATAAAGGCAAGCCTAAGATGGACAATTAATCGTCCTGTAATAGACTAGTGTATTTGTATGTAATATACTCATGAAGAACAACGAATGTATTGGGTTAATGAACCTGTGAAAGGATTTATTACAAATGTAATATAAAGATAGTAATTACACTCATTTTGTTGTTATCTCAATGGAATGATTGTATGGATTGTAGTATCGTGGAGCACCATCTGTCGGGTTGGAAGATACCCGAATTTGGGAGCGTCACATTGCTAGTTGGCTACACGAACCAGAGGCCTCAAATAAAATTAAACTAGAAAACCTGTTCTTGAACTGACAAGACTAAAAGACATAATACATGAAGGGCAATTAGTAATTTAAAATTTACAGAGGTATAATCACATTAAATTCCTAAAACTGGCACGTTGAGACCACAAGAACGGAAAGTAAAAAAAATTGAATTTACTAAAGAGAACTGTTTGTGAATTGGATCTGAATTTTCTTGATTTGGCCGTGAATTTGGAGTCTCTAATTTGGGTTAAAACCACTAGTTTTAGATATCTGTAAAATGATGGTGCCTTTTTCTTTGTTGGTGGATGACGGCCGATCATCGGAGGGAGACGGAGCGTGGATGAGGAGGGTGGAGGAGTAGGAGCGTGGATGTTGTTCTGTTCTTGTAATTAGTATGCAGTTGTTCTAGATGAAGAGAGAGAGAAGAAATCATGGGAATAACTAATCCTTAAATTAAAGAATCTTTAATTGCACTAATATTGTAAATAAATATGAAATTGTATTAATTGTGTAAATATTTTATGAGTACACTATTGTTGTAATTATTTTCAAAAATATAATAGAATATGTAATTAACCCCCTTTATAATTGGTTTGTTTTTCTCCCGTCATTTTTGACAAAAAAAAAATGTAAATCAAGGCGGGTGTATGAAATAGCCAAACACAGAATTTAATCAACCAATCTAACTATACCACATTATTTGAGACACAATTTGCGACAAAATTTAATACCAACATTACTTTATCTTATTACGAGTAAAATTTCATATCAAAACATATGATAAGAAAATTAATAAACTTACGTCGAAATATAATAAGTATTTTCACATTATTTCTTTAGCATGAATACATAATTACTTAACTTAGGATATGTCATTGCAAATCTATTATATATACTAAATCAGAGTACATGACACAATAAATTGACATATGTCATTCTACAAAATTGACACATGTCCATCTTAATTAATGCTTCTTATTGCCCTTGACAAAAATACCCTTGAAAATTACTTTGATATATATACTGATAACCTTATTTTATGGATATTATCAACAGCCACGTTATTTTAGGATCCATTAATTAGATAACTCTTTTAGGTAACAACCAGATTGAATCAGTTTAAACACGATAGGGCCAAATTGCTTTTTATGAAAAATTAGTTTTAATTATTTGAAAAGTAAATTTCCTTTAATATTAGACTTTTATTTATTTTACCTACTTTTCATAGTTCCATGCAATTAAAAATTATTTCCATATTCATTTTAAAACTTCAATCTATTAGCTTCCAAAAAAATTTCCAATTATTTGAACCACGCTAATTGATTCTAAAGATATGAAAATTTATTTGCTTAACCAATTTATGGAAAACTCAATCAATTTAAAATTCATGTGAATATTTATTTTTATCTTTAAACTAATAATTTTGTAATAACTGATATTTTTTAAAATAGTTCAAGAAATCAACTATTACATTATCAAATTAATTTACATGAATTGAAATTGTAATTTTCACTAATTGATTAGTAAAAGAATCTAAACTGGGTTTTTTTTATGGGATACTAGAAGTATAATTAATTTTTCCATGAAACTTAAAATTGGTTTAATTATTTTATTAAAATGGAATGAACAATTTACGTGAGTTCATATAAGACTGTGCTGATTTGGTAAGATTTTATATTTGACATCTATCCTTCTACAAATTCAACACATGTCCATCATAATTAATGCTCCTAACTAACCTTGACAAAAATACCCTTGACAAACCACCGCTTCTAAAAAAACAATTATATCCTATCATTTTTTAAATTATGGATAAATAATAACAATAGAATTTAATCTATTCAACAACTAATCAGCAAAATTTTATATGGATAAAACTTTCTATTTGAATTAGAGTTTAAAATAATGTTAATGATCACTTGACCTAATCCTCCATGCATATATATCAATGCATATCAATACCTTATATATAAATGCAGAATTAGAGTTTGAAATAATATTAACGATCACTTGACCTAATCCTCCATGCATATATATCAATGCATATCAATACCTTATATATAAATGCATTTCAACAAATCCTTTAAATTGCATAATTGGTGAGTCAACTCACTCAGTTTAAAATCAATTAGAGTTAACTCGCTCAATTTGATCAGATCAATCGTTTGCTCTTCCTCTTCTGTTTCGCTTCCTCTTCTGCTTTATTTATCGAGTTTGGTCCAATATCAATTAAACGACTGTTGGGTCATGATATTTCCTCTCTTTGGGCTGGGTAAAGTGGGCTTACTCATTTAATTAATCTATTGGGCCTTTATTATTGAATCGTGTGAAAGTCATTTGGGCCCGATCACCATATTATTTTCATTTTAACCTATAAGGCAAGAATTGATTCGATGGATCGACCCATTAGACATTTTAATATCTATTGCTTTGACTTGCAATGATGAAAAGCATGACGATTGACCAAAACTCACCATGCATTAATGTGGATGGGATCATAGCCAAATACAGTGAAAACAATGTCCAAAAGCGTTGGATAGACTATATGCGATCGACGTAACCCATCGGATCGAAATGTGTCGGATGGTAGCGGGTGTACAATAATCCGAGCAAAGAGAGTATAACCTAGCAAGGAAGTCTTCACAAAGAGGTACGTTCTCATACACTTTCATATTCATATTCTCACATACACACAACAGGGAATGATGATCTCTCTCTAGACACTAGACATTACATTCCTCCATTGTTAACCTTGTGAACACGTATACTGACTCTCACGCCTGAGCTATCCCCCGACAGAACAGCCGTCAAGCTTATGGTGTTTATCGTGTTTACTGTGCAGGATCAAGGCGTCTTACGTGATTGGGACGTGGTAGAAGATCTTGGCGTTAACATTGGAGCTAGAAGGAGGGCTTTTAGTTCTAGTATCGTTGAAATTTTCAATCACAATTGTTTAACCTACTTCAGAAGATGATGAGGAGTAGAGATGGTATGCGGAAGAAAGGGGCTACTATGGTATTATAGCTAGTCAACGCCTCGTGTTTGATAAAGGATCGTCTGCAGGTCCTTCTAAAAGTGCTCACGAGAGCATGACCTCTAAGCATAATTCGGGAGATCTCCGTCCAAGATCCATGGTGGGGCAGGATAAAGATTGGTTTTGGTCTGCGGATAAGGGCGTGATCATGGTCAAGGCAAAGCAAGGCTCACCACCAAGACTTATCGTAGAAGTGGTCGGGAAGATAGAGCCGCCAAGTTGGCGAATATGGCGGATGAAGCAGATAAAGCCTTGGAGGTTCTGTTGAAGCAGAGAGAAGATATAGCCGAACAGATGCTTCGGGTGGCGGAATTAAGGGACGAAGCATCTAGCCATGTTCAGTCCGAAAGGCAGAGTGGGCATAAGGAGATGCCACGACGAAAGGGTAAGAAGCTGGAGTATTCTGCGCATGTTTCTAGGGATCGTTCTCACAATAGGAGAAGATCGAGGAGCAGAACTCTCGTGGCCCCGAAGAAGGCACTGATGGTCATTGGTTCTCAGCATCGAGACAACGACAGACGAAGAAGCAGGTCGAGGGAGATCGTGCCAGAAACCAAAACAAGGGAGTATCAGCGTGACCATTCTCATCATAAGGACAGAAGTGCACGCCGGAGTAGATCAAGAAGCCCTACAAGGGCAATGGGACCGACAGGAGGAGGTCAATCCACTCAGAGACAGAATGTCGTTCATGAGAAAGAGGTTTCCTCGCAGCCCGAAGGTGTTGATTTTCTAGTAAAGGAGTTAAAAGAGCTCCGAAAGCAGCTAGCTGAGGTCCAACAGGTGAAGGACACTCCGGGAAAGAAGGCGTCTCCTTTTTCCTCAGATATTCTCAAGGAGAAGGCAGATATCACCAAAAAATTGCCTCGCATGGAAAGTTACGATGGGTCCGGGGATCCTTATGACCATAGCCAGGCGTTCGACCGGTTAATGGACTATTATGATTTCACTGATTCTGCCAAGTGCCACACTTTTGTTACGACGCTGAGAAAAGATGCAAGGCAGTGGATGGGAACTTTGCCGTCAGATTCGATATCCTCTTGGACCGAGCTTTGTGATAAGTTCCATGCCCGTTTTGGGAGTAACCGAAGAAGAGGAAAGCCTACGGGTTCTCTGGCACAGATCCGGCAGTTTACCAGCGAATCTTTGGGCCAGTATGTAAAGAGGTTCAGAGAAGCAGTCGGTCAGGTGTCCGACCTCAATGACCTCCAGGCTGTAGGTTTGTTCCAGAATGGGCTGGATCTGGTAAAGTCCGAGAAGTTGGTGAAGAAGTTGATGTTCCACCATCCGAAGAGCTTGGCCGAAGCCTTTGACAAGGCAGAAGGCTATATTGTTGTGGAAGAAGCTATGAACAGCCTGAAGCATCCTTCTTCGGACCAGTTGAAGGAGATAGTAGTTCCCAAGTCCGAAGTTGATCAAAGGAGAACGGGGGGTATAATGATAGGCCAGAGGGCAGTTCGAAGAAGAACACAGAACTCTGGCGGCAAGGAAGCGATCGTCCCCTATTTCAAATTTCAAAGGTAAATAAGGTCTACACCAAACTGAACACAGATAGATCAGTGATCTTAGATCATATCAGAAACCAGCCTTTCTTCGAGCCACCTCGTGATAATTATAGAACGGGACAGGGTAACTCTCGTAAGTATTGTGGCTATCATCAAGCCGCGAGCCATGACACTAACGAGTGTTGCAATTTAAAAGATTTCGTGGAGAAGAAGATTAAAGATGGCTTGTTGGTGCAGTATGTGGCCGTGAACGACCAACGTGATCAGCAGAATATCAACCGTACTGTTCAGACGGTTCAAATGGCTCCATCCATCCAAAATGCTCCAAAGATCTGTGCCAAGGCATGTCATCGATGTAATAACCGGGTGGATCTCAGAGGGAAGTTGATAGGGAAGAAGAGAAGGGCTTACCTGGATTCGGTCATGTCTGTGACAGATGCTCCCCTGAAGATTGACAGACCATTCCCAGGAACCGTCATATCATTTACGGACGCAGATTATCCTTCGGAGCCCATCGAGCCACACGAGGGAGCCTTGGTGATCCACAAATAAGTGGGCTCGGTGGGACGTGAAACGCATGATGATAGACAATGGGTCTTCGGTGGATATTTTATATGCCCATGCCTATCAGAGGATGCATCTTGATGAGCAGAAAATGGAGGTCGGGTAGGAGGCTCCTTTATATGGCTTCAGCAACGATCCGGTCAAAGTTGCAGGCACTATTGAACTCCCGGTTATCTTCGGCACAGCACCTCAGCAAGTAGAAATAATGTGTAAATTCTATGTTGTGCATGTGGACTCGGCTTATAACGCTATACTGGGGAGACCTACCTTGACTGCTCTCCAAGCTGTGACCTTCATCCCTCATTTCAAAATCAAGTTCCCCACGGCGCATGGAGTAGGAGAGGTGGCGGGGGACTTAGATCTGGCCCAAAGATGTTATCGAAATGCTGTTATTTCCTCCGGAGTGGGGGTCAGCAAGCAAAAACAGACGATGGAGATTGAGATCGAGCCCTTCACCGAGAATAGTTCGGAATTGTTGGTGATCCCTACAGGTGGGACGGAGGAGATCGAGTTGATCATCGGGAAACCGGACAAGACAGTGAAGATCGGTTCGGGTCTACCAGAACCTCTTCGGACAAACCTTATGGAACTCCTACGCTGCTATGCGGATATTTTTGCATGGGAACCACAGGATATGCCCGGAGTTAGCTGAAAAATAGCTGAACATAGATTGAATGTAGATCCCTCGAAGAAGCCAGTTCGGCAGAAAAGGCGGATCTTTGTGCCAGAGCGACAGAAGATCATTGATGAAGAGATCGCAAAGCTGTTAGCTGCTGACTTCATCTATGAAATTGATTATCCCGAGTGGATGGCGAATGTGGTGTTGGTGCAGAAGCAGAACGGAAAATGGCGGGTTTGCATCGACTACACCGATCTCAATAAAGCTTGTTCGAAGGACTTTTACCCTCTGCCCCATATCGATCAGCTTATCGATGCCACTTCAGGGTATGCATTACTAAGCTTTATGGATGCTTTTTCAGGTTATCATCAAATATCCATGTGCAAAGAGGACATTCCAAAGACAGCGTTCATTACACACCGTTCGGTGTACGCCTACAAGAAGATGACTTTTGGCCTTATAAACGCGGGAGCCACCTACCAAAGAATGATGAACTTCATCTTCGACAGGCAGCTAGGGAGGAACATGGAGGTATATGTAGACGATATGATTGTGAAGAGCATGCAGGTTCAGAATCATTTGGACGATCTAGAGGAATGCTTTCAGACTATCCGTCATCGTCAACTGAGACTCAATCCGGCCAAATGTACTTTCGGCCTCGGTGCAGGAAAGTTTTTGGGATATCTGGTCAGTCAGAGGGGCATCGAGGCCAATCCGGAGAAGATCCAGGCCATTCTTGATATAAAGACTCCTCAATTATTCAAAGACGTCCAACGTCTGACTGGTAGGATTGCAGCTTTAAGGAGGTTCGTCGCCAAATCTACGGAGAGATGCCTTCCTTTCTTTGACACATTGAAAGGGCCGAAGAATGCGAAGACGTTTTAGTGGACTTCGGAATGTGAAGACGCATTCCAAGGCATAAAGGCATATCTTTCTTCTGCTCCTTTATTGGTGAAGCCTGCCCCAGCAGAGACTTTATATCTATACCTTGCAGCAAGTTCGTTGGCAGTCGGAGCAGTGCTGGTTCGGGAGGTCAACGGAAAGTAACATCCGGTCTATTATGTCAGTCACGTCTTACGAGATGCTGAAACCAGGTACCCGAATATTGAGAAATTTTCCTTTGCTTTAATAATTGCTAGTAGAAAGCTTCGGTAATATTTTCAAGGTAGACTCCTGGTCGTCTACACAGATCAACCATTGAAGAAGGTGATGGGCAAGCCAGAAGTTTCAGGGAGACTAGCAGCATGGACTATGGAGCTGTCCCAATTTTTCATCGAATACCATCCCCGAACCGCTATCAAGGGTCAGGCGTTAGCCGATTTTATGGTGGAATGCTCATTTACCGAAGCAGATGTCGAGTTTTCGAGGGTTGAATCGTCGGCCGAAAGCGATTCTGATTCTTCAAGAGTTCGAGTGCTTGGACATTATATGCAGATGGATCCTCTACAGTAACTGTTAGTGGGGCAGGAATTATCTTGACGAGTCCAGAGGGGTTCAAAGTTCAAATGAGAGCCATCGATTGGGTTTAATCGACGAAACAACGGGCCGAAAATTACAAAGAAGTGTTAGCAGGTGTTCGATTGGCAAAGAGTCTAGAAGTCCGGAAGCTGATCATTTACAGTGACTCTCAGTTGGTCGTCAAACAGTTGTCGGGAGATTATGAAGCTCGTGGGACCCGGATGATCAAGTATCTGGCGGAATTAAAAGACTGACTTCAGTATTTTGCTTCATACGAGTTTCAGGGCATAGAGCGTAGCGACAATTCTATTGCCGATGCACTATCGAAGCTGGCCACTACGGATGCAGATGTTTTCAATGGATCGATTTACTTTGAAGTTTTATAGCAGCCGAGTGTTCAGCATGAAGCGGTGATGTGTATCGAGCGATCTAACTGCTGGATGACTCCCTACATCGAATATTTGGCAGATGGCGTCCTTCCTTCGGATCAGATGTTGGCAAAGAAGATCAAGTACAAGAGTGCCAATTTTGTTCTTATTGATGGGGATCTTTATCAATTGGCCTTTTCCTCACCATTGCTGAAGTGCCTGGTCCCATCTGAGGCGGAGTATGCTCTTCGGGAATTTCACGAGGGTATTTGCGGTGATCATATGGCTGCCAAGTCTTTGGCTTATAAAGTACTTCGGCAAGGATACTATTGGCCTACAATTTTCAAGGAAGCTACAGAGTATGTCAAGAGATGTGAAAAATGCCAGCTCAACAGTCCGATCCCACATCAGCCACCGGAAGAGCTATATTCGATTTTATCTCCTATACCCTTCGCTGTCTGGGGGGTAGATATATTGGGTCCGTTGCCTAAAGCTAAAGGTCAGGTCAGCTTCATCATAGTTGCTATTGATTACATGACCAAATGGGTAGAGGCGAAGCCACTTCGATTAATAACGGAACAAGAGTGTTTGAAATTCATAAAAGAGTCCGTAGTGTTTCGCTTTGGAATTCCTAGAGTGGTGATATCGGACAACGGACGTCAGTTCGTAGGATCCAAATTTGAAGGATTTTTAAAGGAGTGAGGATTCAAAGATAAGAAGACTTCTGGGGCTCACCCACAGTTAAATGGGCAAGTTGAGGTGACCAACAGGACGCTACTGAACGGGATCAAGCGTAGACTGGATGAAGCTAAAGGAAGATGGGCAGAAGAGCTGCTCAGCGTGCTGTGGGCTTACCAGACTACGCCGAGGACAACCACAGGGGATTCACCTTTTTTCTACCGCCCTCTGATGCGATGCCTTGGTCCCAGTCAAAATTGGATCTCCAAGTCTTCGGGTCAGTCAATTCAAAGAGATCTATAATGACGAAGGACTGAAGGCCAATTTGGATCTGCTAGAAGAAGTCAGAGAAGTGGCTTTACTCAAATTGGCTGCTTATCAAGGAAGTGTAGCTAAACATTACAAAAAAGGAGTCAAACTTCGCAGATTCGAAGTGGGGGACTTCATCCTCAGAGAAGTCGAAGCCTCTACGCCTCAAAACACGGGAAAGTTAATGCCAAACTAGGAAGGGCCGTATGAAGTAATCGAAGTATCAAAGCCGGGCACTTATCGGTTAAAGGCATTAGATGGTTCCGAGATCAAGAACACTTGGCATGCTGGCAGGCTTCGGAAATACTTTCAATAGAGATCAAGTCAATTTATCGGAAGTCTGTATGTGATTGTCCATTATCAATAAAAAGTCACTTTTTCACTATTGATCCTGGTCCTATTTGTCCTAAGGTCACAATGGTGTAAGGAGGTATGGTAGGACTCGCTGGCCATTCGATGGCAGACCATTTGTTGTTCTACCCCGAGTGGTAGACAAAGGTCTTTATGATCCTATATTGATTTTACCAAGGGTGGTAAGTCAATGGCCACTATTGATCCTGGTCCTATTTGTCCTAAGGTCACAATGGTGTAAGGAGGTATGGTAGGACTCGTTGGCCATTCGATGGCAGCCCATTTGTTGTTCTACCCCGAGTGGTAGACAAAGGTCCTTATAATCCTATATTGATTTTACCAAGGGTGGTAAGTCAATGGCCACTATTGATCCTGGTCCTATTTGTCCTAAGGTCACAATGGTGTAAGGAGGTATGGTAGGACTCGCTGGCCATTCGATGGCAGCCCATTTGTTGTTCTACCCCGAGTGGTAGACAAAGGTCCTTATGATCCTATATTGATTTTACCAAGGGTGGTAAGTCAATGGTCACTATTGATTCTGGTCCTATTTGTCCTAAGGTCACAATGGTGTAAGGAGGTATGGTAGGACTCGCTGGCCATTCGATGGCAGCCCATTTGTTGTTCTACCCCGAGTGGTAGACAAAGGTCCTTATGATCCTATATTGACTTTACCAAGGGTGGTAAGTCAATGGTCACTGTTGATCCTAATCCTGTTCGTCCTAAGATCACAATGGTGCAAGGAGGATCAACCGAATTCACCTCACACATGACCGCTTTCACACTTCGGAACCGATGAGTATATATTACTTTATTTTATTTAAGTGTTGAGTTCAGTCCATTCAATCCAGTTAAGTTAAATTCTGTCCATAAAATTTAATTCACTTCATTTCATAAATTAACCGTTATATGCCTTAGCTGATTCACTATTTGGGTTCGGTTCATTGATACCGAATTATTGACGAGAAACTAACCAAAGCAGAGTGCACAATCAAGAAAATTTAAAATTCATCAATAAAATAGAACATTCATTCATTTAATTCGTTCATAGACTAACTACGCCAATATAGATACAATGTCAAAATCCATGCATGAAGTCTCAAAAACAATCCCAAAAAACATAAACAGTTTAAATAGTTAAATTTTTACATAGTTAGAACAAAAGCAAGAGGGACATTCAGGCACCACCTTCGTCCTCGGAGTTAAGAAGGGCCGGATCCAGCTGAGCGGCAGATAGCTTTTCTTTACCTCGCTCTCGGCAGTCTTCATACCCCTCTGAATAGACCTTCATGATGTCGGCATTAAGCTCATCCGAATCCATGTATTCTGTTTGAATCTGCTTTCGCAGCTCTTCGGTCAGAAGAGGACCCCGTCCCTCAAGCTCCTTTATTTTGTGACGAAGTTTATGGCACTTAGCCTTATGTCTTCGTTCTTAAATCTGAGCCTTCGCTTTGAGCCTCATGAAATTTGAATCGCCAAGCTTCGGTTGGCAGAAGAAAACTCCTCATTTTTGGCCTTCAGGAGTAGGTTTTCTTCAACTAGGCCGGCGTTCATGTCAGTTAAAACTTGTTGACCGGCTTCGGACGCAGCCAGCCCATCCCTTGTGGCCCTTAGCTCGTCGTCAGACGTCTTCAAGTCCATCCTAGCCCGATCTAAGTCTCTTTGAAGGCCGTCGATGGTATGAAGAGCGTCTTCGCGACCGGCCCTTTCTCAAGCTAGGGTCGATCTCAGCATGTTGATCTCCTGTCTCATGAAATCTTCCTCGGCCTCCCCATTTATGTGCCTCGGACGCAAACGTCTCGAAGACAGCATTGGCCTGCATATGTTCAATAATGTTCAAATCAGTGTTCAGATATCTAAACAAGAACAGAGAAATAGAAAATAAAGAAACTGTTATTTACCTTAGCCAGATAGCTCATCCCCTCGTCAAGCAGATTTCCATCCGTATGGTCACTGAACCGATGGTCATCCACATTCCGGACGAAAGTTCCGAAAAGATCGAATGGGAAATTTGCATTGAATCTAGGCCATAGAGTCGGGGATCCCATAGCCTCAGCATGATAACCCTGACCTGAAGGACCGGGTCATTCGGGGGAAGGTCTCTGATCTTCGAGAGAAGGGCCGGGTGCTTTCGGGAGGTGGGGTCCGCGTGTACTGATCTCTGGGAGGGAGATTTATTTGGAATGGGTTCTCGAGGAGATCTGGCGAGGCGAACTTGGATGGTTGCATCGGTGTACGCTTCTCTTCCCAGGACAAATAAGGAACAATTTAAATCCGCTCACCTTCTTGACAATTTGTATTTCTCTGGTGACACGAAGGGTAGGATGATCGAGGACTGAGGCACCCTGAGTTCTTCGGCGGTCAGGGGGGTTATCTTGGTTTTTAGTTTTTTGGTCCGGAGGATACTTCTTCGATCAAGACGATCAAGCAAGCCTCCTCGTCGAGGGATTGATGTGGTGGTTGGCTCAGTTTCTGGGATGGCTTCAGAAGGGTTGGGAAGAGGTGTTGATCTGGGTTTTCTAGTGGCCCTCCTCTTCTGACGAGGACGAAGGGTCTCTTCCGGTACATGAACCTCATCAGCTTCTGGTTCTTCTGTTTGGAATTCATCGGTATGTATTTCAGGGGTTGGCTCAGCTTCGGGGGTAGCCTCTGTTGGTAGACTCTAAACAACTTCCGAAGACTTCCCCGACAAAAAATCTTCAAACTCCTTTATTTCTAAGGAGCTCGGTCTGATCAAAGATACTGCATAAAACAAACAGTCCTATGTTAGATTCCTCCTCATAAAAGCATTTTCAAGAAATTTATATTTAAAATAGACCGATACTTACATTTATGGTCATATAACCATGCCTGCTTCGAGAGGAGTCCATACTTCCACTCCTCCTTAGGGAAATTGTCGAAGAGTTCCATCATTTCAACTTCTCGTTAAATGAAATGTCTCTCTCGAAGTCGTGAGAGATCTTCTCGTCAGTGGCCCAGTTCGGTAAAGAAGAAATTTCGGGACCTTTGACGTAGAACCACTTCTCGTGCCATCCCCTATTGCTCGAAGGAGTGTTCACCAACGAACGTCTCTCGAACTTTTCTCCCGACTTCGGAGAGTGTTTGCTGAGGGCTTTGAACCCTTTCTCTCTGGATTGGACGATCTTATACACCGTAAAGAAGAAGTCGAGAGAAGGCTCAACGCCCAACTCATAGCAGAAGGCAACAAAGGCCAAAATGTGAATGTAAGAATTTGGTACCAATTGGGCAAACCCCACGCCCAGGAACCCCAGTATAGTCACTATGAAGACGTGCAGAGGAAAACGGACCCCCTTCTCAAGCAGGGTCACAGGGACGGCTGTCCAACCCTCTAACCGTTGATACATTTTCTCACCAGATCTGGGAGCCCTAGCCGCGTGGGTATCCGGAATGTGGTACCGGGATCGAATCCTCTGTAACTCAGCCTCAGTCACGATAGAGGGAGTATTGGCATGGGAGAAGCGATCCATATCCTTGTAGTATTCAGAGGGAGTTTTGGGGGGTTTTTGTAGGAGGGTTCTTGTCGGTTTTCGACCCCTTGGGATTCAAGGTCGAAGTCCCTTCGCGAAGGTTAGGGTTTGGTGGAGCGACGGTGATCGGTGTTACCAGTATGGGTGAACCTTGTTCAGAGTCTTGGGAAGCCATCTTTGACGGTTTGCAGAGGAAGAAAGAGAGTTCAGAGGAGCAAAAAATTCAAAAGGCGCTCGAATTTCAAATGGGCAGGTAAAACTGTCAAATTTGGTAAAGTTATCTTTATCTGGAAGCAGTTTACCACGGTGTTCAAGGCCGGCACATTAAATGTTAGTAATGATTTAGAATTTGAATGGGAAGCGTCCGGTTGCGGGTCCAGATATTTAATAGACAGGGCCTTTCTGATTTGGGCCTCCGTTTTTCTCTCATTTCATCTCGTGAACAGCAACTGGGTACACTTCAAATATTTCTTACTATGGACCTTTAGTAAATTATCATGGACCATTTATAGTTTTCTATTAAACATTATGTTCAACAAAAAACTAGGGGGAAATGTTGGGTCATGATATTTCCTCTCTTTGGGCCGGGTAAAATGGGCTTACTCATTTAATTAATCTATTGGGCCTTTATTATTGAACTGTGAAAGTCACTGGGCCCAGTCACCATATTATTTTTTTATTTTTAACCTATAAGACCGGCTTAGATTGGTTCGGTGGATCGACCCATTAGACATTTTATATCTATTGCTTTGACTTGCAATGATGAAAAAGCATGACGATTGACCAAAACTCCTACCATGCATTAATGTGGATGGGATCATAGCCACCACGTGATGAGAAAAGCGATGTGGCGGTGGATAGACTATATGCGATCGGCGAGAACCCATCGATCGGTACATGTCAGGGATGGTAGCGGGTGCACAATAATCCGAGCAAAGAGAGAGTATAACCTAGCAAGGAAGTCTTCACAAAGAGGTGCGTTCTCATACACTTTCATATTCATATTCTCACATACACACACGTGGAATGATGATCTCTCTCTAGACACTAGACATTATATTCCTCCATTGTTAACCTTGTGAACACGTGATATCGACTCTCACGCTTTGAGCTATCCCCCGACGGTGGTATCGAAAGCTTGTGGTGTTTATCGTGTTTCTTGTCTGCGAGGATCGGGAGACGTCTTACGTGATTGGGACGTGTCAGAAGATCTTGGCGTTAACAACGACCATCTCTTCTTTTCTTCTTCTTCTCTTCCTCTTCCTCCTCCTCATCCAAATTCTTCTTTTTTTATCTCATCCTTAATTAATTTCTATTGCTCTTCCTGTCATCCACTCGCATCCCAAATCTCTTCTTCTCTATATCTGATTTATCCTAAACTTCTTTTGTAGGACAAACGAATACGAAGTCGATTTGGGGCTTTTTAGGTGGAGCAAATCGAGAATTTGCAAACCGTGGAGTTGGGGGATCGATCAATTTTTGTTCTTTGATGACGACGACGTTAAGGTACCATCTCCAGCAGAACTACCAAGAGGACAAAGTCAAGGTGGTCGCTCGGAGGACAAATTGTTTAAGATAATATATCTTGACCAATTTTATGTAAGATAATCTAATTATTATAATTTTATTGAGATATTCAATTTTTAGATATAGTCAATTAAAAATTTGTGAATATCATTATTAAATTAATTAATTGAAATATCATTATTATTAAACGGTATGTGAAAAGCTTTGATTTTTTCAGTTTTGCACTTCATTTTGGTTGATATTTTGAATAACCCATTTGCCAATTGGGTTAAATTTGCTATTTTTGTGATGTTTAATGCTTGGATGTTCATGGGTTTGTTGTAAATTTAGCTGCTAGGTATACCCCAGATCAGATTAGGAAAATGGAAGAATCAATTCAAATTCGAAAAGCCTCTGAACCCCTTGAGCTTATAAAACTGGCAACATTTTAGGTTTTTGATAATTGGCATTGGTTAAATTTACATTTGATTATCTGAGTTATTTGTTGGATAGCTAACTGATTAAGTGTATATTTGTTGTGGCAAAAGGTGAAACAATTCAAGGATAATTTTTTAATAGAAGAGAAGATGATTGATTTGCCACAGCCTATGAATCGGAAGATAGCTGATGAGTTCTGCAAAGGTTGAGAGGGTTGAATGCCAGTTCCAATGCAACTGTACAGAAATAGTTGTAATCCTTCATCATGTAAGAGTAAAATGCAGGGTGCATCACGACTAGACCTAGATCAACCATACTATATCTTTGAAGCACAATAAAATGTATTTCCAAGTGAAGCAAAACTTGGAAAAGCCAAGGTAATATCCCTGAACATAATAGAAAAAGTAAAATATTATTTGGTGTATTATTTATGATTTGGGAGTTCTTGGAGAGGCCGACTCAGCTGTTAACTGAAGTCAGAAGTCGAGGTACAGATCTGCAAGAGATCATACATATTACAAACATGGTGATTTTAATTTTTAAGTTTCTTAATTTTTACATGAACTGTTCCATTTACGGTCAATAAAATCATCATGTCTTCTACATCAGATCAAACCCCTAATTTTGAAAATCCCACAATGGTTCTCAAGGACACTTTACCATACCCTCAGTGTGAGGGTGCTAGTGCTGTTGTTAGGAGAAGCATTGGAAGGTATAAAATTGACAAATTATTGTTTTTTTTCATCACTTTTTTTCTCTTAAATATGAAAATTTCTTATGGGTTTATTGGGGATTTTAGAAATTTGAGGTGGAGATGGAGTTGGGATGTTTGATTGTAATGTTCTAGACAATTTGGAGTTAAGTTAAATCATAGAGCTATAGTTCATAGACTTCTGTTCAGTTCATACCCAACAGCCATAAGAAACCCAAGCAATAAAAGAACTTTTCCATTTTACAGTCAATAAAATCACTATGTCTTCTACATCAGATCAAACCCTTAATTTTGAAAATCCCATAATGGTTTTCAAGAAGGTTTTAGCCAAGGCTCAGGCCTCAGGAGGGGGGGTGCTGTTGTTAGTAGAAGCATTGGAAGGTATAAAATTGACAGATTATTGTTTTTTTTTTCATAACCTTTTTCTCTTAGATGTGAAAATTTCTTATGGGTTTATTTGTGTTTACTCTGTTTTTAAATCATGGGTTTTGTTTTACAACTTCAATTTACCTGGGTGTTGACTATATCCTTTAATGGATTATTCATTTACGTGTATTTATATGTAAGTATTGATTTGGGACGAAGCTCCTATGAATCACAAATTTGTGTTTGAATCGGTTGATAGAATATCCATTTTTTGAATTGGAAAAATATCACACCATTTATGAGGCATACCTCTCATTCGTTAAGATAATATCCATTTTTTGAATTCCTTGACCAACTGTTTGTAAGTCAGTTAAGAGAATATCATTGCTTTTTTTTTACAGGTAGAGAAAATGAGGTAAACAAGGCGGATAGCGGGTCTTTTATGACTATTGTTGGGGTAGTACAAGGACTGGGGATGGGTTTGCCTGATTTTAAAAGTAAGAAAAAGGGCAAGCAACAGGTTTCTAAGGAGCCCCACCAACAAGTTGTTGAGACTCTTGATAAGCTCAGGGAGAAAACTAGGGAGACTGTAAAGGGATTGGAGTCCATGACTGCTTCAACACCTGAGTTTGGTAATGACCCACTGATTGAGGATTGGGTCAAGCAGTTTGAGGAGCTTGCAGGCTCTCAAGTATTTTCATTTGTTTATTTTCCTCAATTTTGGAGATTAGGGTAATGGGATTTCTTTTGATTCTTTGTATATTTGTGATTTATTGCTTGATCATATATTTTTGTGGTTCAAGTAATTTGAATTGTAAAGTTTGGTATTAGTATTGTGATTGGGTTGAGGCTATCATATTCAAGCCAGTTTTTAGGAGTATAAATTTTTATTTAGTCTATGAGCACTAGAATGAGAAGGTTTTAAGTTTGAGATGTTAGTATATCATTACTCTCTGTTTTTTACTTGAGTTTTATAGCAAGTGGTAATTTACCTAAAGGAATAGCATGTCGCTTAGCTAGATTATATTGTATTTAGGCATGGAGGCCCAAATACCCTTATATATTTAACCCATTATGTAATAATTTGCAATTTTGTACGTAAATATAAAAAAAAAATCATCTGGGTATTCATTTATTTTGATTTTTATTGATGAACTCCAATTCTAAGGAAGCAAATCCAAAAGAAAACCACAAGACCAAACACGAGTTGTAAAATATAATTTTTTTTTTATTATGCTAAATTATGAAAAAAATCTTAGAATAATAATTTTAAAAAATAAAAAGTATTAATTTATTTGGAAATGGTTTCCTACAGTTACAATTACAACTGCTCTCAACAATAACTTTGGAAACCAAGTTCCTTATTTAAGATCATAGCACACTGTACGGCTAAAACTTCTGAATAGTCCACGTAGAAGCACCAAACAAAATGCAAAATAAGATCAAAATCGAGAAAGATGATAACTTTACTGCTTCAAATTAATTTAATTCATTATCTCATTTTTACTGCGTATCTTGGTTGTTTTAAATATTAGAAACTTCTAAACACAAATAGTACGTTGATCTTTGAGATTTTAATTTGGATTATTTAGATGTTCTGTTTGAAATTTAATCATTGCACAACAATTTACCATCTTTTTATTATATTTTAATTTATTAATTGTACGTACACATTTATTATTAAAAAATTAAATAATCCCGCCGCAACGCGCGGGTTTGTATCTAGTTTACAACTATTACCGAGTCCTAATTCAACCTCATAAAAAGAAAGGAAAATAAGACATCTTCGGAATGTAAATAAGAGTTTGAGATAGTAGTTACAATATCATTACATCATGAACAATACTATACGAGTGTTTCTACGTGTGGGCAAGGGTTTTAGATAGAAAAATTAGACCGAAAGAACAAAATCAATTTGTTCCCGCGAACAATTGGACAGTACCATCAATTTGTTCGTGAGAACAAATTTATTTTGTTCTTCCTGTCCAAAATCCATGTCCACATATACTTATTGATACTATATATGTAACTACATTCAAGTTGAGGGGAGATTAATTCATGTGCCTAGTCCAGAACTTCGGCCAACAATTCACATTTTCCCTAGCTACAATGCAAGAATTTTCAATAAAAATCTTCATCGAATAAATTTAAGTATGGAACTAAAGGCGTATGTTCATGAAACTCTTCTTCTTCATCATCTTCATTGGTTATCTCAGGAATTCTCCAACCCAAATGCCGGATATAGACTTTATCATAGGCGTCGATATTCAATCCGGAAGCTAAAAACAATTCTACCTCTTCTACAAACCTATCTGTTCTACCTGTTAAAAAGGGTCTCGCTGCTTGTGAGACTGACACCTTAAATTCTTCCTGTTTTGTTTGAGGCGAATCTCTGGGAACTTTTTTCTCATTTCTGCAACAAGCAGGGTGAAAATTGTTGTCATAAGTGAAGCAATCAATTAGTAAGATTATAATAATCATCATTTGGATTAGCTACTAATTAACTATCTGTGAAGGGAAAAATGGAAAAGATTTTTACTCATTATCTATAGATGGATCAAAACAATTTGAAAATTATTAATTTTTGATAACAAAATAATGTGAAGATTTCCCCTACAAAGAATTTGCTAGTTCCATGATCAACTTTATTTCAATCGATTCTCTATGCATGTAAATTGTACCAATAGATAATTAGATATTACCTTTTCAGGGAGACAATCATTCCAAGTATGTGATGCACAATGATATCAACATCTTCCTCCTGCATATGACACAGAGAAGATCACACAAGCAAGCCTCAAAGTCATGCTTGGAGTGATTAAAGAATTGTTATAATGAGTTTGATGGGTCTCCAACTTTTAGGAATATTTTGATGATAACAAATAATTAATAAATAGGATAATTAAAAAGGGTAGAATCATCTCCATAGGATTTATTCTATAATTGTTTTTGAATTATCTTATTTTCTTTGACCAAAAATATTTTTTCAATCTTATTGAATTAATATTTTCTTGACCTTGATAATTTAATATCAAGGGTTAGAAAGATTAATTCATAAAGTAACATTTCCTAAGGCAAGGGCAAGGAGAACTCTTATTATTCCTAAATGATTTTTCTTCATTAAAGCGTTTAAAATAATATATTATATATATTAAAGCTATTTTTAATATAAGAGCAAAGAAGTAAAAGGCCTTGGCCTTTTTGCTTTATCCGAAAATGGCTTGAAACTTGAAAATTGATAAGTATCAAGTGTGTGCCCATGTGAGGAATAACGCTTAAAGCCTTTTTGTGTTTGTTTAACCGTTGGCTTGCAACTTGGAAAATGAAATGCATTAATTATATGCCATTGACAATCTATGTGCTGAGAGTTGAGAAAACATTTCTAACATGTGCTTGACTTGGAAGAAATGTAAGCAACATTTTTGCATGGGCTAAATTTCAAAAATGTCAGTATACCATTTCCTTGGTCCAATCCGTGTGATATTTTATACAAATCCATCCGTTCATTTTCAAAACAACAAATCCAAGCCTTTGGTTTTTCAAAATAATTTCCAAATGACCATTATACCCTTGGCTCAAAAATTCTATAAATAGGAGGCTTTTCAGTTCATTAAGTTGTAAATTTACATACCAAGAAAAACTCATTCTCTTTGCCTACATATGACTCTCTCTAAAGAAACTTTCTCTCTATTCTACTCAAAGTTTTGATCTTTGAAGAAGAGAAAATTGGTTAAAGTATTTGAGATAAGTTATTGAATTGATTTATTTGAACGGTCTCATACTTGTTTCAATTTATAGATATACAAATATAAATTATTATACACATTTATATATATCTATATTTCATCTATTCATATCATATAAAAAGTCAGTACTTAGATATCGAGATTTGGAGATATTCCTTAAATAAGGAAATCATCTAAACGGTCTTTAAAATCCTAAGTGGCCTTTTATAAATATAGTGTATTTATATAAATATCGTAAAGTAGATCAGTACTTAGATATCGAGATTTGAATATATTCCTTGACTAAGGAAATCATCCGAACGGTTTTTAAAATCCTAATGGTCTATCGAAAATATTTATATAAATATTAGTTGTGAAACTATAAATTTGGTCAATACTTAAACACCAAGACTATAGCAGAGATATTCTTCTTAAGTGAGAAAATTAGCCGAACAAGGGCTCAAAGTCGTAAGTGGCCTTATTTAACGTATTCACATCATAAATCAAATATATTATTATATATATTTGAGTTAAACAAATTTATTTGTTATACCAAGTATTATTTAATTGATTCATTTATTATACTTGATATTTGTCATCACAAATATTTAAATATAAATTCATCTATTCACAAAATACTTGTTGCATAATATTAAAGTTATTTAAACTTTTATATCACAAACGTCATTTAATATATCTGCTTAAAAAGAAGCATATCATTCACTATAAAAGTTATTTAAACTTTTATATCTGTTTGACATTGAAACACATTCTTTATTTATAAAGGAAAAATAAACTTTTATAAATTTGCACTAAATTATATATCTGCTTATACATACACAAGTATCTTTGATCTGAGCATAAATTAATATTTGCTTACACAGAAGCAAATTCACACAAATATAAAAGTCTGTGAACTTTTACACATCTAATCTTTAATTGCTATTTTCTTATTTGAGAATCATCAAATATAAAAGTTATTTATACTTTTATATATATATATCTGCACTGAATTTTATCTGTCATCGTAGAAGTAAAATTTTGTCCAATATTTTGTAAAAAAGAAAAAAGGTAGAGTTAGTTAATTTTATGGAGCTGTAAGAAAGACGAGTAATTCTCTAACCAAGACCAGAGTTTTAGAGAGGTCAGCTGAGAGTTGAGTCTCTAATGTACTTGTAAAGGAAGAGGTTGTCGTTTCAAGACCACTAAACTCAAAGGAATGTGCAACTAAGCTTGAGGAGGGAGTTGGGAGTTGGGAGCTTGCTGTTCAGGATAGTTAGTTGTGTATAGTTGAAAGTTGATCTTTAAAACTTTCTAAAGGTTTTTCTGCCCGTTGAATGAATATTTATTACTGGGAGTAATAGGATGGATCTCAAGTCCTTGAGAGAAGCTTGAGATTGAAACATACCTGGGATGTATGTTGTGAACTAGACCAATCTTTGTGCATTGGGAGTGAATTTTTGTCTTGCATATTAATTTCTAACACTGTAAATTAATTAACTAAAAATTCAAAAAAGCCTAAGATAATTTTTTAATCAGTAATAATCTATTCAACCCCCTTCTAGATTATTATTGGACTTTCAGAGTTGCTTTTCACCCATGAGGAGAACATGCATAATGGAGTACAGAGAATTTGAATTCTACTTTTTCTAACCAAGTAATACTAGAGAGAATGAGTTTTTGGCTTCTGTTTGTTTCCATACATTTGTGCTGAAGAAATAGGAATGCTTTTCAAGGGGTAGAGCTATTGTTGTTAGGTTAAAAGGTTCAAGGGCCAAGTATGATTTGACATTTCGCCAATTTAAAAGGCAACAAAAGTTTGTGTAGCTTGTATTTGCATGGCCAACTCCTCTGGCATTGTCTGATGAGCTATAGAAAGGTAAACTAGGGAGGATGGTATACAAGTTACCAAGTTGGCATAGGGCCAGAGCATCAAACATAGATTTGAATCTTGCAGAAAAAAGATATAAAATATAAAAAAATAAAATAAAATAAAATAGGGCTTCCCATTTAGATCTATTTGATATTCATCGGACATGGTCTGATATATTTCCACTATATGCAATAAATTTGGTCTAAAAGATTAACTAGTCTATTACAATGCAATGTATGACATAACGGAGAGATTTAATATTTATGAGAGAGCAAGAACTAGATAAAACAATACAAAAAATGCACAGCCACCTAGTAAGAAAAAGAAACCCAATAAAATAAAAGAAAGAAAGATACTGATGAATCTATGAACCTGCGTTAAAGCTTGAATTTCCCTTCTCAACCAGTTAAACAGCCACCGGTTCTGCTGAAAATATTTATTGGATTTCCAATACAGTGGAACACTGAATTTATCAGTTAAGGCACCTATTCAACAATCAATTTGTTGACATGTTAAAAATGTAGGTTAATCAGTTAACATCCCAGTATACAGGGGATACTAGAATTGATGAAATAAAGATGAGCAATACCTGGTTTGATGTAGTAGCACTGTAATCTATACTTGTGAGCTTTTGAAAAGAAAGCACTAGAGATGTCATGGGGTAGACAAAGTAAAACTTCTCAACAAATCAGAAAAAAAATAATATAAATGAACTATGTAAAAGGTATCATTTTCAGTAATCTTATAAAAGCCAAAAAAGTGTCAGTTAATTGCCTTGTACCTATTTCCAACATCCTCATTAATGTAATGCTGTTGAAAACAATATCCATCGTACCCGTGTATAATAGAAATATTTTCAGCCTGCGCATTAGAAACATAGTAGTGTTAGAAATATTTTCAGCCTGCACATTAGAAGCACAGTAGTGTTAACTTACTTGAAAATTAAAACCACTTGTAGGAATGAAAAACTGCTGAAAGTTATTGAATTATAGAACAGAGGGAAAATAAAAACAATAGTAAGTCGGTAATTAAGATAATATTTTCTTTTTCAATTTCATGTATATTATACAATGTTCTAAAAGCGTTAGGTGGACCTAGGCGATGTAGGTAGCTTCGAGTGTCTAGGCCTTATAAGCGGCTACTAGGCAGTTTTTTCAGGTTGTTTGGTTGGTATGGAATACGTTTACCCAAAATGTGGTATAATAGGATGACTATCTTAAAATATTGTTAATTCAAGATCACAACATGCGCTCAAGGATCCTATGCCATACAATCACATGGAGGCTCACAAGGTGCTCACTTTGTCACATCAGTTGACATTTTTTAGAATTTTATTACACATACTAATTAATAAGTGATGAGGATGGAAGCAAGAGAAATTTAATATTATTGGGTTATTATTATATATTATTATTTATGGATAATTTTAATGTAGTTAGTTTATTTAGTAGATAATATTATGATATATTTAATTATATTAGCAGAATACTCTAGAATATTAATTATTTAAGGTAGTAGATAATTACTAAGATTTTATTTTTCTATTTAATTAGGTTACTTAATATTTTACTTAGTCTTCAATTATTAGATATTTTCATATTCCTATATAACCAAATGTAATTCCTCATTATTATTAACTATTGAATGATTGATATTATTTAATTTTAAGTCTTGTGTCTGTGGCTTTTAGCCTTTTATCTTCTTTTAATCTCCTTTATTCCTTATTTCCTCCTTGTCCTATAGTGATGCACAACATGCCTACTGGCTCGGTCCGACCTAAGCTGTGAGGCCTTAGCCAGGCCACCGTGCCAAAGTCAGCCTTGACTTTTATTGCGGTAGGGTCGGCCGGCCAAGCCAGGCCAGTTTTGGAACAAAAATGTGACTGTTGTTGAGGCCTCTGAGGCCAGTAGAGCCAGCCTCATTAGGCCCAAATGAGCCCAAGTCCTCTTTACTTAAAAAAACTCAACTTCTCCATTTATTAAAGAAAGGCGGGACAAAAAACTTTTTACTAGACTATGTGGGACTATGTCAGGCTTAGCCAAACTTCCATTTATTATAGAAAGGCAAGGACAAAAAACTTTTTATTAGACTATGTCGGACTATGCCATGCTTAGCCAAACCCAACACAAGCTCAAATGCATTGTACTTGAAAATTTCGAACTTGACCTCTCCTCTATTTGTAGAAGAAAAGTAGGGACAAGAGATGTTAACTAGACTATGTGTTTTGTGCCGATGTGGGACAAAACACAAAGGTAGATGTGTTACTTCTTCCTTTCCTTTTCTTCAATCAGTTCAATAACTTGTTACAAAAATAAGACTCACCAACAATAAAGGCAACAAAAATGTATAAAACAATAGTATAGTACACCATTACAAAATCTTGAGTTTGTTAACACCAATCACTAAATAGACATAATAGTCAGAATAATTTCTGAAGGACATAGACACAATGAAACAAACTCCAAAATTATAAAATCAAAGCCTATACTAGTATATTATTGATAACAACTATTTTTAGGTTTTTGATTTCCATATTGTCTTTTATGAACAACATTACCAACTTATGCAACACAAAGATAATAGTTATCTTTCTTAAAAATTCATAATCTTTCAAACACTGAAGCATATGGTTACCCAGTTCAATCAAATACCATCCTTTGCAATATCCAATGTGTCTCTATAGGTGCTCAAGTATTACTTGGTCCAAATTGACCATAAACTTTTTATTTGTCTTAATTTATGGTGTAAACCCATTTAATTCTTTGTTATTCATGCCTAATGTATATTAATGTTATGAGTCCCACAATGCAAAACTTTAAAGTGTATGTTGTAAAGTTTGATGTAGCATTATACTATAATTTTACATTCATAGCAAATATGTTACCTCAATAATTCTTTATTTCTCCATCTTGATTGCCTTTTTCCCCTTCAAATCTTAACTGGTGTTTTTAGAGTTTTTTTTGATAAAAATCCAAACCATTTTCACAAACTGTGGTGATTCCATTTGACATGAAAGTTAGTACTCCCTTCGTTGACAAAAAAATAATGCAGATGAGTGGTTCCTTCATGTAAGTATTGTCCATTGCTTTTGAAAAAAAATCAACTGATGTCATATTTAAATTGAGGAAGAAAAACATATTCATACTACATATATGATAGATGTATTTAACTTACTGCTTACTTTTTATTCTAGCTCAATAATACTTCATGAGATGGATTAAAGAAATCCCACCCAAGTTGATTTCATTCATTGATTCTGCATTGACAAAAGTGGCCCATAGTCTATAATCTCAAAGTCCCACATCGAATTAAACTTGAATTGAACATAAGACTTCACTCTATAATAGCAATCCTAAAGTCCAATGTTTATCTTGTAAATGTTAAGTCCCACATTGAAAAGGGGATGCAAGTATTAGGAGGATTTCCTTATAAAAAGACTTGCTAATATGACCCAACTAAAGATTTCAGGCCGGATTAGGTCGCAGGTCGGTCCAGGCTACAAACCAGGCCGGTCCAGGCTACAAACTAGGTCGTAGGCCAGGCCAGGCTTTTTGGAAGGCTAGGCCAGGCCGGATACAAGTCATTAATTCATGGTCTGTTCTTGGTCTAGCAGGTCGGGCTGGCCCGTCCAGCTTTGACCAGAATAGAAGCTTTGACCAGTTGGGATCGAGCCGGATCGAGGCCGGGCTCGGGTCACAGAGCCATTTAAAACCACTATTGTCCTACATCATAATGGTATCAAGAGCCAAAAATTCTTCATATATTTTGATTTCACCCAATTCCTTCCTATTCTAATTTTCTGGCCTTTGTCAATTGTCGAAGTTCGCAAGAGAGTCGACACCAATATCCAAGACAACAGCGTAGTCTCAAATATATCCAAAAAAATTTATCCTAAAAAAATTGCTAGGGTAACTGTCCATCAGTGGCAAAATTATAAATTGGTACCCCAAGGTTTCTAAAACTTTCAACTCAGCCCCCAAAGTTTCTGAAATTTTCAAATCAATCCTTATTTTCTTATTTTTTCTGCACTTGCACCTCTAGACCCAAAGTTTCTGAAATTTTCAAATCAATCCCTATTTTATTATTTTTTTTATGCACTTGCACCCCTAGACCAAAAAATAAAACGAGTTTTGTTTTATTTTCTTTGCAAAATCATGGTTACTAATGCTGAGCTTGTATCTAAGATGGAAGAGATATCCAAAAGTTATATGGTGCAAGAATTGATTGTTTAGAGGCCCAAATGAAAATCCTTAACGGAATCAATTAATGCTTTGCTCCAATTACACTAGTCTGATCGAGAAAAGGGTGAATCTTCCACTGTTTCAACGGCGATGAGGAACCGCAATTGTCAGAGACGTACAATGCTAATGACACTAATTGGGAAGAAACTACGCGACAAGTTACAAGAAGATGTAGTTGAAATTGAGGATACGAGCGAGAGCGAAATTGAGCATAAAGTTGATGTAATCCCAAAGCAACTTGAGATTCCATATGAAGAAACCTACCATCAAGTCATCGATTTCGTTATCAACGAGAGCTCCAACCAGAAGCAATACAAACAAGTTCACTCCTTAATGTTTTCTGCATATCAATGTCGGTAAGGAGAACAAAAATTTCTTGCACATTTGGAGTCCAGTTTGTGGAATATGGATTCTTCTATACTTAAAAACTCGAAGACAAGTTTTTTTCAAAAGAGAGGAGAATGATGAGGATGGAAGCAAGAGAAATTAAATATTATTGGGTTATTGTTATATATTACTATCTCAGTTCCTAAAAAATTGTCATTTAAGGTTTTTGCACATGGATTAAGAAAGTATCATTTACCACGTCAAATTTGTTTGAAATTTCATCACTACCCCTTTATGAGAAGTTGAAAACTATTATTCTCCTCGAAAGTTGTAAACAACAAACTTTTTGGAACAAATTTTTTTTTCTAAAACGACAATCTTTTAGGAACGGATGGAGTATTATTTATGGATAATTTTAATGTAGTTAGTGTTAGAGTTTATGCCCTAGAGGCCAATTCTTTGATGTAATTGCTTAACATTTTTGATATTATATTTGATTGAATAAATGAATTATTTTATTATGATTTTATTTACTGCATTATATAAATGTTAACATAATAAAATTCCTTAGAATAGTGATACAAATTATATAGCTTCAAGTATGTGACTTGAACATGAGATCATATAATTATAATTAGTATCATTGCTCTTAAATGTCCCTAGTCGAGTATCATTGTTAATGGGACAACAATGATACATTGAGACTAGGATGTGGATTGACTGATGGCCAAATCTCATTGGTCATAAATATATGAGATATTGAGTCAATGTATAGGTACATGTTAAAGAACAATGTACTGGACAGACCCACCAAAAGAATTCTACGTAGAGCATTATGCAAAGTGTCATTAGCAATTCTCATAGTGACAATGATATAATGATCCTCCGACCTGAAATCACTATATTACTACACGGGAATTTATGTACTTTGATATCATTAAAGGTCACCTTTAATAGGGTGGACAATAAAGGTGATTATTGGGTACATCATGAATCGTGTGAGGAATATGAGTAATCTAGATGGAATTTAATCCTCCTATATATTAGGGGTGATATTCATAAGTCTCTTGATTGAGTAGGACTATGAAATGCATGACCATGCTCAAATAGTGATTTGTTTCATATAATCTAAGAGTATGACACATTCCATGCCTCGAGTTTAATCTAGGATGTCAAGGTTAAAAGGATTAAATTACATTGAAACATTGGTCACGAAAAGGTTGCATCGAATCACCGATCTTATTATTACTTGGGTTGGAGTGATGCATTACTAGATGTCGCTCACTGTTTATAATTTTATAATATGATTTTAAGATTATTGCCAACGTAATAATAACCTATAGGGTCACACACTTAGAACGTAATTAAAAAAGGAATTAATTTAAATTGTAAGGATTTAAACATGTCAATATGATTGATAGTATTTAAATTACGAATTTTAATTAATAGGATAATTTGTATATATGTTTATTAATTAAGACTTAATTAAAATATAATATATATAAATTCGGATTTTACTTTTCTAATGGGATTAGGTTTTGGTTAATTCCTTTTGACTGCTATATATATATGATATATCAGCCGTTTTATATAGAGAGAATATAATAAACCTAAACCCTAGCCGCTCTTAGAGAGAGACTAGAGAAAAGCTTCAGAAAATCCAGATCCTTGGTGGCTAGTACCGCAGCTCTCTTTGTTGCAGATCGTGTGACGATTCGCGGGACGTTCATGTGGATACTGTAGAGGCGCAGTTCCATTGGATTGCGTTGAAGATTCGAAGCTGTTCTAGAAATTTTTTCATCGTATTCATTCTAGCTCGGATAATCGGTAAGAATCGGGTTAAATGTTTTCTAAGTCACTGTACTATATGCCAACTTACAACTGGGTCACTGAACTTTTTTTTCTTACAGTCAACTCACTAAACTCGATTTTTCTAATAAAAAGTTAAAAAAACCGTTACACTAGTTTGACTGTTAACGGAAAACGACTGAGTTAACAAAAAAAGCTAATGTGGCAGTTAGTATAACTGACGTGGCAGTGATGATGCGGATTTGTAGGAAAAAATTTATGAAAAAATGGGAAAAAAATATTTTAAAGAATAATATAAATTTAAAAAATTAGCCAAAAAATGGGATTTTTGGTTTTATTTTTCATTATGAACTAACTTTTTCATCAAGACTACAAATCGAACCTTTTATGTTTATGAATTAATTATTCAGTTTAATCCAGTTATTTACGTCAAATTGAATTGTTTATCATGTTTTGTGCTTATAGATTAATTATTTTGCCAATAATTACTGGGTTACACTAGATAGATTCGGGAGATGAAATCTATAGTTAGAACTGAACGTGATAACATGTATGCTTAATTATTTGCATGAGATAAATAATTAGGGTTGTGAATTGAATAGGAATATCTCTCTTCACTGCATGTAACAATTGGGAATTGGGACTGAATAGATTTAATTTTATTATTTTGCATAGGGATATCGCAGAATTATTTGAATTAAATAAATGTTATTTGACCACTTGGAAAAGGGCTTTTAACAATTAGAATTCATGTTAACAATTCGGGTGACATAATAACTGGAGCAATTGGATAATTGATTTGTATTACGTAATTGGGGATATTGTAGTCTTAACTTTTTTTTATTTGAATCAATTGCTAGAGTAAGACAATTTTAATTAATTAATTTTAGTTTTCATAATAAGGAAATCACAAATTACAGTTGTTTAAATAAAATTGAATTGATAAAGTACTAGTAGTTGGAGTATATTAATTTGAATTTCTTGTGGGTACGACACTTTACTTTACTGCTTTACTATCCATTGACTGTGTATGCTTGCACAAATAGTTAATTGTGAAATCAACTAACAAGTTTTTGGTGCCGTTGTCGGGGAATTTTTTATTAATATTAATTCCATATTAGTTATAATCAATTCGGTCTTAATTTAAACGTTACTTATTTCCATTCGTGTGCTTGCAGAAATTCTTTGTTAGTGTATGCACACTAGATCAAAGGGTAAAGAGGAAATTTTGCCTTGCGCAGACGATATTGAGAGAACGTTCCGAAAATTACGGTTGACTAGTGAGGTTATACCCTTGGAAGAAGAACTGACAGCAGAAGAAATTCCAGAAGTAATGGCAGAGGAAGAACAAAAATCACTTTCGAGATTATGCCATGCCAACGATGTGATGACATCTGATCCGGTATTGAGGCCGGCAATTAATGCAAACAGTTTCGAGATCAAACCGGAAACGATACAGATGTTACAAAATGAAGTTCAATTTGGGGGTGGTTCGACTGATGATCCAAACGAGCATATCTTAAGTTTCTTGGAAATATGCGACACTTTTAAATTCAATAATGTTTCAGAAGACGCAATAAGGTTGAGGTTGTTTCCGTACACATTGCGGGATAAAGCTCGAAGTTGGTTACACTCATTGCCGCCAGGTTCAATCACAGCCTGGGATGATTTAGCTCAAAAAATCTTAGCTAAGTTTTTCCCACTAGCAAAGTCGGCAAAACTACGGAATGATATTCATACTTTTGCGCAATTCACTCAGAAACATTATATGAGGCATGAGAAAGATTTAAGGATATGCTCCGTAAATGTCCACATCACGGAATTCCACAGTGGATGCAGGTTGGAATATTTTGTGACGAATTGCATGGGTCCACACGAGCCAGTATTGATCTTGATGAGCGGAGGAGCTATCATGGCAAAGAGCTTTGATGAGGCTTATCAATTGTTGAGAGACGATGGCAAACAACAATTATCGATGTGAATGACAAGGTCTAATTCCCAAAAACACCGAAAGCTTCGAACTAGATGCGTTGGCGACTTTGACAACCATGTTTCAAAGATTAACTAAGAAGATTAAAACATGGGGCCCACCATCAGTACCGCAAGTAGCAATGGTTTGTGAGTTATGTGTTGGAAGTCATGCTACTGAGATCGATGTGCCATCGAGTCTTTGAATCACCTCGGTTCAGTGGGGAGTTATAATAGACCAACATGACTTTATCAAAATCAAAATGCATATAATCCGGGGTGGAGAAATCATCCGGGATTTTCTTGGACTAATAATCAATCTCAAGCTCCTTGACCGCAAAATCAACCAGGATTTCAGAATCAGACTCAACAACAGCCAGAGAGGAAAACAAATTGAGAAGAAGCATTGGCCAAATTTATTGTAGCTACTGACAAGAGGATGAGCGAGCAAGATAAATTGTCAAGTCAGGTAGATATGAATGTGAAAAGTCAAGCCGTTTCGATAAAGAATTTGGAGAATCAGATGGGTCAAATAGCGCATGCTTTGAACAGCCGTCCACAAGGAGCACTACCCAGTGACACTGAGATCAATCCAGGCAAAGATGAACATTGTAAGGCCGTGACCTTACGAAGTGGAAAGGTGTTGCAAGAGACAGTTAAAGACAAGGACAAGATGGACAAAGTAATTTTGGAAAAAGAGGAAGTCTCAGAAACAGAAAAACGACAGGATGGGGAGGTAGAGAAGAAAGCACCTAAACAAAGCTTTACAATGCCCCCCCATACCATATCTGCAGAGATTTCAAAAATCAAATTTAGATAAGCAGTTTTGACGATTCTTGGATATTTTCAAAAAACTGCATATCAACATACATTTTGCAGAAGCCTTGGAACAGATGCCAGTTATGCCAAGTTCATGAAAGAGGTTTTGTCAAAGAAAAGGAAATTGGGTGAGTTTGAGACAGTGGCGTTAATCGAAGAATGCAGCGCAATTATACAGAATAAATTACCACCAAAGTTAAAAGATCCCGGTAGTTTTACTATTCCATGCGAGATTGGTAACCAATTTTCGGGAAGAGCGTTGTGTGATTTGGGGGCCATCATTAACTTGATGCCACTATCCGTCTACACCCAGTTTGGACTTAAGGCACCAAGACCAACAAATATCAGCTTGCAGTTGGTAGATAAATCAGTTACATATCCAAGGGGCATTGTGGAAGACGTTTTGATAAAGGTTGATAAATTTATCTTCCCGGCGGATTTTATTATCCTGGATTGTGAGGTAGACAAGGAAATTTCCATCATCCTCGGGCGACCATTCTTAGCAACGGGTAGAACTTTGATAGACGTACAAAAGGGTGAGTTAACAATGCGAGTCGAAGACCAGGAAGTAACCTTTAATGTATTCAAATCAATGCGATTCCCAAAAGAAGAGGGTGAATGTCTACGAGTAGATGTAATGGAAGAGATAGTGAATCACAAACTCAGTGGAAGTCATTTTGAGGATCCGCTAGAAGCTGTTTTGGTCGGGATGGACGACTACGATAATGAGGAAGAGATAGGTTATGTCAAATGGTTAGATGCATTACCAGTTTCCAGGAAGTTCAGACAGCCGTTTGACACTCTTGACCGACCAGAAGCGGATGAGAAAAAGTTTAAGCCATCAGTGCTGGAGTTAAAACCTCTATCGTCTCATCTGAAGTATGCCTATTTGGGAAAATCTGACACCTTATCAGTTATTGTATCGGCGGATTTGACTGACACTCAAAAAGAAAAACTGTTGAGGGTATTGCGAGAGTATAAAACAATGTTGGGTCTCCAACTTTTAGTTTTATTTTGATGATAACAATAATTAGTAAATAAATTAATTAAAATGGTAAAATCCTCTCCATAGGATTTTTATTATAATTGTTTTAATTATCTTATTCACCTTGACAAAAAATATTTTCTAAATCTTATTTAATTGATTTTCTTGATCTTAATGTTTTAAGTGTTAAATCGATTGGGTCATGCATTATGGGACAAAAGTCATATGTTGATTATCAAATGCGTGTTTGACCTTATTTAGAAAGAAGATGAAGATTTTGATTAAATCATTTTCTTTGACATATGGGCATCTTCTATTTTTTTTCAAATTAATTTTATAATTTAAATATCTTAAAAATTATTTTATTTCAAAATTATTTTATATATATATCTATATATTATAAGTTTTATATTATTATTCAAAAATCGTATATATATATTATATATTATAATAGTGCACGTGTGTGTGGTGTGTGGTGTACTTATTATTTAGGTTACAATTAATGCATGCATTCTTCTTGTAATATATTAGTACTACTTATATATATGTATTAATATAATACTATAAGTTACAAATGAATGCATTTATAACATATATATATATGCATTAAATGTGTGTTAAAAGAGTGTGTGTGTGACGTGTGTGTGCATATAATGTATATATATATATATATATATGGTCCGGATCCTGTAAGGGTTCCCTTACTTTCTTAAAATGAGACTTTTTTTTTTGCTTTTTTTTTTAAAACAACTAAAAAAAAAAGTTTAATATTTTATGGAACTGAAATTTTTCCATAATATAATGTTTGGGCGTAATTTGGATAACTATACCAAAAAATATATGTACAGACTGTACATACCTATTTTGTTATACGTATCCAAATCACATCCAAAACATTGTATTATATAAAAATTTCAGTTCCATAAAATATTAAACTTTTTTTAGTTGTTTTAAAAAAAAAAAAAAAAAAAAGTCCTCATTTTAAGAAAGTAAAGAGATCCTTACTTGATCATATATATATATATATATATATATATATATATATATATATATATATATATATATATATATATATATGTGTATATAGTGTATATATATATATATTAATTGCATGTGTATTATATATATATTATTAAATTTATATTATATTGTAATCATTATGTTTTATAAATATATTATATATATATATAACGTGTATATATATATATATTATATTTACTAAACTAACTATATTTTATTTACTGTTAATATATATGATAGGTACCCTTTTTCTAATCCATATAAGCATAGCACTGGCTGAGTTTTGCCTAGTACTTGTAAGTACCAACTAATTTCTACATAAGGTATACTTATTCAAGAAAAAGAAAAATAATAAAAAGATCAATGAGTTTTTTGTCTTAGTTGGATTCTTTCAAAGGCTCCGTTTTCCCCAAGGAATTTTTCCATTGTTCCCAGATGCAATGTGGCTTGGTGAGAAAGATATTAAGTCCCTACTTAGTGGTGCTTCATGCACAATCTTAGGGAGAACCTAGAGTTATTAACATTACTTTAGGTAGATTAAAGTAACCAAATCAATGCAACTGCTGACACTCTGCCCATTACTGTCTTCACCGCGAAGAAAGGAAGACACGTAACTCCTTAAGGGTGTGGAGTAATATCTCAAGTTCCCTGAAATTATCACTCAAAATTTAGTTTGCTTCATTTTACAGTATTTGTCATGCTTTCCTTGTGCACTTATTTTCTTTTTGTCAATGATTATCTTGGGCACCGATTAAAAAGAAGGGGAAATTCAACTAATTATTTGCTTGTCTAGGAGGAACATCCTGTAATATATGAGGGTGCATACATTGCCTTTTTAGATAAAACTCAAGAACTCCTATATCCCAACAAAAAGTATAAAGCATAGGAGGAAATACAAGTGAAATTGAAAAGAAAACACTCAAAAGAGGGCAGCTGTATAATCTCTACCAAAATCAGACACAAAAATTCTCCTAAACACACCCACGGCAGCCCCGCATACAGAAGCAAGAAAAAATATATTATCTCACAATAAAGTGAAAGATGAATAGCTCTCTCTTAAAAGCCCAGGATTACATTCAGCCCAGATCCTCTAGAAAATAGGAAAGATCGCACACTTCCAAAGCACCTAAGCATCATTTTTTCACCAAACCTTTGAACTGAATAATAAACAATCCTTCACGACATAGGACACTACCATTCCTCTCCCAAAATTCCAAAAATAGAGTTCCACAAACCCCAAGTACCAAGACAGTACAAAAATAAATGAGAGCGTCTATCATTATCCTCACTACGCACAACACATGTCTAGAAAATCAAAACTAACAATCCTACGTATCTTCCCAAAAACGCACATGATGTGCTACCCCAACATCATTCTTATTAGAAACTCAAAGTGGATAGGACCTTCAAAAATGAATTTCGATAGACTCACATGAGTACATGTCTCTGGTTTGGCATCACATCCATTTATGTATACACCGAACTTGCTCCAGATGACCCTATGTGAAAGGGACTATTAGCCCTATTGATAGGCAAATCAATATGAAGATTAAAGGATTAATTGTTTTGTATTATTCTTTAGAAATAAATCAGTTGTAATTATTTTGTTTTAGTTAGATATAACTACAAAATATTTTTATTTGTAGTACATAATTGTTATTAGGATAGTAGATAACTATTAAGAGTTTCCTTATTAAATTAGATTACCTTAGAATTGAGGTTTATATTCTATATAAACTGATCTAATCCAACCTGAAATTGAGATGGTTTAATATATTTATTTGAGTTAAGGCTATGTGCCATTGTGGCCTTCGAGCATTCTTCTTCTCCTATTTTCCACTTTATATGTTGTTGGGTATGACATGAATCTTTATTGAATTTGGATCTAGGTATTACCTAGAATTTGTTTTGGTTTACGAAAGTTATCTTTCCTAGTTATACTCAATTTAATATTTCTTATCCTATTTGGTTATGGAATTTTCCTATGACCTATAAATATAGGTGCTAGGTTTTTGGAGAAGGGACATTCAAAAGTATTCTTATAATTTTCATAGTTCTCTCTTTATCTTGTATTCTTCAGATTTTATTTAGTGGATTCTTCTGCCTTTCTTTATGGTTTTTTCCCAATTTGGGTTTCCACGTAAAACCTTATGTTATTGTCTTTATCTTTCTGTATTGATTTATTGTGTTTGCTATAGTTTGTCATAATAAATTGGTATCAGAGTCTAGTTATTATCGATCCATACTATGACGTTGAGTTCGACTTCATCAACAAAATTTGATATTGACAAATTCGAAGGGAATATTAGTTTCATCTTTAGCATGTTTCTCTCCATACTTATTAAATATGGATGAAGGTTGTTCTTTACTCGTAGAATAAGGCTTGAAAAATTAGCCGTTAAAAGAAAGATAAATATGTAAATACTAAGGTATAAAACCTTAGAAATATTCAACAAACACCACATCGATATGGATTGGGAGACAAGCCGAAATAAAGCTAGCGAGATGTCGGAGAAAAATGAAAAATTATGGATGATAAAGCACTTTATAAATATATTTATGGTACCGTGATTCAATTGTTTCTTTAATTAAAGGCTGAATAATGTGTTGCGGGAGGTGTTAAATGAGAAATAATATAACAAAAAAGGGAATATTTTTATTATACCGCCACATAAGTGTTGTTGATTTAATCGAAGAAATTAGAGTCTCTTTATTATATCTCTTCTTATGATATTATTATTATTATTATTATTATTATTATTATTATTATTATTATTATTATTATTATTATTATTATTATTTTTATCAAAGACCCTCCCATTCACTTATTCACAAAAAGTTGGGTCTTAAGAGATAACAAAGTTAATAATTGGGTCTATTATTAACATTACTTAAAAAACATTACAAATTCGAGCAAGCCGCTACTGACTGTTCATGGCACATCTATTTTTGAAAAAGCCCAATCAAACGGAGGAGAAATAGCATTTAAGGGAGGAAAAAATTTAAGGCCTAACCGCTACAACTTGTAGCGGCATGTATATTAAAAAAATCCTTTTTTTGTAATATTATCTGACAAAGTGGGTCCCGTTAGTTTGACCATTAATAAAATAGATGCAAATAGAATCAGTTATATTGCCGCTACATCCTGTAGCGGCAGGGTATTTTTTTTTAATCTCAATCTTTAATTATATTGATCAACAGTGGAAATGATGGTTGCTAGAATAGTAACTTTAACAACCGGTTGTCATGGATTGAAACCCTATTTATTAATTTATAAATATATATATAACCATCAAACTCAGCATAAAGGAGTATATATATAACAATTAGAAAGGATAAGTAATAAGTTTATATATATATATATATACACACACACATAACAAGCAGCCGGATAAGGGACAAAAAAAAACTAAACAGTAAACAAACATAACTCGCACAAATATATAGCACTTGGCACTAGCACTACACACTGAAAAAAGAAAGATGCAGCAGTAGGGCAGAAAAGGGAGGGAAAAAAAAGAAGAAATCAAGAAATACCTGCTGAAGTGCCGATCGGAGTCGCGTAGCCTCGCCAGAAAAGGGACTTCGGAGTTGACAGTCGACGAGGTACTCTCTCTCTCTATCACTCACAGTCGCTTGTTGACTCTTTCTTTCTCACAATCACTCGTTGACCCCTTCCCTTCTATTGCAAAGCAAAGTTCGATCTTCTTCTTTGCGAAGAAGCGAATCAGTTCGACTAGGGCTAGTTACCCAGTTCCAAGCAACGTCATTTTCCCTTTTCTTTTTTAACCCAAAGTGGGATTGATCCTATTACCCGAGAGTAGACAAGTAGGTCGATTTCGCCAAACCCGGTTGGGTCGAAGTCATACGCCGTAGGTCGATCTACAGCAAGTTGTTGAAGTTAACCTTTGAGTCGTCTAAGGCGACGATTTTTTAGACTTTCAATTAAACCCAAGTCGCTCGGTCGCCTTGCACCTTCCATATCATTGGGGCGCCTTGACTTCGCCTATGCTCACTAATAGATTGAGACTTTAACAACATTTTTACACCTTGCATATGTCAGAAGGTACTCGAATCAAATCTCATACCACTGAGTTTAATTCAATTGTAATTGAGTTGCAGAATATTGATGTTAAGATTGATAATGAAGATCAAACCCTATTTTTGTAAGTCTCATTACCTCCTTCATATAAGCACTTTAGAGACGCTATGATCTATGGTAGACACGCTATATCAATTGAGGATGTTAAGACGAAACTTATGAGTAAACAAAAATTAGATTCTGGGATGACTTTTGGAAAAAGTGATGATCAAGATGTTGGATTGTTTGCCAGAAAGAGATCAGTTGAACGAAATTCAAAAAGTGCAGTACAAACGGATCGAAATCTCAGAATAAGAATTTCAGCTGTAACTACTGTCATGCAAAGGGGCATATAAAGCATAATTGTCTGATCACTGATGTTGAAAAATAAAGAACAGAGATGAGACAATCATGGTCAAATTAATAGTGGACAAAAAATATGCAGAATTAGCATAATTATAGGGCAAGAAAGCCTGCTCAGGCTAGTGTTGTTGAGGATAGTGATGATCTTCTGTTAGTAGTCGATGACAGAGAAAGACTTAGCAATGACTGGATTTTAGATTTTGGATGTTCTTATCATATGTGTCCTACTCGTGATTGGTTCTCCATATATGAACCGTTTGATGGTGAAATTATTTTGATGGGAAATAATTCTAAATGTAAAACAATTGGCATTAGTACAATTAAAATTAAGATGCATGATAGCATAATCAGGACATTGTCAGATGTTAGACATGTTCCAAGTTTGAAGAAGAATCTTATATCTTTGGGGTACACTAGATGAAAACAGGTTCAAGTACACAACTGAAGGTAGAGTTATGAAGATTAGCAGAAGCTCTCTTGTGTTGATGAAAGGAATCAAGGTCGGCACTTTATATAAGTTGGAGGGTTCCACAACTACAAATTCGAATGCAATTTGTTCTTCAGTTGCTATAGATGACACTGCCATGTTGTGGCATATGAGGTTAGGCCAAATGAGTGAAAAAGGAATGGATGCTTTGAGAAAAAGAGGTCTTTTTTCTGGACAGAAAATAGGAAAGTTGGACTTCTGTGAACATTGTGTCTTGGGGAAGCAGAAACAAGTTAGTTTCAAGACTATGGTTCATAGAACAAAGGGGACTTTGGACTATATTCATTCGGACCTTTGGAGCCCTTCACGGGTTCCTTCCAAAGGTAGCGGTGCACATTATCTGCTAACCTTCATTGATGATTATTCCAGGAAGGTTTGGGATTACTTCTTGAAACATAAGAATGGCATTTTTGCGACTTTTAAACAGTGGAAGACTTCGGTTGAAAAGCAGATAGGAAAGCAGATTAAGAGGTTCAAATCAAATAAAGGCCTTAGTTTTGTGAAACTGAGTTCAATGAGTTCTGCAAGACAGAAGAAATTGTTAGGCATTGCACAATTGTGAAGACACCGCAGCAGAATGAAGCTAAAGAACGGATGAACATAACCTTGATAGAGAAGGCCAGATGCATGTTATTAAATGCAGGTTTAGGCAAAGAATTTTGGGCAGAAGTAATGAACACAACTTCTTTCTTGGTGAATCGTTCTCCTTGCACAACTATAGAATGTAAGACCCCTGAAGAGGTTTGGTTAGGTAATCCTGCTGATTATTCATTTCTTAGGATGTTTGGTTGTCCTGCATATGCATATATGAATGATATTGCATATGCATCTTTCATATGGTTCGGTGTGAGGTAAAACTTGTGAATCAAGAGCATCAAGAAATAGATGTTATTATGATCTTTCTTGGTTATGGTTTGAAGGTGGAGTGAAATGTTATCAACTAAATCACAACAGTTCATATCAAATGCCTACTCTATGAAAGGTCATCATTAGTTCGTAGATGTTATTATAATCTATGTTATGAGGACTTTATAAGATCAAGGAATCCTCTTTATTCCTGTTGCTTATCTTTGAAAGAGGCGATTGAGTATAGTAACCATGTGACTTATAAAGATGTTTCTTCAAATGATTCAAAAAAGTGGTTGTTTAATATGAATGAGGAGATGGAATATCTTCAGAAAAAGTAGACTAGGGAGCTTCGACATGGTTAGTGTTCGATGCACTTGAGTTGTGCATTTCAAAACAGGAGAAAGTTCACTGTTTGTGCTATATTTGGAGGATTCAAATCAAGGTAGAGATTTGTTGGGGATGACATGAATCCTTATTGGATTTGGATTTAGGTAAAATCCGTTTTGGTTTAGGAAAGTGATCTTTCCTAGTTATATTCAATTTAGTATTTCTTATCCTATTTGGTTATGGAATTTTCCTATGGCCTATAAATATAGGTGTTAGATTTTTGGAGAAAGGACATTCAGAAGTATTCTAATAATTTTCATAGTTCTCTCTTTATCTTGTATTCTTCAGATTTTATTTAGTGGATTTTTTCTACCTTTCTTCGTGGTTTTTTCCCAATTTGGGTTTCCACGTAAAATCTTGTGTTGTTGTCTTTATCTTTCTGCATTGATTTATTGTGTTTGTCATAACATATGCAATAAACAATACTGACAATATGACATTTAAAAATTGAGTATAGATTTGAAACACTGACAATGTATGCACGAATGGTGTTAGGATCATGACACGTCAATAAAACATCATTAATTAAGTATTTATGTTTTTTGTCTTCAAAGCCAGCTCTTGGAGAAAGTGTGAGTGGTGCATTGATTGCCCTTGAATAGTGGGAGAACTTTCTAATTACAAGAGTTCAATTCGAGAAGAGCATAAATTATAACAAAGTCCTAAAGTAAATAAAATTCATAAAGCTCGGCTAGAGAGGCCTAGCCTGATCTAAGAAGTGCTAATTCAATCCAAGAATGCCGCCACCCCTCGAATCAATAAGAAAACAAGTGCTTAGTTTCAGATCAATGAACCAAAACGAAAGAAAACAAGTACTATGTTTTAGATCAATAAGAAAATAAATGAGAGTTTTTGGTGAAATTGGTCAACCACGCTGGTTCGATGAAAATATTCTTCTTTTAGTGGCGTGTCATGATCCTAACATTACTCGTGTATACACTGTCGGTGTATCAAATTTAAACTCTTAAAAATTGGTTTCTTTACACTTTTACTCTCTGAAGTTCGTAGCGATTTCACTTTATCCCCTCATCTTCTAGAAAAGCCTGATTTAATCTGCTAAGTTAACCTCCTTTAGCAATGCAGTCCAATTGCTCAAATTCTAGGAAATCAACGTTTGTGGCCTTTGTGGGCCTAAACCTGAGGGGCCAATAAAGGGGTTAATTTAGGTGACAAATCTTTCCTCTTTACCTTTATTGCCTTTGAGGTTAACCAAGTGCTCCACATGCTGATTGTGAAGTAAATTTGATAAATTTGGCCACATTGCAGAACGAAGTAAACATGAAAGACTCCGGCACAAACTGGTGTAAACTTAAGGGGGTAATGATGCAGATTAACATTTTGAGGAAAGCAATTTAAATTTACTTATATTCCTATTAAATTGAGGAAAAACATAATCCAGTCATGACTCAAATTCTATCTAGTATAGGAGTATGGAATTTCCCATTCAGACACCCATATTCCTCCTTTCCTTTTGTTAGTTAATCATGTCACTTTTTAATACAAGTATGTAGCCTACCACTTTTAGAATGATAACTTATCAAAAGTGATGATCTTAATATATACTCAAGAGTCGGGACATTATTTTAGAGTCAATACATAAATTAATCACTAAAAACTCACATGCTTTATAAGGTTTTTTTTAGCTTTGAAATGGATTGTATTTATGAAAACAGGAAGACAAGGTTTCAGGCCTGTATTCCCAATCCCATAGTTATCAACTCCGCAAAAAAAATGACTGGAGTGATATTTTATATTTAAAAAACACTTGCATCAATAATTTTTTTCTTCTTTACTGATAAAGCTTATTCCACTTAATATAAGATAAGGAGAATTACAGAACTAAAACAAACCTTGCATAGAGGGCACTTTACAGAGGAAGGAGGCTGAGAATGCTTGGTAGCAACCACTTTGGACCAATGCAAGATACAGTTGTAGCAAAACTTATCTGCATTAATAATAATATGGTTACTGCAAAGGAATGAAAGATAAGAATACATATACACACTCAAAGAAATATAGTCTCCACTCATGCATATTCTGAATGTCTTGTAGCATCAGATCTATATGAGACAAAAACTATGCAAAACAAATATAATATAGCTAAAAAAATTGGTAACTAGAATATTAACCATTCATATCTTATTCCAGATGACTCTACACCTAGCTGTCTGCATGCAATGATGCAATAAGGATGAAGAACCCGATGCAGAAGGAAGAAACATGAGTAGAGAGGGGCACTAGACATCAGCTGCTGAAAGGGTAGGGAGGATTCTTTTCCTCCCTCGTTTTATCTTTCTAATATGCTAAAACATGTAGTTCTTGTCCAAGACTATCACTCACGTCACATGCCCTGACCCTAGGTACAAGTAAAAACCAACAGAGTCCTAGTTGAAATAGTAGTAATTGTTCATACCTATTGCAAAGGTTCATTCTTCAACTATCTCGTTGAGTAAAAGTATTATGCATATGTGAAGTCCACAAACATGACATCCCAAGCCGAGCACGAGTAGTATGCATATGCTATGTCAACAAACATTACTTAAAAAGTTATTCGATGTAGATTGTATCCTATAACTTTTTACATAACCTTGGATACACCTGCTGATTAGATTAAAAGGAAGTTATGACATAATTGGCAGGAGAGAAATATAGATTTAAGTTATATAAATTAGGCAGAAAGAGAGTTATGATTATAACTCACTTTCCGTAATCAAATTCCAGCACTCTTTTCTCAAAAAAATATATGCACATAATCTTAATCTGCGGTCTTCTGTAAATCTTTCGAATCAAAATTAAAATTTTAATCTAGTAGAAGAAAAAGCTGTTTTACAATCTTTTGAAAAATTTAAAGCTAACTGAATATTTTGCTCTTGCTCCTCTATGGAGAATCAATGTTATGGAAGTTAATGTGACGACTTGCAATCTTTTTGAAAAACTTTAAGCTGCCTCAATAGTTTGCTCTTCTAGGGAGAAGCAATGTTATGGAAGCTTATGATGGCATTCCACTAAAAGAGAAGGTATCCCGCGTCATGATATGGTTTGAACCCCCAAGGTGGCATTTGCTTCAAGTTTGTGGATTTAAGATATAGTGGAATGCCTACAATGAAGCACTGAAGGTTGGAACTATACAGTGATGAACTAACATACACCTGTTGTTTTACAGGAGCAAAAAGATCTGCTAGAATGCAAAGGCAATCTCATTCATGCAATTGGTATCCAGTTATTGGTGCTGGATTGAATAAAAGAACTTTCCAATTAACCAAAATAAAAAACTTTTAGCAACCAAGTTTAAATTTTTTTAGCAACACTTACCCTAAATGTAGTACCCAAAATATGAATTTCAACCTGTACAAGTCACACATGAACCAGTATATTGTTTTGATAAAAGAAGAAATTTTATTAATAGAAAAGATATGATACAATAAATGGGGGAACAATAAGTCAAAAGAGCCCTTTAAAAAATACAACCCTCCAATCTCTACATAAATCGATCACCAAGATACTTCTGAAAGCCCACAAAGCGAATCCCAAAGAGATGCAAGAAAACAACCCCTTCATTCAATAACTTAAAAGATTAGCAACTTTCTCTAAACAATCTAGCATTACCAAATTCCCCAAATAGGGAAGAAGGCACATGAACAAGCTATACCATTTGAGCACACTCCGTCTATAACAAAATTTACCAATTTTTCATCCAAACACCTCTAAATTAGCCAATACATGGTACAAAATTTTTCAAACTATACTTGCAAACAAATAAGCAGCTAAAGTCACAGAACATTACAAACAGAATAGCAAATGCATTTGTGCTGTGCCTAGGGTGCACCTTGCACCTTAAGAACTATGGGGCATTTAACACTAGTCCGGGGGGGCAATTTATGAATCATTAAGGCATATTACGAACCTGAATGTATAATTAAAGCTATGATCCACTTCCCTACTGATTAATCTCTCAGGAAGTGGGGGCAAATAGCATGATGAATATAAATCTACTTATGAGAGGCTGATATGTGTCACTCTAAAAGAAAGATGATGATCAGATAAGCTTGATCTAAGGATAAGCATCCGAAAGATAATTATCATAATTATTATTAATAAGTTAAAATAAAAATATCTTAGATAATTTGTTAGCATAACACACGTTGTTGGGGCCTCTCTCTGGGTAACTTAATATGTAATCCCAGCTCTAGGTGTGCAAGGTGTTGGATACAAATCATTCCACATACATATTGCCTTTTATATTGATACTGATAGAGCAACTGCACTTTAATTTGGAGAATATGCATACGAGGGAGAGTGTTAGGATTATATACAAATAGCTTATACTTTTAGTGAGTTGGTAACACAAAATTAATATCAATAAAAGATATTATATGATTCAAGGTACGATTCAATCACAATCATATTCATTTTCTCAACGAATTATTTATCGACTAAACTCTTTCGGGCAATATTTCCTTTTCTTTAGCAGGTTCCAGGGACTTGTAATGAATTAGACAAGCAGATATGTAGAGAAACAGGTAATTTTAGAGAAAGGAGACAAAAATTAGGGCAGAGAAAGGGAATTAGAGAGAGAGAAGAGATAGAGTATAGAGTTGAGAGAGAAAATCATATATATTCATTCATTAGCTGCTTTCAAATGTATAATGGATTCCATACAAATACTCTACCTCACTCTGATCTTAACAATCGAGAGGAAGCAATGAGCACATGCTCCCAATCTCCAGCTAAAATCTGCTAAAATCTGTTCTAACAGAAAATGAAGAAAAAAGACCAATATGAGAAGGTTGGTGACACTTGATTAGATGGTCTTCCCCTCCTTTTCTAGGGATAACTGCAGGTTGTGGAAGTCAAAGGTGAATGGGTTAAATAACTTTAACCATTGGACTCCCAGCACTACATCTATGCCCCCTAATGGCAAAATTCTAAAGTCTAACTGGAATTCCTCTCCTTGTATGGACCAAGATAACTGAGGGCAGTGTTGTTAGCTAGTGACCTTAAAACCATCAGCCACAGTCACAATGATGGCATTGGTTTCCCTTAGTGTAGCCTTGATTCTCTTAGCGGCTTGGGGATCTAGGAAGTTGTTGGTACTACCACTGTCCACTAGAATTCTCAAAAAAACTCCATGTGACATTCCTACCAGTCTAACTGTATGATTAGTATTGTTACCTGAGAGGGCATGTAAAGTAATCTGGGCCTCCAGATCCTCACACTTGCCTTACCTCCTTGCGGCTCCATTTCTTCCAGCTATGGGTCATCTGCAACTGAGGGTAACATCATGAACAACTGTGGTTTCTTACACACATGACCTCTCACAAATGGTTCATCACATGAGAAACATAACCAGACACAATTTTGGAGTAAGTGGCACCACCAATAGGCTTGTTGAACAACCTGCTCCTTTTAAACCAGGCCTCCAATTTAGCCAACTCCACACTAGCCAATCTAATCATCTCTTTAAGGGTTTTTGGTTTGAGCTCCTGGATTCCCAACTGTATTTCCAACTTTAGTCCTCCCATAAAACAGTCCATAAAGAATTCTTCATTAAAGATTGAGTTTATGGTTATAGCCCAACCTCTCAATTCCTCAAACCTTTTTCTATATTCATCAACTGACCCCACAGCATCTGGCAATTATCTCTTCTATTAATCCCTCCCATGTCAACTCTTGCCCTTCCTACACAAATTAGGAGGACCTCAAAATTCTTCATGAGCTGCTCCAGTTTTGTATCAAATCCCTGTTGCAGTGTACAGACAAATTCTAGTAATAGTGTCTGCAGATGCTGTATGGTGGTGGTTTGCTCATGAACATGAGACTCTAAGTTACTCAATCGTTGATTGTTGGTGGCCATAGGTGAAGGATTGAAGACTCTGATACCAATTGTAATGAATTGGAAAAGCAGAAATGTAGAGAACCATGGAATTTTAGAGAAAGGAGACATAAATTAGGGCTGAGAAAGGGAATTTTAAAGAAAGGAGACATAATTTAGGGCTGAGAAAGGGAATTAGAGAGATAGAAGAAAATCAGATATATTCATTCATTTGTTGCTTTCAAATGTATAATGGATTCCGTACAAATACTCTACCTCACTCTGATCTCAACAATCGAGAGGAAGCAATGAGCACATGCTCCCCATCTCCAGCTAAAATCTGCTAAAATTTGTTCTAACAGAATGAAGAAAAAAGATCAATATGACCTGACTGATGTAATTAAAAGACAGTAATACCCTTCTACTAAACTGACTGAACTAACTTTATGTGGGCAAGGAAATTGTACCTTGCTAGGGTTAGGGTTTCGTGTTGGCTGAGGATGAGAGAAATCCACGAAGAGCACGGAATTGATTGATTGATTGAAGAGGGAAGAACGACAGGTGGGCGATTACTCCAATGACGCGTGGCAGGAACGCCTAGAATCCGGAAACCGTGTTAGGGTTATTGGGATTCCAAGAGCCTTCTTGAGTCTTTCGAGTTGAGAGAGTGCTCCAATCCTTTTAGTGCTTTTAGGTGGAATATCCAAGCCTTAAGCTACAAAAAGAGTTCTTTGATCTTCCAAGAGTCCAAGTCTTGAGTCTGAAGAGAGATCCCCTTCCCAATGGAATGGAAGAGGTATTTATAGGGTTTCCTGAAAAGTGGTCATGTGTCAGGCACATGCTGTCAGAGAAATTCCAGAAATACCCTTTAGTCATTAGAATAATGCTCATATCGCCCTGTCCTTCTAGCCATCAATCCAATCCCTCAATCAATTCTCAAAACGAGCCGCCTCCACGAGCCTTCTGCCTCGGGACCCGTGGAGGCTTCTCCCGGGTCTAGTCCCTTTATTTCTGACTTATCTGTCTTCCTTTAATTAGGTCATGAACCCTAATTTTGCACATGGGCCCACATTTGCCCCCTGCGCGAGAGTCGCATTCCCAAATAGACGATCGTGCAAGAATACTTCCATACTGAAAAATCTTCTAAAAATCTTTTCATAGTTTGCCCAATATTTGCTTCCTTATTTTTTTTTCTAGAAATTAAGACAAGGAAGATCATCAAATATTACCAAATAAAATTCAATCTAATAAAATCTTTCTTTTGGTAAACTAAATATTTCCTTTTTATCAAATCAAATCAAATCTTAATTTTATTTTGGAAATAAAAATTTTCTTTATTTGATTTTGAAGACAATATCATTCCTTATCAATATTAATATTATTTAGAAGGAAAAACTTAATTTTTGAAATTTCCCTTTATTGGGAGAAAATCAAAGATTTTTTTTTCGTATTTAGAAAATAATATCTTTATATATTTCTATTTAGAAATAAATTCAAAGATACTTATCTTTTGGAAATCAGCTTGACTCCTTCCCTTAATGGAAAAAGAGTGATTGCTTCCTTTTCCGTTGCAAGCATACTTTGGGGCTATACATGTATTCATGTATGCATCTCCCAAGCCATTCAAGTTTTAACGTTTTGTCTTACTTCATTTTAAATTTTCTTTCTTCCTACAAGCCAGGAAGATCATCAAGTGAGCAGCAAGGAGACGTTCTTTAACTCGGGCGAGAGGTAACGATGATAATTCCTTCCTATAGGGCCGAACCCTAGGGGTTGAACCCTATGGGGGACCCGAACCCTTGGGGCTCCATTCCTTCTTCTCGTCTTCGCTTTTCAATTTGCTTACTTGCATGTTTTTTTTTTCAAATTTCTCTTGACTTGATTCCTTTATTTCTCTTTTCTGTTTAAGGCAATTGTAGTCTTTCTTTGTTTCTGAGCCTCATCACCTTGATCATATCTTGGTTTTTTCCCTCAGAATTCATCAAAGAGTATAATTTTCGCGGCGAAGGTGCACTCGTTCCAAGCGGTTTGATTTGTGGAGCAACAAGACCTCAAAGGAATGAGTAGAGGAAACAGCCCCTAGGGAGCCGAACCCTAGGGGAGCCGAACCCTAGGGGGGCCGAACCCTACACAACAAATTTTTATTTTATTTTTTTTTCAGGACTCCCCAATCTTTCTTTTCTCTTTCGAGCCCCATTACCTTGATTACATCTTGATTTTTTCCCTCGGATAATAAAGAAAGACTTGACGTTTCGTCCACGAAGAACACGAAAGAAGAAAAAATACTCTACATGCAGTGAAACCGCTCCAGATGGCCAAACCCCTAAGGGGCGAACCCTAGGAGGCCGAACCCTAGGGAGCCGAACCCTAGGGGGGGGCGAACCCTAGGGGAAAATCTATGTTTTGGGCGAAAAAAATGAAGTTCGGGACGAGCGGTTACTATTTGGAGCGTAACTTTTGATCCGTTTGGAGTTTTGGGGCCCGTAATATATCAAAAGCAATGGTAACAAACGAGCCCTACAAAAGTCATCATGGCCAATGAAGCATGACATGCCGTTATAAGTCCAAAATGGCTCAGAAGGATGCCTTTTGTCGTCAAGTTTTTTTTCAAAATTTTCAGGAATTTTTTTCTTCCATAATTGTGACTCCTAACACTTTCTGACGTTGTTTCTTCTTCTTTTCAGGTGTTTTGAAGCTTAACTCTCAGACTTTCCTCTTTGCCATGGTGAGCACTTAGAGCTCAAGCACTTTAATTGACATCTTTTCTTTGCTTTCTAGATCCCTTATGCTGAATTCTTTTTTCTTGCAGGCCCTCCCCGTTGAACATTTTGCAGACTTGGGAACAACCAAGGAGGCCCGTTTCTCAATGATTGGGAAGGGCTCCCCTCCTTCGGTCTTTTCGACGTCTTTTTTGGAAGCAAGTCCGGACTTATGACCATCTGACTTTTCCTCCACCGTGAGAAGGAAGGCTTGTTCTATGTCAGTTGGCTTGTGGAGGTTGGGATGACCTTCCCCATTCCGGTCGCATTCTGCCTACATGTCGTAGAAAAACAAGAGTACTCTTTCGGTTCCCTTCACTTCTTGTCTGATTCATCTAGCCTCCTTCAGGAATGGCATCATTGGATCGACGAGGTACTTGGGAATGTTGACTATGTGGGTATACTAAAAAAAGAGCCGACATTCTTCAGTAGCTTGAGGGACATTCTTATCCAGCAGGACCATGGTGCTTCTCTACATGTCATTTGTATCCAACATGACATTATTCATTTGTCATGGCTTGGGGGAAAGCACCTCTACTCTGGAGGACGTCTATGTCATCTACCAATCTACGAGTAAGCATTTTCCCCCTGCGCGTGAGTCACGCTTTTGGTGAGATGATCGCGCAAAATATTGTAAGTGTTGAAGTCTTGATTCCAGTGTCTGAACACTTCGCGGGGCTTGATGTTTTACGAGCCTCGCCAAAAAAAGTCCTAGGAGAGGGAACCTCTAGGCGAGCAAACCCTATAAGGGCGAACCTTAGAGGAGCTCTCCTAGGATATTTTGAAAATCTTCGATCTAATCTTTCTTACCCTCTCTTAGAATTTCTCTTTTCTTTAGAATCAAGAAGTCATTGAGAACCAAGAATTTCGCGAAGGCCTGAAAGCCTTGAAGGCCTGCTAGCTTCGAAGGCCCGAAGATAGCATCGAAGACCTGTTGATAGCCTCGGAGGCCTAAAGATAGCATCGAAGGCCTGAAGATAGCCTCGAAGACCTGCTGATAGCCTCGAAGACCTGATAGCCTCGAAGGCCTGATAGCCACGAAGACCAAGCTTTAGGTATTCCTCTATCTTCAATTCGACAGGTCATGACCTTTAGATCATGAACTTTCGTAGTTTTTTCCCATTTCCTGTATCAGAAAATCATGTATATTTATTTCATACAAACTAAGACTTGAATCTATACTTTTCTTTTCTTTTTCTTTTTTTAAGAAATTTAAAAACGTTCAAGTATAAGTGAAAGTTTGTCAATTTATTGATAATAGAATTGTTTTTAACGAAAAGCATAACGTTTCATATAATAAATCTTGCTTTTGTTGGTGAAAGCATAACGTTCACCACTTTTAGAGATAAAGTATAACTTTTTCGGGGTTGAGGACTTATACTCAGGCGCCTCAATTACTTTTATTAAAGTTGAAAGTATAACTTTTCGGGTCTGAGGGCTTATAGTCAGGTGCCTCATTCACTTTTGATGATAAAGTGTAACACTCGGGTGCCTCGTCACTTGGGTCGTCCAATATCTTGGCAAGTCATCAGATTTACTGAAGACTTGAAATCGGTACCTAAATCACTTGGATCGTCGATTTCTTGTAGAAGTCACGATCTACGAGGACTTGAAATCGGGTGCCTCAATCACTGGTCGTCAATTTCTTGGCAAGTCTTGGTCTACGAGGACTTGACCACCATTTTAGAGTGGACCGCCATCTTGGGTTTTTTTTTTTATTCATCGATTCTTGTGCCTCCTCCTTGTCATCCAATTACTTGGCGAGGATACTCCCGAGGACTTAAACCACTATTTTGGCGGACCACCAACTTGGGTGGATTTTTAACTCATCCAGAGTTCGAGTTTTTTTCCGATGGTACATAGAGCCGATGTTGAGTTCTTGACTTAGGGACTACACCACGGGGTGATAGTGTTGCGCTTTCTCTCTAGTTCAATCTCCCCGTACCGATTTCTCATAGTATATCCTCATAAACTATAACAGCGTATAGTGGAATGCCTGCGTATTGATGGTATACACGTAAGTCCGGTCTTCTTTTCATTTCTTGATTCTGACAACCAACCGGCCTTGGAGGTTTCACAACTCCGTACTCGACCCATTGTTCGTGACTGAGCTCTGAACGCCTTCCGGCCGCATGTGATAGCCTCCGGGCCGACATTACGGTATACTTGTCCTCATGCTTTTCTCCGCTTCGTTCAAATTTCTCATTCTTCTCCCTCTTTCCTTATGGTTTTGGCTGAGAATCTACCAAAGCCACAGTTGTTGTCCTCTTGTTCTTCCATGTATCCATCGCATGGTGGTGGGAAATGTCATGATTCCCCAAGTCTTGTCTAAAAAGATGAAAGGGTCGCAAATGAATCACACGCCTGTAATGAGGTGGGGCTTGAAGGAGTGTAAGGCACCATTATTGCAAATCTTTGACGAGTTCTTTTCTTGATCGGCTCTGCGCCTTACGTGCTCGGGCCTGAACTGTCGGCGTAATCGATAGCTCCTCATTCGACTTCATTTGAACCGCATGAGTTCTCTGATGGTTACTGTTTTTGCACGTAGAAAATTTCTTAAAAAATTGTAATTTTAGATCATCCCAATCATGGACTGACCTCTTCTCCAAATTATAGTACCAACTGAAGGCACTATTCGTCAAAATTTTGTTAAATTCCTGCATCAACAAGTTGTGATTGTTCACTTCATCATATCCCAGCCACGGTGACATCGATTCTATGAACCTGGCAATATGCTCTCTTGCGTTTCCTTTCTCCCCGTTGTATTTTGGAAACTGCGGGGGATGCTCAATATACCCTGTCGGGTAGGGTTGCCTTCGAATGTGTGCAGGGTAAGGAGGAGTAAAGTCCAACTCCGAGGGTCGAGATGTCTGTCTGCGAAGTTGATTGATCACGTCGATCATATCATCCTTCGTCACGTACTGGGGTGTTTGAATATACTGTTGTATCAGCGGTGTGTATGGTAGAGAGATTGGTTGATGCACACTTGCATTGTGTAAAGCTAGCACTGGTGGCAGCTGTTGGCTCACTCGCTGGACATGGCTTGGAATGGTTGGCATTTGTACCTGTGAAAATGTTGGGAGAGCAGTTAGGATGATGTTTGTCTGAGGTTGGCTTGCTTCCAACCTAGGTTGTAGTACGTCACCACTGTTCTGGGGCTCCAAGTTGATGATTGGAACCGACTGACTTTCCGTCGATGGAGGTATAATCTGGTTCTCTTTGTTGTTACTGCCATTGTTATTGTCCTCCACTCCTGCCTGTTCTCCCTGTAAATTGTCTGGGAACATGGCCTTGAAGGCGGGAATCTGCATCAACTGCTGACGGAAATTTTCCATTTCCTCTTGCTTCTTCTGCATCTCCAGCATCATAGCCATCATCACCCCTTGTCCTTCCTGTGCTTCCTTTAATGCCTTGAGTATCTCCAGTTGCACAACATTTGTCTGCTCTCCACCTTCTTCCTCGCTTTGCCTTCCCATGCATGTCTGCCTGACATTCGATGGTTGTTGCTCAGCCATATATGGTGATGTTGAACTTCCTTCCGATGCGTCTTTAAGGATGAGTTGATCGAGATTTAGATTCACGTTTTGGAAAGCTTGACTTGCTTGCCTTGGAACTGGACCCGGTGAGGTAATGATGTTTGTTGGTGAAGCTCTTCATGTTGTTCTCTCACTTCGAGTTGTGGGCATACCCTTCACGAATTCTACACCTCCCCAGCAGAGTCGTCAAATAAATGTGGGCAAGGAAATTGTACCTTGCTAGGGTTAGGGTTTCGTGTTGGCTGAGGATGAGAAAAATCCACGAAGAACACGAAATTGATTGATTGATTGAAGAGGGGAGAACGACAGGTGGGCGATTACTCCAATGACGCGTGGCAGAACCTCTAAAATCCGGAAACTGTGTTAGGGTTATTGGGATTCCAAGAGCCTTTTTGAGTCTTTCGAGTTGAGTGAGTGCTCCAATCCTTTTAGTGCCTTTAGGTAGAATATCAAAGCCTTAAGCTACCAAAAGAGTTCTTTGATCTTCCAAGAGTCCAAGTCTTGAGTCTGAAGATAGATCCCTTCCCAATGGAATGGAAGAGGTATTTATAGGGTTTCCTGGTGGTCATGTGTCAGGCACATGCTGTCAGGAAAATTCCAAAAATACCTTTTAGTCATTAGAATAATGCCCATATCGCCATGTCCTTCTAGCCACCAATCCAATCCCTCAATCAATTCCCAAAACGAGCCGCCTCCACGAGCCTTCTGCCTCGGGACCCTTGGAGGCTTCTCCCGGGTCTAGCCCCTTTATTTCTGACTTATCCGTCTTCCTTTAATTAGGTCATGTGAACCTTAATTTTGCACATTGGCCCACACTTTATAAGTCTAATCTAATCCTTACAGGACTATCCGCGATATTAAGTTTCACATTATCAGATCCATTTTAATAACATAAATAAATTTGAAAAAGAAAGAATCCAACTAAATCTAGGAATCTTTAAGAGATGGTTCAGTACTAAAATTTCAAAACTGGATCACAAATCTTTAACTTGTCAAGCTTCTTTATAGCTTATTAATCATAGGGCGCACATGAGAGTTGGGATTTAATTATTTTGCAGTAATAATAAAAAGAACAACACCTAAGTACCTAACTACTTCTAAACTAAATAACAAAATAAGTACACAGCAAAATCTAGGGTTTACAGCATTGGCTTACGAAATTTAACACAGAAAAAAGAAAGGGAGACGTACGGAAACATTGATCCAAATAGGATTCTTGCTGAACAGGTCCGAGGCAAATGGGGCAAGGGTTTGAATAATCTGAGGTAGAAACGGCGTCGTTCGTTACTGGTTTTTTTTCAACATCCTCAGGCTCGGCCATTCTCGTGAATTATGAACTCTGTTAGTGCCCCCTTTGCCTATTTATTTTCCCGCTTTATTATTCGCGCGTCACCTACCCCTAATGTTAAAAGAGAGATTGATAGTAGGTGTACTAATTAAGAAGTTTTGGCCATTTCTTCAAAATAAATAAATAAAATAGACAACTTTCTAATAGATTAAAGGTTTAAATATGATTTAGTACCCTAAATTATAGGTTATATTTTACTTCGGTGATCCACCTTTCAATTTTGTCAATTAAATGATTGAACTATTAATTTTTTTTCTACTATTGTCCAAATTCACTTGACACGTCATAAATTGATAACGTGTTTTCCTGAGTGGGGACATAGAAAACTGATGTGTATTTAAATAATATTATTTATATCATTTTATTAATTTAAATTATTTGGGTAAGGACAAATTTGGCAAAGCCTAATTAAAGATAATCAAAACAAAACAAAATAAAAACAAAATACATCTCAGATCCATTAAAACAAAACAAGCGTGGGTAACATGAAAACAAAACTATCTCAGACAAATCTCAGAGTTCTCCACCTCCATGAAAATCAAGCCCCTCCATCGATGCCCCGTCATTTGAATCCTCTGCTAGAACCCACTTCACGATGATTGACCCACAAGCACCGCATTTATTCCGTCATAGCCCATCTCCGACGAGAAAATCGCTGAGGAACATGACGTAAAGGAAGTGTGACGCCCCCAAAATAGGTATACATCACCCATCTTGAGTCGCCAAATACATGGTACAAAATTCAAATACAACTTAATAATACAACTATCGTGCGAGAATCACGTGAAGACATAATCGAAGTGTTTTAATACTGAATATTGTCTTCTAGATGATATTCAACTCAAATGGAGTCCTCAATACATTTATTATCACACTATTTCATAGAATAGTGAGGAGGACTACTAATGCTATCATCCGGACCGTCACACTGTTCTCGACTTAGTCCCGACTACGCTTCTCATTTCCTGAAGAGAACAATGAAAGTAAAAGGTGAGCTCAACTAGCTTAGTAAGAAATATTATGACTAAGATAATGCAAAGATAACTTATCGTTAGCCTTCAAATAAAGTGTTAAACCGATAAAATATAACAAACATCAAGTTTAATCTGCAGTTAACAAACAATCCATTAGAAGAGTCAGTGAGAATAAAATCTACTATCTTCTATGATTTAAAAGGTTTTTCATCACTTTTATCGCTGAGACTCAGCTTAATAAATAATCTACATCATCCATACACTACGACAAAGGTTATTCATTAGTATCACGACCACAAATTATCCATGCACTACGGGCCAAGGATATTCGTGTTTTCATCAATGGCCATTATCATACCAACAACTTTCCATCAATGCACTACGGACCAATGAGGACTTTTACCACAACATTTGTAACATTACGGTCATGATTATACCGAATAATTTCTGGTCATAATCATACCAAGTCCATCTATGCACTACAGGCCACAGATGACTTTCAACATAATATAAACATGAGGATGATGACAATGATATAAGAATTCAATAAAACAAGTTCAAGGATAAATTTTTAAAGATTTATAATTTAATTTATCCAGAAATCAATAACGTCCAAAATTGTCAACATGATACTGTTTTGTGGAGTAAAATTCAAGAATGCTCAGAAAAATATTCCATGAAAAGATACTAGATGAAGCGCAAATATCAAGGATATTCCACTAATTTCATGGAGTATAGAAGCCAAAACTTTAGAGTATAATAGAATATATGAAGACGCAAAGTAATTTTTGCCCGCCATACGGTAATCCACGTAGACAGATCATTTTCACGATTTAATAAGGAATGAATACGGAAGGATCATTCACCATGCACGCAGTAATCCACATGCATGCAAAGTTATTCCAATGTAATAATAAAAAGAATTGAACCAGGTCATGCGTAATCCGCACAGACATAATATTCCAATAGAATAATAAAGAATGGAATAACAACAGAATTCATCAGGCATGCGATAGACCGCATGCATGGGTTATTCCAATGTAATAATAAAGAATGGAATAACAACCCTTACGAGTATTGAAAGAAAATAACTCTATTCATGAATACGAAAAGAAATAATACCCCTTACCTTAGTAGGAAATTGGATACTTATGATAGTGTAGTAATGAATACTCTTCTTCTTCTCTTTATTCTCTATACTTTCTCTCTCTATAAGCTTGAATGAATTGGTGAAAAATAATGAAGAAATGAGCTTCTATTTATAGGCTTGGCAGAGTAAGGGTAAAATAGTCTTTTCGCCATAATTTATGACATCATCGCTGACATCATCGATCATATTACATCATTGCTTACCTCATTGTCTGATGACATCATCACTTACCTCATCGTCTGATGACATCATCACTTACATCATAGGAATTCAAATTCAATTTGTTCTCTTCAACCTCCTTTTACTTTTATACCATGAATTTACTATAATAATGCTACCATTCAAATTATAAAAAATGTACTATTATATAATCACATCATACTACTATAATGTAATATTATAATAATATATTTGAATGAATTATTTTATCGGAAAAGATAAAATACCAACTTTCAACAAATGTCACATGCTAAAAATTCCTCAGTTTAATTCCACTTCGAATAAATATTTTCTTATCATATATATCAACAATTAATTATTCACAAATAATATTACAAAATTACAATATTGACAACCAGGTTGTTCCCAGGAAAGAGGGGGCTTTCCGATAAGGATTTCTCCCTATTGGCGCGCAATTAAGTGACCAAACCCCTTTCCTCGACAGAACTTTCTAGACATTGTCAATAATGTAAATAATAATATTATTCAAATAATATGAATTATTGATTTGATAATTTGAAATAATGTGCAATGACAATTATTGAATCAATAATATAAAATATCAACGTAGCAATTATTGAATCAATAACATAAAGTATTGAACAGTAATTACTGTAACAATTATTGAGTAATGACTTCTTACATAAGCACCAATAATCCAAGATACTGTACAATGTCGTGTGCTACTATGCAACCACGCATATTACTGTACTTTTACCACCGGGTATTTCAACAGTTAACGGTAAAACTTTCGCCGTTATTTTATAAAAAGATAATTTTGTCGGTTTCTAACTCCGACAATAATTCTGTTGTGGGGTCCACCAATGATTGTGTCGTCGTACGAATATTTTCAGACAAAAAGAATATTCTCCGACCAAACGAATATTTTATATCAACTTGCTTACTTTGCAAAATTTATAAATATTACCCACAACTATAACATTATAAAAAATTCACACCTTAATATTCAAAAATGATATTTATAGAAAATTCATCTTTATTCATAAAAGTTGGGGTCTTATAACCTCCCCTTCTTATGAAATTTTGCCCTCGAAATTAGGGTACGTACCTGGTATGTCGAAGAGGTAAGGATACCTTGATTTCATTTCAGATTCTAACTCCCAGGTCATTTACTCAACATTGTGGTTTCTCCACAAAACTTTGACTTGAGGTATAACGTTGGAGCGTAAAATATGCTCCTTCCTATCCAAGATTTTAACAGAAACCTCTTCATACTTTAAATCTTCCGCTATTTCGTCCGGTTCTAACTCAATAATGTGGTGCGGGTCTTTCACATATTTACGTAACATAGATATGTGAAAAACGTTATGAACACGAGACATACTTGGCGGTAAAGCGAGTCTATAGGCCACAGTTCCTACTCGATCGAGGATTAAAAATGGGCCAATGAATCGAGGATTGAGCTTTCCTCTCTTTCCAAATCTCGTAACTCCTTTCCATGGAACAACACGTAACAACACATGATCTCCAATATCGAATTCTACGTCCTTTCGATGAAGATCAACATAACTCTTTTGTCGATCTTGTGAGGGTTTTATACGTTGTCGGATCGTTTGAATCTTTTCCGTAGTCATACGTACCAACTCCGGTCCCAACAACGTTGCTTCACCCACCTCATCCCAAAGATAATTTGAGAATGACACTTTCTTCCATACAACGCCTCGAATGGAGCTATGCTAATACTTGCTTGATAACTATTGTTGTAGGAAAACTCCACCAATGGTAAGAACTTGTCCCAACTTCCCTTGAAGTCAAGGATACAGAGTCTTAATAGATCTTCAAGAGTTTGAATAGTCCTCTCCGATTGCTTTCGTCCAGAATGCGAGGATGATATACCGAAACTCAATCAGAATCCGCGCTTCCATAGCTTTCTGCAAACTAACCCAAAATCGTGAAGTGAATCTTGGGTCTCGATCAGAAACTATGGATACTGGCATACCATGCAGTCTTACAATCTCATTTATGTACATACGAGAAAGATGTTCAAGTGTATAAGTTTCTCGTATAGGTAAGAAATGAGCCGACTTGGTCAATCTATCAACAATGACCCAAATCGCATCTATGCCTTGAGAAATCATGGGAAAACCGGTAACGAAATCCATGGTAATGTGCTCCCACTTCCATTCTAGAATTTCAAGTGCTTGCAATGGACCTTTTGGTACTTGATGCTCCGCCTTGACTCGTTGACAAGTTAGACACCTTGAGATAAACTCTACGATCTCTCTCTTCATATTGTTCCACCAAAATGTATGTCGAAGATCATGATACATTTTGGTACTCCCAGGATGGATTGCAAACAGTGTGTTGTGCGCCTCCATCATGATTTTATACTTTAAATCAGGGTCGTTAGGAACACAAAGTCTGGAGTTGACTCAAAGTATTCCTTTTTTCATCGATTCTTGCTTCTGGCATAGCACCTTCTTGCACTTTCTTCTTCATAGGCATCAGCTCCAGGTCTGTAGCTTGAGCAACTTTAACTTTATCGATTAAAGTCGGTTCTACTCGTATATTCGCTATCATCACATGGGTCCCTGGAGTCTTTAACTCTATCTCCATCCTTTGCAAGTCATATAAAATGGGCCTTTGCGTTGACAATATCGCACTTCATGCAAGCATATGATCTTCTCTCAATGCGTCCACCTTACGTTCGCTTTACTGGTGATGGTATTGAATAGTATGATCATAATCTTTCAGAAGTTTATGCCAACGTCGTTGCCGCATGTTAAGTTCCTTTTGAGTGAATAAATATTTGAGGCTTTTATGATCCGTAAAGATCTCCACTTTCTCCCCATACAGGTAATGCCTCCAGATTTTAAGTGCGAAAACGACAGCTGCCAACTCTAGATCATGAGTAGGATAATTCCTCTCATATTATTTGAGTTGTCGCTAGGTATAGGCTATGACGCCCCCAAAATAGGTCCACACGACCCATTCTGAGTCGCCAGATATCACATTATAAAAATCAAATACAAACTTCATTTATAAAACTATTGAACTGTCGTACATAATACGACCACAGTTAAGTTGTGAGTTTTAATACAATATTATCTCGTAGACAGTATTCAAACTTAAATTGTTACAATGCCATATAAAATACAGCAGCAAATATTTCAAGACCCCAAAGAAGAACAAGAAAATTACTATCTTGTTTATTCTAATGAGGTGCACTTTTGACGCTTTCAAAGTCGGGTTCTCATCACCCTATTGTTGTTCGCCAAAATCAAATATTAAGTGACGTATAAAATACGACACCCACATCTTAGGTCCTCAATACAATTATATATTGTATGTCATGTCATTTTATAATGTATTGAGAAACTTGACGATCTCCTGACCATCACACTATTTCCTGTTATCCCCATCTTCGACCCAAATACACTCTTATTACACGAAAGGAATTGTGAAGCAAAAGGGTGAGCACAACTAGCCCAATAAAGAATATCATGACTAAAGATAACTACATTATCAATAGTTTTCATCAATAATAAATCGTAGATTTAGAACATATGGTAGATAATAAAAGTTTTCAACCATAATTGCAAAGCTTAATCAATAATCCATTAGAAGAGTCAAGTAGAACATAATGTCTACTATCTCCTCCAAATTAAAAGTCCATCGTTAATATTTCATTCCTGTAATACTCATCAACAGTTCTTCGTTATACCCAAGACAAAGAGAACTTTCATCACCTGTCTTCACCTGAACCACTAAAGATTATAATTAAGTTCACAATTCATATTTATAATAATGTGAATTAACAGTTCCTTCTTACCACAAAGGCTTAATAGAATGTTTACTCAATATCCTTACCCCAAAGGCTGAAGATATTCAAATGTAATAATAATGATCATACTAATCGGGTTGTTCATCTTTGCATTACGGGCCAAAGATATTCAACTATAAAACCAATGGTCATGATCATACCAATCAATTGCCTGTCAGTGCACTACGGCCAAAGACATTCAACTATTAACTAATGGTCATGATCCTGCCAATCATATCATTTAATTATCCATGCACTACGGCCAAGGATATTCGTTAGTATCACTAGTGGTCATGATCATGTCATACACTTGTCCATCTTCGCACTACGGGTCAAAGCTATCAAACAACATATCATCTTTGCACTACCGGCCAAAGATATTCAACAACATATCATCTTTGCATTACATGCCAAAGACATACAACTGTAAAACCAATAACCAACAGTATAATAAAGAATATATGAAACTATGAAATGGATTTTCACCGCCATGCAGAATCCACGATATATAGATCATTTCACAATTTAATAAGGAATGAATACAAAGGATCATTCACCATGTATGCGATAGAGACCGCATGCATGACGAGTTATTCCCAATGTAATAATAAATACGGAATAATAAATGATGGAACCAGGTCAGGTGAAATTCACACCGACAGGATATTCCGACAGAATCGTAAATACGAAATAATAAATGATGGAACCAGGTCAGGTGAAATTCACACCGACAGGATATTCTGATAAAATAGTAAATGCGGAATAATAAAAAAAGATCACCAAGTATTGGGTAAACCATGACATATCTGAGTCATTCCACCAAGTATAGGTAAACCCATGCGCATACTGAGTTATTCCAATGAATAATAAAGAATTGAATAACAAAAGAAGATCACCATGTATAGGGTATGCCACGATATCAAAGTTAGTCCAATGTAATAATAAAGAATGGAATAATGTAAGTTCTCTTCATGAATAAGAAAGAATAACACCTTTACCGTAAAAGAAGAATATTACGATCGATAGGGTGAGGATTTTCTTAAAGAAAACTTATACTATGTTCTTCGCTTCAAAGTTTCTTAAAACTCTTAAGAAAATACGCCAAGATTATAGAAGGAGAATTCTCTCGAACTTCCGGGTGTGATTTCAATTCTAACTAAGCTTCTATTTATAGGAAAATGGATCGATAAGTAACCAATCCCCGAACTCGGTCCAAATTGATTTACTTTTAATCGACGGTCCATATTTAAATCAAAATCTTTTAAATAAAATATAATATATTCTAATTATTGCATAATAAAACAAACAACTTTATAAAAGTATTTTATTTTATATAAAAAGATTTTACTATACAAAAACACTATGCAACACTATGCATAATAAAATATAATATATTCTATTTATAGAATAACTTTAATAAAGTATTCTGCTTTATATAAAAAGATTTTACTATGCAAAACACTATGCATAATAGAATATAATATATTCTATTTATAGAATAACTTTATAAAAGTTTTACATTTTTATATATAAAAAGATTTTACTATGCAAAATACTATGCACAATAGAATATAATATATTCTATTTATAGAATAACTTTATAAAAAGTATTACATTTTATATAAAAAGTTTTTCATTATAATTTCAACCAACTGATTACGAAAAATTAGTACATCTCTTCATGGAATAATATTGTACCCAAAATGATTTGGACCAAAATAAATATATTGTTCGTGTGAATAGTAACTTTGAATGAATAGTATCTAAGTAAATAGTAACTCGTGAATAAAGAACTCATGAATAGTACTCGACACAAAAAAGTGTCCCAAATACTCGAGTGAATAATACTAGAGTGAATAGTAATTTGGGTGAATAGTAACCCGTGAATAGTAACTCGTGAATAGTAACTCCGACATAAAAAGTGTCTCAAATACTCGAGTGAACAATACTGGAGTGAATAGTAATTTGGGTGAATAGTAACTCGTGAATAGTAACTCCGACACAAAAAGTGTCCCAAATACTTGAGTGAACAATACTAGAGTGAATAGTAATTTGGGTGAATAGTAACCCGTGAATATTAATTCCGACACAAAAAGTGTCCCAAATACCCGAGTGAATAATACTAGAGTGAATAATGACCAGATATTTTATGACAACTTGTTTACTTTGAAAATTTTTTCACATATCACCCTTAACTTTAACCTTTTATCAATTTAACCATTTAACAAAATAAAAAAAAATTGAATACTTTTATTTCATAAAATTCGAGGTCTCACAATCTCCCCTCCTTATGGAATTTCGCCCTCGAAATTTACGTACATACCTAATATTCGAAGAGATGAGAATACCTTGCATTCTTTTCAAATTGTACCTTCCCGGTAATTTCCTCGCTATCATGATTTTCCCATTTCTCATCTCTTGTATTTCAGATATCATTCTAGAATATAGCTTTAAAACAAAGGTTAATTAACATATCACAATTTGTCACTTATCAAGGAAACAATTTCAGCTTAGGTAAGTCACACACTAGCGAAGTATATTACTCTGCCTCCCCCTCCTAGTTCTAAACTCTTATCTCCGCCAAATGAATATATCCCTAAGCTCGATACCAATTGTTGACACCCCAAAATAGGTCCACACGACCCATTCTGAGTCACCAGATATCACATTATAAAAATCAAATACAAACTTCATTTATATTAACTATTGAATCGTCAGATATAATACGACCACAGTTAAGTCGTGAGTTTTAATACAATATTATCTCGTGACGATGATTCAAACTTAAATTGTTACAATGCCATATAAAATACAGCAACAAATATTTCAAGACCCCAAAGAAGAACGAGAAAATTACTATCTTGTTTATTCTAATAAGGTGCACTTTTGACGCTTTCAAAGTCGGGTTCTCATCACCCTGTTGTTGTTCGCAAAAATCAAATATTAAGTGACGTATAAAATACGACACCCACATCTTAGGTCCTCAATACAATTATATATTGTATGTCATGTCATTTTATAATGTATTGAGAAACTTCGACAGTCTCGGACCATCACACTATTTCCCAATTATCCCCGCTCGACCCAGCTACATTCTTATTACCTGAAAGAAATTGTGAAGCAAAAGGGTGAGCACAACTAGCCCACTAAAGAATATCATGACTAAAGATAACTACATTATCAATAGTTTTCATCAATAATAAATCAGAGATTTAGAACATATGGTAGATAATAAAAGTTTTCAACCATAATTGCAGCGGTATCAACAATCAATTAGAAGAGTTAAGTAGAACATAATGTCTACTATCTCCTCCAAATTAAAAGTCCATCGTTAATATTTCATTCCTGTAATACTCATCAACAGTTCTTCGTTATACCCAAGACAAAGAGAACTTTCATCACCTGTCTTCACCTGAACCACTAAAGATTATAATTAAGTTCACAATTCATATTTATAATAATGTGAATTAACGCCCTTCCTTCTTACCACAAAGGCTTAATAGAATGTTTACTCAATATCCTTACCCCAAAGGCTGAAGATATTCAAATGTAATAATAATGATCATACCAATCAGTTGTCTATCTTTGCATTACGGGCCAAAGATATTCAACTATAAAACCAATGGTCATGATCATACCAATCAATTGCCTGTCAGTGCACTACGGCCAAAGACATTCAACTATTAACTAATGGTCATGATCCTGCCAATCATATCATTTAATTATCCATGCACTACGGCCAAGGATATTCGTTAGTATCACTAGTGGTCATGATCATATCATACACCTGTCCATCTTCGCACTACGGGTTAAAGCTATCAAACAACATATCATCTTTGCACTACCGGCCAAAGATATTCAACAACATATCATCTTTGCATTACTTGCCAAAGACATACAACTGTAAAACCAATAACCAACAGTATAATAAAGAATATATGAAACTGCAAATGGATTTTCACCCGCCATGCAGTAATCCACATATAGATCATTTCCACAATTTAATAAGGAATGAATACAAAGGATCATTCACCATGCATGCGATAGAGACCGCACAGACAGGTTATTCCCAATAGAATAATAAATACGGAATAATAAATGATGGAACCAGGTAAGGTGAAATTCACACCGACAGGATATTTCGACAGAATCGTAAATACGAAATAATAAATGATGGAACCAGGTCAGGTGAAATTCACACCGATAGGATATTCCGACAGAATAGTAAATGCGGAATAATAAAAGAAGATCACCAAGTATTGGGTAAACCGCATATACAGGTCATTCCACCAAGTATAGGGTAACCGCACATACAGGTTATTCCAACAGAATAATAAAGAATTGAATAACGAAAGAAGATCACCATGTATATGGTATGCCGCGTATACAGGTTATTCCAACAGAATAATAAAGAATGGAATAACAGAAGTTCTCTTCATGAATAAGAAAGAATAACACCCCTTACTGTAAAAGAAGAATATTATGACTGATAGGGTGAGGATTTTCTTAAAGAAAACTTATACTATGTTCTTCGCTCAAAGTTTCTTAAAACTCTTAAGAAAATACGCTCAAGATTATAGAAGGAGAATTCTTTGAACTTCTGGTGTGATTTCGATTCTAACTAAGCTTCCTATTTATAGGAAAATGGACTGCATAGTAACCAATCCATGAACGGTCCAGATTGATTTACTTTAATCTGACGGTCCATATTTAAAGCAAAATCTTTTAAATAAAATATAATATATTCTAATTATTGAATAATAAAACAAACAACTTTATAAAAGTATTTTGTTTTATATAAAAAGATTTTACTATGCAAAACACTATGCAACACTATGCATAATAAAATATAATATATTCTATTTATAGAATAACTTTAATAAAGTATTTTGTTTTATATAAAAAGATTTTACTATGCAAAATACTATGCACAATAGAATATAATATATTCTATTTATAGAATAACTTTATAAAAGTTTTCTGTTTTATATAAAAAGATTTTCTTTTATAATTTCAACCAACGTTCTGAAAAATTAGTACATCTCTTCATGGAATGATATTGTACCCAAAATGATTTGGACCGAAAATAAATATATTGTTCGGGTAAATAGTAACCCGTGAATAGTACCTCGTGAATAGTAACTCATGAATAGTAACTCATGAATAGTACTCTGACACAAAAAGTGTCCCAAATACTCGAGTGAATAATACTATTGTGAATAGTAATTTGGGTGAATAGTAACCCATGAATAGTAACTCGTGAATAGTAACTCCGACACAAAAAGTGTCCCAAATACTCGAGTGAATAATACTAGAGTGAATAACATGCTTTGACTAAGATCGCTTTTGACCGATGTGTCCCTCCCTCCGCATTTGAAGCATATGATGGGTGGTCGTTCTCCTTCCTTAACAACGGTCTTTGGTGATGACGTCTTTCCATCATTGTTGAATCTCTCTTCGAAATGTCCACTTTTTATTGTTTTGGCGGGATTACCACCAAGTGGTTACCATTTCTGGCATGTTGATTCCTCCACGCTTTGTTGTCACCGCTCGATGATCGCTACCACCGGTATTATCATTTTGCGGGTTGCTTTCTCTTGGTTGGGTTGACTCGTTATCGCTACCCAATAATCGAGCCCTATTTACAACATCCTAATCTGATACGCTTTATGAGAAATTAAATATTGACGTATCTCGGGTTTCAAACCTCTTAGAAACATCCGCCATTCTTTCCTCATTATCAACCAAGTGAGACGCTGAATCGGGACAACTCGTGAAACTTAGCCTCGTCTTTGCGACAATCGTCATATTGTTCTCGCTTTCAATTTGATGAACTCTACCTCTTTCATGTGATGAATACTTTCGGAAATTACTTGTCATTGAATAGTTCTTGAACTTCTCCCAAGACATCTTCACTCAGCAGTTGAGTACGCTTTCTGGATTCCTACTAGTAATCTACCTCTCTTCGCAACATAAAGGTGGCAAGGAACCTTTTGCTCCTGAGCATCCCAAGACATCAAATATATTGGTGATCTGCTTTATCCACGCTTAGCCTTAAGTGGTTTTGGCTCTCCAATAAACTCCAATGGTCCCAGCCCTTGAATCGTTTAATGCGGTGACCGTCCGAGAGTTTCCAGTGTTTCCACCTACATTTTGGACAGGAGCCGCCTCTACTTTGATATTGCATGAATTGCAGATAAAGCCTCCGAACATTCCATCGCTCATCATTTGGTCAGGTGTTATGGTTTGCATGAGGATTGTCGCCTTTCGATGCACATTATCCTGATTATTGATCTGTGGAGACTCAACGGTCTCCTGTGCTCCATTGCTATTCTCAACATTCTCGGATGTCATTTTTAAATACTGCCACAAAACAAGGTTTAATTGACATGCAACATATTATCCCTATAGTCTGACCGACCAATTAAATACCAAATAAACTTAGGTAGATCATACTAGTGAAGGAATTCCCCGTCTCTCCTCTCCTAGTTCTTGTCTCACATCTCTGCCCAGGATCATATCCCTAAGCTCTGATACCAATAGTGACGCCCCCAAAATAGGTATACATCACTCATCTTGAGTCGCCAAATATATGGTACAAAATTCAAATACAACTTAATAATACAACTGTCGTATAGAATACGACAAGACATAATTGAGTGTTTTAATACGAATATTGTCTTCTAGACAGTATTCAACTCAAATGGAGTCCTCAATACATTTATTATCACACTATTTCATAGAATAGTGAGGACTACTAATGCTATCATCTGGACTGTCACTCTGTTCCCCGACTAGTCCCGACTACGTTCTCATTTCCTGAAGAGAACAATGAAAGTAAAAGGGTGAGCTCAACTAGCTTAGTAAGAAATATTATGACTAAGATAATGCAGTATAACTTATCGTTAGCCTTCAACAGTGTTAAACTGATAAAATATAATAAACATCAAGTTTAACTGCAGCGAAACAAGCAATCCATTAGAAGAGTCAAGTAGAGAATAAAATCTACTATCTTCTATGATTTAAAAGGTTTTTCATCACTTTTATTGCTGAGACTCAGCTTAATAAATAATCCACATCATCCCTGCACTACGGCCAAGGATATTCATTAGTATCACGACCACAAATTATCCATGCACTACGGGTAAAGGATATTCGTGTTTTCATCAATGGCCATGATCATACCAACAACTGTCCATCAATGCACTACGGGCCAATGAGGACTTTTACCACAACATTTGTAACATTACGGTCATGATTATACCGAATAATCCCTGGTCATAATCATACCAAGTCCATCTATGCACTACAGGCCACAGATGACTTTCAACATAATATAAACATGAGGATGATGACAATGATATAAGAATTCAATTAAACAAGTTTAAGGATAAATTTTTAAAGATTTATAATTTAATTTATCCAAAAATCAATAACGTCCAAATTGTCAACATGATACGGTTTTGTGGAGTAAAATTTAAGAATGCTTAGAAGAATATTTCCATGAAAAGATATTAGATGAAGCGCAAATATCAAGGATATTCCACTAATTTCATGGAGTATAGAAGCCAAAATTTTAACCAACTGAGTATAATAGAATATATGAAGCCGCAAATGGATTTTTGTCCGCCATGCGGTAATCCACATAGACAGATCATTTCCACGATTTAATAAGGAATGAATACGAAGGATCATTCACCATGCATTCTAGTAATCCACATGTACGAGTTATTCCAATGTAATAATAAAGAATGGAACCAGTCAATGCAGTAATCAAGATGCATGTGATATTCTAACGTAATAATAAAGAATGGAATAACAACAGAATTCACTGTGCATGCGATAGATCATATTGATAAAAGTTATTCCAATGTAATAATAAAGAATGGAATAACAACCTTACGAGTATCGAAAGAAAATAACTCTATTCATGAATACGAAAGAAATAATACCCTTACCTTAGTAGGAGATTGATACCGCAATAGTGTAGTAATGTAATACTCTTCTTCTTTCTCTCTTATTCTCTCTATACTTTCTCTCTATAGCTTGAATGAATTAGTGAAAAATAATGAAGAAATGAACTTCTATTTATAGGCTTGGCAGAGTAAGGGTAAAATAGTCTTTTCGCCATAATTTATGACATCATCGCTGACATCATCGATCATATTACATCATTGCTTACCTCATCGTCCGATGACATCATCGTTTACCTCATCGTCCGATGATATCATCGCTTGCATCATAGGAATTCAAATTCAATTTGTTCTCTTCCACCTCCTTTTACTTTTATACCATGAATTTACTATAATAATGCTACCATTCAAATTATAAAAAACGTACTAATTCCAACAAGAACAAGAGGGCTAACAAGACTGATTTGCTCTATCTTCAGCAACAACAACAAGAGGGAAAGGTCACTGATTTTTTTGGGTCTGTCCTTGACAGTGAGCTCTGTGTTCCGGTAAGTACTATTTGGTTATTCTCACTCTTAAAATGTGTGTTTTCCTTTTCCTCCATAAAACAAGAATTAATCTTTAGGGGTTGTGTATTGAGAAAAATACAAAAGGTTTTGCAGGAGGATAACTTGGCAAGTGCCTTGAATGGTTGTCTCATTTTGTAGATGATTCTTCTTCCTAAGCATACTCTTTAACACTACCTCTTTGAAAATTGCTCGGTTAAGCCCACCAAAGAACCATTCTCGATCCGTAAATTCCCGCCTCAGATAAGCCCATTTTCAAAACTCCGTCCCGCACTCAAGGTGAGGAGCAAACGAGGAGGACCGAAGCTGAAGTTTGGTCAAACTCACTCAACTGACTCGTCCGCCTCATCATCCTCTTCCTCGCCTTATATACGTCGTTCTCTTTCGCCTTTAAGCCCATGGGTTATGTACAACGACCTTGGGCAATCCACCGCTTCATTATTGCATAAAACCTCTCTAAAAAAAATAGAGGAAAAAGCATGCAACTGGATGTCTTAGGAGGAGTGAGTCCAAATGCCTCGCTGCAAATTATTGTCTTGTGTAATTATTTTTAATTTATGTATTTTGTTTAATTTGTGTTAATTGTAAAATTTTTAGTTTGATTCAGATTGGGTTTTTTTCTTTTGATTAATTAATTAATTAATTGTAAAATATTTGTTATTTTACCTTTTTTGTCCTTTGATCTCATTAAAAATATATATTCTTTTTACACATAAGCACTCATTTAGCCTATTAGGATGCCACGTCAGCAATTTCTGACGTGGCAGGCCCAATTAAAGGAAATCAAAAAAAATTTAATAGTTCAATCATCTAATTGACAAAATTGAAAGGTGGATCACCGAAGTGGAATATGACCTATAGTTTAGGGTAGTAAATCATATTTAACCCTAGATTAAAAACACTTTTAAGGGTAAAATAAATTTAAAAATATTTGTTGAGATGATAGATGTTTTTTGACAATATAGAATTTGAGTATAAAACAATTCTAAAAAATGAGATAAACTAATATTTTAAGGGTTATTTAAATTTATTAATGTAGCGAACCAGTGTAGACTGGTCCAATAAACATGTTGAGCTCTGCTCGACTCTAAAACTACTCCACCACGCCAAACGTGTAGGACACCTCCTTACCTAAAAGGTTAACCTTTTAAGTTGAGGCTCTATCATATTTATTAACTCATCTAAACTCTTTAATTTATCTAATGTGGGATTCATGTGAAATATTACAACAATTAAAAATCTTAGTAAAATGTTTTGAACTTATTTATAAGACCCCAACTTTTATGAATAAAGATTTAATTTTCTCGAAATATCTTTTTGAATAATAAGGTGTGGATTTGTTATAATGTTATAGTTGTGAGTAATATTTACAAAATTTTCAAAGTATGCAAGTTGTCATAAAATATTCTTTTGGTTGGGAAATATTCGTTTTATCAGGGAATATTCGTACGATGGCACAATCATTGGTGGACCCCACAACGGAATTACCGTCGAAGTTAGAAAATGACAGAAATATCTTTTTATAAAAATAATGGCGAAAGTTTTACCGTTAACTGTTGAAATACCTGGTGATAAAAGTACAGTAATACGTGTGGTAGCATAGTAGCACAGGGTATTGTACAGTATCTTTGATTATTGATGCTTACGTGAGAAGTCACTCAGTTATACTCAATTATTGCTACAGTAATTGCTGCATAGTATCTCACGTTATTTGATTCAATTATTGTCACAATATTTTATATTATTAAATCAATAATTTAGACGACAAAGTTATTCATATTATTATTTGCATTATTGACAATGTTTAGAAAGTTCTGTCGAGGAAAGGGGTTTGGTCACCTAATTGCGCACTAATAAAGAGAAATCCTTATCGGAAAGCCCCCTTTTTCCTGGGAATAATTTGGTTGTTAATATTACAATTTATAATATTAATGATGAGTAATTGTTGTTCAAAAATGTATTTAGTAAAGCCAAGTAAATTGAGATAAATAGATGTGATTTTTAAAAATAGAATGTATTATATTTTATATAAAGTTTTCGTTTATTAGAATATTTTATTGTATAGTAATGAATAATAAATTAAAATTTTCAGCCGAACGTCGCCCGTGAATTTCAAATATTGTGCACCCGTGATTTTCAATCTAAATAGTCTCCTTCCATTCTCCTATAAATATGATGCTTAGTTTAAAAATGAAAATCACACCAGAATCAGAGAATTTTTCTTCTATAATATTGAGTGTATTTCTTTAGAGTTTAAGGAAGCTTTGAGTGTAGAAAACAGTGCAAGTTTTCTTCAAGAATATCTCACCCTACTAGTCAGAAGTACTTTCTTTTTAAGGTAAGGAATGTTAATTTTGTTCAATATTCGTATGAAATAATATTTTCTTCCATACTCTATAGTATGTAAGTAATATTATTTCGTTTTAGATTCCGAATTCTACACTCGTTTGGTTAAAGTATTGCTTCTATACTCCGTAAAATTAGTTGAATATCCTCGAAATTTGCGCTTCATCTAGTATATTTTCACGAAAATATTATTCTGAACATTCTTGATAAATTTTAACCTTTTTCATGCCGGAGTACTGTCGACGTCGGGATTTTTATTTGTCTCTTTCTGTTCTTGTTTTTTGGTGTTCTCATGTGAGGTGAGATTTGTTTGAAAAAAAAAGTTGTGAAAAAGTTCGACATTTATATGTCGACGATTTAACTGTAAGAGTCGCCAGTTGGTTTTTTATATGGTTGTACCAACACAACCGAGAAAAGGTTTGCACATTGATCCAGTGATGTGACACTGCTAAACGGGTCGGTGAAACCGAGATTTATTAAGGTTCGGGGACTTGCTTATGCGGAGTGAAGGTGTTAGGCACCCCCCGACATCTGTGTTACCACGGTGACCGCCACTTTTCAAGAAACTATTATATGAATGTGGGGGGGGGGGTCAATGTGCTGTTATTTGGAAGTAGTGCAAGGCCTCGTTCGCATCTATATACATAGAGTTTGAATTTATGTAAAAATTCAGTTTTAGACAAGATATGACAGTGATGTTTTATAAAAGAGGTTTTCAAACCCTTATGCTCAATAGTAATTGAGACCTTTTACACTTCCATTTTATTAAGTGTTCGGCTTAATTGCTTTTAATTTTCGAGATGCGAAGCATCTTCGAGAAAATAATGTACAAAGCAGTGCCGACATAGCACGCCAGGTGTTCGACAGAATGCCTGTGTGGGGTGAAGTTGTGACCTTAGCTTGTAATTCCTTAGATTACCATTCGTTATCCATTTACTTGCTTTGTTAATTAGTTTTAACTAGATTAATGACACTAACATTTACTGCTGTTCGAATAAGACTTTAACGATAAACAGTCGGTACTTGGTAAATATTAGTCATAGTTCCTCGTGGGTACGACACACTCCTTATCACTGTATTACTTGTTAGACCGCGTATACTTGCGCGTGTTTAGTGATTGGTTTTCCGACCAACAAGTTTTTGGCGCCTATACCGGGGAACTATTATTCTAATATTGTCCAATATTGATTTCAATCAATTTAGTCTTACTTCGAACGTACATATATATATTTCTTTTATTTGTTTGATCTTCCTTTCTTTTTATTTTTAAGTTTACAGATTATGGACGATCAATGTTATCAATGACCTTATGAGGGGACAACACAACCAAGCTTGGAAGAAGGACTCGAGAAATTGCAACTTCGAATTGCTAATGCCTTGAGGTTTTCTGACAATCTTGAGTGTCAGTCCACTCTGAATGCCTACTGTCAGGAACGAGCTGACTTTGAACCGATTCCCTATCATCCAAACTGCCAGGGTTATCCAAACTCATGGGGCTACAGTCAGGAGCCATATCATGATCCGAATCATGCCTTTCAGTTTGACTATCAGTCTCCGCCGCAATATGAATTTACGTCTCGACCCAACGACAACTTTTCAGAGTACTCAGCTCAAGAGGAAGAGAACATGCTTGAAGAGCTTCTCACCAACTTTATTGAGAGAAATGAGGTTCGGATGGCAAGCCAAGAAGCCGCAGTGCAAAGCCTTGAGAATAAATTGGGGCAACTCCTCAATGCCATCACAAATCCACCGCAATGCAATCTACCGGTCATAATTGATCTCGACGATGAAGAAGGGGAGTAGTGCACGGTGAATACTCGAGGAGAAGGCGATGAGTCTCACCAAAGTGTTGAGGGCAATGTCAATGTACAACTTGACCAACCTGCGGAGGTTGAGCTAGAAGAAGAGGGGATCACCGGTGGGTACACTGTCAAGACTGATCAACAACCAGAACCCACGCTTATGACTGTGGAAATCCGTGAGGGCCCAATAGCGCACAAAGAACATTTTCAAATTAATGAACAAGGGGAATTAGTGGATTATTCCAGTGGTGAACGATTCTTCGTGCCGAAGGATGAAGAAAATATGAATGACCAATCCTCGACGTCGGGATTTTTATTTGTCCCTTTCTGTTCTTAGTTTTTGGTGTTCTCATGTTAGGTGAGATTTGTTTGAAAAAATAAGTTGTGAAAAGGTCTGATATTTATATGTCGACGATTTGATTGTAAGAGTCGCCAGTTGGTTTTTTATATGGTTGTACCAACACAACCGAGACAAGGTTTGCACATTGACCCAGTGATGTGACACTGCTAAACGGGTCGGTGAAACCGAGATTCATTAAGGTTCGAGGACTTGCTTATGCGGAGGGAAAGTGTTAGACACCCCCCGACATCCTTGTTACCATGGTGACCGCCACTTTTCAAGAAACTATTATATGAATGTGTGTGTGTGTGGGTCAATGTGCTGTTATTTGGAAGTAGTGCGAGGCCTCGTTCGCACCTATATACACATGGTTTGAATTTATGTAAAAATTCAGTTTTAGACAAGATATGGCAGTGATGTTTTATAAAAGAGGTTTTTCAAACCCTTATGCTCAATAATAATTAGACCTTTTAGACTTCCATTTTATTAAGTGTTCGGCTTAATTGCTTTTAATTTTCGAGATGCAAAGCATATTCGAGAAAATAATGTACAAAGCAGTGCCGAACTCCTCGTGGGCATGAAAACTATCTGAGGAAATCCAAACACCGTGAATAAAGTTACAAGCTACTTACAGCTGAAAATGTCCATCACGGGAACTGAATCTAAATCTAGTAGGCTGAATCTGTGATCACATGATTCTCAGGCTCACATGATGTCGCAATTGATATGAAATCGATGGCGGTATATATATAAAAGTCGATATATATATATATATATATATATATATATATATATATATATATAGACATGATCAGCCACCACGAAGCACCTCCATGGGGGATCGAAAATGTAAATAAAGCTATAAAAGCTATCAACCGCCACGAAATAAAATCCAAGCGGGACAAAAAGTATATATATATATATATATATATAAGCAGTAAACACACCGAATGTAAAATTCAGGCTCATCGAACAAAGTCCGACAATGCAGTTAATATATATAAGTATATATATATAAAGCGATGCGCCCTGATGTAAAATACGAGGCTCATCGAACAAAGTTTGACACACAGTTCCATATATATAAAATATATATATATATACTCCAGACGTAAGTCTAGGCTCATCGAACAAAGTCCGACAACAGTTAATATATATAAGTATATATATATATATATATAAACAAATAAACGCTCCGCATGTAAAATTCAGGCTCATCGAACAAAGTCCCACAATAGTTAATATATATATATATATATATATATATATATATATATATATATATATATATATATATACTAAAAAAGATAAACGCATTCTGATGTAAAATTCAGGCTCATCGAATAAAGTTCAACACACACATATATATAAGTGTGTATATATATATATATATATATATATATACGAAAGCAAATAAACGCTCCAGACATAAGTCTATGTAAGATCCCAAATTTTATGAAATAAAAAAAATTCAATTTTCTTATAATTATTATTTTATTTCGTAAATGGTTAAATTGATAAAAGGTTAAAGTTAAGGGTGATATATGAAATTTTTTGCAAAGTATGCAAGTTGTTATAAAATATTCGTTTGGTCGAGGAATATTCTTTTTGTCGGGAAATATCTGTACAATGACACAATCATTGGTAGACCCCACAACAGAAGTATTATCGTAGTTAGAAAACGACAAAATTATCTTTTTATAAAAATAACGGCGAAAAGTGTTACTGAAGTAAAACCATTGAACTACCCTAGTAAAAGTAAAAGAATATGTCGCATGGTTATATATAGTAGCACTGGTATTGATTATTGATGCTTTACGTAAGAAGTCACTCGGTTATACTCAATTATTGCTACAAGAATTGTTTGCGATCATATCTCTCTATATTATTGATTCAATTATTGTCACAGTATCATCTGTATAATATGTATATTATTAAATCAATAATTGAGACGACAAAGTTATTCATATTATTATTTACAATATTAACAATGTCTAGAAGTTCTGTCAAGGAGAGGTTCGATAATCTAATTGCGCGTCAATAGGGAGAAATCCTTATTGGAAAGCCTCCTCTTTCCTAGGAACGACCTGGTTGTTAAATATTGTGAGTTATAATATTAATGATGAATAAGTTCGTGTTGATTAAAGATGAAGTTCTATTGTGTGGGAATTATTAGTGTTAGTGGAAATTGACATTTATTTCTATAATAATTAATGTCTGGAGGTTATATTGACCAATTAGGTAATTAACCGGATAAATGAGAAATTAATTGCTATTAATTCACATGCTTATAACTATATGTTCACATGTGTGTACTATTGATTCACATGATTTACTATTAGGGGAGTTGGTGCAAGATTGATAATACTTGCATGACTAAATTAAAAATGGAGGTATAGATGATGGTACTATACTATAATTAATTTTTTCACATGTTTAGAACTATTGAGTCATATGATTTACTATTGATTCACATGATTTACTATTAGGGGAGGTGGTGCAAGTTTGATAATACTTGCACGACTAAATTAAAAATGAAGAAAAAGAGGAAGGTATTATACTGTAATATTTCGAGCCCCAAAATGTGCAATTATTGAAACTATATTTTCCTATAAATAGAAGCTCATTCTTCCTTCATTTCTCACCAATTCACTAAGTCTCACAAGAGCAATTATTGTAGAGAGAAATTATAGAGAGAAAGAAGAAGAGAGGTCTGATACCTCACTATTCCAGTATCCAGTTTCTTCTAAGGTAAGGGGTATTATTTCTTTCGTATTCATGTAGAGAGTTATTTTCTTTCAATACTCGTAAGGGTTGTTATTCCATTCTTTATTATTCTGTTGGAATAACTCATATGTATCTTGATCATCGCATGCCTGGTGAATTCTTTTGTTATTCCATTCTTTATTATTCTGATGGAATAACCTGTCTATGCTGGCTACCGCATGCATGGTGAATTCTTCTGTTATTCTATTCTTTATTATTATGTTGGAATAACCTATCTATGTGGACTATCGCATGCATAGTGAATGATCCTTCGTATTCATTCTTTATTAAATTGTGGAAATGATATGTCTACGTGGATTACCGCATGGCAGGCAAAAATTAATTTACAGTTTCATATATTCTATTATACTCAGTTGGTTAAAGTTTTGGCTTCTATACTCCATGAAATTAGTAGAATATCTTGGATATTTGCGCTTCATCCAATATCTTTTCATGGAAATATTCTTCTGAGCATTCTTGAATTTTACTCGACAAAGTAGTATCATGTTGACAATTTGGACGTTATTTATTTCTGGATAAATTAAATTATAAATCTTTAAAATTTATCTTGAACTTGTTTTATTGAATTATTATGTCATTGTCATCATCCTCATGTTTATAATATGTTGAAAGTCATTTGTGGCAGTAGTATGTAGATGAACTTGGTATGATTATGACCAGGGATTATTCGGTATAATCATGACCGTAATGTTACAAATGATGTTGTAAAAGTCCTCATGGGCCGTAGTGCATTGATGGATAGTTGTTGGCATGATCATGACCATTGATGAATACACGAATATCCTTGGCCCGTAATGCATGGATAAATTGTGGTCGTGATACTAATGAATATCCTTAGCCGTAGTGCAGGGATGATGTGGTTTATTTATTAAGTTGAGTCTCAGCGATAAAAGTGATGAAAAACCTTTTAAATCATAAAAGATAGTAGATTTTATTCTCTACTTGACTCTTCTAATGGATTGCTTGTTCCGCTGCACTTAAACTTGATGTTTGTTATATTTTATCAGTTTAACATTGTTGAAGGCTAACGATAAATTATTCTGCATTATCTTAGTCATAATATTCTTACTGGGCTAGTTGAGCTCACCCTTTCTTTCACTGTTCTCTTCAGAAATGAGAATATAGTCGAGACAAGTCGAGGAACAGAATTGACTATCCAGATGGTTGTTTTAGTAGTCCTCACTATTATATAAAATAGTGTGACAATAAATATAATGAGGACTCCATTGAGTGTGGATATTGTCTTGATGACAATATTCTTATTAAAACTCTTAGATTATGTTTTGTCGTATTTTACACGATTGTTGTATAATTAAGTTGTATTTGAATTTTGTACCATGTATTTGACGACTCAAGATGGGTGATGTATACCTATTTTGGGGGCATCACAGTTTAGCCTTAATCGAGGCATAACTCGATAATGTTAGTCCATATATAATTATATGTATATATAAACTGAAATGAAACCACGGACCGAAGTCCGGGCATACACACGCAACACGACTCTCAACGTGAAGAATGGTGTGTGCAAAGATGAAGAGAAAGGCTTCAAAGTGTGTAAGAAGGCTTACAGTGGGCTGCCAAAGACGACTTCTATAACTTTAAGTGGATGAACACTCGGCTCCCGCCGGTACAAATAGTAGCTATATGTGAGCTCACAAGTGTTTAAAATGAGAAAGCACTCAGTTTAGGGTGTGCACAGAGCAAATTTGACAGGCCTTCCTTGCCTTTTTCTCTTGCAAATATGGCCACCCCAAGCCCTCTATTTATAGAGGGGGAGGCTAGCCGCAGGTGTACCTGCGACTGCCCGGGGTGCCCTAGGCAATGTGGGTCCCACTGTCTCAAAGTACGTGCACTCGGACGACGCGTTGTTCGCTCGAACCTTCATAACTTTCAATCCGGGAGTCCGATGGAAGCGTGCCATATCATTCCGGAAAGCTCTTTCTGAGAGCTACATAATGAAACAGGATTCGTCTTTTTTTGATTCTGGGAAGATGGGTCCATGATCGAACTGGCATTTCTGGGTTTCCGTCAGGTAGTCCGTTGAGCAGTTTTGCGTAGTTTGCGTTCGAAAGTTAAGATATGGTTCTTGTGGGACTTCTATTGAAGCAATTTGAGTTTAAATGAGTGTATTTGATGTGAGTTGAAATTTAGTTGGTAAAATGACCATTTTTCCCATCTCGGGGTTATCTCCGGTTTTTGCACAGTTATAGCAGTCTTTTCTCAGGGTTATCTCTGAGGTTGACCTGATGTTGAATTTGACTGTCCTCAGGGTTATCTCTGAGGTTGGCTTGACCTCCTGGGGTCATCTCCAGGCTTTGAACTTGATCCCCGGGGTTATTTCCGGGCTATGAACTGATTTTCTCGGGGTTATCTCCGGGGTTGGAAACTAATTTTCCGAAGTTATCTCCGGGGTTGAAAACTGGATCTCCCGGGGCTATTTTCGGGGTTGGAATTGATGTTGTGGTCTTCCAGGATTATCTCTGGAATGTGAAAAAGATGTTTTTGTCCTCATGTATAGTTAGTAACAGGAAAATGAAATTTCGAGTGTCTACAGATGCCCCTATTTATCATGTTCATGCAATGCAATGGAATGGACATGATAAAGATTACTAGACACTTGAAATATGACAAGGTATTTTCAATGTTGCAGATCGCAATGTAATGAATGTTAAAATGTTTTCGCGAATCGTAGTTCGCAAATCGCACATCGCATTTCGCACTTCACTTTTCGCATTTGGCCAATCGCACTTCGCAAATCGCACATTGCATTTCGCATATCGCAAATCGCAAATCACAATGTAATGAATGTTAAAATGTTTTCACAAATCGCTTTACCTTTACCGGGGATTACTGATGCCTATGCTGGTGTTGACTACAACGGTTTGGCTTTTTGTCGGTGTCGTTGATGCCTGTTTGATGAAGAGAAATTGAGATGTTTTCTACATCTCTACTAGGGATGTCGTTCTGAAATCACCGGACCTTCCCGATGTATACACTTGGTAGTTTACAATGGTGCCTACCCTGATGGTAGTTTGACAACGGATCCTACCCTGCTGGTAGTTGAATACGCTGACATTGCCAAACTATTTCGGTTCCCACTTGAATGGTGGTATACAAAGCTTTCATCGTTGAACTGTCTTGATGTTGCGCTGAATTGATGCCAATGGTTTAGAATACCGGTTCCTCCGATACCTTCGCTGAAGTAATATTCAAAGGTTTGCTTCACCAGACTCTACATAATGTTACGAGATGAGTGGGATTTATACCCGCGAATCGAATACTTAATGACTTAAATAATTGCCTGAATTCATAGATTTTATATAGTTTTATATGATTATAGTGTTATTGTGCTTAATCGATGCAATGCAGGGCTTATCAGGTGTTTTCTAGCATTCAGGGGCAAAACGGTCATTTTCTATACACCGCATCACAAACCTTGAATTCCCAAGTGTTAGTCTCGCGGCGGTATACCACCTCCTGCCTTCTTGACGACATCATCTCCGCCATGGCGTCATTATCCTTTAGGGACTCATGCCTTGTACATGATATGGAGCTCCAGTTTTTCCAAACTAATGTGGCGCTGCAGAGCCACCCATAGGCTTATTGCCCGCGTCGCGGTGCCACCTCCGATGCCCAGGCAGAGAAAGCCTTGGTTTGACCTATCGAAGGAAAGGAGGCGTATATAACATAAGAGAGGCACCACAACTCATTATCAGGCATCGTATATCATATTTTAGGTAGTTTTAGCTTAGATTAGTTTTGTTATGTAATTTCTCTTTCGTTCCCTTAGTTGATGTCTGTAAATATAGGTTAGGTAGATTAGGGAGAAGTTTGTTATTTCTTTGGAGCGACAAGAGCAATGAGCGACACGGATTGAAAAGCTTAATTTGAGATGAATGCGTGGAGATTGAAGGGCTTTGACTGAGTTTCCTCTTATCCATTTGTTTTCTCTAATTTTGTATTATATAAATGTTGTCTTTATTGCTACTTATAATTTTTTCAATAGCTATGAACTGAATATTGGCTCTAAGGTTATAATGGATCCCTTTGTTATTTAAATTGACTGTTTTATCTCTTTGGTTGGCACCATATGTTTAATATATTTGTGCTTAATGATTCTTGCTAAGACATTAGTGATGATTTTGGTAATCTACATGATATCGACAGAAGAATTGTAGATTTACACCTAAATATATTGGCATGTGATTGTGGGTTTTGACTGCATAAGTTTTGCGTAGAAATCATATATGTGCGCCACGTGTGACCTAATAGAGAACTTATGCTTAAATCCTTGTTATGATTAATTCGCATAGACATGTGTAGGATTGTATCTAGCTTGGACGTTCTTTTCTGTTCTATTCCTTTTTGGGTGGATCTGGAGAGGATATGTTTGTGCATACCTCAACAGAGGTGAATACGCACCTGTGTGTTCTCGGTCGACAAATTGTCGTGACCATTAAGACCAAAGAGAGAAGGGTAGCTAGTTTGATGAAACATAGCACGCCAGGTGTTCGACAGAATGCCTGTGTGGGGTGAAGTTGTGACCTTAGATTATAATTCTATAGATTACCATTCGTTATCCATTTACTTGCTTTGTTAATTAGTTTTAACTAGATTAATCACACTAACATTTACTGCTGTTCGAATAAGACTTTAACGATAAACAATCGGTACTTGGTAAATATTAGTCATAGTTCCTCGTGGAGTACGACACTCCTTATCAACAGATTACTTGTTAGACCGCGATACTTGCTGCGTGTTTAGTGATTAGTTTTCCCGACCAACAAGTTTTTGGCGGCTATCTTGCCTTGAACTATTATTCTAATATTGTCCAATATTGATTTCAATCAATTTAGTCTTACTTCGAACGTACATATATATATTTCTTTTATTTGTTTGATCTTCCTTTCTTTTTGTTTTTAAGTTTACAGATTATGGACGATCAATGTTATCAATGGCCTTATGAGGGGACGACACAACCAAGCTCGGAAGAAGGACTCGAGAAATTTCAACTTCAAATTGCTAATGCCTTGAGGTTTTCTGACAATCTTGAGTGTCAGTCCACTCTGAATGCCTACTGTCAGGAACGAGCTGACTTTGACCCGATTCCCTATCATCCAAATTGCCAGGGTTATCCAAACTCATGGGGCTACAGTCAGGAGCCATATCATGATCCGAATCATGCCTTTCAGTTTGACTATCAGTCTCCGCCGCAATATGAATTTACGTCTCGACCCAACGACAGCTTTTCAGAGTACTCAGCTCAAGAGGAAGAGAACATGCTTGAAGAGCTTCTCACCAACTTTATTGAGAGAAATGAGGTTCGGTGCCACCTCATGTACCTTGTTGACGTCACGACTCCATGTCATGCAGCCATTTATTATCCCTTTATGGACTCACAGCAGCCATGAAAGCCAAGTTTTCCAAACTAATGTGGTGGGCAATAGCCACCCATAGTTATATTGTTCAGCCATGGGCACCACCTCCTTGCTCCAGCAGCAGTAGAAAGCCTTGGTTTGACATAGCGAATGAAAGGAGGCGTATATAACACATGAGAGGCACTGCAACTCATTATCAGACATCATATATCATATTTTTGATAGTTTTAGCTTAGATTAGTTTTGTTATGTAATTTCTCTTTCTTTCCCTTAGTTGATGTCTGTAAATATAGGTTAGGTAGATTAGGGAGAAGTCTGTTATTTCTTTGGAGCAACAAGAGTAATGAGCGACACGGATTGGAAAGCTTGATTTGAGATTAATGCATGGAGATTGAAGGGCTTTGACAGAGTTTCCTCTTATCCATTTGTTTTCTCTAATTTTGTATTCTATAAATGTTGTCTTTATTGCTACTTGTATTTTGTTCAATAGCTATGAACTGAATATTGGCTCTAAGGTTATAATGGACCCCTTTGTTATTTAAATTGACTGTCTTATCTCTTTGGTTGGCACCATATGATTTGGTTTAATATATTTGTGCTTAATGATTCTTGCTAAGACATTAGTGATGATTTTGGTAATCTACATGATATCGACAGAAGAATTGTAGATTTACACCTAAATATATTGGCATGTGATTGTGGGTTTCGACTACATAAGTTGTGCGTAGAATAGATATATATCTGTGCGCTACGTGTGACCTAATAGAGAACTTATGCTTAAATCCTTGTTATGAATAATTCGCATAGACATGTGTAGGATTGTATCTAGCTTGGACGTTCTTTTCTGTTCTATTCCCTTTTGGGTGGACCTGGAGAGGATATGTTTGTGCATACCTTGATAGAGATGCATAGGCACCTGTGTGTTCTCGGTCGACAAATTGTCGTGACCATTAAGACCAAAGAGAGAAGGGTAGCTAGTTTGATGAAACATAGCACGCCAGGTGTTCGACAGAATGCCTGTGTGGGGTGAAGTTGTGACCTTAGCTTATAATTCTATAGATTACCATTCGTTATCCATTTACTTGCTTTGTTAATTAGTTTTAACTAGATTAATCACACTAACATTTACTGCTATTCGAATAAGACTTTAACGATAAAGCGATGCGGTTCTTGGTAAATATTAGTCATAGTTCCTCGTGGATACGACACACTCCTTATCATCAGATATTTGTTAGACCGCCGTATACTTCATGCGTGTTTAGTGATTAGTTTTCCCACCAACAAGTTTTTGGCGCTTATGCCGGGGAACTATTATTCTAATATTGTCCAATATTGATTTCAATCAATTTAGTCTTACTTGACGTCATATATATATATTTCTTTTATTTGTTTGATCTTCCTTTTCTTTTATTTTAAGTTTACGATTATGGACGATCAATGTTATCAATGACCTTATGAGGGGACGACACAACCAAGCTTGGAAGAAGGACTCGAGAAATTGCAACTTCGAATTGCTAATGCCTTGAGGTTTTCTGACAATCTTGAGTGTCAGTCCAATCTGAATGCCTACTGTCAGGAACGAGCTGACTTTGAACCGATTCCCTATCATCCAAACTGCCAGGGTTATCCAAACTCATGGGGCTACAGTCAGGAGCCATATCATGATCCGAATCATGCCTTTCAGTTTGACTATCAGTCTCCGCCGCAATATGAATTTACGTCTCGACCTAACGACAACTTTTCAGAGTACTCAGCTCAAGAGGAAGAGAACATGCTTGAAGAGCTTCTCACCAACTTTATTGAGAGAAATGAGGTTCGGATGGCAAGCCAAGAAGCCGCAGTGCAAAGCCTTGAGAATAAATTGGGGCAACTCCTCAATGCCATCACAAATCCACCACAATGCAATCTACCGGTCATAATTGATCTCGACGATGAAGAAGGGGAGCAGTGCATGGTGAATACTCGAGTAGAAGGCGATGAGTCTCACCAAAGTGTTGAGGGCAATGTCAATGTACAACTTGACCAACCTGCGGAGGTTGAGCTAGAAGAAGAGGGGATCACCGGTGGGTACACTGTCAAGACTGATCAACAACCAGAACCCACGCTCATGACTGTGGAAATCTGTGAGGGCCCAATAGCGCACAAAGAACGTTTTCAAATTAATGAACAAGGGGAATTAGTGGATAATTCCAGTGGTGAACGATTCTTCGTGCCGAAGGATGAAGAAAATATGAATGACCAATCCTCGACGTCGGGATTTTTATTTGTCCCTTTCTGTTCTTATTTTTTGGTGTTCTCATGTTAGGTGAGATTTGTTTGAAAAAATAAGTTGTGAAAAGGTCCGATATTTATATGTCGACGATTTGATTGTAAGAGTCGCCAGTTGGTTTTTTATATGGTTATACCAACACAACCGAGACAAGGTTTGCACATTGACCCAGTGATGTGACACTGCTAAACGGGTCGGTGAAACCGAGATTCATTAAGGTTCGGGGACTTGCTTATGCGGAGGGAAAGTGTTAGACACCCCCCGACATCCTTGTTACCACGGTGACCGCCACTTTTCAAGAAACTATTATATGAATGTGTGTGTGTGTGGGTCAATGTGCTGTTATTTGGAAGTAGTCTATAGGCCTCGTTACTTCTATATATACACATGGTTTGAATTTATGAAAAAATTCAGTTTTAGACAAGATATGGCAGTGATGTTTTATAAAAGAGGTTTTTCAAACCCTTATGCTCAATAATAATTAGACCTTTTAGACTTCCATTTTATTAAGTGTTCGGCTTAATTGCTTTTAATTTTCGAGATGCAAAGCATATTCGAAAAAATAATGTACAAAGTAGTGCCGAACTCCTCGTGGGCATGAAAACCATCTGAGGAAATCCAAACACCGTGAATAAATTTACAAGCTACTTACAGCTAAAAATGTCCATCACGGGAACTGAATCTAGATCCAGTAGGCTGAATCTGTGATCACATGATTCCTAGGCTCACATGATGCCTCAATTGATATAAAAGCAGTAAGCAGGTATATATATATAAAAGCTGTAAATATATATATACAGACATGATCAGCCACCACGAAGCACCTCCATGGGGGATCAGAAATGTAAATAAAGCTGTAAAAACTATCAACCGCCACGAAATAAAATCCAAGCGGGAGGAAAAGTAAATATATATATATAAGCAGTAAACGCACCGGATGTAAAATCCAGGCTCATCGAACAAAGTCCGACAACAGTTAATATATATAAGTATATATATATTAAAGCAGTAAATGCTCCGGATGTAAAATTCAGGCTCATCGAACAAAGTTTGACACACAGTTCATATATATAAGTGTGTGTGTATATATATATATATATATATATATAAGCAAATAAACGCTCTAGACGTAAGTTTAGGCTCATCGAACAAAGTCCGACAACAGTTAATATATGTAAGTATATATATATATATATATATATATATATATATATATATATATATATATATATATTAAAGAAGTAAACGCCTCTCATGTAAAATCCAGGCTCATCGAACAAAGTTCGACACACAGTTCATATATATAAGTGTATATATATATATATATAAAAAAGTAAATAAACGCTCCAGACCTAAGTCTAGGCTCATCGAACAGAGTTCGACACACAGTTCATATATATAAGTATATATATATATATATAAGTATATATATATACGAAAAAAAATAAACGCTCCAGACATAAGTCTAGGCTCAATCGAGGCATAACTCGATAATTTTAGTCCATATATATGTATATACAAACTGAAATGAAACCACGGACCAAAGTCCGGGCATACACACGCAACACGACTCTCAACGTGAAGAATGGTGTGTGCAAAGATGAAGAGAAAGGCTTCAAAGTGTGTAAGAAGGCTTACAGTGGGCTGCCAAAGAAGACTTCTATACATTTAAGTGGATGAACACTCGGCTCCCGCCGGTACAAATAGTAGCTATATGTGAGCTCACAAGTGTTTAAAATGAGAAAGCACTCAGTTTAGTGTGTGTACATAACAAATTTGACAGGGTTTTCTCGCCTTTTTCTCTTGCAAATATGGCCACCCCATGCCCTCTATTTATAGAGGGGGGCACCATAGGTGTACTGCACACGCCTGTGGTGCCCCGGCGATGTGGGTCCCCGTCTGCCCAGAAGTATCGTGCACTGGGCACGACGCGTTGTTACATTCGAACCTTCATAACTTTCAATCTGGGAGTCCGATGGAAGCATGCCATACCATTTTGGAAAGCTCTTTTTGAGAGCTACGTAATGACATATGATTCGTCCTTTTTTGATTCTGGGAAGATGGGTTCATGACCGAAATGGCATTTCTGGATTTCTGTCAGGTAGTCCGTTGAGCCGTTTTGCATAGTTTGCGCTCCGAAGTTAAGATATGGTTCTTGTGGGGCTTCTATTGAAGCAATTTGAGTTGAAATGAGTGTATTTGATGTGAGTTGAAATCGAGTTGGAAAAATAACCATTTTGCCCCTCCCAGGGTTATCTCCGATTTTCGCACAGTTGTAAAAGTCTTTTCTCAAGGTTATCTCTGAGGTTGACATGATGTTGACTTTGACTATCCTCAGGGTTACCTCTGAGGTTGGCTTGACCTCCTAGGGTCATCTCCAGGCTTTGAACTTGATCCCCCGGGGTTATTTTCGGGCTTTGAACTGATTTTCTCGGGGTTATCTCCGGGGTTAGAAACTGATTTTCTGGGGTTATCTCCGGGGTTGAAAACTGGATCTTCCGGGGCTATTTTCGGGGTTGGAATTGATGTTGTGGTCTTCCAGGGTTATCTCTAGAATGTGAAAAAGACGATTTTGTCTTCCTACATAGTTAGTAACAAGAAAACGAAATTTCGAGTGTCTACAAGTACTATTCACGGGGTACTATTTCCGAAGTAATATTCACGGGGTACTATTCACCCGGTGTAGTATTCATGACAAAAATTGATTTCTTTTCTGTCCAAATTATTTTTGATACAATATTATTCTTGAATTTCACTCCACAAAGCAATATCATGTTGACAATTTGGACATTATTTAATTCTGAATAAATTGAATTATAAATCTTTAAAATTTATCATTGTTCTCATTTAATTGAATTCTTATATCATTGTCATCTTCCTAATGCTTATATTGTGATGAAAGTCATCTTTGGCCCGTAGTGCATAGATGGACTGTTGATTGGTATGATTATGACCAGGGATTATTCGGTATAATCATGACCTGTAATGTTACAAATGATGTGGTAAAAGTCCTCATTGGCCCGTAGTGCATTGATGGACAGTTGTTGGCATGATCGTGACCATTGGTGATAACACGAATATCCTTGACCCGTAGTGCATGGATAATTCGTAGATGTGATACTAATGAATATCCTTGGCCCATAGTGCATGAATAATTCAGTGATGTTGATTAATTATTGAGCTGAGTCACATCGATAAAATTGATGATAAACTCTTAAATCATAGAAGATAGTAGATATAATGCTCTAATTGACTCTTCTAATGGATTACTTGTTCCGCTGCAGTTAAACTTGTTGTTTATTATATTCTATCAGTTTAACATTGTTGAAGGCTAATGATAATTTATTCTGCATTATCTAAATCATAATATTTCTTACTGGGTTAGTTGAGCTCACCCTTTTATTTTCATTGTTCTCTTCAGGAAATAAGAACGTAACCGGGATTAGTCAGGAAATGGAGTGACGGTCCGAGATGGTGGTAGTAGTAATCCTCACTATCTTATAAAATAGTGTGATAATAATTGTAATAAGGACTCCATTTGAGTTTGGATATTGTCTACTAGACAATATTCATGTTAAAACTCTCAGCTAAGTTTTTATTGTATTGTATAAGGAAGTTTGTATTTAATTTTTGTACCATATATTTGACGACTCAAAATAAGTTATGTATACCTATTTTGGGAGTCACATTATTTAGCAAAATACTAAAATATGGTTTGCATAAAACATTTCTTTCTTTACTAATTAACAACTTGATCACCAAAAGGTTAATAAACTCTTGCACTTGTTACCAGCGCGTAAAATCATTTTCCATGCACAAATTTAGTACCAAAGACTTGGTGCAAAAAGCAAATAGTACTTTATTATTTGCATATATTATCATGCGGGTTTAATTTAAGAAATTGATAAATCTACAATAGAAAATGATATTATTATATGAAAAATATCGCTATAGATTTTATAACGACGGTTTTCATTGTCGCTATATATTTATAGCGACACTTTTCATGTGATAATGTTCAAAAGTATTGTGAAAATATTAATTTTCTTAATTTATCATATAATATCATACAAACTATCCAAAACACGTCTAATTAATGGTCACTCAATAGCTTTATTCTTACTTAGCTATCGAAATGTGAGGAACTTCTATCTCTTGATTGATAAATACATTTTCTTTTTTTACCGCGGATTTTCTCTTTATATTATTTTTATCACCATATATTAGAACCAGTCTGGCTAAATCTAAATCTGTGGAGCAAGAGTTGAAAAGTGATCAGCCTAGTAATGCACTAACTCTAGAACTTCTTTGATATTTTAAAATCCCTTCCCCGTATATTGTTTATGCTATGTTTGGATTAAAAAAATAAAATGAAGAATGAAATGATTCATTCTATTCTAATTGGAATGAATTATTCTATACTATCCCTTCCCAGAGAATAAATTTGAGAGAAATACAATCAATTCCAATCGCAACCAAACACAATTTTTTCCATTCCATAAGAATAAATCATTTTATTCCTACCTTCATTACTTTAATTCAAACGTAGCATAAAGAGATAAAATGGTAAATTAGAAATAAAAAATGACCAAGTGAATGTGCCTTGTAATTTCATATTAAATTGTGTTATGTTTCATTTCTCTTTATGTTTCTTTTATATATATATATATATATATATATATATATCAAAAAATTTCTTTTTTGTTGCTTTATTCCTTTGAAAATAACATTCTTTTAACAACGGCGTTTATTTGGATTTCTGACATTTTATAAATACAATGCCACCGCGTATTTACAAAAATGCCACCGCGTCCCTCCAAACTGCATTAATTTTAATAAAAGAATGCTATTTAAGGATCAATCTATTAAAAGAGAATGTTCATCAGATCAAAAGGGATATATATATATATATATATGAAAATGTTCTCAGTTTTTTTGTTGCTTTATTGTGTTGAAAATATAGTAAGAGCAAAACCAACAACCAACCCTGTTAAGAGAGGAAAATTGGTTCAAGCATACACAATCCACTACCACTAGTCTTTCTGTTGGCATCAATTGAAAACCTAGACCTTGAAAAATCTATTACAATTATATCAAACCCAATAATATCCATTTCATCAAAAAGAAAATGAACATTATCAACTGTCTAGGAAAGTTTAGTTAAGCTGACCAAGTTTCAAACTACACCAATTTTCATATATGTATATTATAAATATCCCCACAAGTAGCACAGGTCCAAATTACTCGGTAAAATGATTCTGTACCAAAGGGCCAGGGGGGAGTAGTGAGAGGAAATTGTCAGCTCAAATTGTTGAACATGATCTCATTGATTTGGTTGATGCTAATATCGGACATTGGCTGAATAGGTGGCTCATCGTCTTCCATTGAAGGGGCCAAGCGCACAGGTTCTCTGCTGTATTCATCTGCCAAAATCAAAAGAGTAAATCAAGATAAACTATAAGTAGTGTAAGAGTTCACTAGCTAGAGTTGGAGTTAAGCCTCACCAAACATTGTGTTGAAAGAAGTTGGAGGAGGGGTAGCCATGAAGTTGAGGCCAACGTAAAATCCAATTGCTAATACAACAGTCACTAGAGCATAAGTTGGCACCGCTAATGCCCAATACCTAGCATGGGTAAAATACCAATATAAACAACTTATATGAATTGTCTTTTCAAATATTATCTGAGTGACGTTTTTTTACGAGTCATTACCTGAGTGACTTATCTGAGCAACAGTCTATTTTCAAGATCCCAAAGTTCAAAATCCTTGTGAAATAGATAATAGGTTATTGTAAATGTTATACATATCTAAGTGTCTTCCTATTCCAATTTTAATTTACAAATATTTCATTTGATGAATATTGAACCACTTGGACATGAGACTGAAGTTATCTTTCAAATGAATTCATGCATTGTTTGAGTGGACACAAAGATGTATATTTAAGGACAAAAATGGTAACTCATGCGAATAGAGGAAAACACGGAGTATCGTACAAACCTGCTAGGATAGTAGTAGATCCCAACAGAGTGTAACCAATGCTCCGGAAAGTATGCCCATATCAGGAAAACAACTTCTCGCAGAAAAATAACGAGTTTCTGTCAGAATTACACAAAACGCGAAATCATGTGCTAGATGCTAAGAATAATATTAAAGTATCTGAAACAAAAAGATATTCTAAGACCCACCTTTTTTTTTATGTTTTTATGTTTTCAATTTTAGTGACAATTAACTAAATCTTCTGAACATGTAACAGAAAAATTGGAATTTAAAAAATACCAAATGGTAAACAAAATATTCATACGGCATCATGTATCTTACTGCTTGCCAGTAACAAATTCTTCAAGAACCCCAAATCTATAGATTTGTTCGGCTATTTCAATTTTCTAACTTATTATTACCAAAAATTTCACTTGCATCAACTAAAATAGAAAAACAAGGTGCTATCTAAAGTAATATAAGTGAATCGCTATGGCTTCAAGTTTTTTGTCAATGTAAGTTTCATGTCATGCCTTGAGTGACCTTGCATCTCTACTCTCTAGTCAAGTGTATCAGTCATATAAAGTATAATCTTCAAGTAAGATCAGTTAAACAACCAAACTCATACATGAATATGAAAAGGAAATATTAAATCTCTCTACACTATAATAACCCATAGATGCACACATCATGTTTTTTGCATTTCCAGGAAGACACTTAACAAGTCTTCTATAATAATTCTATAAAAGGAAATAAGATATGCAGGTCACCTGTAGCAACAACTGTTGTAATGGACCCTACAAACCCATAAACTTCTGAAGTCTTCGGACCACGCTCTCCTGAAACACCGAAACCGGAAGCCTTCTCATCTGAATCAGGGAAGAACACCGTTGCCCTCCTATTTTTAGAGAAACTGAGGATCCTTCTGGGACTATTGACGGAACAGCGATCTTCCATTGCTTCTCTTTCAGCTTCCACCACACTCTAGTCAGTTTCGATGTCTTTTTAACTCATACGATAATACCCATTATCTGCAATATTGCAATTGCTGCAAGATACAAGCAGCAAAAAAGAATGCAAAAATGTGCCATCAGAGAGATAGAATTATTTAATTTGGTGCTTGTATATGTATATGTATATGTATATGGGGGTGGGGGTGCAAAAAAACTTGCACCAGAAAACATGGTAATATGCACTCAAATCAAATTAAGTATATTTAATAACACACATCCACTCATTTTACGTATCATGGTTTACATACCAAGTCAATTCTGGCATGTTCCATGATAATTTGATGTTTTATAATTATATGAATATATTATCGAGTATTTCTATTAGTTGTTGTAATATGTTGCCTGGTATAAAAGGAAAAACTCTGGGATCATGGAAGCTTCATAGGGATGTCCTTCCTCTTAAATCAATTTTTTTAAAGAGAGAGAAACATCAATGAAGATGACATTTGCACTTTTTCCAATGAAGAAGCACAGGATAACAAAAAAATAAATTACTCCTTTTAAATTGCCCATTTGCTCAAATTGCTTGGCCTGCCATAGATTGCAACATTCAACTCCAAGCATGGACATCCATCGACTATTCGAAATGGTTTAACTTCTCCTTTACAACCATACAAGCATCTGTCCACAGATTATTGAAAGTGTCAATTGTTCATGTTCACCTACTGGCATCATGCTTCACATTAGGAAATTCTTTTCTCACGACTCATCCAGCCTAATTTCTTCCCATCAAACCCAGTAGAGAAGTGGACCCCTCCAGTGGCAGGTTGGCTCAATTTTAATTGTGATGCTTTCGTTCAACACAATTTGATTTTGTCTGGAAACTGTGCGCCAAAACTGTGAGGGGACATTCACTAAGACCTGAGCTCTAGTTGATCAAGTTATGGAGGCAGAATAGGCTTAGGCTAGAGTAATCTTAGAGGCGGTGAAACTGACCCAACTCGTGCATTTAGATTATGTTATTGATGGGGACGGAGTTTTTGGGACAAATGGTTAATATCACATAGATAATTCTCACGCAAAACTCAATCAATTAGTCATTCAATGTCTCCAAATAATGAAGTACATCACTAATTATAATACTCCCAAACAACTTTCCTAACCTAAATTACACTCTAATACGATAACTACAAATTAAAGAAAATAATTAAAATACCACTTCTAATTCATATAGGCTTTCAAAGCCTTCTATATTGTTCTAACCATCGTCCTACATAATTTCTCCTCCGTTGAATTTTTTTTGACTCCGTCGAGTTATCAACACAAGAACAATCACGTTGGATCACCAAGGAAGTCTTTGTGAGCTTCAAATTTGGCATGTCGAGAGCGCAAGTAAGAGTGAATTTGGTATTACCTTTGATAATCGAATAGATATTAGCACGAGTATCATGTTGAGCATGACGATCCCATAGCCATTTACGCCCTAAGATAATGTGACAAACTTTAAGGGGTAGAACATCACATATAACAGTATCTTTAAGCTTGCCAACGAAAAATATAACCATACACCTCTGGGTAACCTGCAACTTTGTATTGATAATTCATGCAACATCATACGGCACCGGATGAGACTCAACTTTTAACCAAGTTTCTTAACTGCTTCCTCAGAAATAAGTCAAATAACATCCGTACAACTTCCAGTATCAATCACAAAGGAGCACACCTATCCTGCACATGACTCGTCTGAAAAATTTGCCCACGATGGATTTTAGGATCATTCTTATGTTTCTGGGCAACAAGTAAAGGTCGGAGAACACCTAAACATCCTTCCAAATGAGCATCAATTTCTAAATCTTGCTCATCAGGCTCATAGTCGTCTATCGGCTCACAAACCTCTTCGTTTAAGTCAGCTTTTTCGCACGCTTTGTCAACAATAGCAAGTTGCCTAGAGGGAGAAGAGGTAACATTCATCTTTGGGGAAGGACACTCAAAAGACGTGACCAAAACCACGACAATTATAGCACCTAAACGAATTGTTGTTGCTAGCATTAAAAGAACATGGGGTACGATTAGGCTTGCTAGTAACTAAAGAGCTTGTTGACGATCTTTCCATTGGCCTATTTAAAACAGGCTCCACAAACGTATGCTCTCTCCTAGTTTGGACTTGTATTGGAGGTCTAACAAAATTCATTTTCAAATTATCCTCTATTTGGGTGGCAACTTGAACAACATCATCCAAGAGCAAGACTTTACCTGTACCTACACCACCTGCAATCTCCAGATTCAATCCTCGATTGTACATGGAGATTAAAACTTTTTCAACTCAAGGAAATTCAAACCGTGTAACCAAACTGTAGAACATTAAAGTATACTCGGCTACAGATTTACTTCCTTGTACCAACTCAATTAACTGCAAATATGCTCACTGCTTATAATCAAAAGGTACAAAACGTCGTGTCAATGCAGCTTTCATTTCTTCCCATCTTCTCGCAGCTGTATACAAATTTCGTTGATATTGATCCCACCAAATCCGAGTTGTTCCTTTCAACTTCGCTTCAGCAAAGAAGAGTTTCCTTTCATCGGATAATTCATACCAACGAAAGAAGCTCTCAAAACTATGAATCCAATTGAAGAATGTTTCGGGACCATTATCGCCATTGAAATCTCCAACATGTAATTTTGCTCCTCTATCCACTGCATTTATCCTAGGATTTGGAACATGGGTATTAACTCGTGGATTAGGGTCATGTTGTTGTAGTCTCAGATGATTAATGTGACGCCCCCAAATTCGGGTACTTGAAACCCTTATTCAGTGCTTCACGATATCAAACATTCAACATAGTATAAACTTCAACTGAATAAAGTTATTACATCAAAGTTCTTCTAATTCCAGGTACGTAAACCTTTAAGTGTTCATTACATGATAGTCTAATATTTACAGACATGTAAACTATTTATTACATCAAATCCCAGTTATTTTGTTGCTTTTCCTTTCCCCTTGTCTCTACTAGACCCTTCCACTTGAGTCTGCTCAACTGAAAACATTTATAACAAAACAAGTATGAGCATTCAATTGCTCAGCAAGTAATAACATTCTTTAATAGCTCAACAAGCAATAAATGTTTTCTTTGAAGCATGCTTTGACAGTGAATCAAAACTGTAAAGCAATAAATCTTGAATCATTCACATTTCAGGAACATCATAACAATATTGAATAACTGAGAGGTCATAAAACCATGAACATATTTTTCTTTTCTTGAAAAGATTCAATAAGAAATTTTATAAATGAACCGTCTTATCTTATGAGCACGGAGGATGATCAGCCCTTTACGCCCTGTATTGATCAATACTATCTTATCCAGAACAATTTTTATGTTCAACGTCACCACTCCTAGAGTGCAATAAAAATATCCCATTTCAGGGTATGTTCATTCTCAGTTTAGAATCCAAACTACAACAATATAGCTGGATAGCTTAAATCATGGCACAATAATATTTCAAGACTTATTATAAAGAAATTGAAATATATTACATCTGTGTCTGGCCAGAAGGAATGGCTCAGACTTCTTCGCGATCTGCTATGTATATTGAATTTCATTTGATATACATGAAAATACATCATCCAATCTTTTGAAGCTGATTGTAATAAAAAGGTTATTCAACCTTATATTATTCATAAATAATGAAAGACAGTTCAGAATTTAGAGAACCTGTCCACATATGAATAATCTCAGAATACTTGCTCAATAAAGAGTAAGATTTAGATACTAGCCTTATTTGTAGACTATTGGTACAATTTCAGTTTAACTTGTGTGTTCTCACAGATTCTATACAATTATTTGCATTCACAAGCATATTAGCCAAATAGCCAAGTCATATAGCTTGCATATTAACATATCACATAGTCACAGTGATCATGTTTTTAGTTTATATTTCTATATTTGAGATATTTCTATACATTTTTCAAATACCTCTTCTTACAATAGCCATTTCTTTCTTTTATAGGGTCCGACATAATCTCTGTTCATGAACTTTTCATGATTTTAGTTCATATTCCTTTTTCTTCTTTCTTGCCATAAGTATACTTTGCAATCTTCTTTATAATTTAGGTATTCAAGGTGAATACGTAAGGTATTTCATTAATTAAGTATGATTGTTTATCATAAGGGTAGAACTTTAGTTTCCAATTTGTTTTGATTCTCTCTATCTTTACTTTTCTTGTCTTATAGATTCATTTCAAGACACTATTACTTCAACCATTCTTGATTCTCTTAGTGATACCCAAGGCAACCCTTTGATGTTTTATTAACCCAATTTGGTTTAATAATCCCAACATAAGATACCCATTCATGCTAGCTTTATTTCAGAGTTTGCTAACTCATTTATACAATTTTTGAGTATCTTGGAGATTCATTCATATCAACTAGTGTGTTGAGGCTAACATATTTTAAGATTATACCCAAAACAGTCCCTTTCTATATTCTTTTATGTTTTGGGATATTCACAACTTGGTTGAGCAATTTATATCCTCTATAACATTTTGTAGTTTTATTCTTGTATACAAAAGTGTTAAATACTCTTGTTTTTCTGTTATAGCCAAAACAGTCTCCTTATTGACCAAGTGTGTCTAGCTACCTTCTCTGTTGCATTAACAGTTCCCTAGCCTTGCCTATTTTGGCTTAACAGCCCTCCATAACTGACCATGCCCCAGACTCAGCTTATCTGCCCCAACAGTCCCTTAATAGGCTTTAATGGTTCACTTAGTTTAATAGTTCCATGTTTACTATTTTTTTAAAGGTAAGCTATTAGACTAAATTTGGAAACCAAAGAAGCTCTTTGGTGTTGCTATAGTAGCTTCTTGCTGCTATTCGCAGCCAATTGCTGCTGCCAATTTTTTATCTTTTACTTTACCCATCTAGATGAATTGTAGTTTTGTTATAAATTCCACACACTTGCTTATTTAGGAGTTAGAATTTGAGCTTGATGGGTAAGCTTTTAAACTACACCAAAAAGCCAAAAATGGCTCGTCAAAGAACTCCTAACTGCAGCTATCTGCTGCTGGTACCAACTGCTGCCACTTCTTTTCTTTGATCTATGTTTTGGTACACTTTTATTTCCACATTCTTTGTTTGTTTGAGTTGAATTTTGAAGCTACCATAGATGAGACATTCACTTAATATTGAGATATATTAGTTGGGCAAGTTTGGTTAGTTCAAATGGGCTGACCGAGAGCCAAGGAAGCCCCAGTTATTGACTAACACAGTGACTGCTGCTGCCGTGGGCAGCAGCCTTGCTCCAAACTAGACACTTAGCAATCTAATAACTTTTGATTCATTCATCGGACAATAGCAGATTTTAAAGTATATTATACATTGCATACAAGGCTGCTATTATAGAGTATAAACTCCTCATTTTGGAATAATTAAGTTGCTCAAAACAGTGGTCAAGAATAGCTTGACACACTAGTTTTCAACTTATATTGGATTTTGTTTTCATTTCGTACACCAAAAATGTTTATCTATCATCATATATGGTTTACATACTTAGCTCAAGCTTTACTTTCTTCTCATATTCAGATTTTAGCCAAAACAGTTCTTTTAGAACTTTTATCAAACAGTTGGTAGGCACAGTTTTAGGCTATCAGTTTCATAACCATTAGTTTATATCATGAACCCATTAAATCCTCCTTATTACTCCTCAGCCCAACCTATCTCCTTGTGCCTATTTTCAATTCATAGCAATCAAATAGCTTATTAACAAGAATCATGTATAGCTAGTAGCCTTAAAGACCACTGTTTACATAATCAAAATTCATGAATTTAATAACCTTCTACCTATCATGCAACAACCAGCTCTATACAAGCATACATCTTTAAAACAGAAGCATGAAAGATACCTTTCCTTTATATATTAATAAATTCTTGTTATCCCTTGATCAAAATCCCCGCTGCCCCCTTAAATCTTGAAGCTTCAAATTATTTTCTTGTGCCAGCCGTATATAGGTACTAGAGATTGATATGGAGTAACTCAATTGTGATTGAATAGAGAGAAATCCGGTAATTGCCTTAGCAAGGAGCTAAATTGGTTGAGAGAGAAGGGAAAACAGGGAATTATTGTTGGGAGTCTTTGATTTATAGGATGCTATTCCTTACCTCCCGCATTATAGCCCATCTGAGTAATATACCTATATTAATCACATATAGGCAGCTCCTGCTAAGGAAATTCTTGTCACTCAATTGGTTCTTAACTTAGGTACAGCTCCTGCTTCTTTTTTGTAACTGATATGATTATTAACTCAAAGCCGTGTTTGGTTTATTCATTTGATATAACCCATTATTTCCCCTCTGCACTTATCACATTATAAATACAGTATGTTGGGAACTTGTGACTTATAATATAGAAGCCACTGGAAAAGGGCTAGTGCGGAGCATAGCGAAATGGAGCGTAGCGACGCACTAGCCTATTAGGGTTGCAATCAAGGTCGCGGGGTGGTGGTGGGCGAAGCCCCATGTATGGTATGTCTGAGTTCTCACCATAGTGGCGCGGCTACCGGTTCGGTGACACAGTTTTGTGGGTTGTTAATTGGAAAGGGTATTATGGGTAATTGACCATAATATGAAGTAGGGTTGGAATATGATTAATAGGTATATATACTATCTATTGTAAAGCCCTATGTAACCAAAGAATCATCAATAAACAATAAGCCGCCTGTGGAGTACCCAAATTGGGGAACCACGTAAATCTCTTGTGTTCTTCTTAATTCTCTATCGTTTGTGTGCATGTGTGTGATCCTATATTCTAACACAGTATTTACAAAATACCAAATGCACTCTAAAAAAAAATTTGAACAAAATATTCATAAACCATTTCTGCTAATACAGAAACTATTTATCAAATAAAAATATTTAGTTGATAAATTAATTTCATTATATTAAAATAATTTATTTACTATAAATTACTCTAGTATCTACAAAAATACTTCAAGTGTATTTTTGTTTAAATTAACTTTCCCACATATTCACGTAACAAATATAATTAAATATATTTATCACGTCTTGTTCCCATATTTTATTTATCGCAAATAATTTTTTATTTATCGCAAATAATTTTATATAAGCGATAAAATAGATCAAATATTTTAATAATTTGATTTCTTTTTCATCATAAATTGCTTCTCACAATATATTAAGTATAATAAATATTAATTATTATACATGACATATCACCATCACATATTATGCTGCACATGATAATATATGCAATATAATAACACATTTAAAAAATATAAAAATTTATTCCAGTAAATTCTTATTTTATTTACTCAAGAAAATGCGATTCGCTACATTTTCCTTCCCTCCCTTATAAAGAGTAAAGTACAATTACACAAACAAATGCGGATAAGTCTTTTTCATTCTTTCTTCTAACTCCCACGTTGCTTCTTCAGCATTGTGGTTTCTCCACAATACCTTTACTGAAGGTATTATCTTATTTCGCAAAATTTGCTCTTTCCTATCCAATATTTGCACAGGAACCTCTTCATATTCATAGGTTAAATCTTTCTCAAATTGGATTGGTTCATATTCTATCACATGTTTATAGTGTGGTTTGTATGGTCGTAAAACCGACACGTGAAACACATTGCGGACATGTTCTAGTTCCGGAGGTAAAGCTATTTCATAAGTTACCTCTCCCACTTTTCTCAAGATCTCAAACGGTCCTATAAAACGAGGACTCAACTTCCCTTTCTTTCAGAAACGTATCTTTCCTTTCCAAGGAGATACTTTCAGAAACACATGCGATCCGACTTCAAAATCTCTCTTCTGTCTATGCAAATCTGCATACTTTTTCTGACGATCTTGAGCCGCTATTAGTCGCATTCGTATCAACTTAACTACTTCCGCAGTTTGTTGTACTAATTCAGGACCTAATAGACGACGTTCACCCACCTCATCCCAACACAGGGGTGTACTGCATTTTCTTCCACACAACGCTTCGTAAGGCAACATGCCTATACTAGCATGATAGCTATTGTTGTATGCAAATTCTGTCAAAGGTAAATGATCGTCCCAACTTCCCTTGAAATCCATAACACAAGCACGTAACATATCCTCCAGAGTCTGTATTGTACTTTCACTTTGTCCATCTGTCTGTGGATGATAGGCTGTACTTAATCTTAACTGTGTCCCCAAATGTTATTGTAAGCTTCTCCAAAAATTTGAAGTAAATCTTGAATCTCTGTCTGATATAATGGATACTGGAACTCCATGACGTGAAACAATCTCCCTGATATAGAGATTAGCTAACTGATCTAGATTATATCTGATCTTGATTGGCAAAAAATATGCCAATTTTGTTAACCAATCAACTATAACCCAAATCGCATCAAATCCCTTTTGCGTCCTCAGGAGTCCTACCACAAAATCCATCGTGATATGCTCCCATTTCCATTCAGGAATTTCCAATGGCTGTAGTAGACCACTAGGTTTCTGATGTTCAGCTTTTATTCGTTAACAAGTTAAACATCTGCTAACATATTCTACAACCTCTCTTTTCATACTTGGCCACCAGAAATGTCGTCAATTGTCTTGATACATTTTGGTACTGCCAGGATGAATTGTATATCTTGAACAATGAGCTTCTTGTAGTATTTCTTCTTTCAGTTCCAGTTCTGTTGGAACCCAAATTCTTCCTTCAAATCTAATAATTCCATCATTATCAATCTTAAACTTTCCCTCTTTTCCTGCTGAGATTTTCTCTTTTAATTTCTCACATTCCTCATCTTTAAGTTGCGCTTCCTTGATTCTATCCAAGAGAGTTGAACAAGTCTCCATTGAATACAACTTTTCATTTGATTCTTGTGGAAGTTTAACTTCTAACTCCATTCTTTCCATTGCTGTCACTAACTCATCTTGAGCTGTCAACAACATCAATTTCTCGCGACCTTTCCTGCTTAAAGCGTCAGCTACTACATTTGCCTTGCATGGATGATAAAGGATTTCACAATCATAATCCTTAATCAATTCTAGCCATCTTCTTTGTCTCATGTTTAACTCTTTCTGTGTGAAAATATATTTCAAACTTTTATGATCTGTATATATTTCACATTTTTCACCATACAAGTAGTGCTTTTAAATTTTTAAAGCAAACACCACGGCTGCCAATTTTAAATCGTGAGTAGGATATCCTTTCTCATAATCTTTTAGCTGTCGTGATGCGTATGCTATAACCTTTCCATGTTGCATAAGGACACATCCCAAGCCTTTATGTGATGCGTCACTATATACCACAAAATTCCCTGTTTCATCGGGTAAGGACAACACTGGAGCATTACTCAATCTTTTCTCGAGTTCTTGAAACTCTCTTCACATTTCTCAGTCCATACAAATTTAAATGTCTTCCTTGTCAGGTTAGTTAACAGGGTAGCTATCTTTGAAATTTTTTGAATGAATCTTCGATAGTAGCCCGCTAACCCTAAGAAACTACGCACTTCATTAGGCGTCTTCGGCTGCTCCCATTTCATGATTACTTCTACTTTCGCTGGATCCACGAATAATCCATTTTTGTCAATCACGTGACCCAAAAATTGAACTCTTTCTGACCAGAATTCACATTTACTGAATTTCGCATATAACTTTTCTTTTCTTAGTGTCTCCAACACTATTCTCAAATGGTCAGCATGATCATTCTGTGTCTTGGAATAGATTAGAATATCATCTATGAATACCACCACAAACTTATCCAAGTATGGTTTGAATATTCTGTTCATCGTTTCCATGAATGCAGCTGGTGCATTTGTTAATCCAAAAGACATTACCAGAAACTCGTAGTGACCATAACTAGTCTGGAATGTTGTCTTTGGAACATCTTCATCTCTTACCTTCAACTGATGGTATCAGTTCTCAGGTCTATTTTTGAAAAATATCTCGCTTCCTTCAGTTGATCAAAAAGATCGTCTATCCTGGGCAAAGGATATTGATTCTTGATCATCACTTTGTTTAACTCTCTGTAGTCAATACAAAGTCTTAACGATCCATCCTTCTTCTTTACAAACAACACAGGCGCTCCCCAAGGAGACGTACTGGGTTGAATGTATTTCTTATCCAGCAATTCTCGCAATTGTATCATCAATTCCTTCATTTCTACAGGAGCCATTCTGTAAGGTGCTTTCGAAATTGGTGCCGTACTCGGTACCAGATCAATAACGAATTCTATTTCCCTGTCTGGCGGATGGCCCGGTAACTCGTCAGGGAAAACATCTGCAAACTCATTTACTACCACAATCTCTTCTATCTTTGCTCCTTTTTGCTAAGTATCTACTATATATGCAAGATAACCCACACAACCTTTTTGTAACAACTTCTTTGCTTGCATCATCGTTAAGCAATGTGACTGCTTTGGTGATTTACTGCCGTAAAACACGATCTTCGATTGCTTTACAAGTTTAAAACTCACAGATTTTCTTTGGCAATCGATGGTTGCTTCATATTTGAACAACCAATCCATTCCCAAAATAATGTCAAATTCCCCGAGTTGTATCGGAATTAGATCTACTGTTAACTCACGTTCTCCTATCTTAACGCAACAATCCCTATAGACATGCTCTACAAGAATCACTTCCTTATTAGCCACTTCTATGCTCATGGGTATTTCTAAATTCGATAAAGGCATCTCTATGCGCTTAGCGAATTCATGTGCTACAAAAGAACAGGTTGCCCCAGAATCAAATAATACGTAAGCATTAATATTGTTGAAAGGGACAATACCTGAAATCACGTCCTTTGATGTTACCGCATCCTTTGCCGTCATATTGAAGGTCCTGGCAGTTGGCTTGTTTAGTGTAGTTGTGCCAATTGTAAGTGCTTTACTGCCATTATTTCCTTTATCACTGCTTCTTCCCTCTGCTCCTTTCTTGGGATAATTTCTGGCAAAGTGATCCATCGATCCACAAACAAAACACCCAAAACCTTTCTTTGGATTTGGACAGTTAGGAGAGATGTATCCCTCATGTCCACACTTGTAACAAACCATCTGTCCTTTTAGACAAATGCCCGAATGACTCTTTCCACATTTCTTGCAAGCTTCAAATTTCTTCTTTTGCTGTCCACTTTGAACATCACTCATATTCCCAAACTTATTCCATTTCCTTTTCTTATTCCATTTGCTAGCACCTTCTGTTTTAAGTGACCCTTCTAACTTGCCTTTATTCTTCTTATCCTTATTATTCCTACCTCCTGTTTCGCTACCACTCTCTGCTATTATTGCTTTCTCAAGGAGAGCGGCAAAAGTTTCGATCTGTAACACTGACAACTTGTTGTAGATCCAAGGCTTCAAGCCTAACTCAAACCGTCTCGCTTTCCGTTCCTCGGTATTCACTTGATGTGGAGCGAATCGTGCCAACTCATTAAACTTGGCTACATACTCAAATACAGTCATATCACCTTGTTTAAGTTCAAGGAATCGAACTTCCATTCTGCTTTGCATTCCAGGAGGAAAGTAATTTTCAAAGAAAAGTTTCTTAAATTTTGACCATCTTATCACACATGTATCGGCTCCCACCAAAAATTTGCTTCCCCTTTAAGCATATAGGCAACAAATGAAGTTTTCTGCTCCTTACTCACCCTGACTATCTCAAAAGCTTTCTCCATTTCTTTGATCCAGGACTGGGCCTCAATAGGCTCGGTAGTCCCTCTAAACTCTGGGGGTCCTACACTTTTAAAGTCTTTAAAGCTAGCCATGTGAACAGCTGGTGGTGGTACATTTGCATTAGGTTGAGAAACATTCCTATTCTGGAAAGCTTCCATCATAAAATTTGTGAATTGTTGCATAGGATTCTCTTGGCCTTCATTTCTAATCCCTATGAACCTCTTCATTTCTATTCTCAATATTAAGTTCTTCATCGACATTTCTCCGTACCCTAGGTACTCTTCCTCCCCTAAATCTTGGTGGCATTTTTATCTGTTTAATAACCTTTATTATTATTAAACCATTTATTACTTGGACATTCATACATTAATGTAAAGCAATAACATCCATAACAAACATATTTAATATTATTATATATTAAACATGCTTTTGCATATGCCTCAACATTTCTTTCTTTAATAGCACCTCTGGCTATTACATACTATAGCATTTTCATTTGCTATTTACATAACATCTCTACCTTGTTATTAAAAGATTTACATATTCCAATCCTTAACCATTACTAGGTTAGGATCCCAAAAGATATCCCCATAATACTATCAAAAGTGGGGTACATTTACATTCTACATATACTAACACATTTACAATATTTACATCATCATATGTACATATGTCGCATAGATCTCCTGACCGATACTCAAGTATCCCTATCCCGTACTGCAACGGTGGAACGCACCCGCTCCTTAGTAATCGCCATGACCCTAGCCCGCGAGATGGAGTACCTAGGCTGCCCTACCTCTTGGGGATGATTCCAGACAGCCGTCTGAACCCTCTCTATGGAATGAGTATAAAGAAAACTCATCATTTCTTTTTGCCTCCTACATTCACCCAATCGACCTTCCAAGTGATGAATGTACCCATTAGATGTTGTCATAATGTTCTCCACCTCGTGGCGTTCTTCTTGGAGTTCCTGGACCTGACCCTCCAGGTATTGGGTCCTATTTTCAAAAACTTGAAGTCTGGCCAGCAATTCAGTGTTCTGATCCATCAAATAGTGGACCATTGCCCCAAGTTGAACCATCGCCTCCTCCATATCATTCTGCTGAGGTCCAGCATCAGGTACCTCATTAATCTCCTCTACTGGGTCCTCCTCCTCTACAACAGGCTCCGAGTCTAAATCTATAACCTGGGCTGGGGTGGAGCGATCTGCTCCTCATTAATAATTAATTCTTCTTGAATTCCAGCCATCCTATACACAACCAAATAACTTGATTAATACATAATACAAATTATATAACAAATAACAGATAACAATTATTTTTAAATTATTTTCATTTATATTTTATAATGAACTTCCACAGTTCATCTCTTTTCAATTCTATATGAGTTATTTATTTCATATCTGTCTCACTAACTTAAAGTTATAACCTAAGGTTCCCATCCTAAGGCTTCTAACTTAAAGTTTTGATACCAACCTATGATACCCCCAAATTCGGGTACTTGAAACCCTTATTCAGTGTTTCACGATATCAAACATTCAACATAGTATAAACTTTAACTGAATAAAGTTATTACATCAAAGTTCTTCTAATCCTAGGTACGTAGACCTTTAAGTGTTCATTACATGATAGTTTAATATTTACAGACATGTAAACTATTTATTACATCAAATCCCAGTTATTCTGTTGCTTTTCCTTTACCATTGTCTCTACTAGACCCTTCCACTTGAGTCTGCTCAGCTGTAAACATTTATAACAAAACAAGTATGAGGATTCAATTGCTCAACAAGTAATAGCATTCTTTAATAGCTCAACAAGCAATAAATGTTTTCTTTGAAGCATGCTTTGACAGTGAATCAAAACTGTAAAGCAATAAATCTTGAATCATTCACATTTCTGGAACATCATAACAATATTGAATAACTGAGAGGTCATAAAACCATGAACATATTTTTCTTTTCTTGAAAAGATTCAATAAGAAATTTTATAAATGAACCGTCTTATCTTATGAGCACGGAGGATGATCAGCCCTTTATGCCCTGTATTGATCAATACTATCTTATCCAGAACAATTTTCATGGTCAACGTCACCACTCCTAGAGTACAATAAAAATATCCCATTTCAGGGTATGTTCATTCTCAGTTTAGAATCCAAACTACAACAATATAGCTGGATAGCTTAAATCATGGCACAATAATATTTCAACTTATTATAAAGAAATTGAAATATTTTACATTTGTGTCTAGCCAGAAGGAATGGCTCAAACTTCTTTGCAATCTGCTCATATATATTGAATTTCATTTGATATACATGAAAATACATAACAAAATCTTTTGAAGCTGATTGGAATAAAAAGGTTATTCAACCTTATATTATTCATAAATAATGAAGGACAGTTCCGAATTTAGAGAACATGTCCACATATGAATAATCTCAGAATACTTGCTCAATAAAGAGTAAGATTTAGATACTTGCATTGTTTGTAGACTATTGGTACAATTTCAGTTTAACTTGTGTGTTCTCACAAATCCTACACAATTATTTGCATTCACAAGCATATTAGCCAAATAGCCAAGTCATATAGCTTGCATATTCGCATATCACATAGTCACAGTGATCATGGTTTTAGTTTATATTTCTATATTTGAGATATTTCTATACATTTTTCAAATACCTCATCCATGTTCTTACAATAGCCATTTCTTTCTTTTATAGGGTCTGGCATAATCCCTTTTCATGATTTTAGTTCATATTCCTTTTTCTTCTTTCTTGCCATAAGTATACTTTGCAATCTTCTTTATAACTTAGGCATTCAAGGCGTAAGGTATTTCATGAATTAAGTATGATTGTTTATCATAAGGGTAGAACTTTAGTTTCCAATTTGCTTTGATTCTCTCTATCTTTACTTTTATTGTCTTATAAATTCATTTCAAGACACTATTGCTTTAACCATTCTTGATTCTCTTAGTGATACCCAAGGCAGCCCTCTGATGTTTTATTAAACCCGATTTGGTTTAATAATCCCAACATAAGATACCCATTCATGCTAGCTTTATTTCAGAGTTTGCTAACTCATTTATACAACTTTTGAGTATCTTGGAGATTCATTCATATCAACTAGTGTGCTAAGGCTAAGATTATATCCAAAACAGTCCCTTTCTATATTCTTTTATGTTTTGGGATATTCACAACTTGGTTGAGCAATTTATAGCTTCTATAAAATTTTGTAGCTTTATTCTTGTATACAAAAGTGTTATATACTCTTGTCTAGCTACCTTCTCTGTTGCATTAACAGTTCCCTAGCCTTGCCTATTTTGGCTTAACAGCCCTCCATAACTGACCATGCTGGCAGCCAAGGTTGACTTGGCCCCGTGAGGCTTGGCTAAGCTTGGCGTGGCCCTGCGGCCCCAAACTCAGCTTATCTGCCCCAACAGTCCCTTAATAGGCTTTAATGGTTCACTTAGTTTAATAGTTTCATGTTTACTATTTTTTTAAAGGTAAGCTATTAGACTAAATTTGGAAACCCTCTTTGGTGTTGCTATAGTAGCTTCTTGCTGCTATTCGCAGCCAATTGCTGCTGCCAATTTTTTATCTTTTACTTTACCCATCTAGATGAATTGTAGTTTTGTTATAAATTCCACACACTTGCTTATTTAGGAGTTAGAATTTGAGCTTGATGGGTAAGCTTTTAAACTACACCAAAAAGCCAAAAATGGCTCGTCAAAGCACTCCTAACTGCAGCTATCTGCTGCTGGTACCAACTGCTGCCATTTCTTTTCTTTGATCTATGTTTTGCTACACTTTTATTTCCACATTCTTTGTTTGTTTGAGTTGAATTTTGAAGCTACCATAGAGACATTCACTTAATATTGAGATATATTAGTTGGGCAAGTTTGGTTAGTTCAAATGGGCTGACCGAGAGCCAAGGAAGCCCCAGTCATTGATTAACACGGTGACTGCTGCTGCCGTGGGCAGCAGCCTTGCTCCAAACTAGACACTTAGCAATCTAATAACTTTTGATTCATTCAGCGGACAATAGCAGATTTTAAAGTATATTATACATTGCATACAAGGCTGCTATTATTATAGAGTATAAACTCCTCATTTTGGAATAATTAAGTTGCTCAAAACAGTGGTCAAGAATTGCTTGACACACTAGTTTTCAACTTTTCATTTTGGCTTGATATTGGATTTTGTTTTCATTTAGTACACCAAAAATGTTTATCTATCATCATATATGGTTTACATACCTAGCTCAAGCTTTACTTTCTTTTCATATTCAGTTTTTAGCCAAATCAGTTCTTTTAGAACTTTTATCAAACAGTTGGTAGGCACAGTTTTAGGCTATCAGTTTCATAACCATTAGTTTATATCATGAACACATTAAATCCTCCTTATTACTCCTCAGCCCAACCTATCTCCTTGTGCCTAATTTCAATTCATAGCAATCAAATAACTTAACAAGAATCATGTATAACTAGTAGTCTTCTGTGTTACTCGGTGTCGGGTGCGGGTACGAATCTAGGTGTCGGACACGTGAAGTCAAAAAATAGAGGATATGCAGATATGGATCCGAATTTGGACACGGGTGCGGGGATACGGTATGTTATGATTTTTTAACAATAATGTTTCAAATTATATCACCAAAGTTTTTTTGCTCTAGGGATTAAAGTGTAAAAATATAAAGAAATAGGGGCAGAAATGAAAAAAACAAAACTATAGGGACTGATATGTAATTTTTTAGGGGCTAATTTGAACTTTCAAAAAACCTGAGGGACTAAATTAAAATATTTTAAAAACTATGAGGTATCTAATTGTAATTGTCCATGGATATTTTATATATCTTAGATCAGATCTGATTTCTCTCTGTCTCTCTCTTCTTTATATGCTCTTCTTCTTCTCTGCTTTTCTTCCTCCTCACGGCTCTTCTTCCCAAAACAGCCGTATCCGGATTTATGTGGCCGAATCCCGTACGAATCCTGCACCCGAACCCGTGTCATGTCGTGTCGACACGGATACTCCACCAAAAAGTGGCGAGTCCGAGTAACACAGGTAGTCTTAAAGACCACTGTTTACATAATCAAAGTTCATGAATTTAATAACCTTCTACCTATCATGCAACAACCAGCTCTATACAAGCGTACATCTTTAAAACAGAAGCATGCAAGATACCTTTCCTTTATATATTAATAAATTCTTGTTATCCCTTGATCAAAATCCCAGCTGCCCCCTTAAATCTTGAAGCTTCAAATTATTTTGTTGTGCCAGCCGTATATAGGTACTAGAGATTGATATGGAGTAACTCAATTGTGATTGAATAGAGAGAAATCCGGTAATTGCCTTAGCAAGGAGCGAAATTGGTTGAGAGAAGGGAAAACAGGGGAATTATTGGGAGTCTTTGATTTATAGGATGCTATTCCTTACCTCCCGCATTATAGCCCATCTGAGTAATATACCTATATTAATCACATATAGGCAGCTCCTGCTAAGGAAATCCTTGTCACTCAATTAGTTCTTAACTTAGGTACAGCTCCTGCTTCTTTTTTGTAACTGATATGATTATTAACTCAAAGCCGTGTTTGGTTTATTCATTTGATATAACCCATTATTTCCCCTTTGCACTTATCACATTATAATACATTATTTATAAAATACCAAATGCACTCCAAAAAAAATTTGAACAGAATATTCATAAACCATTTCTGCTAATACAGGAACTATTTATCAAATAAAAATATTTTAGTTGATAAATTTATTTCATTATATTAAAATAATTTATTTACTATAAATTACTCTAGTATCTACAAAAATACTTCAAGTGTATTTTTGTTTAAATTAACTTTCCCACATATTCACGTAACAAATATAATTAGATATATTTATCACGTCTTGTTCCCATATTTTATTTATAGAAAATAATTTTATATAAGCGATACAATAGATCAAATATTTTAATAATTTTATTTCTTTTTCATTGTAAATTCCTTCTCACAATATATGAAGTATAATAAATATTAATTATTATACATGACATATCACCATATCATATATTATACTGCACATGATAATATATGCAATATAATAACACATATTTAAAAAAAATAAAAAATTTATTCCAGTTAATTCTTATTTTATTTACTCAAGAAAATGCGATTCGCTACAATTAAGATCCGGGATTGGGTCTTCAAAATTCCTATGAGCATCTTCTTATCCCTTATCTACGCGTTCCGTACTTTTACTGTAAGTGTTGTAATAGAAGCATGAACATTTGCAGCAAGTGTTGTGATTGAATCTTCAATCCTTTTGAGACGCTCACCTTGTTGTAACATATAATTATCAAGCTTGGCATTGATTTCGCTAGCATTTACCCTGGTTCTTTTAAATAAAAATATAGACTTTTTTTTTTGCTTTAGGGACTTAAGTGCAAGAAGTATAAAGAAATAATGTTGAACTAAAACTAATGAAACTTCAGGGGCTGAAATGGAAGAAAATGAAACTACAAGGACTGATATATAAAATTTCAAGTGGTATTTTGAAATTTAAGATAACTTGGGGGACTAAACTTGAAAACTATAAAAACTATGGGGTACTTAACTATAATTTTTCATGAGATATATTTGTTCCCTTCATATCTCTTTTATTTTGCACGGATCTGTTTCTCGACTTCACGTTTTATTTTCTGCTTCACGGAAGGAGAGCAGTAAGCTTGAGGAGCTAACAACTTAAAATTTTCTCGACAAAAAATAATAAGGGTGGTGGTGGCTGGACACTGCGGCGGTAACGATGGTGCTCCTTTCTACTTCTCTTTTTTTTTTTCACGCCTATGATGGTTGTGATTTGGGGCTGCGACTTGGGTTGTGTTTAGCTAGATTTTTGGCTGAAATTTGGGTTATGGTCGATATATGTATAGTGTATTGGGGTACATTCTGGCTGTGTTTGGGCAAGGTTTGGTGCGACTGATGTTTTCATAGTGACGTTAAAGGTTGAGCAGCGAGTATAATTTTTTTTTCCAGGCAGCGGCTGGTTGTGGGGTTGTGACTGGGCAATAGTTTGTAACTGCTAGAGGAGTAATTAGTTTGAGTGTAGAGCCTAGGGTTTGTTCATATGGGGTAGTTTATGGTTTAAGGCGATGACACTGATTTTGGGTCGGCTGAGGATGGATTTAATTTTGGCATACCAAAATGATGGGGACGGGGGTCTTGGGACAAATGGTTAATATCACATAGATAATTCTCACGCAAAACTCATCACTTAATCATTCAATGTCTCCAAATAATAAAGTACATCACTATTTATAATACTCCTAAACAACTTTCCTAACTTAAATTGGACTCAATATGATAACTACAAATTAAAAAAATTAATTAAAATACAACTTTTAATTCATATAGGCTTCCAAAGCCTTTTATATTGTTCTAACCAACTTTCTCGGACTCATCCTATATCAGTTATCTTAGAAGATAGGTTGGTTAACGAATCTGTGATCCAAGATATTCAAGCTCTGCTATCCTCGTTCACTTGTCCGGTGATATTCAACATACATAGATCAGCTAGTTTTGTAGCCAATAAGTAGCTAAATGGGCAGTCGAATGTAACTCTTTCGACCGTTAGAGCCCCAAAATTTTTATGTCTCGTGAATTTACTTTTCTTAGAAGCCACAAATCTTGGATTTAAAATTAAATAGAAGTACTACTCGTGGCGAAATTTGGCCTCATTGGTTCCTCTGAATCTGATACATAATATTTCTATTGCATTTTGCCTACTGGTATAAGCTCAAGGTAAGTTACATAATCACATTTCAGTTTTATTTCCTTCCATCCATATCTACTCTTACCACATTCAAAGAAAATATGTGATATTGATTCCTGCCACCTTAGCTAACTAGCTAATCCTAATTGACTACTCTTTCTGGCCAGTAAATGTGATACTTTATATAAATAAATAAAATATTTACACATTTCTAAGCGGGGCACTCCTTCCTTCCCTGAAATAATACAAGCATCAGACATCAAATCACAAAAGACCAACATATCAGCATTACTACAACAAACAACCAACCATTCTGCAGATCCTCATAGTGCCATAGAATCCCCCAAAAATAAGAAATAGTTATGCATCAGCCACATAAACTACCTAATTTGACTATAATTAAGTTGTTAAAAAAAATTTATTCATAATAAGATAATTTTTTAATTAATATCCGAGGGTAAAGAGAAACTAAAAATTTAAAGTTGTATTAGAAAATATAATATCATTTGGAATATTAGCATTTATGATCAAGATCTTAATCTATTAATGCATTTTAAGTATGTTTTACATGGAATATTATTGCCACCTTTTCTTTCTTTCTTTCAATTTTCCCCCTTTCTTGGCTACAATGTAACGGTTGAAGAATGGGAAAAAAATCCTACAGTATTTCTTTGAGATATATGAGGGCTGACACTTGGTTCATGGTGCTTCAACTAACTAACATGGCCCATCTCAATTAGATGTTAAAGCTTTATTCAACAAAACAACTCTTCTTCAATAATTGCACAAGGATAAAACTATAATGGCTAAATTAAGATAAAAATTTTAAACATGGCTTAAAACCGTCAAAGACATCACAAAGGCGATAGATTACTAAAGGACTCGGTGGGAAATAAGAAACATGGAACTAGTAACAAAAGTGTTTTTAATTGAGAAAGAAGCACAAGAAAAGGAAATGCAAGAACTTTGAAAATACTCTTCAATATATTCTTAGCTTGTTTGATGACAAATTTCGCCCATAAGTTCTTCTGGAATAGCGAGAACACTAAGGGTCTGTTTGGATAAATAGTTTTGGAATTCAATTAGAATTGTAAATCTATGGAATTGAAATTAACTTAAATGAAATACTAAAACATAGCAATTCTACTGTTTGGTTAACATATTGAATTCGTATTATATTTGTTAGAATTTAAAATTTATTGTCTGGGTAGTTACTATTTTCATATTATTTCTAATACTAAGAATTCAACATAATGAAATTTATCCATATAAAGTAAAACAACTAGTAACTATCACCAAATTAAAATAGATGTTATCATGCCTTTAGTTTTTATTTTATGGTATTAGTTAATTTAGTAATATAATAAAATAGTAAAATACCAAAGAACGAATTGATATCTAAAGTATTACACCCACTAATTCTAATTCAAAATTAACTAATTCTAATCCAATTCTATAACTTGGAATAAATGAATCTAAACAAACCCTAAGATAGTTATAGAACATGATACTACATAGCCCTTGGGCCATATAACCAATGGCTAGGATCACATTTAATGGAGGGCTAGTCAACTATCTACAACCATCTACTAAAATATCTAGAATATTAACAAACATAACTATCACACCATAAATCTAGAACACTCTATTAGAAACATTTAACAAAATTTTAGAGAATACCAACTACTTCAGTAGGCAATGGTATGGTGTGGTGTATGCTCTTTGAAAAGTGCACATGTTGTAATACTACACTTGGAAACAACTCAATTAGTTTGAACTATATCTCAAGTAATTTAACCTATCCTATTATATACCACACAGTGACTTTTTCATTCCCGTTTTCATTTCACAAAATGTATCGAACACATTTCAGGTAACAGTAAGTCTAATAGCAACCAATTAGTTGAACTAGAGATTATAATGCAAAATGGGCAAATGCCAACTAATGGCATATCCTTCAGGTTTCAAATAAACAGAACCACACAAACAATTCTACAAACGCCCATATACTAAAAAGAGAATAGACATAGAGATTAGATTATATACTCAAGAAGCATTTACTCATAAATCATTATTGTATGTATGTTTGTATTATATCTACACATATATACATCCTTACAAACGAAATTATTAAAGAAGGAAAAGTAATTTACCATGGAGAGTTGGGCTTTTCCGGTTGAAGTGTATCGGCGGTTGCAAAATGCAGGTAGGCTAAAAGGATTTAATTTGGGAATGGGTCCTAACTGAAAGGGAAATAGAAAAAATCTTAGACAAAGCTCATATTGGGGCTGATTGCCATTATACCCTAATTTCTTATGTAGAAACCCAAAAGAAAGGAAGAGATGGCAATTGAGAGAGAGAGAGATTGAGTGAAAGAGATTATCGTGCTCCAGACTGAGAAGATGCAAATTACAGTTATGGTTTGGAGCATCCATGTATATACAAATAGGGAGGAAGGAAGAACTTTGACGATTAGGAACTTATGGGAGTGGTTTTGAGTAAGTCGGTGGATGGACCAATAAAGTATCGACGATGCGAAACTGTGTCACTATTTTATTGGTCAATTAACCAACTTATCTAAAAATAAACTTCATACTAATCGGATCCGAAACTTATTATTAAGTATAGTCATTTTGGGATTGACAAATATTTTCCCCAAATTTATGTGTTCATATTAATTTTCTTTTACTTACTCTAAGGTGTGTTTATAAAAATCTTTTTATTTTTGTTAGACTAAAAGATAATGTGTATTCTAAACTTTACACCCTTGTTGACTTTTATAACCCAAACTGAAAAAAGTGTCTAAGTACACCCCAAACTTCAATTAAACGTAACAAAAAGCATATTTTCATCAATTAACCGGTCAAAAGTGATCGACTAATGCTGTAATATGGATCTGGAAGGGTATTTTAGTCTTTTCATTTTTATCTTCTCCCCATCTAGTCTCTTTCCCTTCTCCCTCCTCCATAATCAACTTTTTCTCTCTTCTCTATTTGTGAGCATAAAATTCCATAGTGCAGTGTTTCCCATAAAATCTCTCACAAACTTCAAATCACATAGCATTATAGTTCTTGAAAACAACCTTTTCTTTCCTTATTTTGCATTTTGATTTTTCATATCTAGTGAGGAAGACTTTTGATTCATTAATCAAGCTTACTCCTACAACATTTCAAACAGGGTAATTGTAGAACAGAACATCCCTCTTGGGATCAAACATATACTAAATCCTTCCAAATTCATAAGCACAATCAATTTTTGAAATCCTTACTTGCTTGGTGTTTTGAGGAGTAAAATCTGGAAACCCAAAAAAAATAGGGGGTTTTGGCAATTTTTGAAATTCTTTTCTTAAGAAGATTGATTCTAGTAACTCTTAAGAAGATTGACTCTTTTCGATTACCAAGTATGCCCACTAAGAATTATATAGTAGGAATGGATTATCATTAAGCCATCCTTAGAAAATTCTAAAATCTAAAAATCAAACCTCGTAAAGCATAATAGTTTCACTTTTCACATATTCCCAGAAGTACTAAACGAGAGTTTAAATAAAAAGGAAAAGACTAAATATTGTCATCCAGTTAAAGCATTAATATTTTGGACACAATCAAATAAGTCCTCATTAATTGAATTATTAATACACTTTTTTTTTGACAAAGTCAACAAGGTGTAAAGTTGAGGACTACTTTTGAACATATGTGACTTCAAAATAGGTATACATCACCCAACCATCATTCCACAACTACATTAATACAATTGTCGTGCAAAATACGTAACACTAGTTAAATACAAATATTGTCTTTCTGTTATCCACACTCAAATAGAATTAAAAAAATACACTTAACAAATAGTGAGGACTACTAAAACTTCTGAACCTCAACTAGCCTCGATAAAAAAATGAACATTATGACTAAGATAATATAGAACAAAAATTATCGTTAGTCCTCAACGAGGAAAAATCTAATAGAATACAATAGACAACCAGGTTTTAAATCAATCTTAGCGGTGAAAATAATAATTCATTAGAAGAGTTAAGTAGAGAATGCAAACTATTATCTTACATATATGAATTTAAAAGTTCATCGTCGATATTTTATCCTGTAACATCAATCAATATATATACGGAATCAAATATTCATCTTTGCACTACAGGCGAAAGATATTCATCGATTAGTCATGTTCATCTAAACACTGTTCATCTTTTGCTCTGGGCGAAATATATTAATCGATCGGTCATGTTCATCTCAACACATGTTCATCTTTTGCACTACTGGCCAAAGATATTCATCAAAAATCATTCATCTTTGCAATAGGGCCAAAGATATTGATAATATCATCATTTAGGGTAGAGGATGATGAAAAATATTTTAAAAAAAAGCGAATCCGGTGAAACAAAAGAACAAGTATTAAGGATTAAATACTTTAAATAATCCAGTTCAAAAATACTTCATAAATAACTTGATTGGAGTAAAATTCAAGAATGAAGATCAAAACATAGATCGATCAAAGATAGGAATCATAACGAGACAATCTTGGACACGAGAAAAGAAAATTTAATTTTTACGTGAATAGTGTCGATTAATGAATAGTCTTAGTATCGTGAATAGTATCGTATCGTGAATAGTAACTCAGACCTCAAAAGATAGAAATTTCACAAAAAAAATCATCAGCTTAAAAATAGTACTACGTGAATAAAATCATGTAGTTTTCGTGAATAGTAACTTCATGAATAGTAACTCGTGAATAGTAACTCATGAATAAGTAACCCCAGACATGAAAAAGTTTCCAAATTTGATAAAAATTTCTAACCAATATTTGGCATAATGATATTGAAGAAATAATATCATTTTGAATAAAATAACATCCACTTACCTCGGAAAGAATAGTACTTACATTTGGAATCTTTGGATATAGTCTTTGAAAGAACTTGCACAGTATATAGCAATACTCAAAGTACTAAAATACTCACAAAATAAACTCGATATATAGAGAGAAAGAGAGAAATCTTCAGTTTTTGGTGTGATTTTCAATTCTAACCTAAGCACCCTATTTATAGGAAAATGCTTAGAACACCAAAGAAAAGTAGAAAATTTAATATAATATTAATATATATATATATATATATATATATATCCCAACTTAATCTAAATCGATCATCCAAATATCACCCACCAATAGTCAACTAAATCAAAAAAAAATTTTTCTTAATTAAAATAATTAAAACTTCCAAAAATCAATTATTTCGGAATTTCAAAAATTCAATAATTCATAATAAATAGTCCTTTTATCAGAAAATTCAAATCTCGCGATTTTTTATAGGAAATTCAATTCTCTACAACTTTGCAGAAGAAAGTTTTTTCAAATTCCAAACAGAAATTGACCGAAATCCATAAACGGACGATTTTACAGGCTATAATCAAATTTCAATCAAGAAATGGGGTCCACCGACACACAAAACATGTGTTAAACAACTTTTGCAACAAAAATACTCTTCCTCCTCATATACTCATATATCCCACATTCATTGTAAAAATATCACCATTATTATATTATAATAATATAATAAAATATTATTTTATCAGAAAAGATAAAATATCAATTTTTAACAATTGTCACTTTAAAAATTTTCTCCATCTATATCCACATAAAATCAATATTTCCTCATCATATAAATCAATAATTAATTATTCACAAATAATATTACGAAATCACGATCTTGGCAACCGGTAGTTCCCGGAAAAAGGGGGCTTTCGATAAAATTTTCTCTTCTTGGGCGGCTTGATTAGGTGACCAAACCTCTCCTTAGAAGCGAGACTTTCTAGACATTGCCAATAATGTTTTCTAATAATATTATTAGATAATATGAATTATTAGCCGATAATGAAAAATATTGTGTAGTGACAATTATTGAAACAACGATAATATAAAAAATCAACGCGCAATTATTGAATCGATAAAATAAAATCTTTGAGCGATAATTCTTTGTAACAATTATTGAGTAGTGCCTTCTTACGTAAGAATCAATAATTGGTGCAATCTGGTGTCTCTCTTGTCTGAACAACAGCGTATTCTTGTGTTTTAACCATAGGGTATTCCAATAGTATTAACTTGGTAACAACTACTGCGAAGTTATTTATAAACAACTTATACTTGTCGTTTTCTTCATCCAATCGCTTTTTAGTTATGGGGCCCACAAAAATTTGCTTGTAAATAAATCGAATATTCCCAAAGCAACAAGAATATTCCACGACCAAGCGAATATTCTCAAAACAACAATGAATATTTTATAACCACTTGCTTTATTTAAAATATTTGCGCATTTTACCCATAACTAACCACATTAATCAAATCAACCCTTATATTTCAAAATAATAAATAGAGGAAATTAAATTTCATTTATTAATAATTTGGGGTCTTACAACCTCCCTCCTTATGAAATTTCATCCTCGAAATTGGCGTCGTACGTGCAGTGTTTGAAAAGATGAGGATACCTCGCTTTCATTTCCATTTCCAACTCCCGGTCATTTCCTCGATAGCATGGTTTCTCCACAAAACTTTAACTTGTGGTATGACCTTCGTCGTAGGACATGCTCCTTCCTATCCAAAATCTTGGCGGTACCTCTTCATACGTTAAGTCTTGACTATCTCGTCGGTTCTAACTTCAATAACATGGTTGGTCGTCCACATATTTACGTAACATCGATCGTGAAAAAGCGTTATGAACACGCGTCATACTTGGCGGTAAAAAGCGAGTCTATAGGCCCACGATTCTATTCGATCTAGGATTTCAAATGGACTAATAAATCGAAGGTTTGAGCTTTCCTCGCACATCGCCAATTCTCGCTTTTGGAATAACAACTTCTTGTACCTCCTTATTCATATTCATCGACTTTCGGTGTGTAGCTTGAGCGTTTTTAACTTTATCGATTAAAGTCGGTTCTACTTGTATATCATCACGTGAGTCCTAGAGTCTTTAACTCTATATCTATCATTTGTAAGTTATATGAAATGGGTCTTTGACAATATCGCATTAAATACTTTCGTATCGATCTTTTACTCAACATATCGGCTACCACGTTAAACTTTTCGGGATGGTATGGTGAACATGTGCGAAAAATGAGTCTCTATTGAGTTCTTGAAGCTCTTCCCACATTCCTTGCTCCATTCAAATTTTGTATCTCTACTGAGTCAATTTGCGTTAATGGAGTAGCGATTAGAAAAAATCTTTCCACAAAATCTTGATAATAACCATTAAGCATAGAAAGCTACGTATTTAGATTCTTGACTTAGGTTGCTCTCAAGCTGTGACTCATATCCCAATCTTGGATAGCACGTCACAATGACACCTATCGGTTTACTCTGCTTACGAATATGGCGTCCCCTACGGAGAGTGCGGCCGGTGCATTCCACAAAAGAAGTCACCGGATAAAGGCTCGGTGCCAAATTCTATAGTTGAATTTTTAACTCACGAAGTTCAATAGGAGCCATGAGATTTTAGAAATGGGTTTTGTCTGGGGTTCAAAGTCGATACAAAATTGATATCACACTTTGGGAGTAAGCGAAAAATTCTTGAAAATACATCGGAAATTTACTAACAATAGAAATATCATTCAAATCGGCGTATTTTTGTTTAAGTCCATAACATGGGCTAAAAAGCTTGACATCCATTTTTCAATAAGCGAATGACTTTATGGCTTGATATGAAAGTGTTTGACTTCAATGGTTTGGTTGCTTGAATTGAATAACGGGTTGCTTAGGAATATGAAAACTAACACCTTACGAAAGCAATCAATTTTGGCATGATGAGTAGTTAATCAATCAATCCCCAAAATCACATCAAAAAGCAAGTATCTTTAAAGAAATAAAATTGACGGGTAATGTGATGGTGCCAACTTGGATCAAACAAGATTTATAAGCGATGGATGTGATGAAAGTTTCTCTAAACGGAGTTTCCACAATAGGTCAAAGTCTAATTTCTCGGTCAAGTTTAAGCGTTGAGCACAAGCGGAGAGATAAATGAATGGGTAGCATGGGTATCTAGTAATGTATAAACTTAGCATGAATTTATGATTAGCTTACCGTGATCACCTCGTTTGGGTTCCTCGCATGTTGACCGATCCACGACAAAGCGCTCTTCCGAGGAACGTTGACTTTGACTTTTACGGGAATGACCTTTTGAGTCACCATCCCCATTTGGCTTGGTTTATTCTGCGTCAATCTCGGCGATATGTCCTTCCTTTCCACAATTATAGCATACCTTGAACTATTGTGGGCGGTTTGGGGTGATGTGTCCCTCTTTTCCACATTTATAGCATCTCTGACCGGTGGTGCGTTCTCCTCCATAAAACCGATTCTTCTTTGGTCTTTGGCGTCTTCAGATGTCATTGTTGAATCTCCTCTTTTTAAAATCTCCCCAGGCTAAACTTCTTCTATTTTCATGGCCACGATTACCACCGGAGTGGTTGTCGCTCTTGTCCGTATTTTTTCTTTCTCCGTTGGTTATCGTTGTTACGATGGCTAGCATGTCCTTAGCGGTATGATCTGGTTGCGGTCTCTTGGTTGAGCGTACTTTCATTATCTCGCTCTAATAATTGAGCCACATTGACAACATCTCGAATATAAAGAAAATTTATGAGAGATAAGATATTCTTAGAATCTCGGGTTTAAAACCTCTCGAAACATCCTCGTCATTCGTTCCTCATTCTCTACCAAATGAGGTGCAAACACAGATAACTCTGCGAACTTACGCCTCGTGTTGGGACACCGTCATGTTGTTTTGTTCTAGTCTAATAAACTCTACCTCTTTCATATGGCGAATACTTTCGGAAAGTATTTTTTCGTTGAAAAAGTTTAAAAGCGTTTCCCAAGACATGCGCGGTCTGCGGCGAGTTGAGTGCGTTCACTGAGACTCCCACCGATGTCTGCCTCGCCCACGGAACATAAAGGTGGCGAATGGAACCTTCATTTCTCCGTGCATCCCAGACATCGAATATCTTGGTAATTTGCTTGACCCGTGTTTCCTTGTGATCGGATCCGGCTTTCCCTTAAATTACGGTGGTCCCGACTCTTTGAAAGCTGCTTGGCGTGACAAGCCGCGTTCTTATCATTTCCACCGTATTATGCACACGAGTCTCCTAAATGCGGTTTTGCATGAGCTGCAAAAAGCTCTAAACATCCGTCGTTCATCGTGCGCTTTCGGTGGTGTTGTTTACGGAGAAATATTGCCTTCTGTTGCCGTTCCCCACAGGTGGTGATTAAAGGTGTTTCCACGGTCTCATTAACTCCACCGTTAATATTCTCGGTTTGCCATTCTTAAATACTATCATAAAACAAGGGTTAATTAAACAAATTAACATATCACATATTAACCATATAGTTCATTGACCAACAAATAAGCTTAGGTATGACATCTTTAGCGAAGGATTACTCGTCTCTCTCCCTCCCCTCTAATACTATTCCCGATCTCACTTGGAGACCATATCCCTAAGCTACGATACCAAGCTGTGGCGCCCCCAAAATAGGTATACATCACCCATTACGAGTCACCAAATACATGATGCGAAAACTAACTTCTGACTTCATTAATACACAATTGTAAATGCAAAATGACAACATAAAAAAGCTGTGAGTTTAAATACAAATATTGTCTTCTAGACAATATCCACACTCAAATAAGTCCTCATTACAATTATTAATACACTATTTTACGAAATAGTGAGGACTACTAGAACAACTTCTAGAACCATCATTCCACACCCAGACTAGTACTACATTACATTCTAGCCTCCTACGAGAAGAAAAATGGAACAACAAGGAAAATGTGAGCTCAACTAGCCCGATAAAGAACATTATGACTAAGATAATATAGAACAAATTATCGTTAGTCCTCAACGAGGAAAAATCTAATAGAATACAATAGACAACAAGTTTTAAATCAATCTTATGCAGTGAAAATAATAATTCATTAGAAGAGTTAAGTAGAGAATGCAAACTACTATCTTACATATATGAATTTAAAAGTTCATCGTCGATATTTTATCCTGTAACATCAATCAATATATATACGGAATCAAATATTCATCTTTTTCACTCTGAGCCAAAGATATTCATCGATTAATCATGTTCATCTAAACACTGTTCATCTTTGCTTTCTGGGCCAAAGATATTAATCGATCGGTCGTGTTCATCTCAACACATGTTCATCTTTTGCTTTCTGGGCCAAAGATATTCATCAAGAAATCATTCATCTTTGCACTACTGAGGCCAAAGATATTCGATAATATCATCATTTAGGGTGAGGATGATGAAAAATATTTTAAAGAAAAGCGAATCCGGTGAAACAAAAGAACAAGTATTAAGGATTAAATACTTTAAATAATTCAAGTTCAAAAATACTTCATAAATAACAGTTGGAGTAAAATTCAAGAATGAAGATCAAAACATAGATCAATCAAAGATAGGAATCATAACGGAACAATTTTGGACACGAAAAAAAAATTTAATTTTTACGTGAATAGTGTAAATGATAAATGAATAGTCTTAGTATCGTGAATAGTTATCGTATATCGTGAATAAACTAACTCAACCTCAAAAGATAGAAATTTCACAAAAAAACATCATCACGCTTCGTGAATAGTACTTTCGTGAATAGTAACTTTCGTGAATAGTAACTCATGAATAGTAACTCGTGAATAGTAACTCATGAATAGTAACTTCATAAATAGTAACCCAACATGAAAAAGTTCCAAATTTGATAAAAATTTCTAACCAATATTTGGCATAATGATATTGAAGAAATAATATCATTTTGAATAAAATAACATCCACTTACTCGGAAAGAATAGTACTTTTGATTTGGAATCTTTGGATATAGTCTTTGAAAGAACTTGCAGACATATAGCAATACTCAAAGTACTAAAATACTCACAAAATACGCTCGATATATATAGAGAGAGAAAGAGAGAAATCTTAATTTTTGGTGTGATTTTCAATTCTAACCTAAGCACCTATTTATAGGAAAATGCTTAGAACACCAAAGCATAAAATTTAATATAATATTAATATATATATATATATATATATATATTAAACCTCATTACACCAAATCAGATTCAAATATATATACCATAATCAACTAAATCAAAAAAAACGTTTTTTCTTAATTAAAATAATTAAAACTTCCAAAAATCAATTATTTGAATTTGAACTTTAATAATTCATAATAAATAGTCCTTTTATCGGAAAATTCAAATCTCTGACTTTTTATAGGAAATTCAATTCTCTACAACTTTGCGAGAAAAAGTTTTCCAAATTCCAAACAAAAATTGGTAGTAATCCATAAGCAGACGATTTTACGGTATAATCAAATTTCGATCGAGAAATGGGGTCCACAACACACAAAACATGTGTTAAACAACTTTTACAATAAAAATACTCTTCCTCCTCATATACTCATATATCCCACATTCATTATAAAAATATCACCATTATTATATTATAATAATATAATAAAATATTATTTTATCGAGAAAGATAAAATATCAATTTTTAACAATTGTCACTTTAAAAATTTTCTCCATCTATATCCACATAAAATCAATATTTTCCTCATCATATAAATCAATAATTAATTATTCACAAATAATATTACTGAATCACGATCTTGTGACGGTAGTTCCGAGGAAGAGGGGGACTTTCAATAAAATTTCTCCTTCTTGTAGCCATGATTAGGTGACCAAACCTCTCCTTAGACGAGAACTTTCTAGACATTGCCAATAATGTTTTCTAATAATATTATTCGGATAATATGAATTATTGCTTCGATAATGAAAAATCTTGTGTAGTGACAATTATTGAAACAACGATAATATAAAAAATCAACGCGACAATTATTGAATTAATAAAATAAAATCTTGAACAATAATTCTTTGTAACAATTATTGAGTAGTGCCTTCTTACGTAAGAATCAATAATTGGTGCAATACGTAAAGAATCAATAATTGGTGTTTTAACCCATTAATTATTCCAACAAGATAATCTCTTAATAACTACGCGTTATTTATAAATAACTTATACTTATCATTTTCTTTTCCAACCATTTTCCATTATGGGGCCCATTCCTACGATCGTTAATATTCCTCGGTAACAATGACTATTCCCAGCAATAACAATTATTTATAACCAACTTATTTAAAATTGTCATTTTTACTTAACATCAAATCAATCCTTACTTTTCAAAATTATAGGGGAATTAAATTTTATTTATTAATAATTTGGGGTCTTACAATATATATATATATATATATATATATATATATTATATATATATATATATATATATATATATAGAGGGCTCTTCCATACGACATGACTTGACAATTTGTTCACGTTGATAAACTTATTGGAAGGTGAGATGAAACATAAATATACCAATCGAGGACCCCATGAGTCATCATGTTGTGGGTTTTAATAAAATGAATATTTTATAACCACACTTTAAAAAGCTCTTACAATTTAAAAAAAAAAAAAAAAAAACCATGAGACAATTTTTACCCATATTTTATTGTTTGTTGCTATTTTGTTTATTTTATTGTTTATAATTCTTTATTAAAAATCAAATCATACCCTTTTATATCCTATTTAAAATAACAAATATATGATAAATAGAAATAATAGGATAAATTTTTATGATGATATTTCTATTTTAATAATTTAAAATATCCTTTTGTTATTTTATAATAGGATATAAAATAAGTTATAAAATATTTGCTATTTTTTATATAAAGATAGCAACAAACAATAAAATAAACAAAATAGCAACAAACAATAAAATAAACAAAATAGCAACAAACAAAATAGCAACAAACAATAAAATAAACAAAATAGCAACAAACAATAAAATAAACAAAATAGCAACAAAATAGCAAAGATATAAATTCCAAGCCTAAGAGCATGTCTGGCTGGTTTTTTTTTTTTTTTTTTTTTTAACGGTATTAGTAAGAGCTTGGCGCAGGTTGGGAGTATTTTATAAAAAAGCACAATGCAGACAAGTCATTATCTTGGCCTAGGCATTATTTAATATTAAAAATTCATTTTATTTCAATAAACTGACAACATGTTGACTATGGTGGGGTCCTCATATTAAAATAAAAGCTTCTACAAGTTTTTTTAAGCTTGGTATATTATGTTTCATCTCAGCCTTCCAATAAGTTTATCAACTAAGACAAAAAGGGGTGTTGCACAAGACTACAAAGAACCTATTGCTATGGAAGGGCTCCCATATATATATATATATATATATGGGTAATGATCCTAATAAATTTTTGTTATGGATATTGAGATAAACTTCGCTATAGGCCCGACCGCTAGGACTAGCTGTCAACGCCTGCTAGAGGCCATTGTAATGATTAAGTTATTCTCGAATTTATGTTAAATTTTAGTTTGACCGCTACTTCTACTACCATCTAGGCAAAACGACATCATTTTTCGTCAATACGACGTCATATTGCATGGCTGCTAGTAGAAGTAGCGACTAGACGACTTAACAAAAACGAAATTTGCATCAAATGTTTGTAGAAGACGATCGAGAGGAAGAAAGAAGACAAGGCTAGACCGCTAGACAAAGTAAATTCTACATCAAAATTCAAGTTTGAATCAATTATTCTACTCCAATTACTAGTAAGAATATTCATACCAATTTTTTTTAACGAATTTATGTTAATTTATAAAATACGACTAGAACTACATGTATGAAATAGTAAATTGTGTAGTATGTATGTATACATATATGACTAATTTTGTATGAAATCATATACATGCATAATATTGACATATTTTGTATGAAAATTTAGTTTAATAATATGGAATAATTGGTGCTTACGTGTGTGTGTGTGTGTGTGTGTGTGTATATATATATATATATATATATATATATATATATATATATATATATATCGAATAAATGGTTGTGCATACCTTTATACATGCAATATTATTAGAATTGTTGGTATTTTTAGGTAAAATATGGAAAATTGGCTGCTCGGACCTATTGACCCCAATGTCGTTTATGACCAACAAGGTCATGTGTCAGAGGATGTATCGAAGGGTGTTGATAGGGGTACACTTACATCGTCCCAAATTATCGCCATAACCTATGATAAATGGTAACTTACTAAGTTATAAGAAAAACTACTAATTGGGTGGAGGTTTGGAGTGTTTAGCCATCCAACAGTAGTCACTAAAACAGATGGCAGTCTTGTGTCCACCCTAGTTAAGAGACGGCAACTGGAGAAATACTTTTAATATGAAGTGTGGGAAAATAATATTAACATTGGAAGATGTTCATTTTATTTTTGGGTTGTCAGTGTTGGGAAATCTCTTAATCCTAACTAAGGTATATTAGAGAATTTTTTGGGGATGACATGACTTCAGAATGGAATAACGTAAAAAAACAGACGTGGTATTTCCTTAGTTTGGTTGCATGAAAATTATTCAAAGTGCCCAAAAAAAAGAAAGTATAGATGTGGTTGGGCATTACACAAAGGCATACCTCATTTGGTGGGGCAATCTTATTTCCATCTAGGTCAAGAAATAATGTACACTGTATGTCTATGTATTTTGTATATGATTCAAATAAGATTGTCACGAATGCACGGGGTTCCGCTTGCTTGAACTATTTATACAGGGTTTTGTACACAACTACTAGGAGAGAGACTAAATATGTCAATGGTTGTATCACATTGTTACAAATTTGGTCATACGAGCGTCTTCTAGTTGGAAGGCATAACCTTATTCCAAATTCTTTATTTTGGGTTCTTGGGACAACGATCTGGGCAAACTCGATAAAACATCAATATCCCGATAAGCGGGAGAACCTCGTCACCATCTATTTTTCTACCGGGGAGAATATTATAGGCATCCTAAGTATGAGGTAGTTTGGCAGTCGTACCTTAGACGGGACAATGATTGGAGTGGTTACAATTATGAGGTGAGGATGATAGGATCTGGTCTGGTCTCTTTGATTCATTTCGATATTGTAGAATATCAAATGCTGAGGCACTACGAGTATTTACAAGGTATTCTGTCCCTGACTGAAAGACATGATTTTATAAGAGCACCCACTGTTAGAGTTTACATATTTAAATTTGATGATGAATGTGCTTGATGTATATTTGTACCAGTATGATTTATACAGTCCTTATAATGATTTGATTCAATGTACAATAACTTAGATTAGAAAGATCAAATAATATTAGGTTGATCTTATAGAAGCTAATCTGATGTATAGTTGATAGGATTTTCAATATTCGTAAAGTTATTCTGCTATATCGAAATGAAAAGATGGATAGCAGAGTAAGCGCATGATCGCAATACATCTGGATCGCAGAGCTATTTGAAGCTATCGTAAAGTTCACTACAAATCTTAAAGCATACTTCAGTTTGTAAAGTGGACAAATGAATCACCTAGCCAAGCAAAGCTCGTTGAGAAGAACCTGATCGTGGAGTAGTCAAGTCTGACAAATTGACTGACATTGGAGCGTTGCAAATTGAAGGTCCCGATGTATTCACCAAACATTCTGTTAGTTCTTAGTAGGCACAAGTTATCTAGAAGGGGGGTTGAATAGATATTTGAAAATCTTTTCTATTTTAAACTTGTTCTTAGATAGTGATTAAAACTTAGCGGAGTTAGTATTTGTTTTAATCTTCTTAACCAAGCAATGAAGTTATGAGCGAGTAAGGCAGTTATAGCAGATATAGCAGTTATAGCAGATATAGATGACACAATTATTTTTAAGTGATTGAGCACGATTCTTCTACTCAACGAGTAGGATATTGTTGATCGATTTACAATCAATAATACGTGCAAGTGAGTATACCGCGATCGACAAGTAATAAAGTGAAAGTAGAGTATCGTTCCCACGAGGAATTATTTAATAAAAATCACCAATTACTAACTCTTAACCAAATCAATTTTATTTAAACAATAGCAAATTGTGATTTTCTAATTAAGAAAACTAAATTAACTAATTAAAACTAGGTTACTTTATAAATGAATTCAAATAAATAAAGGCTAAGACTCTCAATATCCCCAATTATGAACTATAAACCAATTATCCAATTATCCCAATTATTATGTCTCTTGAATTGTTATTGAGGAATTCTCAAGTGCCAAAAGCCCTCTCTCGGCGATCAATTGCCTTCTATTTAACCCAGATTAATTTTGCTATATCTACATGCAAAACAATTGAATTAAACTAAATTACAAACCCAATTCCTTATGTGTTACATGCGGCAAATAGATATTCTCATTCTATTCACAAACCTAATTATTCATTTGTGCAAATAACTAAGTCACATGATATCATGCCCGATTCTAACCTAGAATTCCTTTCTCAATTCCTTACAGAGTAACAAGGTAATTATTGATCAGATAATTAATCAATAAGCATAAAAGCAAGATAAACAACTCACTTTGACACAAATAATTGGAATATAATGAATAACTAATTCATAATCATAAAAAAGTTCAATTGAAATCTTAATAAAAGAGTTAGTTCATAATTAATGAATTAAAATCAAGAATCCACAATTGAATAGACATTAAAAGATAAAAGTAAGAGAAGAAGAAGAATATAATCTATTGTCGGTAGCCTTGAGACTCCTCTTTTTTCTCTGCTTTGAATCTTGATGGTCTCCAAGTTGCTTCAATCTCCAAAACTAATAAGAACTAGGGTTATGTTCTAATCTAAAGGAGTGTTTAATCTAGGCTAATCTATGTAATCTCCTCTATTTTATGTCTTACATCATGTATTTATAGATTACAAGTCTAATTTTGAGCTTAGGAACAAACCCAATCAATTTGGAGTCTAAAAGGTGTCAAAATTAAGCCCAAAAGCGCGTCCGGGCCCAACCAACCTCTTCCCCAGGCCCAGTAACAACTGGGCTTGGCTTCACCTTTGCTCCTTAGCGCCCAGGCGCTGTCCATAAACCAAAAAATAGCGCCCGATGACTGTCCCCTTTTTCCAACATTTTCTTCTCCGATGTCCTTTGGGAAAATGGCCATAACTTCTTCGTCCGAGCTCTGATTTTGATGATTCAAGATGTTCCGGAAAGAGAAAAAGTAGATCTACAACTTTCATTCTTTGAGTGTTTCGAAATAAGGTCCGGAGCTATAGTCAAATTAGCTCTGAAGTGACTGTTATGTAAATGGCAAGCCAAAAACGCGAATCTAGCCACTCCAAACGTCGATCCATGTAACTTTTCTCCCAATTCCTACAAAACAATATAAAACATGCATGAATAGACACAAACACATAAAAACATCCTAAAAGACTTGAGAACAATAATAAATTAAGCCCAAATGCATCCAATTCATGTGTATAAAACTCACTCATCAAATACCCCCAAACTTAAACCTTTGCTTGTCCTCAAGCAAAAACACAAAAATGTTATGCAATGCAATGTAATGAAACTAATCTATATGCCTCTGAATCCAGCGATAATGACGAAAAAAAGTCTATTCAACGGCCTTAGAAATCAAGTAAACATGATAATACATCATATTAAAACAAATCGATAATTTCCCAATCAATCATCAAATCTTAGGCTGTTATCAACGATATAGTGTGTGTGTGCTCCACAACAATGCTAAGCGATATAAAATCAAATTTAAGACATAATAGATATCTTGAAGGCATCATAATACGGTGCAAACTCACAAAATTCACGAACAAGCTAAATCCAACAAAATTCAAACATCCACCAGTTCGAGAGTCCAATCAGGGATACTTATGCTTTACTTTTCATTACGGGGCTTTTTGCTCTTTTCCGTTTTATTGTTGTTTTTTTTTTTACTTTTTTTTTTAACCATGACTGTGCAATGTCTCATTCCATTAGGCTAACAGTGTCACCCCTTAGCGAGCTTTCGACCAACGACTCCCGGACCATATAAGACCTTAGGGGCGCTAGGTTTTAAGATACCCTTGAGTGTGCTTACTCAAGTAACAAAGGCCCCAAACAAAACTAACCACGATAATTTTATTTTTTTTCTTTCTTTCTCTTTTTTTTTTTTTTGTTTTTTTTTTTTAGCGAAGCTTATATATCCCAAATTTTCCCCCCCAAACTTAAGTTTTATCTAAATTTAGCCATCTCACTTTATTCATGTCTTTCATTCCTTCAAACTAGTATTATCCTTAAAAAATCCATTATGTATCAATTTAAACTTAATCGATTAACATAAATTTTATTATTAACGTCTTAACCTTGATTATACCGGTTTCAAACGGGAAAAGATTCAATTCATAACAAGAAATCACATCAAAGCCTTAATATTCAATACTATACTTATCTACTTAATTCCGGTCTCATCATTGGCCAAAATAGACTTTTACTATCTAACAGTTGGAATCATGCAAATATAAACTAAGCGCAACAAACACGATAAACTAACTACTATTTTTGCGATTTTTAAATTTTTTTTTTAAACAAAAAAAAAGCGAATGCAAAAACTAAATGTAAATAACTTAGAAAACATAACGAACTACAATGTAAATAACTAACTATATGCAATACGACACTAAAATGCCCCCAAACTTAAACTAGACATTGTCCTCAATAGCTCTGATAGAAAAAATTAAAGCGAGAGGACTTCCACGAAAATATAGCAATCTTCCTCCTTGTCAAAGCTAAGTTTGGAGAATAGGCTAAGCACATGGAACAAATTGGGCACCACTCTTGAATTTGACTTGAATAACACAGTAAAACCATGATAGAAGCAATTTTATTAAATCCTAAATAAATGCAAATTCAAACTACTAATATAAAACTTAATAAAAATTAAAAATAAAAATTAAACTTGGGTTTGCCTCCCGATAAGCGCTTGTTTTATAGTCTTTCGGCTGACTTTGTGCAGTCAACGCTATCAATTCCTCTTGAAAGTTGAGGAACCCTCCATCCATCGAAAATAATATAGCTTTTGGTAGGTTCCCATTTACGATAGCCATTGTATTAAAGTCACCTAGCATGCTTTCTTTAGATAAGATCACATTCAAGAACGTCCGACATCTAGGTGGTTTCTCCATTGTGTCTGCGAATATATTACGGCATTGAGGCTTGTCGGACACAACAATTTCTTTCTTCTATCTTCTCCATTTCATTGCACCATGGTTTGAAGGTGTACTTGCTTTTACATCATAGAGTATTATTAGGCGACATGACTACCAATCGGACAAGGTTTTGCAAATCTAACTTGACTCTTGAACTGTGGAGGAGAAGGCACTTGAGGCATAAATAACATTGGCTCATCATCATTGGTTCTCACAATTAGTTCTTCACCGACCTTGTTGTCATTATCCCCACTTGTCTCCTCTCTTTTTCATCTATATCATTTGGCTCATCCGGTTGTAGATTTGGCTCGGGCTCACCATCATCCATCGGTCTCGAAATTCATGTCATGGAGCCAAGTGTATTGAAGATGGAAGTTCAACGCATGTCTTATCTGCCCAATTGATTTTCAGATTCTTGATTGGCGCATTTATGCTTTGTGTATTCGGATCTGTTTTATTTTGTTTCCTTTCGTGTTCCTCGTGTTTCTTTTGGAAAGGCGTAATAAATCTATCCACGGCTTCTTCCCAACTTGCTTTCAGCTCTCAGTTGTTGTGTGCGATTTTGAAACCGAATTTGTTTTGTTGTCTCGGGGCTTGAGCTTGAGCTTGATTGTTACTCCATGAAAAATCCGGGTGATACCCCCAATCATGATGATAGTTGTTGGGATAGACATAATTATTGGGGTAATCACCACCATAGTGTCTTAAACTCGAAGCGATGGGCGCATTGATGACTCATATGATTTCCGGCCTGATAATCACAAACCATTGCTACTTCTTTGTGTGGATGGTGGACTCCATGTTTCCATTAATTGAGTCATGTTAGTGTATGGCCATTGATCATGCAAAGTCATCCATGGTACCTAAAAGAGAGAAATATAGGAGGAGAATTAAAATAAAAATAAAAATGTTTAAATTAAGACTAATTTGATTGAAATTAATATTGGTAAATAATTATTAAATTAATTCCCGACAGCGGCGCCAAAAACTTGTTGATCGATTTACATGATCAATGAATACGTGCAAGTATACATGGTCAACAAGTAATAAAGTGAAAGTAGAGTATCGTTCCCACGAGAATTATTTAATAAAAATCACCAATTACTAACTCTTAACCAAATCAATTTTATTTAAACAATAGCAAATTGTGAATTTTCTAATTAAGAAAACTAAATTAACTAATTAAAATTAGGTTACTTTATAAATGAATTCAAATAAATAAAGGCTAAGACTCCAATATCCCCAATTATGAACTATAAACCAATTATCCAATTATCCCAATTATTATGTCTACTGAATTGTTAAAAGGAATTCTCAAGTGCCAAAAGCCCTCTCTCGAGCGATCAATTGCCTTCTATTTAACCCAGATTAATTTTGCTATATCTCTATGCAAAACAATTGAATTAAACTCATTACAAACCCAATTCCTTATGTGTTACATGCGGCAAATATATATTCTCATTCTATTCACAAACCTAATTATTCAACATGCAAATAACTAAGTCACATGATATCATGCCCGATTCTAACCTAGAATTCCTTTCTCAATTCCTTCTAGAGTAACAAGGTAATTCTTGATCGGATAATTAATCAATAAGCATAAAGCAAGATAAACAACTCACTTTGACACAAATAATTGAATATAATGAATAACTAATTCATAATCATAAAAAGTTCAATTGAAATCTTAATAAAAGAGTTAGTTCATAATTAATGAATTAAAACCAAGAATCCACAATTGAATAGACATTAAAAGATAAAAGTAAGAGAAGAGAAGAGATATAATCTATTGTCGGTAGCCTTGAGACTCCTCTTTCGCTCCTGCTTTTGAATCTTCAATGGTCTCCAAGTTGCTTCAATCTCCAAAACTAATAAGAACTAGGGTTATGTTCTAATCTAAAGGAGTGTTTAATCTAGGCTAAGCTATGTAATCTCCTCTATTTTATGTCTTACATCATGTATTTATAGATTACAAGTCTAATTTTGAGCTTAGGAACAAACCCAATCAATTTGGAGTCTAAAAGGTGTCAAAATTAGCCCAAAAGCGCGTCCGAGGCCCAACCAACCTCTTCCCCAGTAGCCCCAACACTGGGCTTGATCTCACTTTGCTCCTTAAGCGCCCGGCAAACTGTCCATAAACCAAAAAATAGCGCCCGGCGCTGTCCCCTTTTCCAACATTTTCTACTCAAAGCGTCCTTTGGGAAAATGGCCATAACTTCTTCATCCGAACTCACGATTTTGATGATTCAAGATGTTCGGAAAGAGGAAAAAGTAGATCTACAACTTTCATTCTTTGAGTGTTTCGAAATAAGGTCCAGAGCTATAGTCAAATTGGCTCTGAAGTGACTCTTATGTAAATGGCAAGCCAAAAAGCGAATCTAGCCACCCCAAGCGTCGATCCATGTAACTTTTGTCCCAATTCCTACAAAACAATATAAAACATGCATGAATAGACACAAACACATAAAAACATCATCCTTGAAATAATACTTGAGAATGTATCCATAATAAAAACTTAAGCCCCAAATGTTTTTATCTTCAATCACATGTGTATAAAACTCACGCTTCTTTGTTGCATACTAAGGATATTTCATATATTCGGGGCGATGATGAGCACCTGCAAAGATCTCGGGATCCATTCCATGTATGTTGAATTAACAACTCATGAGGCTTGACGTTTTCTGACATGAGACATATGATGCTCTATGATTGGATCGTGATGTTCTACGGTTAAGATCGTAGTGGCTTTGACTTGCATACTACGATGTTATCAGTCGAGAACACTACGATTTCTCTTAAACTTTCATGCACTACGATCTTCTCTTACTCGTGTTGTTGACTCTACGTTCCCGAGAGCACACTACGATCGTTGACTTATAAACTTCACGTTTCCTTCAGTACACTACGATCGTGGAGTTAGCTTGGTGAACGTTGGGACCACTCTACGATTTCCGAAGAGTCCCTTTTCAAGGCAGGCACACTACGATCTTCAGGCTCTACATTTTCTGCCTTGACTTCTGCAATGTTGATCAGATTGATGCTCTACGATTTCTTCAAGACTAATCTATTACATCTCAAAATCAACCTAACAGTTTTGGTCTTTCTATCTATACATTCTAGAACAGAATGATACACGTTGAAAGCTTAGATTAACCTAACAATTTTGATCTATCACTAAGTCCTTGTACATATATTCTTTAAAGGATCTTACAAATAATCATGAACACATGCATTAAAACATCAAATCATAATATGCATTCTCCCAACAATCTCCCCCTATTTGATGTTGACATAACCAAGGAGATTTGTTGTCATGATTATTAGTGACTAGATACATTTGCAGGAATTTAAACATGACTTAGTATTTCAGTGAGCAGCTGAAATTTCTAGAGAATAAGTATGAATTTATTGATGATCAGAAGATATTATAATATAGCATTACATCAATAAAACATTAAACTCTTAACTTATCTCTGTTTTCTTGGTCTCTTGTGTGGAGGTGGATTTGCATACTCCTCAGCCCTTCTCTTCCTTTGAGCTTCCTCATTTCTTGCTAACTCTTCCAGCTCACTTAGACTTAGAACTGGATTCTCTTCATGTTTGCGCATGAATACACGATCTCCAGTTGGCATTCAGATGTGTACAATAGTCACGTCTTGCGAGCTAGGAGTTGGCTTCTGATGACTCAGAGGAATAGCTGATACAATTGCCTGCTGACCAGATCGTTGAGTCTGATGATGTGATGGTCTTGCAGGAGGGCTTCCCCTTTCTTGAATTGCATGACCTCCTCTGCCTCTGCCTTGGCTTCCTTGATCTCCTTTCCCTTTCTTATTCTCCCCCTTTATGTCAGCATCAAGGGTTCGAATATCGACAGACAACCTATTTACTCCTTGGACAAGCTCGTTGAGTTTGCTTTGAGTTTGAGCAATGTCCTCCCTATTCTCCTTGATCTGTTTTTCAGCTCTAGCTTCTTTGTTTTGGAGGACTGTAAGAATCGTATCTTTATGCTTCTCCTGATTGGAATAAGATTTCTGGAAGTCATAAACAGAAGCTTTCATGTTGAGAATATTGTCCAGCATAATTTGATGTTGACGATCTTGGTTTTTTTGTATCTCAAGCATAGCCTCTCTTTGTTTGGCAGCAACCTGGAAATGGATCTCATCTCTGTCTGATATATTCTTCAGAATTTCTTTGATAATTTCCCTTAGCTTCGTAGTGAGCTCAATATTCATTGTACTAGGGAATTTGTTTGCAGCTTGTATCATTTGATTCAGTTGGATGTTCAGAAGGTTAGAGTGAGATTCCAGGCTTGCTTCGATGGACTTGATCATTTGCTCAGAAGTTTCTTTCAGATCATCCTTGGTAGGCAGGCTGGGGAAAGTATCTGTTGATTGAGGATTGTCCATTTGAGGGGTTCTTGGTGGAGATTGAGCTTGCAAGTTGTACAAAGCAAGATCAAGACTAAAATAGTCGTGCGATGAGGAGGATGGTATATCAGTTGGAGGAGCTTGGGTTTGGACATTTGGGATTGGTGACTCTATGATTTCAATGTTTGACTCTACGATTTGGCTTGAGTCTGGAATCGTAGAGTTGGTTATTTGAGGGAGCAGGGTAAGGTTGATTTCTTCTGGTTCTTCAGTTATAGAATTTTGGGATTCTGCAACTGGAAACTGATTTAATGGGTTAAGAATCACTTCTAGCCATTTAGGAAATTCATAGAATTGGTTAAACGAAGATGATGGTAGGTGATTAACTCTAAAGCTTGTAGGGATAGTCAATACCTCAGGTTTGGCATTTGATGAGGAATGGTCTGTAATCAGCTTTTTGGCGAAGATGACTTCCCCTGGAAATTCGTGAGCCAGAACTGTGATTGCTGGATATTCCTTGAAGCTCCAGAACATGTGGTCCCATGATTTTAGAATTTGAGCTCGATGGTATGCCATCATGGGTAGGTAAGAGAATATTTGATTGTAAAGATAACTTCTATATCCATCCTTTCCCTCACAAATGATTTGTAGGTCATCATCATCTTCTTCTTCTTCACTATCTCCATTTGAGGATTCCATTATCTCAATGGCCTCTGGAATGTTTGGCATTAGTTCATCTTCATCTTGAACAAGGACCTCTTCTTCAGCTATTGGGATATTGTGAGGCTCCCTCTCAATATGATCATCTTCTTGGAGGTTTAGAAACTCCCCCTCAGCTGGTACATCTTCTTCTATGTTCAGAAAGTCCCTTTCAATAGAACCTCTTCTTCATCGGTGAAGCCTCCCCTCACCGGTGTATACTCAATCATGAGAATTTCAGAGTTCTCCCCCTCAGCTGGAGCATTTTCCTCTTCGGTTGCTTGGGGCAGTTCTACTTTTGCAGCCATGCTCTTGGCTTCCTTCTTCAGTACTTTCTCATTCTCAAGAATATACTTCTTGACCAGCCTTCTCTTTGCTTTGCTGGTTTTAGTCACCACTTCTGGACTCTCTTGAGTCTTTGTTTTGCCTCGTTGATCAGCCACTTTCCTTGAAGCAGCTTCCTCCATTTCTGCCACACTTGGCCTGTTTTTAGAGAACATCAGAGTCTCTACGATCGAAGACACTGTTGGTCTTTTGGACTTATGACCAGTCTTGTTCTTCTTTACGATTTGTGAAATGGTGGCTTGATCTTCTTCAGCTTCTTCTTCTTTGTGCATCTTCCTTAGCCTCCTTAGAGTCTCTATGTCGAGGAGGACTCGCAGAATGTTAGTTGTTGATCCTTGAGGCTCTTCAACTTGTCTTGCTCTCGCCTTCCTTTTGCCCTTGCTTTTTCCGCAAGGGTAGAGGGTTCTCCTTGTCTGCTTCTCCTTCTTCTTCAACTTCTCTCGACAATGACATTCCTCCTTGAAAGCTCGCTTTTTTTGTTCTGAGATCTCCCACTTGACTCTCTGTCATCATTCGAACGAACTCAAAGTAGGTTCCTTTCCCAGCTTTTGAACAACTCAACGTGTCATTCTTCTGGTTTGGGTTGATGGCTTCTCCTTCATTATCCCCAATTTTGTCACCCAATGCAGATTGCAGAATGATGCTAATGAACCTCCCATACAGCATCTTTGGGGTGCTCTTTGATTTCTTCGAGCTTACGATCCACTTGCCGATCCATTTGAGCAATACAGCCCCGTAGTTGAGTTGAGTTCCATATACTATAGCTGTCATGAGCTTAAGCTGAGCCTCATTTACTGAGTCATGATCTGAGCTCTTGAAGCAGATGCATTTCCCAATAATGTCAGCCAAAAATTCATACCTCTGAGGGAACTCCTTCTTTTTGTAGCCTTTCACAGAGGGGTTCTTCTTGTGATGCATCTTCTTCAGTCCCTCTTGAAATCTTATGCTATTTAGAAATGGATGCCCCACATTCTTAAAACCTAGGGCTAGATTGACGTCTTCTTCCCCTAGCTTTATTTCAACTCCTCTAACTCGTGTGGTGATGGTGTTGTTTTCGTACACTCCATTTTTGTAGAACTCCTTCACCAATTTAGGATAGATGAGTGTATCAGTGCTGAGCGCCTCTTTGAGACCCGACTTCTTTAGTAAGGCTAAGATCTTGTGAAACTTGGGTAAGCGCTTTTGAATTCACAAAACAGTCCGTCAGAGTCTGAAATCACATTAGAAGCAGCCATTGATTCTTTAGTTGAGAAGAGAGATACTGCTGAGCTTTTGTCTGAGTTAGGGTTTTGCTTTGAGAGAGAGAGAGAATGAGAGATAATCTTTTGAACTTCAGATTTTAAAATCACTTCGCCCAATTTGTACTTGTAGCTTCCTCTTTCTTTTTGACTTAGTGGGGACAAAAAGTTGCATTTTGCTTGGCTCTCACGATTTTGATCGCTTAGGAATGTATTGATTTTCCTTTGAGTCTTCAAAGGTCGAGATGTCCTCGTGGATGACTACGATCGTAGAGATAGTCTTCTGATTGTTGAGTCGGTTCTCCATTCGTAGAGTCTGTCCTACGATCGTCGAGTCTGTCCGGCAGTTGTTGAGTCTGATCAGCATTCGTAGAGTCTGTCTGTCGAGTCTGTCCGGCAGTCGTTGAGTCTGATCAGCATTTGTAGAGTCTGTCCTGCGATCGTCAAGTCTGTCCTACGATCGTCGAGTCTGTCCTACGATCGTCGAGTCTGTCCGGATCCTAGTGATGAGTTTTTTTTTTGACTAAGCATTCTTTTTAAGGTAACTCAGGAAAGGCCAACCTCTTGGTGTGTTTCAAGGGTTAGGTTTGTCCCTGAGGCACCTCTTGGAGAGATTGCTTTGTTATAAAGCTTGTCATCACAGGATTCACTTTGTTTGTTGAAAGGGCTTTTGGTCATCGTCGAGTCTGCACTTATGAAAGTTGAGTCTTTGCTGCGATCGTTGAGGTAGTTGAATCGCTCAAATTTCTATGATCGTGATCTTTCCTTTATCATGTCTACGATTTTGAGTGCAACCTTTATATCTGTCATGGTTAGCACAATTTAGAGCATAGATTCAAGGTTGAAGATTTAGCATGCCTAGCTCACTTATTAACTTGTTAAATATGGATTCATCTAATGGTTTAGTAAAAACATCAACAAGTTGATTTTCAGTAGGGATATATTGTAAAGAAATAGTTCCATTTTGCATATGATCCCTAATGAAGTGATACCTTATCTCTATATGCTTGGTTCTAGAATGCATAACAGGATTATGAGTTATTGCTATGGCGCTTGTATTATCACAGTGTATAGGTATAGACTTGAAATCAAACCCATAGTCACTAAATTTGATTTCTCATCCAAAGGATCTCGAGCACAAAGACTTCCAAAGAAGAATGTATTCAAACCTTCTGCAGTTGAAGTGGACACTGAGTTTTGCTTTTTGCTGAACCAAGACACAAGTCTGTTCCCTAGTAATTGACAAGTGCCACTGGTACTCTTTCTATCTATTTTGCATCCTGCAAAGTCAGCATCTGTGTATCCTATTAGTTCAAAAGAGGATTGCTTAGGATACCACAACCCAAAGTAGGGTGTACCCTTAAGATACCTGAAGATCCTCTTTACAGCAGACAAATGTGACTCTTTAGGGTTAGCCTGAAATCTAGCACATATGCATGTTGCAAACATTATATCTGGTCTCATCGGGCGCGCTAGGGTATAAAAGAGAACCTATCATACCTCTCAGATTGAGTTATATCAACACGCTTACCATTCTCATCCTTGTCAAGCTTGGTTGCAGGAGCAATTGGTGTTTTCATGGAGAGAGGCCGATTCCATGCCATACTTCTTTAATAAGTCTTTGATGTATTTGGCTTGTTTGATGAATATTCCTTCATCATCATTCACTTGCAGTCCAAGGAAGAAATTCACCACCCATCATGCTCATTTCAAACTTGCTCGCATTAGCTTAGAGAATCTCTTACATAACTTTTCGTCAAGAGAACCAAAATGATATCATCAACATATATTTGAACTAATAAGACTTTGTCCTTATGCTTTCTAAGAAACAATGCGGTATCTACTCTACCTCTAGTGAACCCATTTTCTATTAAGAAGTTAGTCAGTGTTTCATACCATGCTCTAGGTGCTTGTTTAAGACCATATAAAGCTTTATCTAATCTATAGATATAATTGGAAAGAGATGGATTGATGAAACTTGGAGGTTGTTCTACGTAGACTTCTTCTTGAAGCCCTCCATTTAAGAATGCATTCTTGACATCCATCTGAAAGACTTTGAACTTCATGTGAGTAGCAAAGGCAAGAAAGATTCTGATAGCTTCTAGTCTGGCAACAGGTGCAAATGTCTCATCATAGTCAATGCCTTCTTCTTGAGAATAGCTCTTTGCCATTAATCTTTCCTTGTTTCTTATAATAACCCCATCTTCATCCATTTTGTTCCTGAAGACCCACTTGGTTCCTATGACAGGATGACTCTTTGGTCTTGGTACCAATCTCCACACTTTGCTTCGTTCAAATTGGTTGAGTTCTTCCCGCATGGCTTCTATCCAACCGAGTCTTCCATAGCATCTTCTATCTTCTTTGGCTCTATCTCGTGACAGAAGCTTAGTAGAAACATTCATTCCGAGTAGCAGCTCTTGTTTTGACTCTTGCACTTGGATCTCCAATGATTAGATCCTCGAGTGTGATCTCTTGCCCATCCGCTCCCGGGCTGGGACATCTGCTTTGATGCCTTCCCTGCCTTAAGTCTTCAAGGTCTATCTCTTCTTCTTGGAGTGGAGGCTCACATCCCTGAATGGACCTCTCTACGATCTCATTATCACGCCTCACGATTTCACTATCCGCACTACGATCGAGTGTTTAGCTCGACAACTTCCTTTTGTAGTGTCCGCACCATCTATCGTAGTGTCTTGAGGCAATCGCTTTGTTTAAGTCCGGCCATCAAAGATGATATGTATTGAGACTTCGACACTTAGTGTCTTCTTGTTGAACCCTCTCGTAAGCTTTCATTGTCCTGTGGCATATCCAAGAAAGATCCCTTCATCTGACTTGGGCTAGAATTTTGTCAGATACTGCTTTCCGTTGTTGAGAATATAGCATGCACAACCAAAGACATGGAAATAAATGACACTTGGCTTTCTTCCTTTCCACAGCTCAGTAGGTGTCTTTTTGATCGTAGAGTGAATTAATGATCCGCTCAGTGTAGCATGCAAAGTTGACAGCCTTTCCTCGCCTGTAAGTATTCAGCAGATGGGTCATTGCTACTAGTAGAGTCCTTCCAAATTTCTATCGTGGTTCTATTCTTTCTTTCAAAGAACTCCATTTTGTTGAGGAGTTCGTGGAGCTGAGAAGTTATGACTGATGCCATTGTCTGTGCAGAACTGATCCATTTCTGAGAAATCGAATTCTCTGCCATGATCACTCCTTATGGCCTTGATTTTCTCTCCTTTTTCGTTCATCACCAGTTTGAACATCTTGATTAATTCGGAGCTTGTCTCATCCTTTTTGAAGTTGGAAGAATACCCATGTGAATCGTGTAGTCGCCGATCACGACTAGAGAGTATCTTTTTCCTCCAAGACCGGTTGTTGGATTGGCCCAAAGAGATCCATGTGGAGCAACCGCAGGGTTTGTCAATGGAGTCAAGCGCCTTGCTTTTGAATGAGCTTCGGTTTGCTTTCCAAGTCAAGCGTGTATCAGATGGCCTTTCCTTCACAAAGTTGAACTTGGGTAGACCAAATACACGAAATCTTTTGATGCCGCTTGACATGCTTTTGAATTTTAAGGGATATGTTTTCTATGCCATAGCCAAATTTCATTTCCTGGATGCTTTTGCCAAAAAACATATTGTTTCATTAGAGCTTAGTCGACCAAGGTCTATAGTATAAACATTTCCTTCTCTTGTTCCTTGCTAGCTTTATGGGCGTATGTCTTCGGATCTCCGACTTGACATTGATTGTTGAGAAATGTTACTTGATGACCCTTGTCGTAGAGTCATCGATGCTTAGAAGGTTGTGTTGAAGTCCTTCCACATAGGCTACTTTTGTCGAAAGATATTGCACCATTGCTAGCAGAGCCATATCCTCTTGTCTTGCCCGAGCCGTTATCTCCAAAGATGACTGAGGGACCCTCCTTTTCTACATAGTTAGATAGCAAAGCTTTGTTCCCTGTCATATGCCTTGAGCATCCACTGTCTAGATACCATGTTGAGGTCGTGGAGCTCTTTTCCTGTCAAAACATTTTAACCTTCATTTTGGTACCCATATTTGCATGGATCTTTCTATGTTAGTGCCTTTGGGAACACAAACTTGTCTAGTCTTGGGTCTCACATGCATGGAGTTATAATAACACTTTGTAGCTTTATGACCATACTTATCACATATGACACATCTATTATGATGCATGCCTGTGTGTGTGTGATTCATCCTCCACTTGGACTTGTGTGGTTCCTTAGTTAGCCTTCTCCGCTGAATCGATTCTTTCTTTTCTTCCACGTGTCCTTAGGTTTCATAAATAGTGATGAGTGAGCTTTACCTCACCGTATCTTCCCAAAGAGATTCAGAGTTAGTTTTGCTTGACTCTACGATTCTTCGAGGTTGGTAGGTAGAGGTCAAGTTACTTTCTCCTTTATGAAACCAAGACCAAATGCAGATCCTTTACTTCTCGAGTATAACTAGAATCAAGAGAACAAGGTTGAGCCGGGTTCTTCCAACTCGTGAGGATTTAATAAACGCAATGTCTCTACTAAAGCCTGAGACATTACCAGAGCTAGTTTCCATTATTTTTTCCACACTTAGCTCTGAGATGGATTCCCCAAAGCCTAAGCCTATTCTGTCGAATGTGCTTCTCTGATTAGAGAGCAGGCAGTCCATGGATGATGAGGATTTATTCCATGTAGAGATAGTCTTCTCTAGATCCTCAATTTTAGAGGTTAGCTTAGACTGTCTTTGTGCATGATGTGTGTTTGTCTGCTTTAAAGTTTCATTCTCAGCTTCAAGCTTGGAGAGAAGATCAGTACTTAGAAGGGCTTTTTCATGCTCTTCTTGAACTTTCTTCTTCTCCTCTCAAGAAGTGAATGATCCTTGGACAACACTCAAACCACTTCATGTATTGATGTAGATCATTGGTTATGCCACGCAGCTGCGCTTCTTAAGTCATTCATATCTATATCGTGAGTTGAAATCAAATACCTCATCGAGATTTACATTGTGAATGTTGAGGCTTTGTTTGTCCTTTGCATGTTTGGCCATTAAGCATGATTGGCCATTCAGGGTTCTTCTTTTCATCATCCGTGAGTGTGATTCTTTATCCTAATCACCCACTCTCCAGAGTCAAGATTTCTTTTCATTTCCTTTGTATTCCTTCTTTCCATGTTGTTTCTTCTTTAGTTCTTCTCTTAGGGGTTTGTTGCAGTTGGCAATGAAATGCCCATGCTTCTTGTAGTTGTAGCATAGATCATTTATTTGCTCCCCTCGCTATTGTAGTTGTCGACCTTCTTTTGCTTTTCACGGCTTTGCCTTCGACGCATTTAACCTTCTTAGTTTTCTTACCATCATGGCAAGATCGCCATCATCGCCTTCATCATCGTCTTATTCAATCTCAGATGACTTTTGATACACTTTCAGCTTGCTTTGAGAGCAACACCCTTTCCTTCCTTCTTCTTTCTCGAAAGGGTTTCAAAGACGTCAGGTCACCTCCACCAGATGTCGAGATTGCCATACAGCTTGTTGAACCGCTATCTCGCTAAGATTCTTTCGACTTTCTTATTGCAGTTGGTCTTGGCATCCCACTTGCTTCTGTGTAGGGCTCTCATGAACTTTATGGTCGATCTTTGTTAGATAGATCTTTCCATACGCCGTAGAGAGTCGAAAGCGTAATGTTGAATCTTTCATAAGTGGCGCTACATTTTCGCCTTGCATATGAGCAAACATCTCGCATCACCGTGTTGAAGAGACTGCTTGTTCTCTAACTTCTTCGCCTTTCGCATGATCGCAGTTTTGCTTCCTGCACTTCCTCGGGTCGCTTTTGCGCTTTACAACATTGTTAAATGATCGCCCTCCAAGGATCGGAACAAGATGTTCTTAGCCTTTTTGTCAAGTTGACTCGCTTTCTTCTCTCGTGGTTCCGCCCATTCTTCTTTCACTTTGATTTGTACTTTGTTTGGCTCACAATGGTTGGTGCAAGCTTTGTTGGTATATAGGCCCATTCTCCTCAAATAGATCTTCATCTATCGAGTCCATGTAGCTTGCATTCTAACTTTCCAGCTAAGCAAATTTATCCTCACAGCACATCGGTGCTCATTCTTTGCCCCCAATTCCTGGATTCGCTTGGTACGAAAAGCCATTTGATCTACTAAAGCGTAAAGTCAGAAAATGTAACCCGCCTCGATACCAATTGTTAGTTCTTAGTAGGCACAAGTTATCTGTAAGGGGGGTTGAATAGATATTTGAAAATCTTTTCTATTTTAAACTTGTTTTTAGATAGTGATTAAAACTTAGCTAATTAGTATTTGTTTTAATCTTCTTAACCAAGCAATGGAGTTATGAAATGAGTAAGGCGTGCTTATAGCAGAGATATAGCGCTTATAGAGCAGATATAAAGCTTATAGCAGATATATAGATGACACAATTGTTTTTAAGTGGTTCAGAGCACTCAAAGCTCCTAGTCCACTCTTTTACTCAACGAGTAGGATATCCACTAAGGATGTCTTTTACAATCTTCTAAATCACACATTCCTTCTGCACCAAATAGCCTAGAAACTTCTAGTTCACTCTTGAACTCTTCAAGTCCAAAGAGACTTGCTTTCTTTACGCTCACTATAAACTCTTCAAGTCCAAAGCAGACTTGGTACTCTTCTTCAGCTTGATTGATGGTTGTTGTTATTGCGCTCAAGGTTGCTACTCACCATTTGCTAGTAAGCACCGTTCTGTTCGTTAAGAACCGAGTAATTGAAAGCAAGCTTTTCAATATCTCGCATCGTAGAGTCGAGCCTTAGAGAATTCTTAACATTGAATGTTTGATTGCTCATTGTTTTTCTCTCTCATCATCTCGATCCAGATATATATGATGTTGAAAACTATCCATTGGATCCATCCGCTGTGGCATTAAATGCTTCAAACTTTCGCGGCCGCGATGGAGACATTTCGCACATCTCTCAATTCTCGTGATTCGCTCACCGACACCGCAGTCGCTTTCTCACCTACCACTTGAAAAGGTGTGTTTTGTCCTCTTATCCATAGTACTATCCTTAGCTTCTTCAATACGCTTCTTTGTTGCATACTAAGGATATTTCATATATTCTCGGGACCGATGAGCACCGCAAAGATCTCGGGATCCATTCCTCGATGTTGAATTAATAACTCATGAGGCTTGATGTTTTCTCGACATGAGATGTATTGATGCTCTACGATTGATCGTGATGTTCTACTTGCTAAGATCGTAGTGGCTTGACTTGCATACCACGATGCTATCAATGAGAACACTACGATTTCTCTTAAACTTTCATGCACTACGATCTTCTCTCGCTCGTGTTGTCGACTTCACGCTCCCGAGAGCACACTACGATCGCCGACTTATAAACTTCACGCTTCCTTCAAAGACACTACGATCGTGGAGTTAGCTTGGTGAACGCTGGGACCACTCTACGATTTTCAAGAGTCCCTTTCAAGGCGTGCACACTACGATCTTCGTGCTCTACATTTTCTCGCCTCGACTTCTCGCAATGTTGATCGATTGATGCACTACGATTTCTTTAAGACTAATCTATTACATCTCAAGATCAACCTAATGCTTTGATCTTTCTATCTATACATTCTAGAATGTAATGATACACGCTGAAAGCTTAAATCAACCTAACAATTTTGATCTATCACTAAGTCCTCAGTATATATTCTTTAAAGGACCTTTAAAATAATCATGAACACATGCATTAAAAATCAATCATAATATGAAACACATTCGCATTAAATCTAAGATCAAATATATAATATGCATTCTCCCAACATCGATGTGATAAACAAGCTAAAAAAAGATGACACATGGGTTTAAAACGTCCACATCAAGGATCTTAGAATATTTGAGCATTAAATGCACAAATGGGCATCTAGCAACAAGAAGATTTTCAGCTGATTATAAAAGGCAACAAGGATTCAAACTGAAATAGAGACAAACACTGATCATAAAGCCAAAACTTTGTAAAAGAAAAAGAACAACTCAACGATCCTAAATATCTAGTTCACGTTACTAAGTACTTTAGAAGAAAAGCCTAACACCATCTTAGCAACACCTCTCAACAAGAATCAATCACCTAATCATCAGAGGGTTGAAAAGTTCTTGTCTTAGTGACTAAACATCCAAGTCTATTGGGCTTGAAGAGGTCTTAGTGTCCTTGTCTTTGTGACTAAATATCCTATTTTACGGAGCTTGAAAAAGGCAAAGTGTCCTTTTTTGTGTGACTAAATCCTTAGTGGAATTCCTACTTGAGGAGTAGAAGAGTGGATTAGGATTTATTAACTCTCTGAACCACTTAAAATTTGCCTGTGTCTTTACTTTACTGTTCTTACCTTCCATTTGCTTGCTTATCTTACTTATCTTGCAAATATTCAGAACAAAGATTTATTTTTAATCTTCAAAAGGATTTTCAAAAGATATATTCCGTTTTGATTAACCAAACTGATTAATAACCATTTGGTAATATCTTATTAACTAACAAAAGTTTTAAAAGATCTATTCAACCCCCTTCTAGATCTATAAGTACCTTTGGGAAATAACAAGTGGTATCAGAGCGGGTTCTCACAAACAAAATCTTACACTTAAAGTAGATCCATGACACAAAACAAAAACGGTTCTAAGCTTGGTGGTGGGAGTAAGCCACCTCTTCTAAATAGAGAGAAATTTGCTAACTGAAAAGTATGTATACAGGCGTACATGGATGGTATTAATGATTATCTGTTTGAGGCTATCCTCATTGGTCTATACGTCCCTACCAAGCTTGCTCCTACAATAGACAATCCCAATAAGAATATTGTAAAGATGAGTGAAGAGTGGACAGAGAACGAGAAGAAGCGTGTGTAGTTAAATAAAAAGGCCAAAAATATTCTTTTTATGGCTTTGGAATATGAACTCTTCATGAATGTTGTCAACTGCACTAGTGCCAAACAAGTATGGGAAGTCCTGTTGGTGATGCATGAGGGAACATAAGAAGTTAGAGAAAACAAGCAATCTCTCCTAACTCAACAATATTAGATGTTCACTCATGTTCCTGGAGAAAACATCATGACATCATATGAAAGATTCAACATTCTTCTCAACTCTCTAAGATCATATGGCAAGGTGTATCCAAATAAAGACTTGAACATAAAATTCATGCGAGCAATACTAAGCAAGTGGGATGCCAAGACCACAACTATCCGAGAGTCAAAGAATATGCATGAGATGACTGTGTAGAAGCTCTATGGTAATCTACTTAACTATGAGTTTGAGTTGAATCAAAGAGTAGTAACTCTTTCTAAGAATAAGAGATAAGACAAACATATTGCTCTTAAAGCCTCTGAAGATGTATCTAGAGCTTCAATCGAAGCTAGAGAAGATGGTCGAGACAGCGCAGATGATGATGATGATATAGCCCTGCTTGCTCGAAGGCTAAGAAAGTTCATGAGAAAAAGTAGCCACTGGAAATCAAAGAAGCACTTCAACAAATGCAGCAACATTAGAGAACATGAAAAAGACTTGTGTTACAGCGGCAGGAAACATTGGCGGAACCAAGGGGGGGTGAGGCGAGTCATATGACCCCCCACCAAAATTCTGTACATGCTATATATTAACAGTCAATATATACACACACACACACACATATATATGTATAATAATAGTAGTTTATAATAGCAGTCCAAAATTTTTTACACACGCTCCATAAATTAAAAAATAGAATAAATTTTATTTTACAATGAAATTCAAATGAAAGAACTTAAAACACAATCAAATATAGGTCGCTACTTGAGGTTGAAGAATAATCAAAAAAACTAATTTCTTTATTTACCAAATTATTTTCTACAAACATTTTATATTTTTAAACATCATGAATTTACTCCAGAGACTCTCCCCTTTGTTGATTTCTTTCTGGATTAATTTTCTTTGCTCTATATAGAAAATTGATATTTTTATATAAAAAATAATATTTCTACATGAATCCCTCTCACGTATTTCTACATGAAATAAAAAATAATATTTCTACATAAATTTTGATATTGACAAAAATTTGAGACGTTTTCAAACTATGCAGAGTCGTATGATACAGTTTCTCCTCTCAGTCGTACAGCCGAATGAAGCACTCCAAGCGTTAATAAATAAATTTTTTTACTGATGTATTTTAACCCTTCTCTAAAAACGTTCTGGTTCCGCCACTGGCAAGAAACCTGGCCATTTCATAGCAGAGTGTACCAAGCCTTTACGAGAGGATCTCAAAAAGTATAAACATAAGTCTGATAAGAAGAAAGAATATAAGGACTATAAGAAGAATAACAAGAAAGATAGAGGCCTAGTAGCTGATAGTTTATGGAGTGACTTAGACGATGACTCCAACTCAAACTCAAGTGATAATGAAGAACCTCAAGTAGCCAACATGTGTTTGATGGCTATAGAGGAAGACCCCAACGCATCCACTTATCATCAAGAAATCGACATCACTGATGTATTTGACTTCAACTCCCCTGATGTTAGTATGGATTGTGACGCCCCCAAAATAGGTATACATATGGTACAAAATTCAAATACAACTTAATTATACAACAGTCGTGTAAAATACGACAAAACATAATCTAAGAGTTTTAATAAGAATATTGTCATCTAGACAATATCCACACTCAATGGAGTCCTCATTACATTTATTGTCACACTATTTCACAGAATAGTGAGGATTACTAAAGCCACTTATCCTGGACCGTCAATATGTTCCCCGACTCATTCCAACTATATTCTCATTTCCTGAAGAGAATAGTGAAAGCAAAAGGGTGAGCTCAACTAGCTTAGTAAGAAATATTATGACTAAGATAATGCAGAATAAATTATCATTAGCCTTCAACAGTATAACAACTGATAGAATACAATAAACATCAAGTTTAACTGCAGCGAAATAAGCAATCGGTAAGACCCCAAATTTTATGAAATAAAAGTATTCAATTTTGTTTATAATTACTATTCAGTAAATGGTTAAATTGATAAAAGGTTAAAGTTAATGGTGATATATGTAAATATTTTAAATAAGCAAGTGGTTATAAAACATTCATTGTTGTCGGGGAATATTCGTTTGGTCGTGGAATATTCTTCCGCTTGGGAATATTCATAATGACGCCGTTAACCTTTATGGGCCCCATAACGGCGATTTATTGATTAAGAAAACGACAAGTATGAGTTTTTATAAATAACTGCAGTAATCGTTATCACTGCTTAACACTGTGGAATACCCTGTGGTTAAAACACGATGAATACGCATTGTTGCACAAGAAGACATTTGTGATTGCATCAATTATTGATTCTTACGTAAGAAGGCACTGCTCAATAATTGTTACAGTAATTATTGTTCAATATTTTATTTTATTGATTCAATAATTGCTACGTTGATATTTTATATTATTGTTGTTTCAATAATTGTCACTACACAGTATTTCCCATTATCAGATCAATAATTCATAGTATTTTAATAATATTACTAGATAACATTATTGGCAATGTCTAGAAAGTTCTGTCTAAGGAGAGGTTTGGTCACCTAATTGTGCGCCAGTAAGGAGAAATCCTTTTTGGAAAGCCCCCTCTTTCCTGGGAACGACCTGGTTGTCATTATTGTAATTCTGTAATATTATTTGTGAATAATTAATTATTGATTTATATGATAAGAAAAATATTCATTTTATGTGGATATAGATGGAGAAAATTTTTAATGTGACAATTGTTGAAAATTGATATTTTATCTTTTATGATAAAATAATTCATTTAAATATATTATTATATTATAATAATATAATAATGGTGATATTTTACAATAAATGTGTAATATATGAATAAATAAGGAGGAAAAGTATTTTTGTTACAAAAAATGTTTAACACATGTTTTGTGTGTTGATGGACCCCATTTTTGACTGAAATTTGATTATAGCCTACAAAATCGTTCGTATGTGGATTTCGGTCAATTTTTGTTTGGAATTTGGAAAAACTTAAACTTACAAAGTTGTACATAATTGAATTTCCTATAGGAGTACATAATATTCGAATTTTTCTGGTAAAAGGGCTATTTATTATGAATTATTGAAGTTCCGGAATAATTGATTTTTGAAGTTTTAAATATTTTTTTTAATAAAAACGTTTTTGTTATGATTGGTGAGCCCCACTTGTTGTTAAACATGCTGAAATCAGAATTTCCAAGTTTGCGTATGATTTATATAAATATATAAATATTTTATTAAATTTTCTGCTTTGGTGTTCTAAGCATTTTCCTATAAATAGGGTGCTTAGGTTAGATTGAAAATCACACCAGAAACTGAAGTTTTCTCTCTCTATATTATTGAGCGTATTTTTGTGAGTATTTAGATATCTTTAGTGTTGCTATACGGCGCAAGTTCGTTCAACATTATATCCGATATTCCAGCCAGAAGTACTATTCTTTTGAGGTAAGGGATTGTAAGGGATATTGTCATTTTTATGGTAAGGGATTGTATGGGATTGTAAGGGATAGTACGGGATAGTAAGGGATGGTAAGGGATGTTATTTTCTTCTATTGATATGAATTTTATTGTGGAATTTCTACCTTTTTGTGTCGGGCTTACTATTCACGTATACGACACTATTTACGTATATGACATTATTAACGTATACGGTACTATGTACGAATATGGAGTATTATTCACGAGTACAATTCACGAGTACTATTCATGAGTTATTATTCATGAGTTACTATTCATGAGTTACTATTCACGAATTACTATTCACGAGTTACTATTCACGAGTTAATATTCATGAGTTACTATTCATGAGTTACTATTCACGACAAAAATTGGTTTCTTTTTCTGACCAAATTATCGTTGATTTATGAATCTTACTCTTGAAATTAAATGCAGTTGTTGATCATATTGTTTTTATTATCATATATAACATTTTTATAATCCTGGTGATGAAATTTCTTTTTGACTTGAGTGTAAAGATGGATAGATTATTGGTATGATCGTGAGTATGGGTTCTCTTTGGCCAGTAGTGCAAAGTTGAATTGTTGACTGGTATGATCATGACCATTGAATTTATAAACGATTATCTTTAGCTTAAGTACAAAGGTGAATTGATCAACATGGTTATAATTATTGTTTATATAAATTCTGAAATGATTATATATTTCTTTGAGATAATAATATCTTTGGCCCGTAGTGCAAAGATGACCTATTGTTGAATATCTTTGACCAGTAGTGCAAAGATGAACTGTTGATGAATATCTTTGGCCTGTAGTACAAAGATGAACAGGAACTGTGATTTGGTATAACCATGATCTTTGATGTTTTAGGTAAAGACAGGTGATAAAAATTATCTTCGTCTTGGGTGCGAAGAGGAATTTAGAACCATAATTATGATTATGAATTATTCACATGATTTTGGTCAGGAACTGTTGATGGATGTTACAGGGATAAAACATTGTTGATGAAATTTTAACATGGAGAAGATAATAGACTTTATGTTCTATTTGACTCTTCTAATGGATTGCTCGTTTCGCTACAACTATGGTTGAAATTTTTTATCATCTACCATATGTTCTAAATCTCTGATTTATTACTGATGAAGACTATTGATAATTTATTTATCTTTAGTCATGATATTCTTTACTGGGCTAGTTGTGTTCATCCTTTTGCTTCACAATTCCTTTCAGGTAATAAAAGTGTAGCTAGGTCGAGCGGGGATAACAGGGGAATAGAACAGTGGTCTATAGCTGTGGAGATTCTCCCTAAACAGTATAGAAAAGTGTGTTGTATTTTATACATCATTTAGTAGTTATATTTGGTAAATCAAATAGGGTGAAGCGAACCCAACATTGGAAGGGTGTTTTGACACTATCATATATGATGTCTAATGATATACAACTTCGTGTTATCATAAGACAGGGTTGTGCACATCCACTTGCTGAGTATATCTACGAGCACTACCTATATAATCTTGGAGTTTGGTTGAAGTATAATTCTCAATTAGAGACAGTGGAGATAATTATATGTCAAGAGAAGACTCACCATTGGAAAGAATATGATAGTAATCTTTTCGTTTTTCTTTGGGGTCTATTGGGTCAACCAAGGATAATTCTCTAGTCTTATGATATCTATTATAACCTAGACGCATGGCCTCCCATGTACGAAGGTTTTCTTGAGCACTTCCCAAAGATTTTAATTTCTAAAACAGTTATTGACTGTACCTTTATGTAAGGTGCCATTGTGACGGGCTATCCAAGGTTGGGACATGAGTCACAGTTGGTATACATTTATATCAAAACTCAAAACATTTGTGTTGTTGTATTTTGCACGACAATTGTGATAATGAAGTTGTAGTTATTTTCTGTACCATGTTTTTGGTGACCCAGAATGGGTTGGGTGGAATGGACCTATTTTGGGGATGTCACAGTTGGTATCAGAGCTTAGGGATATGGTCTCTGGCGGAGATCGGGGAATAGAACTAGGAGGGGAGAGATGAGTAAATTTTTCTCTAGTGTGTCCTACCTAAGCTTATTTGTTGGTCAGTCATAATATTGAGATATTATGTGATATATTAATTTGTTCAATTAACCCTTGTTTTGAAACTGTATTCTAGAATGATATCTAAAATACAGGAGATGAGCAATGGAGAAATAATGATGACAGAGAAGATAGAATCTGAAATGAAAGCAAGGTATTCTCAATTATTCGAAATACCCCGAATTCATAAGGATGGGAGATTGTAAGACCCCGAATTTTATGAAATAAAAGTATTCAATTTTTTTATAATTACTATTCAGTAGATGGTTAAATTGATAAAAGGTTAAAGTTAAGGGTGACATATGTAAATATTTTAAATAAGCAAGTGGTTATAAAATATTCATTGTTGTCGGGGAATATTCGTTTGGTCGTGGAATATTCTTTCTGTCGGGGAATATTTGTACGACGGCGCAGCCTTTTGTGGGCCCCATAACGAAAAGTGATTGGATGAAGAAAACGACAAGTATGAGTTTTTATAAATAACGGCGTAATCGTTACCGTTAACACTGTGGGAATACCCGGTGGTTAAAGCACATTAATACGCGTTGTTGCACAGTAGCACACGGTATTGCACCAATTATTGATTCTTACGTAGAAGGCACTTTACTCAATAATTGTTACAATGATACTTATCAATATTTTATTTTATTGATTCAATAATTGCTACGTTGATATTTTATATTATTGTTGTTTCAATAATTGTCACTACACAATATTTCCTATTATCAGATCAATAATTCATATTATTTTAATAATAATACTAGATAACATTATTGGCAATGTCTAGAAAATTCTATCCAAGGAGAGATTTGGTCAACTAATCATACAGCTTGAAGAAGGAGAAATCCTTATTGAAAGCCCCCTCTTCCTGTGAGAACTACCGGTTGTCATTATTGTGATTCTGTAATATTATTTGTGAATAATTAATTATTAATTTATATGATAAGGAAAATATTCATTTTATGTGGATATAGATGGAGAAAATTTTTAATGTGACAATTGTTGAAAATTGATATTTTTATCTTTTATGATAAAATAATTCAATTAAATATATTATTATATTATAATAATATAATAATGGTGATATTTTACAATGAATGTGTGATATATGAATAAATAAGGAGGAAAAGTATTTTTGTTACAAAAAATGTTTAACAAATGTTTTGTGTGTTGATGGACCCCATTTTTGACTGAAATTTGATTATAGCCTGCAAAATCGTCTGTATGTGGATTTCGGTCGATTTCTGTTTGGAATTTGGAAAAACTTAAACTTACAAAGTTGTACAGAATTAAATTTCCTATAGAAGTACATAATATTCGAATTTTTCTGATAAAAGGGCTATTTATTATGAATTATTGAAGTTCCGGAATAATTGATTTTTGAAGTTTTAAATATTTTTTTTAATAAAAACGTTTTTGTTATGATTGGTGAGCCCCACTTGTTGTTAAACATGCTGAAATCAGAATTTCCAAGTTTGCATATGATTTATATAAATATATAAATATTTTATTAAATTTTCTGCTTTGGTGTTCTAAGCATTTTTCTATAAATAGAGTGCTTAGGTTAGATTGAAAATCACACCAGAAACTGAAGTTTTCTCTCTCTATATTATCGAGCGTATTTTTGTGAGTATTTAGATATCTTTAGTGTTGCTATACGGCGCAAGTTCGTTCAGCGTTATATCCGATATTCCAACCAGAAGTACTATTCTTTTGAGGTAAGTGATTGTAAGGGATATTGTCATTATTATGGTAAGGGATTGTATGGGATTGTAAGAGATAGTAAGGGATAGTAAGGGATGGTAAGGGATGTTATTTTCTTCGTAAATGATATTATTTTCTTCAATATCATTATGCCGAAATATTGATATGAATTTTATTGTGGAATTTCTACCTTTTGTGTTTGGGTTACTTATTCACGTGATACTTTTGACTATTCACGATACTTTACACTTATTTACGATATGACATTATTTACGTGATACTCAGTACTATGTATTTAATATAGAGTACTATTCACGAGTACTATTCATGAGTTATTATTTATGAGTTACTATTCACGAGTTACTATTCACGAATTACTATTCACGAGTTACTATTCACGAGTTAATATTCATGAGTTACTATTCACGAGTTACTATTCACGAGTTAATCTTCACGACAAAAATTGGTTTCTTTTTCTGAACAAATTATCTTTGATTTATGAATCTTACTCTTGAAATTAAATGCAGTTGTTGATCATATTATTTTTATTATCATATATAACATTTTTATAATCCTGGTGATGAAATTTCTTTTTAACTTGAGTGTAAAGATGGATAGATTATTGGTATGATCGTGACTATGGGTTCTCTTTGGCCAGTAGTGCAAAGTTGAATTGTTGACTGGTATGATCATGACCATTGAATTTATAAACGATTATCTTTAGCTTAAGTGCAAAGGTGAATTGATCAACATGGTTATAATTATTGTTTATATAAATTCTGAAATGATTATATATTTCTTTGAGATAATAATATCTTTGGCCCGTAGTGCAAAGATGACCTATTGTTGAATATCTTTGGCCAGTAGTGCAAAGATGAACTGTTGATGAATATCTTTGGCCCGTAGTACAAAGATGAATTTATTTGTATGATTATGAACAGGAACTGTGATTTGATATAACCATGATCTTTGATGTTTCAGGTAAAGACAGGTGATGAAAATTATCTTCGTCTTGGGTGCGAAGAGGAATTTAGAATCATAATTATGATTATGAATTATTCACATGATTTTGGTCAGGAACTGTTGATGGATGTTATAGGGATAAAACATTGTTGATGAACTTTTAACATGGAAAAGATAATAGACTTGGTGCATTATTCGAGCTAACTTGCAATCTTGCCATATAATGGGTTGGTGAGCAAACCCTACCAACCCCATGTGACATAAAATCCAGCCATTCCAGTCGAAATCAACCAGATCCTAGCAACAAATCAATAATTATATAAATTAAAAGGAGAGAGAAAAAGTTACTTGCATTTTCATTTTTTCCAAACACTTCTCTCTCTATATTTCGGGAATGGGGAGTGAGAGAGAGGGATAAGATGAGCCATGACCATATCCTAACTTACCAAGAACAGATCCAAGGATCAGAATCAAAGATCAAAGGTTAAAGAGGTATAAACCCTAATTTCCGTAAATCTTGTGTTTTGATGTTAGTTGTTGGTTAGATATGTGTTATAGAGTGTCATTTGATGATCTGGGTTGTCAAAACTCAGATCCATATCATCTAGATGCTCGAATTTAAAGATTTCTCAAATCTGGAAAATTGGAAAAAAATAGCCTGACAACCGAAAGTCAGAGCCTCTAGATTCTTCTCTGTTAAATGTTTATGTGTTTTAAGCTTTTTTACTTGTAGTATGTTGTATGGTCTTTGATCTGGTACTTGAAGCAAGTCCAGATCATGTCTAGATCGTAAGATATATGCGGTCAAAAACCGTTGACCAAACCCAAAATTTACTTTCTGGGCAGCCCAGAAAGTTCAAGGTAGCTCTGACAGGTTGTTCTTGGCTTTTGATCTTGCCACTGTTAAAGTTAATGGCTATGTTTGGGCATAGATCTTGTACTATGACATTAATACTACCCATACAAGCCCTTATATGTACTAGATCTTGTATAGACACAAAGTTGTAGCCGATTAAACATGCGTTGACCATCACGCTGGATGAAGATTCTGGGTAACCCAGATCTTCATCAGCCAATTATTGGGGCGAGGTTTGACCAGTATTCAGTGTTCATTTGTAATGTTATTGTTATGATATGAAGTTATGAAATTGTACCTTGACATGTGGAATACAGGATAGGACCTTTACATCCCCCAAAACAGACCTAGATTCCATGTTATGGATCTTCAAAGGAGTCAGTACGAACTGTTCTTCATTTCTGGAAAACCCAGAAATGAAGAACAGCTCTGACAAGAAATTCAAAGGCTTAGATCTTGCTGATTTGTTGTTTGATGGCCATGATATTGATTGTTAATCATAATATTACACTTATACTACATGATAGGTATCATTATCTTCCCAGAACACATAAGGAACATAGATAAAATTGTCGTCAAATCTGGTAACTCGGTGACTGACATGGGTTTTCTGGGTTTGAGCAAGAACACCAAGAACACTGTAAGACCCCAACTTTTTAATTAATAAAATCAAATTTCCTTTATTTTTTATTGTGAATAATAAGTTATTAATTTGATATAATACTTTGGTTATGGGTGAAACGTGAAAATTTTGGAAAATAAGCAAGTGGTTATAAAATATTAAATTGTCGGGGAATATTCGTTTGGTCGTGGAATATTCTTTTCCGCTTTGGGAATATTCATACGATGACGTGCTTGTACCATTTGTGGGCCCCATAACGGATAACTATCGGATGAAGAAAACGACAAAGTTTGGGTTGTTATAAATAATGGCGTAGTTATTACTGCTAAGAATCATTGGAATACCCTTTGGTTAAAATACAAGAATACGCTGGGTTTGCACAAAGAGCTCACCAGATTGCACAGACCCAGTATTGTTGAATTATTGATCCTTACGTAAAGACACACTACTTAATAATTGTCACAGTGAGTCTTCGCTTCAATATTTTATTTTATTGATTCAATAATTGTTGCGTTGATATTTTATATTATTGTTGTTCAATAATTGTCACTGCATAGTATCTCCATTATCAGATCAATAATTTATATTATTTGAATAATATTATTAGATATCATTATTGGTAATGTCTAGAAAGTTCTGTCAAGGAGAGGTTTGGTCACCTAATTGCACGCCAGTAAGGAGAAATCCTTATCGGAAATCCCCTCTTTCCTGGAAACAGCCTGGTTGTCATAAATATGATTCTGTAATATTATTTGTGAATAATTAATTATTGATTCATATGATAAGGAAATATTTATTTTATGTGGATATAAATGTTGGATATATTTATTGTGGTTAAAAATGAAAGAGTTAATGTTGAGGTGTTTTATCAAGATTTTTTTTTCGGAATGAAGGTATTAAAAAATTAAACCAAAGTTTTTTTGAGATATATTATGTGAGTTATAATTTTTAATCCGACCGTTTGATCGTTGTAATTTTTGGATATGTTATACATATATAAGTTGAGTATATGTCCACAAATTTTGAACCGTTAAAAATGAACGTATGATTTGTTATGAATTTTAAGAGGTGACTGGTTCAGAAATTATCAAGTATCCGAATTTAGCATTTTGGTGGAAAATTCTAAAATTGAGTGGGCCCCACTTATGGTTGGTGAAGAAATGTGCTGAATTTTATTTCAAATGTGATGGGTGGGAATAGTAGCAGGTAAAGCCATCAGGTTGCAGGTCAAGTCTGCTAATATTTTCCTATAAATAGAGGGCTAAGTTAGAATTGAAAATCACACTAGAAACAAGTTTTCTCTCTTTCTCTCTCTATATTATCGAGTGTATTTTGTGAGTATTTAGATACTTTGTGAGTTTCTAATTAGCGGTGCAAGTTCCTTCAAAGACTATATCCAAAGATTCCGGTCAAATCTTGTCTTTGCAAGGTAAGGATGTTATTTTCTTCGTAAGTGATATTATTTCTTCAATATCATTATGCCGAAATATTGGTTGGAACTTTTTATCAAATTTGGAACTTTTCATGTCGGGGTTACTATTCATGAGTTACTATTAATGAGTTACTATTCATGAGTTACTATTCACGAGTTACTATTCAAGAGTACTATTCACGAAGCATGATGATTTTTCTTGTGGAATTTTTATCTTTTGGTGTCGGAGTTACTATTCACGTATACGACACTATTCACGTATACGGCACTATTCACGAATATGGCACTATTAACCGAAAAATAAAATTTTCTTCTTTTTATCCAAGGTGTCTATTATGGTTACTATCTTTGATTGTATCCATGTTTTGATCTTTATTCTTGAATTTTGCTTCAAAATTGGTTATTATGAAGTATTATTGATCTTGGATAAACTGTAATACGAATCTCTAATATTTGTTATTTTGTTTCACTGGATTCGTTCCTTTAAAATATTTTTCATCATCCTCAGTCCTAAATGATGATATTACTGAATATCTTTGGCCTGTAGTGCAAAGATGAATGATTAACTGATGAATATCTTTGGCCTATAGTGCAAAGATGAATGATTACCTAATGAATATCTTTGGCCCATAGTGCAAAGATGAACAGGTGTTGAGATGAACATGGCCAACTGGTGATACAAATGAATATCTTTGGCCCGTAGTGCAAAGATGAATATTTGATTAAAGATGTATATTGATTGATGTTACAGGGATAAAATATTGATGATGAACTTTTAAATCTTAGAAGATAGTAGAATTCTTTCTCTACTTGACTCTTCTAATGGATTGCTTATTCCGTCACCAGCTTGTTAATCTAAAACTTGTTGTCTATTATATTTTATCAGATTTTTCCCTGTTGAAGACTAATGATAATTTGTTGTATATTATCATGGTTATAATATTTCTTACTGGGCTAGTTGAGCTCACCCTTTCTTTCACTGTTCTCTTCAGGAAATGAGAATATAGCTGGGACTAGTCGGGGAATGGATTGACGGTCCAAATGGTTGCATTAGTAGTCCTCATTATTCTGTGAAATAGCTTATCAATAATTGTAATGAGGACCCCTTTTGAATTTTTATACTGTCTATTAGACAATAGTTGTATTCAAACTCACAGTATATGTGTTGTCGTATTTTGCACGACGATTGTATTACTGAAGTTGTATTTGTTTTTGTACCATGTATTTAACGACTCAGAATGGGTTGGATGGAATGGACCTATTTTGGGGTCGCCACAGGTTGGTATCGAGCTTAGGGATATGATCTCTAAGCGGAGATCGAGGAATAGAACTAGGAGGGGAGAGACAAGTAATCCTTCCGTAGTGTGTCCCACCTAAGCTTATTTGTTGGTCGGTCATAATATAGGGGTATTATGTGATTTGTTAATTTGTTTAATTAACCCTTATTTTATGGCAGTATTTGAGAATGGCAACTGAGAACATTAACAATAGAGTGAATGAGATTGTGGAGACACCTTTAGTCATCAACCAGGCTAATGTGATGTCAGGCAAAGAAGGAATTAGAGATATCCATGTGGTGAGTGAAGAATTGATAGTTGCACCCGAGATAGTCGCAGAGGTAACAGCTGAGAGTGAGAAAGAAGAGGAAGAAGAGGTACCTAAGGAGAGTTTATTAGAGGTATTATATGATCAAAATATAAAATTTCAAAATCGTATTCATGAGTTAGAAGAGCAGGCTGAAGAACGACAGGAGGTCGTGGAACAAAAGGATGCAACGATTCAAGCTTGTGTTACTCGATATGTGATGCTTGAACAGAAGCACTCTTTGGCAGAGTATAAGATGATAAAGCTGGAATCTGAGCTGAAAGAAGAAATAACTGAACGAGTGAGAATGAGTGATGCATGGGTAAAAGCCGCACGACGTGTTGATATTGTGGAAAGAGATGTCCGATCTAAGAAGAGAAGATTTAACGATGACGAGAAGACGTCGGCAGCAGCACCAGCACCAACAACAAATTCTAGGGAAAAGAACGATCGCCAGTTAGATGCTACAAATGCGGAGAGGAGGGACATATAAGTCCAAACTGTTCACAGCCTTCCAAGGTATGTTTTAGTTGTGGAAAAGATGGTGACATAGCTCGATTTTATCCTGTAGCGAAATCAAGTCCAGCTGGAACGGTGGCACCAAAGGCGGATACGGAAAAGACAAAGTCAACGGTTCCTAGAAGAGCGTTTGTCGTGATCGGTCAGAATGCGAGGAACCCAAACGAAGTTAGCACGGGTTAGTTATTTATAAATTCTTACGAAGTTTATACCTTATTAGATACCGGTTCTACCCATTTATTTATCTCTCCTGCTTATACTTAACATTTAAACTTGACTCTAGAGAAATTTAGACTTTGACCTATCTGTGGAAACTCCGTTAGGAGAAACTTTCATCACATCCACTGTTTATAAATCTTGTTTGATCCAAGTTGGCACCATCACATTACCTGTTGACCTTATTTCTTTAAAAATTCTTGCATTTGATGTGACCTTAGGGATTGATTGGTCAACCACTCATCATGCCAAAATTGATTGATTTTGTAAGGTTGTTAGTTTTCATATTCCTAAGCAATCTGTTATTCAAATTTAAGCAACCAAACCATTGAAGTTAAACTCTTTTATATCAAGCCGTAAAGTCATTCGTTTATTGAAAAACGGATGTCAAGCTTTCTTAGCCATGTTATGGACTTGAACAAAAATACGTCTGATTTGAATGATATTTCTATTGTTAGTAAATTTCCTGATGTATTTCCTGAAGAATTTCTTGGCTTACTCCCAAAGTGTGATATTTAATTTTGTATCGACTTTGAACCCGGTACAAAATCCATTTCTAAAATCTCATGGCTCCTATTGAACTTCAGGAGTTAAGAAATTTAACTGTAGAAGTTTGTACCCGAGCCTCTATCCGGTGACTTCCTTTGTGGAATGCACCAAGCCGCATTCTCCGTAGGGGGACACCATATTCATGCGATAGTAAACTGATAGGTGTCATTGTGATGTGCTATTCAAGGTTGGGATATGAGTCACAGTTGAGAACAACCTAAGTCGGTAATCGAAATACGTAGCTTTCTAGGCTTAGTTGGTTATTATCGGAGATTCGTTGAAGGATATTCTCAAATCGCTATTCCATTAACGCAACTAACTTGTAGAGATACAAAATTCGAATGGAGCAAGGAATGTGGGAAGAGCTTCGAAGAACTCAATAGGAGACTCATTTTGGCACATGTTCTGACCATACCATCTTGGAAAAGCGAACGTGGTAGCTGACGTGTTGAGTAAAAGATCGTATACGAGTACGAATGCGATATTGTCAAAGACCCATTTCATATAACTTACAAATGATAGATATAGAGTTAAAGACTCTAGGGACTCACGTGATGATATACAAGTAGAACCGACTTTAATCGATAAAGTTAAAAACGTTCAAGCTATACACCGGGGCTGATGAATATGAAAAGGAGGTACAAGAAGTTGTTATTCCAAAAGCGAGAATTGGCGATGTGAGGAAAGCTCAAACCTTCGATTTATTAGTCCATTTTAAATCCTCGATCGAATAGGAACTGTGGCCTATAGACTCATTTTACCGCCAAGTATGACGCGTGTTCATAACGTTTTTCACATATCGATGTTACGTAAATATGTGGATGACCCGAACCACATTATTGCGTTAGAACCGCATTTAGATAGTCAAGATTTAACGTCGAGGAGGTACTCACAAGATATTGGATAGGAAAGATCATGTCCTACGAACAAAGGTTATACCACAAGTTAAAGTTTTGTGGAGGAACCATGCTATTGAAGAAATGAACTCGGAGTTGGAATTAGAAATGAAAGCGAGGTATCCTCACCTTTTCGATACACCAAGATTCACGACGTCCAATTTCGAGGACGAAATTTCATAAGGAGGGGAGGTTGTAAGACCCCAACTTTTTAATGAATAAAATCAAATTTCCTTTATTTTTTATTGTGAATAATAAGTTATTAATTTGATATAATACTTTGGTTATGGGTGAAATGTGCAAATTTTGCAAAATAAGCAAGTGGTTATAAAATATTAAATTGTCGGGGAATATTCGTTTGGTCGTGGAATATTCTTTACGTTTGGGAATTTTTCGCATTTACCCATGCCAATGCCATTTGTGGGCCCCATAACGGATAACTATCGGATGAAGAAAACGACAAAGTTTGGGTTGTTATAAATAATGGCGTAGTTATTCTGTAGTTAAGATCGTTGGAATACCCTTATGGTTAAAATACGATGTCTACGCGTGGTTGCATTAAAGAAGCTCTGGCGGATTGCATGATTGTTGAATTATTGATCCTTACGTAAGAAGACACTACTCAATAATTGTCACGATGAGTTACCGTTCAATATTTTATTTTATTGATTCAATAATTGCCGTTGATATTTTATATTATTGATGTTCAATAATTGTCATCGACAAGATCTCCATTATCGATCAATAATTTATATTATTTGAATAATATTATTAGATATCATTATTGGCAATGTCTAGAAAGTTACATCAAGGAGAGGTTTGGTCACCTAATTGCGCACCAAGAGGAGAAATCCTTATCTAAATCCCTCTTTCTTGGAAATAATTTGGTTGTCATAAATATGATTACATAATATTATTTGTGAATAATTAATTATTGATTCATATGATAAGGAAATATTTATTTTATGTAGATATAAATTTTGGATATATTTATTGTGGTTAAAATGAAAGAGTTAACGTTGAGGTGTTTTATCAAGATTTTTGTTTGGAATGAAGGTATTAAAAATTAAACCAAAGGTGTTTTTGAGATATATTATGTGAGTTATAATTTTTTTATCCGGACCGTTAGATCGTTGTAATTTTTGGATATGTTATACATGTATAAGTTGAGTATATGTCCACAAATTTTGAACCGTTAAAAATGAACGTATGATTTGTTATGAATTTTAAGAGGTGACTGGTTCAGAAATTATTGAAGTATCCGAATTTAGCATTTTGGTGGAAAATTCTAAAATTGAGTGGGCCCCACTTATGGTTGGTGAAGAAATGTGCTGAATTTTATTTCAAATGTGATGGGTGGGAATAGTAGCAGGTAAAGCCATCAGGTTGCAGGTCAAGTCTGCTAATATTTTCCTATAAATAGAGGGCTAAGTTAGAATTGAAAATCACACTAGAAACAAGTTTTCTCTCTTTCTCTCTCTATATTATCGAGTGTATTTTGTGAGTATTTAGATACTTTGTGAGTTTCTAATTAGCGGTGCAAGTTCCTTCAGCACTATATCCAGTATTCCAGTCAGAAGTACTGTCTTTGCAAGGTAAGAGATGTTATTTTCTTCGTAAGTGATATTATTTCTTCAATATCATTATGCCGAAATATTGGTTGGAACTTTTTATCAAATTTGGAACTTTTCATGTCGGGGTTACTATTCATGAGTTACTATTCATGAGTTACTATTCACGAGTTACTATTCAAGAGTACTATTCACGAAGCATGATGATTTTTCTTGTGGAATTTCTATCTTTTGGTGTCGGAGTTACTATTCACGTATACGGCACTATTCACGTATATGGCACTATTCACGAATACGGCACTATTAACCGAAAAATGAAATTTTCTTCTTTTTATCCAAGGTGTCTATTATGGTTACTATCTTTGATTGTATCCATGTTTTGATCTTTTGTAAGACCCCGAATTTTATGAAATAAAATTATTCAATTTTTTCTTTTAATTATTATTCAGTAAATGGTTAAATTGATAAAAGTTTAAAGTTATGGGTGAATTATGCAAATTTTTCAAAAATACGCAAGTGGTTATAAAATATTCATTGTTGTCGGAGAATATTCGTTTGGTCGTGGAATATTCGGGGAATATTCGTACGAAGGCGCAGTCTTTTGTGGGCCCCATAATGGAAAACGATTGGAGGAAGAAAACGACAAGAATAAGTTATTTATAAATAACGACGTAGTTGTTATTGTCAATACTGTTGGAATACCCGGTGGTTAAAACACAGTAATACGCGTTGTTGCACAATAGCACACGGTATTGCACCAATTATTGATTCTTACGTAAGAAAGCACTACTCAATAATTGTTACAGTAATTATTGTTCAATATTTTATTTTGATTCAATGATTGTCAATATTGATATTTTATAATTGTCACTACACAAGATATTTTCATTATCGGATCAATAATTTATATTATTTGAATAATATTATTAGATAACCTTATTGGCAATGTCTAGAAAGTTCTACATAAGGAGAGGTTTGGTCACCTAATTGCGCTACCAAGAAGGAGAAATTCTTATCGAAAGCCCCTCTTTCCTCGAACCGCCGGTTGTCAATATTGTGATTCTGTAATATTATTTGTGAATAATTAATTATTGATTCATATGATGAGGAAAATATTGATTTTATGAGGATATAGATGGAGAAATTTTTTAATGTGACAATTGTTGAAAATTAATATTTTATCTTTTTCTGATAAAATAATTCAATTAAATATATTATTTTAATAATATATTAATGATGATATTTTTACGATGAATGTGGGATATATGAGTATATGTGGAGGAGTATTTTGTTACCAAAAATATTTAAAGCATGTTTTATGTGTTTGGGACCCCATTTCTTGACTGAAATTTGATTATAGCTTGTAAATCGCTCATTTGTGGATTTCGGTCAATTTTTGTTTGGAATTTGGAAAAACTTTCTTCTACAAAGTTGTAGAGAATTGAATTTCCTATAAAAACACGCGAGATTCGAATTTTCTGACAAAAGGACTATTTATTGTGAATTATTGAAGTTCTGAATTAATTAATTATTATTTTTTTTGGAGTTTTAATTAATTAATTGAGAAAAACGTTTTTTTAATGTGTGGGCATCTTTAACACATGCTTAGTTGCTGAAATTGGTTGATGCTAGGTGTGCGTGAAGATTATATATATATATATATATATATTAATATTTTAATAAATTTTCTGCTTTGGTGTTCTAAGCAATTTCCTATAAATAGGGTGCTTAGGTTATAATTGAAAATCACACCAGAAATCAAGTTTTCTCTCTATATTATCGAGCGTATTTTTGTGAGTATTTTGAGTATACTTTGAGTATTGCTATACTGACTAAGCAAGTTCGTTCAAATTATTCCAAATCTAGCTACCTTTTTGAGGTAAGGGATAATAAGAGATTTTAAGGGTTATTATTTCAAAATTCTTCTGAACCTTCAAAAATTCTGTAAAAATTTGAAATGATAATTTGATGAGTTTTGTTGATTGTGTCCAAAAATGGCTATTTTTGGATGTATAGATTAAGAGTTATGAATTTTATGAGGAAAGACTATTTTAAAAGTAATCGCTTATAACTCCTTGTGGTTAACTCCAAAATTGATGAAATTTTTATTGGGAGTACATCTATATAATATCAGTATACCCTGTGAATTTCGAAATTTTTGGATAAAAGTACAATTTATGATAAATGTTTAAATATTCGGTGGTTTTGGCCATGTGAAAAATAGTAAATTACTTTTAAAAATTCTGAGAAAAATATATATTCAATATAGGACTATATTCTTCTAAATCCCAGAAAAGAAATATTTTTGGAACTGATTTGATATTTTTCATGAAAATGTTCTAGTTATGAGTAAATGAACTAAATATGTTTTGTGAAGTAAGAAAATTAGAAAATAGGATTTTATGGCTTGAGAATCATATATGAGGTATATGCAGATTTTTGATAAGGGTTTTGGTTATTGATGATGAGATCTTATGAGTTTGGCATTTTAAGATGATTAAATGCATTTATTAGTAAAGTGTAAACAATTAAAATAAATTGTTTATAAGTTTAAGAAATGATTAAAATATTGTGGTAGTATTAATAATATTAGATTATGAGATTATTAAGTGATTTATAACATTTTGATTAAGTTGTTATGAAATCATTGATTTATGAATCTTACTCTTGAGATTAAATCTATATGTTGATTATATTGTTTTTATATAACATTCTTATAACCCTAATGATGATATTTCTTTTTTACTTGAGTGTAAAGATGGATAGATTATTGGTATGATCGTGACTATAGGTTCTTTTTGGCCAGTAGTGCAAAGTTGAATTGTTGACTGGTATGATCATGACCATTGAATTTATAATCGAATATCTTTAGCTTAAGTGTAAAGGTGAATTGATCAACATGGTTATAATTATTGTTTATATAAATTCTGAAATGATTATATATTTCTTTGAGATATTAATATATTTGGCCCGTAATGCAAATATGAATTGTTGAGGAATATCTTTGGCCTCAGAAGGCAAAAGATGAATCTGTTGATGAATATCTTTGGCCTCAGAGTGCAAAGATGAATGTTGATGAATATCTTTGGCCCAGAGCAAAGATGAATCGTTGATGAATATCTTTGGCCCGTAGTGCAAAAGATGAATTTATTAGTATGATTATGAATAGAACCGTGATTTGGTATAACCATGATCTTTGATATTTCGTAAAGACAAGTGATGAAAATTATCTTCGTCCTGAATGAGAAAAGGAATTTAAAACTACAATTACGATTATGAGTTATACATGTGATTGTGGACGGGAATTGTTGATTGATGTTACAGGATAAAACATTGTTGGTGGAATTTTAACATGGAGAAGATAATAGACTTTATAGTCTATTCGACTTTCTAATGGATTGCTTCGTTCACCGCAAATATGGTTGAAATTTTTTTATCATCTACCATATGTTCTAAATCTCCGATTTATTATTGATGAAGGCTATTGATAATTTAATTATCTTTAGTCATGATATTTTATCGAAGCTAGTTGTGGTTTCACCCTTTTTGCTTCACAATTCCTTTCGTGTAATAAAAGTGTAAATGGGTCGAGCTTGGGAACAACAGGGAATAGAATTATTGGTCTATAGATGTTGAGGGTGAGGTGAATTCAACTTTGGAAGGGTGTTTTGTCACTATTATACAAGATGTTTAATGACATACAACCTCGAGTCATCATAAGACAGGGTTGTGCTCATCCACTTGCTGAGTACATCTACCAGCACTATCTATATGATCTTGGAGTCTATTTGAAATATAACTCTCAATTAGAGACAGTGGAGATAATGACATGTCAAGAGAAGACTCACCATTGGAAAGAATATGATAGTAATCTTCTAGTTTTTCTTTGGGATCTATTGCGTCAACCAAGGATAATTCTGTGGCCATATGATATCTATAATAACCTAGACGCATGGCCTCCCATGTACGAAGGTTTCCTTAAGCACTTCCCGAAGATTCTAATTTTTAAAACAGTTTTCGACTATACCTTTATGTAAGGTGTCATTGTGACGTACATACTTGGTATATATTTGTATCCAAACTCACAAAGATATGTGTTGTTGTTTTTGTATTTTGCAAGCTGACATTGTTGTATTAAAGTTGTAGTTATTTTACATACCATGTATTTGGCGACTCAGAATGGGTTGGATGGAATGGACCTATTTTGGGGGCGTCACATCTTTATTCTTGAATTTTGCTTCAAAATTGGTTATTATGAAGTATTATTGATCTTGGATAAACCGTAATACTGAATCTCTAATATTTGTTATTTTGTTTCACCGGTTCGCTTTAAAATATTTTTCATCATCCTCAGGTCCTAAATGATGGTATTCTTCAATATCTTTGGCACAGTAGTGCAAGATGAATGATTAATCGATGAATATCTTTGGCTTATAAAGTGCAAAGATGAATGATTACTAATGAATATCTTTGGCCCATAGTGCAAAGATGAACAGGTGTTGAGATGAACATGGCCAACTGGTGATACAAATGAATATCTTTGGCCCGTAGTGCAAAGATGAATATTTGATTAAAGATGTATATTGATTGATGTTACGGGGATAAAATATTGATGATGAACTTTTAAATCTTAGAAGATAGTAGAATTCTTTCTCTACTTGACTCTTCTAATGGATTGCTTATTCCGCTGCAGTTGTTGATCTAAAACTTGTTGTCTATTATATTTTATCAGATTTTTTCCTGTTGAAGACTAATGATAATTTGTTGTATATTATCTTGGTTATAATATTTCTTACTGGGCTAGTTGAGCTCACCCTTTCTTTCACTTTGTTCTCTTGTGAAATGAGAATATAAATTTGGGACTAGTCGGGGGATGGATTGATCGGTCAAATGGTTTGCATTAGTAGTCCTCATTATTACGTGAAATAGCTTATCAATAATTGGAATGAGGACCCTTTTGAGTTTTTATACCGCCTATTAGACAATAGTTGTATTCAAACTCACAAGATATATGTGTTTGTCGTATTTTGCACGCACGATTGTATTCATCAAGTTGTATTTGTTTTTGTACCATGTATTTGGCGACTCAGAATGGGTTGGATGGAATGGACCTATTTTGGGGTCGTCACAGTTGGTATCAGAGCTTAGGGATATGATCTCTAGTAGAGATCGAGGAATAGAACTAGGAGGGGAGAGACGAGTAAATCCTTCGCTAGTGTGTCCTACCTAAGCTTATTTGTTGGTCAGTCATAATATAGGGGTATTATGTGATTTGTTAATTTGTTTAATTAACCCTTGTTTTATGGCAGTATTTGAGAATGACAACTGAGAACATTAACAATAGAGTGAATGAGATTATGGAGACACCTTTAGTCATCAACCAGGCTAATGTGATGTCAGGCGAAGAAGGAATTAGAGATATCCATGTGGTGAGTGAAGAATTGATAGTTGCACCCGAGATAGTCGCAGAGGTAACAGCTGAGAGTGAGAAAGAAGAGGAAGAAGAGGTACTTAAGGAGAGTTTATTAGAGGTATTATATGATCAAAATATAAAATTTCAAAATCGTATTCATGAGTTAGAAGAGCAGGCTGAAGAACGATAGGAGGTCGTGGAACAAAAGGATGCAACGATTCAAGCTTGTGTTACTCGATATGTGATGCTTGAACAGAAGCACTCTTTGACAGAGTATAAGATGATAAAGCTGGAATCTGAGCTGAAAGAAGAAATAACTGAACGAGTGAGAATGAGTGATGCATGGGTAAAAGCCGCACGACGCGTTGATATTGTGGAAAGAGATGTCCGATATAAGAAGAGAAGATTTAACGATGAAGGGAAGACGTCGGCAGCAGCACCAGCACCAACAACAAATTCTAGGGAAAAGAACGACCGCCAGTTATATGCTACAAATGCGGAGAGGAGGGACATATAAGTCCAAACTGTTCACAGCCTTCCAAGGTATGTTTTAGTTGTGGAAAAGATGGTGACATAGCTCGATTTTATCCTGTAGCGAAATCAAGTCCAGCTGGAACGGTGGAACCAAAGGCGGATACGGAAAAGACAAAGTCAACGGTTCCTAGAAGAGCGTTTGTCGTGATCGGTCAGAATGCGAGGAACCCGAACGAAGTTAGCACGGGTTAGTTAATTATAAATTCTTACGAAGTTTATACCTTATTATATACCGGTTCTACCCATTCATTTATCTCTCCTGCTTATACTCAACATTTAAACTTGACTCTGGAGAAAATTAGACTTTGACCTATCTGTGGAAACTCCGTTAGGAGAAACTTTCATCACATCCACTGTTTATAAATCTTGTTTGATCCAAGTTGGCACCATCACATTACCTGTTGACCTTATTTCTTTAAAAATTCTTGCATTTGATGTGACCTTAGGGATTGATTGGTCAACCACTCATCATGCCAAAATTGATTGATTTTGTAAGGTTGTTAGTTTTCATATTCCTAAGCAACCTGTTATTCAAATTTAAGCAACCAAACCATTAAAGTCAAACTCTTTTATATCAAGCCGTAAATTCATTCGTTTATTGAAAAACGGATGTCAATTTTTCTTAGCCATGTTATGGACTTGAACAAAAATACGTCAGATTTGAATGATATTTCTATTGTTAATAAATTTCACGATGTATTTCTGAAGAATTTCTTAGCTTACTCCCAAAGTGTGATATTTAATTTTGTATCGACTCAACCCGAAAGACAAAACCCATTTCTAAAATCTCATGGCTCCTATTGAACTTCGTGGAGTTAAAAAATTCAATCAGAAAGTTTGTACCCGAAGCCTCTATCCGGTGACTTCCTTTGTGGAATGCACCGCCGACTCTCAGAGGGGACACCATATTCATGCGATAGTAAACCGATAGGTGTCATTGTGACGCTTATTCAAGGTTGGGATATGAGTCACAGTTGAGAACAACCTAAGCTCGAGTGAATCGAAATCGTAGCTTTCTAGGCTTAGTTGGTTATTATCGAGATTCGTTGAAGGATATTCTCGAATCGCTATTCCATTAACGCAGCTAACTTGTAGAGATACAAAATTCGAATGGAGCAAGGAATGTGGGAAGAGCTTCGAAGAACTCAATAGGAGACTCATTTTGGCACATGTTCTGACCATACCATCCTGGAAAAGCGAACGTGGTAGCTGACGTGTTGAGTAAAAGATCGTATACGAGTACGAATGCGATATTGTCAAAGACCCATTTCATATAACTTACAAATGATAGATATAGAGTTAAAGACTCTAGGGACTCACGTGATGATATACAAGTAGAACCGACTTTAATCGATAAAGTTAAAAACGTTCAAGCTACACACCGGAGCTGATGAATATGAAGAAGGAGGTACAAGAAGTTGTTATTCCAAAAGCGAGAATTGGCAATGTGAGGAAAGCTCAAACCTTCGATTTATTAGTCCATTTTAAATCCTCGATCGAATAGGAACTGTGGCCTATAGAATCATTTTACCGCCAAGTATGACGCGTGTTCATAACGTTTTTCACATATCGATGTTACGTAAATATGTGGACGACTCGAACTACATTATTGCGTTAGAACCAGACGAGATAGTCGAAGATTTAACGTACGAGGAGGTACTTGTCAAGATATTGGATAGGAAAGATCATGTCCTACGAACAAAGGTTATACCACAAGTTAAAGTTTTGTGGAGGAACCATGCTATTGAAGAAATGAACTCGGAGTTGGAATTAGAAATGAAAGCGAGGTATCCTCACCTTTTCGATACACCAGTTACGTACGTCAATTTCGAGGACGAAATTTCATAAGGAGGGGAGGTTGTAAGACCCCAACTTTTTAATGAATAAAATCAAATTTCCTTTATTTTTTATTGTGAATAATAAGTTATTAATTTGATATAATACTTTGGTTATGGGTGAAATGTGCAAATTTTGCAAAATAAGCAAGTGGTTATAAAATATTAAATTGTCAGGGAATATTCGTTTGGTCGTGGAATATTCTTTCCGTCAGAATATTCGATTTACTTGCAAGCAATGATTTGTGGGCCCCATAACGGATAACTACCTGGATGAAGAAAACGACAAAGTTTGGGTTGTTATAAATAATGGCGTAGTTGTTACCGTTAAGATCCATTTGAATACCCGGTGGTTAAAATACGATGTCTGGCTGTGGTTGCACATAAAGAGCTCACGGTATTGCACGAAGTATTGTTGAATTATTGATCCTTACGTAAGAAGACACTACTCAATAATTGTCACAAAAGAGTTACTTATTCAATATTTTATTTTATTGATTCAATAATTCTTTGCGTTGATATTTTATATTATTGATGTTCAATAATTGTCATTTGACAAGATTCCATTATCGGATCAATAATTTATATTATTTGAATAATATTATTAGATATCATTATTGGCAATGTCTAGAAAGTTCTCATCAAGGAGAGGTTTGGTCACCTAATTATGCCACCAAGAAGGAGAAATCCTTATCTGGAATCCCTCTTTCTTGGAAATGCTTTGGTTGTCATAAATATGATTACGTAATATTATTTGTGAATAATTAATTATTGATTCATATGATAAGGAAATATTTATTTTATGTAGATATAATTTTGGATATATTTATTGTGGTTAAAAATGAAAGAGTTAACGTTGAGGTGTTTTATCAGTATTTTTGTCGGAATGAAGGTATTAAAAAATTAAACCAGTGTTTTTGAGATATATTGCGTGAGTTATAATTTTTAATCCGACCGTTAGATCGTTGTAATTTTTGGATATGTTATACATGTATAAGTTTAATATATGTCCACAAATTTTGAACCGTTAAAAATGAACGTATGATTTGTTATGAATTTTAAGAGGTGACTGGTTCAGAAATTATTGAAGTATCCGAATTTAGCATTTTGGTGGAAAATTCTAAAATTGAGTGGGCCCCACTTATGGTTGGTGAAGAAATGTGCTGAATTTTATTTCAAATGTGATGGGTGGGAATAGTAGCAGGTAAAGCCATCAGGTTGCGCAGTCAAGTCTGCTAATATTTTCCTATAAATAGAGGGCTAAGTTAGAATTGAAAATCACACTAGAAACAAGTTTTCTCTTTTCTCTCTATATTATCGAGTGTATTTTGTGAGTATTTAGATACTTTGTGAGTTTCTAATTAGCGGTGCAAGTTCCTTCAAGACTATATCCAAAGATTCCAATGTAAGCACCGTCTTTTGCAAGGTAAGGGATGTTATTTTCTTCGTAAGTGATATTATTTCTTCAATATCATTATGCCGAAATATTGGTTGGAACTTTTTATCAAATTTGGAACTTTTCATGTCGGGGTTACTATTCATGAGTTACTATTAATGAGTTACTATTCATGAGTTACTATTCACGAGTTATTATTCAAGAGTACTATTCACGAAGCATGATGATTTTTCTTGTGGAATTTTTATCTTTTGGTGTCGGAGTTACTATTCACGTATACGACACTATTCACGTATACGACACTATTCACGAATATGGCACTATTAACCGAAAAATGAAATTTTCTTCTTTTTATCCAAGGTGTCTATTATGGTTACTATCTTTGATTGTATCCATGTTTTGATCTTTATTCTTGAATTTTGCTTCAAAATTGGTTATTATGAAGTATTATTGATCTTGGATAAACTGTAATACGAATCTCTAATATTTGTTATTTTGTTTCACTGGATTCGTTCCTTTAAAATATTTTTCATCATCCTCAGTCCTAAATGATGATATTACTGAATATCTTTGGCCTGTAGTGCAAAGATGAATGATTAACTGATGAATATCTTTGGCCTATAGTGCAAAGATGAATGATTACCTAATGAATATCTTTGGCCCATAGTGCAAAGATGAACAGGTGTTGAGATGAACATGGCCAACTGGTGATACAAATGAAAATCTTTGGCCCGTAGTGCAAAGATGAATATTTGATTAAAGATGTATATTGATTGATGTTACAGGGATAAAATATTGATGATGAACTTTTAAATCTTAGAAGATAGTAGAATTCTTTCTCTACTTGACTCTTCTAATGGATTGCTTATTCCGCTGCAGTTGTTAATCTAAAACTTGTTGTCTATTATATTTTATCAGATTTTTCCCTGTTGAAGACTAACGATAATTTGTTGTATATTATCATGGTTATAATATTTCTTACTGGGCTAGTTGATCTCACCCTTTCTTTCACTGTTCTCTTCAGGAAATGAGAATATAGCTGGGACTAGTCGGGGAATGGATTGACGGTCCAAATGGTTGCATTAGTAGTCCTCATTATTCTGTGAAATAGCTTATCAATAATTGTAATGAGGACCCCTTTTGAGTTTTTATACTGTCTATTAGACAATAGTTGTATTCAAACTCACAAGATATGTGTATCGTATTTTGCACGCATTTATTGTATTCTTCAAGTTGTATTTGTTTTTGTACCATGTATTTAACGACTCGAATGGGTTGGATGGAATGGACCTATTTTGGGGTCGTCACGCTTGGTATCGAGCTTAGGGATATGATCTCTAGCGCAGAGATCGAGAATAGAACTAGGAGGGAGAGACAAGTAAATCCTTCGCTAGTGTATCCTACCTAAGCTTATTTGTTGGTCGGTCATAATATAGGGGTATTATGTGATTTGTTAATTTGTTTAATTAACCCTTATTTTATGGCAGTATTTGAGAATGGCAACTGAGAACATTAACAATAGAGTGAATGAGATTGTGGAGACACCTTTAGTCATCAACCAGGTTAATGTGATGTCAGGCAAAGAAGGAATTAGAGATATCCATGTGGTGAGTGAAGAATTGATAGTTGCACCCGAGATAGTCGCAGAGGTAACAGCTGAGAGTGAGAAAGAAGAGGTACCTAAGGAGAGTTTATTAGAGGTATTATATGATCAAAATATAAAATTTCAAAATCGTATTCATGAGTTAGAAGAAGCGAAGTCAAGAACGAGCGGTGAGGTCGTGGAACAAAAGGATGCAATGATTCAAGCTTGTTACTCGATATGTGATGCTTGAATGAAGCACTCTTTGACAGTAGAGTATAAGATGATAAAGTTTGGAATCTGAAATGAAAGAAGAAATAACCGAACGAGTGAGAATGAGTGATGCATGGGTAAAAAGCATGGCGACGCGTTGATATTGTGGAAAGAGATGTCCGATCTAAGAAGAGAAGATTTAACGATGAAGGGAAGACGTCGGCGAAGAAACACACTGCAACAAATTCTAGGGAAAAGAACGACCGCCATTATATGCTACAAATGCGGAGAGGAGGGACATATAAGTCCAAACTGTTCCACGACCTTCCAAGGTATGTTTTAGTTGTGGAAAAGATGGTGACATAGCTCGATTTTATCCTCAGAGCGAAATCAAGTCCAAATTGAACAATTGGAACCAAAGGCGGATCTGAAAAAGACAAAGTCAACGGTTCCTAAAGAGCGTTTATCGTGATCGGTCCGAGAATGCGAGGAACCCTACGAGGTTAGCACGGTTAGTTAATTATAAATTCTTACAAGTTTATACCTTATTAGATACCTAGCTTCTACCCATTCATTTATCTCTCCTGCTTATACTCAACATTTAAACTTGACTCTGGAGAAAATTAGACTTTGACCTATCTGGTGGAAACTCCGTTAGAGAAACTTTCATCACATCCACTGTTTATAAATCTTGTTTGATCCAAGTTGGCACCATCACATTACCTGTTGACCTTATTTCTTTAAAAATTCTTGCATTTGATGTGACCTTAGGGATTGATTGGTCAACCACTCATCATGCCAAAATTGATTGATTTTGTAAGGTTGTTAGTTTTCATATTCCTAAGCAACCTGTTATTCAAATTTAAGCAACCAAACCATTAAAGTCAAACTCTTTCATATCAAGTCAGAATTCATTCGTTTATTGAAAAACGGATGTCAATTTTTCTTAGCCATGTTATGGACTTGAACAAAAATACGTCAGATTTGAATGATATTTCTATTGTTAATAAATTTCCTGATGTATTTCCTGAAGAATTTCTTAGCTTACTCCCAAAGTGTGATATTTAATTTTGTATCGACTCTGAACCCGGTACAAAACCCATTTCTAAAATCTCATGGCTCCTATTGAACTTCAGGAGTTAAAAAATTCAACTGTAGAAGTTTGTACCCGAGCCTCTATCTGGTGACTTCCTTTGTGGAATGCACCGAAGCCAGACTCTCCGTAGGGGACACCATATTCATGCGATAGTAAACTGATAGGTGTCATTGTGACGTGCTATTCAAGGTTGGGATATGAGTCACAGTTGAGAACAACCTAAGTCGGTAATCGAAATACGTAGCTTTCTAGGCTTAGTTGGTTATTATCAGAGATTCGTTGAAGGATATTCTCGAATCGCTATTCCATTAACGCAGCTAACTTGTAGAGATACAAAATTCGAATGGAGCAAGGAATGTGGGAAGAGCTTCGAAGAACTCAATAGGAGACTCATTTTGGCACATGTTCTGACCATACCATCATGGAAAAGCGAACGTGGTAGCTGACGTGTTGAGTAAAAGATCGTATACGAGTACGAATGCGATATTGTCAAAGACCCATTTCATATAACTTACAAATGATAGATATAGAGTTAAAGACTCTAGGGACTCACGTGATGATATACAAGTAGAACCGACTTTAATCGATAAAGTTAAAAACGTTCAAGCTACACACCGGAGCTGATGAATATGAAGAAGGAGGTACAAGAAGTTGTTATTCCAAAAGCGAGAATTGGCGATGTGAGGAAAGCTCAAACCTTCGATTTATTAGTCCATTTTAAATCCTCGATCGAATAGGAACTGTGGCCTATAGAATCATTTTACCGCCAAGTATGACGCGTGTTCATAACGTTTTTTACATATCGATGTTACGTAAATATGTGGACGACTCGAACTACATTATTGCGTTAGAACCAGACGAGATAGTCGAAGATTTAACGTACGAGGAGGTACTTGTCAAGATATTGGATAGGAAAGATCATGTCCTACGAACAAAGGTTATACCACAAGTTAAAGTTTTGTGGAGGAACCATGCTATTGAAGAAATGAACTCGGAGTTAGAATCAGAAATGAAAGCGAGGTATCCTCACCTTTTCGATACACCAGGTACGTACGTCAATTTCGAGGACGAAATTTCATAAGGAGGGTAGGTTGTAAGACCCCAACTTTTTAATGAATAAAATCAAATTTCCTTTATTTTTTTATTGTGAATAATAAGTTATTAATTTGATATAATACTTTGGTTATGGGTGAAATGTCCAAATTTTGCAAAATAAGCAAGTGATTATAAAATATTAAATTGTTTGAATATTCGTTTGGTCGTGGAATATTCTTTCCGCCGAGAATATTCGCATTTACTCACAGCGACCATTTGTGGGCCCCATAACGGATAACTATCGGATGAAGAAAACGACAAAGTTTGGGTTGTTATAAATAATGGCGTAGTTGTTACCGTTAAGACTGTTGAAATACCCGGTGGTTAAAATACAGTAATACGCGTGGTTGCACAGTAGCTCACGGTATTGCACAGTATTGTTGAATTATTGATCCTTACGTAAGAAGACACTACTCAATAATTGTCACAGTAGTTACTGTTCAATATTTTATTTTATTGATTCAATAATTGCTGCGTTGATATTTTATATTATTGATGTTCAATAATTGTCACTGCACAGTATCTCCATTATCAGATCAATAATTTATATTATTTGAATAATATTATTAGATATCATTATTGGCAATGTCTAGAAAGTTCTGTCAAGGAGAGGTTTGGTCACCTAATTGCGCACCAGTAAGGAGAAATCCTTATCGGAAATCCCCTCTTTCTTGGAAACAGCCTGGTTGTCATAAATATGATTCTGTAATATTATTTGTGAATAATTAATTATTGATTCATATGATAAGGAAATATTTATTTTATGTAGATATAAATTTTGGATATATTTATTGTGGTTAAAAATGAAAGAGTTAACGTTGAGGTGTTTTATCGAAGATTTTTGTTTGAATGAAGGTATTAAAAATTAAACCAAAGTTTTTTAGATATATATTGCGTGAGTTATAATTTTTAATCCGACCGTTTGATCGTTGTAATTTTTGGATATGTTATACATATATAAGTTGAGTATATGTCCACAAATTTTGAACCGTTAAAAATGAACGTATGATTTGTTATGAATTTTAAGAGGTGACTGGTTCAGAAATTATTGAAGTATCCGAATTTAGCATTTTGGTGGAAAATTCTAAAATTGAGTGGGCCCCACTTATGGTTGGTGAAGAAATGTGCTGAATTTTATTTCAAATGTGATGGGTGGGAATAGTAGCAGGTAAAGCCATCAGGTTGCAGGTCAAGTCTGCTAATATTTTCCTATAAATAGAGGGCTAAGTTAGAATTGAAAATCACACTAGAAACAAGTTTTCTCTTTCTCTCTATATTATCGAGTGTATTTTTTGTGAGTATTTAGATACTTTGTGAGTTTCTAATTAGCGGTGCAAGTTCCTTCAAAGACTATATCCAATTATTCCGGTCGGCAATCTTGTCTTGCTTTTGCAAGGTAAGGGATGTTATTTTCTTCGTAAGTGATATTATTTCTTCAATATCATTATGCCGAAATATTGGTTGGAACTTTTTATCAAATTTGGAACTTTTCATGTCGGGGTTACTATTCATGAGTTACTATTAATGAGTTACTATTCATGAGTTACTATTCACGAGTTATTATTCAAGAGTACTATTCACGGCATGATGATTTTTCTCAGTGGAATTTTTATCTTTTGTGTTTAGAGTTCTTATTCACGTATCGACACTATTCACGTATAATGACACTTATTCACGAATATATGCACTATTAACCTAAAAAAATGAAATTTTCTTCTTTTTATCCAAGGTGTCTATTATGGTTACTATCTTTGATTGTATCCATGTTTTGATCTTTATTCTTGAATTTTGCTTCAAAATTGGTTATTATGAAGTATTATTGATCTTGGATAAACTGTAATATCTGAATCTCTAATATTTGTTATTTTGTTTCAATTGGATTCGTTCCTTTAAAATATTTTTCATCATCCTCGGTCCTAAATGATGATATTATCAATATCTTTGGCACAGTGCAAAAGATGAATGATTAATCGATGAATATCTTTGGCCTATAGTGCAAGATGAATGATTACCTAATGAATATCTTTGGCCCATAGTGCAAAGATGAGCAGTGTTGAGATGAACATGGCTTAACTGGTGATACAAATGAATATCTTTGGCCCGTAGTGCAAAGATGAATATTTGATTAAAGATGTATATTGATTGATGTTACGAGGATAAAATATTGATGATGAACTTTTAAATCTTAGAAGATAGTAGAATTCTTTCTCTTGACTCTTCTAATGGATTGCTTATTCCATTGCAGGTTGTTAATCTAAAACTTGTTGTCTATTATATTTTATCAGATTTTTCCCTGTTGAAGACTAATGATAATTTGTTGTATATTATCATGGTTATAATATTTCTTCTTGGGCTAGTTGATCTCACCCTTTCTTTCCTTTATTCTCTTGAAATGAGAATATAAATTTGGGACTAGTCGGGGGAATGGATTGACCGGTCCAAATGGTTGCATTAGTAGTCCTCATTATTCTGTGAAATAGCTTATCAATAATTGTAATGAGGACCCCTTTTGAGTTTTTATACTGTCTATTAGACAATAGTTGTATTCAAACTCACAGTATATGTGTTGTCGTATTTTGCACGACGATTGTATTACTGAAGTTGTATTTGTTTTTGTACCATGTATTTAACGACTCAGAATGGGTTGGATGGAATGGACCTATTTTGGGGTCGTCACAGTTGGTATCAGAGCTTAGGGATATGATCTCTAGCAGAGATCGAGGAATAGAACTAGGAGGGGAGAGACAAGTAAATCCTTCGCTAGTGTGTCCTACCTAAGCTTATTTGTTGGTCGGTCATAATATAGGGGTATTATGTGATTTGTTAATTTGTTTAATTAACCCTTATTTTATGGCAGTATTTGAGAATGGCAACTGAGAACATTAACAATAGAGTGAATGAGATTGTGGAGACACCTTTAGTCATCAACCAGGCTAATGTGATGTCAGGCAAAGAAGGAATTAGAGATATCCATGTGGTGAGTGAAGAATTGATAGTTGCACCCGAGATAGTCGCAGAGGTAACAGCTGAGAGTGAGAAAGAAGAGGTACCTAAGGAGAGTTTATTAGAGGTATTATATGATCAAAAAATAAAATTTTAAAATCGTATTCATGAGTTAGAAGAGCAGGCTGAAGAACGACAGGAGGTCGTGGAACAAAAGGATGCAACGATTCAAGCTTGTGTTACTCGATATGTGATGCTTGAACAGAAGCACTCTTTGACAGAGTATAAGATGATAAAGCTGGAATCTGAGCTGAAAGAAGAAATAACTGAACGAGTGAGAATGAGTGATGCATGGGTAAAAGCCGCACAACGCGTTGATATTGTGGAAAGAGATGTCCGATCTAAGAAGAAAGATTTAACGATGAAGGAAGACGCGTTAAGAAGAAGACCACCAACCAACAACAAATTCTAGGGAAAAAACGACCGCCAGTTATATGCTACAAATGCGGAGAGGAGGGACATATAAGTCCAAACTGTTCACAGCCTTCCAAGGTATGTTTTAGTTGTGGAAAAGATGGTGACATAGCTCGATTTTATCCTGTAGCGAAATCAAGTCCAGCTGGAACGGTGGAACCAAAGGCGGATACGGAAAAGACAAAGTCAACGGTTCCTAGAAGAGCGTTTGTCGTGATCGGTTGAATGCGAGAACCCGGACGAAGTTAGCACTCAGGTTAGTTAATTATAAATTCTTCTGAAGTTTATACCTTATTAGATACCCGGGTTCTACCCATTCATTTATCTCTCCTGCTTATACTCAACATTTAAACTTGACTCTGGAGAAAATTAGACTTTGACCTATCTGTGGAAACTCCGTTAGGAGAAACTTTCATCACATCCACTGTTTATAAATCTTGTTTGATCCAAGTTGGCACCATCACATTACCTGTTGACCTTATTTCTTTAAAAATTCTTGCATTTGATGTGACCTTAGGGATTGATTGGTCAACCACTCATCATGCCAAAATTGATTGATTTTGTAAGGTTGTTAGTTTTCATATTCCTAAGCAACCTGTTATTCAAATTTAAGCAACCGAACCATTAAAGTCAAACTCTTTCATATCAAGCCGTAAATTCATTCGTTTATTGAAAAACGGATGTCAATTTTTCTTAGCCATGTTATGGACTTGAACAAAAATACGTCAGATTTGAATGATATTTCTATTGTTAATAAATTTCCTGATGTATTTCCTGAAGAATTTCTTAGCTTACTCCCAAAGTGTGGTATTTAATTTTGTATCGACTCTGAACCCGGTACAAAACCCATTTCTAAAATCTCATGGCTCCTATTGAACTTCAGGAGTTAAAAAATTCAACTGTAGAAGTTTGTACCCGAGCCTCTATCTGGTGACTTCCTTTGTGGAATGCAATCGCCGATTCTCGTAGGGACACCATATTCATGCGATAGTAAATCGATAGGTGTCATTGTGACGTCTTATTCAAGGTTGGGATATGAGTCACGATTGAGAACAACCTAAGTCGGTAATCGAAATACGTAGCTTTCTAGGCTTAGTTGGTTATTATCAGAGATTCGTTGAAGGATATTCTCAAATCGCTATTCCATTAACGCAGCTAACTTGTAGAGATACAAAATTCGAATGGAGCAAGGAATGTGGGAAGAGCTTCGAAGAACTCAATAGGAGACTCATTTTGGCACATGTTCTGACCATACCATCATGGAAAAGCGAACGTGGTAGCTGACTTGTTGAGTAAAAGATCGTATACGAGTACGAATGCGATATTGTCAAAGACCCATTTCATTTAACTTACAAATGATAGATATAGAGTTAAAGACTCTAGGGACTCACGTGATGATATACAAGTAGAACCGACTTTAATCGATAAAGTTAAAAACGTTCAAGCTACACACCGGAGCTGATGAATATGAAGAAGGAGGTACAAGAAGTTGTTATTCCAAAAGCGAGAATTGGCGATGTGAGGAAAGCTCAAACCTTCGATTTATTAGTCCATTTTAAATCCTCGATCGAATAGGAACTGTGGCCTATAGACTCATTTTACCGCCAAGTATGACGCGTGTTCATAACGTTTTTCACATATCGATGTTACGTAAATATGTGGACGACCCGAACTACATTATTACGTTAGAACCAGACGAGATAGTCGAAGATTTAACGTACGAGGAGGTACCTGTCAAGATATTGGATAGGAAAGATCATGTCCTATGAACAAAGGTTATATCACAAGTTAAAGTTTTGTGGAGGAACCATGCTATTGAAGAAATGAACTCGGAGTTAGAATCAGAAATGAAAGCGAGGTATCCTCACCTTTTCGATACACCAGGTACGTACGTCAATTTCGAGGACGAAATTTCATAAGGAGGGTAGGTTGTAAGACCCCAACTTTTTAATGAATAAAATCAAATTTCCTTTATTTTTTATTGTGAATAATAAGTTATTAATTTGATATAATACTTTGGTTATGGGTGAAATGTCCAAATTTTGCAAAATAAGCAAGTGGTTATAAAATATTAAATTGTCGGGGAATATTCGTTTGGTCGTGGAATATTCTTTCTATCGGGGAATATTCATACGACGGCGCAGCCATTTGTGGGCCCCATAACAGATAACTATCGGATGAAGAAAACGACAAAGTTTGGGTTGTTATAAATAATGGCGTAGTTATTACCATTAAGACTGTTGGAATACCCGGTGGTTAAAATACAATGTCTGGCGCTGGTTTGCACAATAGCTCTCACCGTATTGCACGTATTGTTGAATTATTGATCCTTACGTGAAGACACTACTCAATAATTGTCACAAAAGAATTCTTGTTCAATATTTTATTTTATTGATTCAATAATTGCTGCGTTGATATTTTATATTATTGATGCTCAATAATTGTCACTGCACAGTATCTCAGTCCTAAATGATGATATTACTGAATATCTTTGGCCTGTTGTGCAAAGATGAATGATTAATTGATGAATATCTTTGAAGACTAATGATAATTTGTTGTATATTATCTTGGTTATAATATTTCTTACTGGGCTAGTTGAGCTCACCCTTTCTTTCACTGTTCTCTTCAGGAAATGAGAATATAGCTAGGACTAGTCGGGGAATGGATTGACGGTCCAAATGGTTGCATTAGTAGTCCTCATTATTCTGTGAAATAGCTTATCAATAATTGTAATGAGGACCCTTTTGAGTTTTTTATCTTTGCCTATTAGACAATAGTTGTATTCAAACTCACAATATATGTGTTGTCGTATTTTGCATGACGATTGTATTCTTGAAGTTGTATTTGTTTTTGTACCACGTATTTGGCGACTTCGAAATGGGTTGGATGGAATGGACCTATTTTGGGGTCGTCCACAAACACCTATATGACGAATTGCATGCCGCTATAGAATACTATGACAGGTTTATATTTATTTTAATTTACGATTTTCGAAATTATTTAAAAATAGATAAAAATTATTTTTAATTATTAAAAATACATAATAAATTTTGAAAAATTATTTTAAAGTCTAAAAATAGTTTTTAATTATTTAGAGTATATTTCATAAATATTTAATATTTTTGGAATATGAATGGTATTTAATTTATTTAATTATAATATTAAGTAAATTATTTAAAATGATTTTAATACATGAAAATCATGAAAAATAATATTATGGTATAAGAAAATATTTAAAGATATTTTCATGACTTTTAATATTTTGTGATGAATTTCATTAATTAATCAATATTAATGATAATTAATTTATCTAATAACTATATTAAAAAATAATTGGAAAAATAGAAATAATGCTTTATAAATCATATAAAATGATTTAAGTGTTATAAAATATTTTGAGTTATAAAATATAACTTGTGATATTTTGTCGTGAAAATATTAATATTTTAATATTAAAAGCAATTATTGGATAATGAATTTAATTATTTAAAAATCATATAAAGGTGATTTTAAAGTATTAAAAATACTTTATGATATTATAAATATATTATAATATTATGGCATGTATTTCATTAATATTTGATAATAAATAAATTTTAATGATAAAAGAATTATGTGGTATTTATATTATTTAAATACATTTTTAATGATTGAAAATTCATGATAAATAGTAATAATTATTTAAAAATTATTATGAGACTTCGATAAATATTTTGACTGTTAATAAATTATCGTAGATAATGGTTAAGTGTTTAGACAGAGTTTAATTGAACTTAAACTCGAAATGTTGTCCGACTAGACCGTCGGGACGTTAGAACTTTGTCGAACTCAAGTCAGACTGAAATAATTTGACCTGATATTGAGTCTTATGTGTGTTATAGACTGATAGGGTTATGTGTTATGTGTTTAAGTTATTCTATGTATATATATATTATAGTATTATATTGTGATGATATTATTCTAATATTGGAGATCTATATTACTAATATTAGGTCTTCGGATAAAGCGTTATAAATTGCGTTGCGATAATCAACGGTTCAGGCAAGTTTGTTTTTACTTAACTCTACTAAGAGTTGTTTTATTCGGATAAGCTTATGGTTAATCATTGCTGATTGCCATGAATTGTACTCTATACATATTTCATGTATAAGTCAGGTATGGAAGGCTGATCACCTTCATTACCAGTTGGTTCAGATATATTTGTTCATGTATAATACTTGTTCAGTCATAAATTTGTTCCTGCTAGTTCACAATTATATTGTTGAATTATAGGCGACTTATTATTCGACTCTTCTTTCAATCATGATATATCGTTATATTATTGAACTTAAACTTGCTGGGCAATCCTTATGCTCACCCTTGATATATCATGATAAAACATTGCAGATTAAGGCGAATGCGTCGGATACAAGGAAAGATTAAAGAAAGTTCCAGCTTAAAGTTAATGTGCGTGATTAGATTTATAATAGTTGTATAATAATAATGTTATGTGTTAAATAAGTTATGATTTGTGTATTAAGTTAAGGTTACTCGACCTTGGGAAATGAAGTGTAAGTTATTGTATAAACAATTAATGTTTATATCTTACACAAATACAATAATAGTGATAGAATGATCGAACCGGATCCGCGGTGATTCGGGACCTCGGATTCGGGTCCCGTCACAGTTGGTATCAAAGGTGTAGGTTATGAACCTTAGGTAGGAATACCTGAGACTAATAACCGCAGTGATTATGATAAGATCTAACTCACATAAGCTTATTTGTTGGTCAATCATAATATCAGGATATTATGTGATATGTTAATTTGTTCAATTAACCCTTGTTTTGAAGCTGTATTCTAGAATGATATCTGAAATATAGGAGATGAGCAATGGAGAAATCATGATGATAGGGAAGATAGAATCTGAAATGAAAGCAAGGTATTCTCAACTCTTCGAAATACCAGGTACATAAATTTCGGGGACGAAATTTCATAAGGAGGGGAGATTGTACGACCCCGAATTTTATGAAATAAAAGTATTCGATTTTTCTTATAATTACTATTCAGTAAATGGTTATATTGATAAAAGATTAAAGTTAAGGGTGATATATGTAAATATTTTAAATAAGCAAGTGGTTATAAAATATTCATTATTGTCGGGGAATATTCGTTTGGTCGTGAAATATTCTTCCTATCGGGGAATATTCGTATGACGGTGCAGCCTTTTGTGGGCCCCATAACAAAAAGCGATTGGATGAAGAAAATGAGAAGTATGAGTTTTTATAAATAACGGCGTAATCGTTACAGAGTAACAACGTGGGAATACACAGTGGTTAAAACACGATGTCTGGCGTTGTTACAAGAACACACGGTATTGCACCAATTATTGATTCTTACGTAGGAAGGCACAACTCAATAATTGTTACATTAATTACTGTTCAATATTTTATTTTATTGATTCAATAATTGCTACGTTGATATTTTATATTATCGTTGTTTCAATAATTGTCACTACACAGTATTTCCCATTATCGGATCAATAATTCATATTATTTTAATAATATTACTAGATAACATTATTGGCAATGTCTAGAAAGTTACGCTCTAAGGAGAGGTTTGGTCACCTAATTACGCGCCCGATGAAGGAGAAATCCTTATTGGAAGACCCTTTTCACGGGAGCGACACGGTTGTCATTATTGTGATTCTGTAATATTATTTATGAATAATTAATTATTGATTTATATGATAAGGAAAATATTCATTTTATGTGGATATAGATGGATAAAATTTTTAATGTGACAATTGTTGAAAGTTGATATTTTATCTTTTATGATAAAATAATTCATTTTATAATATATTATTATATAATAATAATATAATAATAGTGATATTTTACAATGAATGTGTGATATATGAATAAATAAGGAGGAAAAGTATTTTTGTTACAAAAAATATTTAACACATGTGTTAGTTCTTAGTAGGCACAATAGTTATCTAGAGGGGGGGGGGGGGGTTGAATAAATATTTAAAAAATCTTTTCATTTTAAACTTGTTAGTTAATGATGATTAAAACTTAGCGAAATTTATGTTTGTTTTAATCTCTCTTGCGAGAGTAGTGAGTTATGAGAAATTGAGGCGATTATAGCGGTTATGATGAGATATAGCAGTTATAGTATGAATGTAAATTACACAGTCGTTTTAAGTGGTTCAGAGCACTTAAAGCTCCTAGTCCACTCTTCTACTCAACAAGTAGGAAATCCACTAAGGATGTCTTTTACAACTTCTGAATCATACAGATTCCTTCTAGACTAGCAGTCTAGGAACTTCTTAGTTCACTCTTGAACTCTTCAAGTCCAGCAGACTTGGTTCTCTTATAGTTCACTTAGAACTCTTCAAGTCCAGCAGACTTGGTACTCTTCTTCAGTTGATTGATAGATGTTGAGTTCTTGATGGTTGCTGCTCAGTTATTGTTTAAGCACTTATTCGAAAGAGCTGAGTAGCTGAGCAAGCTTTGCAATTACTCAGATCGTAGAGTTGAGCTTTAAGAGTTGTTCACGTTGTTTGTTCAGTGCTTGCATATCTTTCTCTCATCTGCTTGATTTGCATATATGTGATCTTGAAAACTATCCGTTGGATCCATCCGTTGAAGCATTAAATGCATTTGACTTTTCTGTTCTTTGATGGAGACATTTCGCATCTTCCGAAATGCATTACGCCTACTTGACACCGCAGATTGCTTTTCTCACCTAACACCTGAAAAGGTGTTTTCCCCCTTACCAATGGTACTTTCCTTAGCTTCTTCAATATTCTTCTTTGTTGCATACTAATGATATTTCTTATGACTTTGGGACTAGTGAGTACTGCAGCGTTTAGAATCCATTCCTCTTTTATTGGTACCTATCTCCACACTAATTATGAGGCTCGGCGATTTTTGACATAAGATAGATGACACTCTACGATTCAGATCATGGTGACTTGTCACCTTGGTGCCTGATCCGATCTTATCGGTAAGAGCACTCTGATTTCTCTGAAGTCTTTGCACACTACGATCTTTGTTTGCTTGAGTTGTAAACTCTACGTTTCTGAGAGCACTCTACGATCGTTGACTTGTAAACTCTACGTTTCCTTCAGCACACTACGATCGTTGAGTTGGCTCGACAATCGTTGGGACCACTCTACGATTTCCAAAGAGGCCTTTCAAGGCGACACACTACTCACGATCTTTGAAGCTTCACGTTTACGCCTTGACCTGCGGTTGTTGATCGATTTATACACTCCGATTTCTTCAAAGCCTATCTATTACATCTCAAGATCAACTTAACAACTTTGATCTTTCTATCTATACATTCTATTAAAGAATGATACACGTTAAGAGCTTAGATCAACCTAACAAATTGATCTATCACTAAGTCTTTGTACATATCTTACTTGAAAGACTTTACAAATAATCATGAGCATATACATTAAATCATCAAATCATAATATGCATTCTCCCAACAATCTCCCCCTATTTGATGTTGACATAACCAAGGAGATTTGTTGTCATGATTATTAGTGTCTAGATGCATTTGTAGGAAATTTAAACATGACTTAGTATTTCAGTAAGCAGCTGAAATTTTTAGAGAATAAGCATGAATTTATTGATGTTCAAGAAATATTACAGTTTAGCTTTACATCAATAAGAATTTAAAGTTTCAACTTATCTCTATTTCTTTGACCTTTTCCTTGGAGGATTGACATACTCCTCAGCCCTTCTTTTCCTGCTAGCTTCATCCCTTCTGGCTAACTCTTCCAGCTCACTTGGACTTACTATCGGGTTGTGATCATGCCTATTCATGAATGCTGGATCTCCAATTGGCATTCTTAGGCCTGTGGTGGTCACATTTGGTGAGCTGGTAGTTGGACCTTGACTTCTTAAAGGCTCAACTATCAAGACCTCCTGCTGATCAGATCGTTGAGTCTGATTGCTTGATCGTGGAGTCTATTAGTGGGACTGTCTTGCAGGAGGGCTTCGTGAAAATTTTCCTCTTCCCCTTTCTTGGTTTCCTTGACCTCCTCTGCCTCTGCCCTAATCTCTCTGTGCTCCTTGAACTTCTTTCCCTTTATTTTCCCCCTTTATGTCAGCATCAAGGGTTCGAATGTCTGCAGAAAGTCGATTTACTCCTTGGACAAGCTCGTTTAGTTGACTCTATGTTTGAGCAATGTCCTCTCGACTTTCCTTGATCTGGATGTCAGATCTAGCTTCTTTGTTTTGGAGGGCAGTGAGAACAATGTCGATCTAATTGTTCTGATTCACATAAGCTTTTTGGAATTCTTTGACTGAAGCTTTCAGGTTTATGATGTTCTCCAACATGATTTTATTTTGGACTTCTTGATTTCTCTGCATTTCAAGAACAACCTCTCTTTGCTTGGTAGCTATCTGGAAATGAATCTCATCTCTGTTCTTCATGCTTTGAAGAATTTCTTGGATAATTTCCCTCAGTTTCTTTGTAAGCTTAGCATTTAGTGTGCCAGGGATATTATTTGCAGCAGTGATCATTTGATTCAGTCGGAGATGAATGAGGTCTGAGTGAGTGTCCAGGCTTTCTTCAATGTTCTTGACCATGTTCTTGGACACTTCATTCAAGTCATCTTTTGTGGGAAGATTTGGAGGAGTTTCATTTGTTTGAGGATTGTCGAATGGAGGGGATCTTTTCTGGGATTAATCTTGCAGGGAGTAGAGAGCAAGATCAAGACTAAAATAGTCATTGGAGGAGGAGGATGGTATGTCTGATGGAGGGGCCTGAGTTTCTATGTTTGGAATATGTGGCTCTACGATTTCTATTTGGGACTCTACGATGGGACTAGAGTCAGGAATCGTAGAGTTGGTGGTCTGTGGGAGCAAAATAAAGTTGACTGCATTTGGTTCCTCAGTTACAGAATTTTGGGATTCTGCAATTGGAAATTGATTTAGTGGATGAAGTATCACTTCCAACCATCGTGGGAATTCATAAAAATAGCTAAATAAGGATGATGGTAAGTGATTAACTCTGAAGAGGTTTGGGATAGACAATACCTCAAGTTTATCCTTTGAGGAAGAGTTGTTGGTAAGCAATTTCTTGGCAAAATTGAATCTTCCTGGAATCAATACTGAGATGGCTGGATACTCTTTGAAGCTCCAGAACATGTGATCCCAAGAGTTTAGGATTTGGGCTTGATGGTATGGCATCATGGGTAGGTATGAGAACAACTGATTATAGAGATAGCTTCTATACCCATCTCTGCCCACACCAGTGATCTGAAGGTCATCATCATCTTCTTCCTCTTTTCTTTCTTGGTAACAACCCGATATTTTCTATATAAATAAATAAGAAATTTTGCGTATAAATTTTTTTTATTTTTTTTTTATTTTAAGGATGAGGATTTGTACAAGATAATGTGTATATGTATTTATGTGGTAAATAAAATATATTTATTACATAAATATTTACAAATAAATTTATTTTAGATTATTGATTATTATAAAGTATATTCTTATAATAATTAATTTATAGTAGAAATGTTTTTATTAATTATTTTCCATGAAAATATAATCATATATTATTTAAATAATGTATGGAGTGATTTTTAGAATAATTATAATAATTATTTTATTATATGAATTTTAAATACTGATTATTAAGTTAATTATTTTACCTTAATTATTAAGGTTAAATATGAAGAATAAATCGAATATGGAATCCAAACCTAATTTTGGATTATTATTAAGAAATGAGAATAATAATATAATATTAATTATATTTTAATTTTTCAGTACTATAAATATGTACTGTATATATGTATTCAGGATGGTTGGTCAATTATGGTGTTTAATTTCAAAACCCTAATATTAATTGGTTAAACCCTAGTTTTACTGGGGAAAACCCTAATTTGAAAATCAATTGTGAGTTTAAGACTGTGTTATATGTTTTGTGTTGTGTATTAAATGATCAATTAGGTAAACGCTAATTAAAATTCTAGAAACCCTAATCTTTAGAAAGTCCTATTTATAAAACCCTAATTTCGAAAATGAGAAAACCCTAATTTGAAACTCAAATTAGAGTTCGAGATTGGTTAAAATCGTGATAAGGTGATTAGTCAGAAATTGTGTTAATGTGATAATTAACAAGTATTAGAATTATAATTGTTAATCATGAAAACCCTAATTACTAAATTAGAAACCCTAATTTCTATATTTAGTAACCCTAATTAGTAATTTTAAAACCTAATTACTAATTATAAACCCTAATTGTTAAATTAGCAAGGTTAATGATAATAATATGATCTAAACCCTAATGTTCATGTATAAGGTAATTAGAAAATTAATTTAATTAAGAAAACCCTAATTTCAAAATTTTAGAAACGAAATTTATTTAATTTTTTTTGTGCAAACCATAATTGCTAAATCCTACAAATGCTATGTACTAAACCTTAGGGTTTAACCCTAAACCCTTAGGGTCAAACCCTAACGGTCAAACCCTAAGGGTTTGCATGATTACAAGATTGACCTTAAAATCATAAGTCAATTGTCCAAAATGCCATTTAGTATTTTTTTTAAGCAACTTGTAAAATTTTGCCAAGTGTGGGAGTGGGTGACCTAACCTAACAACTCCATGTGATATTATTTGCCAGCAATTAGTCAAAAGCCAGCTAATACATTGCATATAACATCACACACACACACACACACATATATATATATATATATAGATTGGAGAGAGAAAATGTTCATTTGTTAGCTTATTTTTGCAAAACTCACATCCTTGAGCCTCTCTCTCTAAAACCCACGAGATTTGGTAGTATATCAGTCACATAATCAAGCCCCACGATCACCCTTAACAAGCCTTGAATCAAAGATTTATCAAAGAAGGTAAAAACCCTAGCTATGAAATCTGACCATCGATCTTGTGTTAGATGTTAGGTTTGAATGTTAGAATATGTTAGTTGTAGTCCCTAATGATGATCTGGGTTACTAGATGTTGAATCCATAACATCTAGAGGCTCGGATTTGAAGATTTCAAAAATTTGGAAAAAGTTCAATCGTGGTGCGACAACGAATGTCGGTGTACAGAGATCCTTACTCATTACAATTTTTGTTGTTTGTAAGTTGTTATATGTAGCTTGTAATGTGGTCTTTGATCTAGAGCAAGAATCAGGCCTAGATCAGTTTTATATTGCAAGATATTTAAGGTCAAAATCGTTAACAAGTATGGCGACCGGTGTTTACTGGCAACCCGAAGCTTGACCCGACCTACCGACAACGTTTTGATTAGACCAGATCTGTCAGTCTGTGTATGTTTTGGTTCTGTTGATGTATCTAACTTGTAGTATGTAGGTTATACTACATGGTTATGCCTTAAAATCGCCTAATAATTCAACCTGGGTGATTGTAATGATCGGTCAGAACCGGCGGAGTCGAAAGCGTGTTCTCTATTTTACGGGTAACCCGAAAACATATGAATTATGTCGTGACATGGTTTGAATAGGATCTTAACTTTTATACATTCATGTTATTTGTATTTTATGTAATAGATCTACTCTCTCTGCATGCTAGCTACTGATCTGGAACCTTTAGATCACAAAACTATTTCATGTAAAAGCAAGTTGTGGAAGCCCAAAGTAGGCATCACGAATCTGTTCTTCATTTACGGGTAACCCGAAAATGAAGAGTAAATCTGACAGCCACTTTAGAGGCTCAGATCTCCTGGATTATGCAGTGTATTAACATGTTTGTTGTTGGATCTTGTAGTCCTGCACTAGTACTACACGATCTGATCAAGAACATACCCAGAAACACATTAAGAAGTTCACGATTCTTGGTCAAACAAGGCATCTCAAAGCATACATGAATTTACGGGTTGGCCAAAAACATTTCAAGAACACCTATAGCGACGATTTAAATTATAGTAGAATACTAGCAACAGATACTTTCGAAAATTAATAAATTTAATTAAATAAATAGAAAAAAATAGTTTTAATTATTAAAAATACAAAATAAATTATTAAAATTATTTTAAATTCTAAAAATTAGTTTTAAATATTTTTAATATATTTCATAAATATTTAATATTTTTAAAATATTAAAAGTATTTAATTTATTTAATTAGTATATTAAATAAATTATTTAAAAAATAATTTTAATATTTGAAAAATCATTTAAAATTATATAATAATATAAGAAAATATTTGAAGTTATTTTTAATGAATTTTAATATTTTGTGATAAATTTCATTAATAAATTAATATTAACGATAATTAAGTTATTTAATAAATGAATTAAATTAATTAATTAAAAATGATTTTATTATATTAAAATCATTTTAAATGATAATAAGATATTTAAAAATATTTTAAGTTATAAAATATAACTTTCAATATTTAAAGGTAAATTTCATTAATTAATTATTATTAATGATATTAAAGTTATTTAATAATTATATTAAATAGTTTAGTTTAAAAATGATTTTTATAATAGAAAAATCATTTTAAATGAAAATAAAGTTTTTAAAGATATTTTAAGTTATATAATATAACTTTTAATATTAAAGGATAATTTCATTAATAATTATTAATTTATTATTAATAATATTAAATAGTACATTAATACTTTAATATTAATGGTAATTATTTAAAAATGATTTTAAATGTTTTAAAAAGAAAAATAGAAGACCATGATTTAGGAAAATCCGATAAGAAGAAAGGGAAAAAATATGTTATCTATGTGGTTATGAGGGACATACCACTCTGTATTGTCCTGACTACATACCAGGAGCATGTTTTATCGGTGGGATAGAAGGTCATCAAGCGAAAAGTTGTCCAAGAAAGAGGTGTAATAAATAAGTAGTATAGGTTCTGAGATGTAGGTGTGTTTAATGTAATATATAGGATAAGTATGTCTGTTTAATGTAACGTTCCCAACTTTTGTAATGATCAAGTTTGTAAATCCCGACTTTTGTAGTCACCAAGGGATAACTGATGTTTAAAGCATTATGTGCTATGTTATGTAAAATATTCATTAAATGAATATGAATCTATGTTTGAGAAATGAAACAAGTTTAATATATTAAACTTATGCGATAAGGTTTAAAATGTAAGTTAAATTTATGATTTCATTTAATCAGATAATGCATGAGGCAGCGAACTTCATGATTAAAGGCGCGTAAGAATCATCGACAACATTGAGGACAACAACAAGCGGACCCGATCTGATACTTTTGCAAACATGGTAGCCTGAAAGCTATCTGACAAGGAATACCGGTAGCAGGAACCAGTAGGACAACCAACTTAGCGAACTTTAAAGACTTTAAGGTAGGACCACAAAAATTTAAAGAATACAATTGACCTGTAGAAGCCCAAAACTTGGGTTAAGGAGATTGAGAAGGCGTTAAGTAATAGCTAGGGTGGTGAGGGCAAAAGATCGCTTTTGCCAACTACATGATGAAGGGTGAGGTAAATTTTTGGTGGGTCGCGAACCAAGCGAGGGCAGGAGAAGGTATATTTACATGAGATATGTGAGACCCCAGATTTTATGAATAAATATTTAATTTTCTCGAAATAATTTTTTAATATTATGGTGTGGATTTTTTAATATTATATTCGATTGGTCGGGGAATATTCTTTTTATCGGGGAATATTAAATGCAGCGAATTTTAATCATTAGTGGACCCATAGCAATGTAATTATTGTCGGATTGAGAAAATGACAAAAATATTTTATGAAAATAACGGCGGAAGTTTTACCATTAACTGTTGAAACACCCGGTGTTAAAAGTACAGTAATACGCGTGGTTGCATAGTAGCACACTATATTGATTATTGATGCTTACGTGAGAAGTCACTCTGTTTTGCTTATTTTATGGACCCCCTATTTTGCCCATTTTTCAAAATAATCGATAGAAAATTATTTTATATAATAAAGGTGGGGCCCACATGTGGGGACCACATATGGGGCCCACATGTGATGTATGAAATCTGAAAATAGGGGTGAGAGGAAGTTACGTAAAGGAGAGGTAAAATATATTTATATATATGGTATGTGATGTGTGTGTATATATATATATATATATAATATAATGTGAGTGGAAAGTGGTGGAAAAGTGATAATATGAAAGTGATAGGTATAAGGTGTGTGGGTGTGAAATTGATGTGTGTGTTTGTAATATTAGTGGAGGATGGTGGAAAAGGTGGAGTGTATTATATATATATATATATATATATATATATATATATATATATATATATATATGTGGTGTGGGTAATATATGTATATATATTATATGTGATGAGTGTATGTGTTGGTAAATGTGAGTGGTGGAGTGTGTGAATATGTATATATAATCTAGTGTGTGTATAAGGAAAGTGGAGAAATTTTCAACCGTGAATGGGGGGAGTGGTGAAGTGTGGGTATGTGAGAATAGTAAATATTTATATATATTAAATGTGGGTGAGTGGGTTGTGGTGTGTGTGAATAATAGGTTTATATATATTAAATATGGGTGAATGGGTTGTGGTGGAGGATGAAGTTTGGCATGATATGTGATATGATTTTCAAGCTTGCACCTTATTGGTTGACCAAATCAATAATGCTATCAAACATGTGTATAAAGCCATTTTCTCAAACTTGGCGTGTACTAGTTTTTTTTCTCTTTCTTCTAATTGGCCAGCACCTTGACAAATGATGCATGGGTGGTAGAATTTTTCTAATATAGCATGTGTTATATTATATATATATATTATAAAAATTTGATTTTTGAAAATCTAGCGTATGATTTTAGCCAGTGAATTACACAGTGCCTTTCCATTCTCCTATAAATAGATGCTCATTCCTTAATTATTTCTTACGAATTCACTGAAACTCCAGAGAAAGAAATTATAGAGAAACTATAGAAAAGTATTCTGCTACTTCCCTACTCTTATATCCAGTTTCTTTTATGGTAAGGGATATTATTTGTTGTACTCGTAATAAAATTATTATTTCTTTTGTATTCATGAAGAGAACTTACATTATTCCGTTCTTTATTATTACATGGGAATAACCGATTATCTGTGGACTACCATATACTTGGTGACATTCTTCAATATTCCGTCTTTATTATTACATTTGGAACATCACATGCATGCGTTCTGGCGGGACTGGTTAAAATCTTTATTATTATTACATTTGGAATATCACATGCGTATGCGTTTTCTGGCGGACTGGATTCCATCTTTATTATTATTACATTGGAATATCCACGTACAGTGCATTCTGTGGGACTGGTTCCGCTTTATTATTACATTGGAACATCCCGTTGGTGCGAATTTACTTTGACACAGTTCCGTTACTTATTAATTTGTTGGAATAACACATACATGCGATCTGGCATGTATGGTGATTTCTTTTGTTATTCCATTCGTTATTATACTCAGTTGGTTAAAGTTTTAACTTTTATACTCCATGAAATTAGTGGAATATCCTTGATATTTGCGCTTCATCCAGTATCTTTTCATGGAAATATTCTTCTGAGCATTCTTGAATTTTACTCTACAAAGCAGTATCATGTTGACAATTGGGACGTTATTGGTTCATGGATAAATTAATTCTTGAACTTGTTTTATTGAATTCTTATATCATTGTCATCATCCTCATGTTTTTATTATGTTGAAAGTCATTTGTGGCCTGTAGTGCATTGATGGACTTGGTATGATTATGACCAGGGATTATTCGGTGTAATCATGACCGTAATGTTACAAATGATGTGGAAAAAGTTCTCATTGGCCCGTAGTTCATTGATGGATAGTTGTTGGCATGATCATGACCATTAATTAATACACAAATATCCTTGGTCTGTAGTGCATGGATAATTTGTGGTCATTGATACTAAAGAATATCCTTGGCGTAGTGCGGGGGTGATTCGATGATGTGGATTATTTATTAAAATTTGTGAGTCCCAAATGATAAAAGTCATGAAAAACCTTTTAAATCATAGAAGATAGTAGATTTTATTCTCAACTTGACTCTTAATGGATTACTTGTTCCGTTGCAGATTAAACTTGATGTTTGTTATATTTTATCGGTTTTAACATTGTTGAAGGCTAATGATAATTTATTACGCATTGTCTTAGTCATAATATTTCTTCTTGGGCTAGTTGAGCTCACCCTTTCTTTCACTGTTCTCTTGAAATGAGAATATAAATTTGGGACCCAGTCGGGGAGCGGAGTGATGGACCGGATGATAGTATTAGTAGTCATCACTATTACATTAAATAGTGTGACAATAAATGTAATGAGGACTTATTCTGAGAGTGGATATTGTCTAGAAGACAATATTTGTATTAAAACTCATAGCTCTCTTGTTGTATATTAAAGATTGTATTTATATTCCGTACCATGTATTTGGCGACTCGAATGGTGATGATGTATACCTATTTTGGGGCGTCACGATTGGTATCAAAGCTTAGGGATATAATCCCTGGCTAAGATGTGAGACTAGAACTAGGAGGGGAGAGACGGAGAATTCCTTCGCTAGTATGACCTACCTAAGTTTACTTGTTATTTAATTGGTCGATCAGAGTATAGGGATAATATGTGATATGTTATTTAACCCTTGTTTTGTGGCAGTATTTGAAAATGGCATTTGAAAATGTCAACAATGGAGTGAATGAGACCGTGGCGACACCTCTAATCACCAACTAGGATAATGTAATATCAGGCGAAGAAGAATTAGAGATATCCATGTGGTGAGAGAAGAATTAATAGTTGCACCTGAAGCTAGTCGCAGAGGGTAGCGGTGAGAGTGAGAAGAAGAGGAACTTGAGGAGAATTTATTAGAAGAAATTTTTGATCAAAATGTAGAACTGCAAGATCGTATTCGTGAGTTAGAAGAACAGGTTGAAGAACGGCAAGCGGTCGTGGAACAAAGGGATGCAATAATTCAAAATTGTGTTACCCGATATGTGATGCTCGAACAAAATCACGCTTTGGCAGAGTGTAAGATATTAAAGTTGGAATCTGAGAATTCAAATATCAAGGATCAATTTGAAAGAAGAAACAACTGAGCAGTGAGAATGAAGGATGAGTGGGTAAAAGCCGCACGACATGTTGATATTGTAGAAAGAGACGTCCGATCTAAAAAGGCTAAAATAGATGATATACATTTCTCTTTTTGGACAGCAATTGGAAGAACCCAACATCGAGTTTTGAATTACCCTGTACAGAGTGGTCAATCTCAATTTGATATGGATCGAAGATTGATGATTCAGATCATGAATTAGGAGTACGATGAAGCAGTTGAGGGTGGAATATGCCCTATAGAAAATTCAATTCCAACGATAGTAATGACACCAAATGCTACCCCAGACAAGTCAAAGCCGGGTAGTTCAAAGGAAAGCGGTTGTCATGACTTCCCAACAAGTGAGGAACCCAAATGAAGTTATCACGAGTAAGCTTATCATAAACTCTAGTGAAGTCTATCTGGTGTTGAATCTGGGTTCTCTCACTCTTTTATTTCACCTAGTTGTGTTCAATGTTTGAATTTAACTCACGAGAAGTTAGACTTTGATATATCTGTTTAAACTTCGGTTGGGAGAAACCTTCGTTACCTCCACTATTTATAAATCTTGTTCAAATCAACACTTTCACGTTACCTGTCGATCTTATCTCTTTGAAAATACTTGCATTGATGTGATTTTTGGAAATGATTGGTTAACTGCTCATCATGCTTTTCGTAAGGTTGTTAGCTTTCATATTCCTAACCAACCTATTATGTGAATTCAAGCAACCAAACCACTAAAGTCAATCACTGTCATATCAAGCCATAAGTAAAGAGCCCCGAGCCTTTCGCTGATGACTTCCTTATGTGGAATACACCAAAGCCAGACTTTCTGTAGGCGACGTCGTGAATGACGATGACAAGTTGATAGGTATCAATGTGACGTGCTATCCAAGTCTTGGATGAGGGTCATAGTTTTGAATGATATGTTTATCGTTAATAAATTTCTTGACGTATTCCTGAAGACTTCTTAGCCTACCCTAGAGCGTGAAATCGAATTTTGTATTGACTCCGGTACAAAACCCATTTCTTAAACCCTCAAATATTTCTTCAACTAAAATGAACGTATCATGCGCCAAAGATGTTGGCTCGAGCTGTTGAAGATTATGATCGTACCATTCAATATCATCGTGGAAGAGAGAACGTGGTAGCTGACGTGTTGAGTAGAAGATCATATGCGTTTACGAGTGCGATGTTGTTAACACAAAGACTCATTTCGTATAACTTACAAATGATGAAGATAGAGTTAAAGACTCTAGGGACCCACATGAAGATAATGAATATATGAGTAGAATCAACTTTAATTGATAAAGTTAAAGTCGTGCAAGCTACAGATCCAGAGCTGATGAATACTAAGAAGAAGGTTCAAGAGGGAGTTATTTTAAAAGCAAGAGTTGCTAAAGAGAGGAAATCTCAACCCTCGATTTAATTGGCCCATTTGAAATCCTCGATTAAGTAGGAGCTGTGGCTTATAGACTCGTTTTACCGCCAAGTATGTCGCGTGCTCATAACATTTTTAACGTATCTATGTTATGACCCGAACCACATTATTAATTTAGAACCGAACGAGATAGCGGATGATTTAACATTTGAGGAGATACGTGTTAAATCTAGGATAAGAAGAATCGTATTTAACACTCAAAGGTTTTACCTCAAGAGTTAGAATCTGAAATGAAGTCAAGGTATCCTCACCTATTCGGCATACCAGGTACGTACGTAAATTTCGAGTGCGAAATTCCATAAGGAGGGGAGATTGTGAGATCCCAGATTTTATGAATAAATATTTAATTTTCTCGAAATAATTTTTTAATATTATGGTGTGGATTTGATATAATGTTATAGTTGTGGGTAGTATTTATAAATTTTGCAAAGTATGCAAGTTGTCATATTATATTCGATTGGTGGGGAATATTCTTTTTTGTCGGGGAATATCTGCGGCGACGTACAATCATTGGTGGACCCATGACATAAGTATTATCGGATTGAAAAACGACAAAAATATTTTATGAAAATAACGGCGGAAGTTTTACCGCAGCTCGTGAAACACCTGGTGTTAAAAGTAATCTGATATCTGGCGTGGTTGCGTAGTAGCAGCGATATTGATTATTGATGCTTAAATGAGAAGTCACTCAATTTTGCTTATTTTATGGACCCCCTATTTTGCCCATTTTTCAAAATAATCGATAGAAAATTATTTTATATAATAAAGGTGGGGCCCACATGTGGGGACCACATATGGGGCCCACATGTGATGTATGAAATCTTAAAATAGGGTTGAGAGGAAGTTACGTAAAGGAGAGGTAAAATATATTTATATATATGGTATGTGATGTGTGTGTGTGTGTGTGTGTATATATATATATATATATATTATATGTGATGAGTGTGTGTGTTGGTAAATGTGAGTGGTGGAGTGTGTGAATATGTATATATAATCTAGTGTGTGTATAAGGAAAGTGGAGAAATTTTCAACCGTGAATGGGGGGAGTGGTGAAGTGTGGGTATGTGAGAATAGTAAATATTTATATATATTAAATGTAGGTGAGTGGGTTGTGGTGGAGGATGAAGTTTGGAATGATATGTGAGATGATTTTCAAGCTTGCACCTTATTGGTTGAACAAACCAATAATGCTATCAAACATGTGTATAAAGCCATTTTCTCAAACTTGGCGTGTACTAGTTTTTTTTCTCTCTTTCTTCTAATTGGCCAGCACCTTGACAAATGATGGATGGGTGGTAGAATTTTTCTAATATAGCATGTGTTATATTATATATATATATATATTATAAAAATTTGATTTTTGAAAATCTAGCATATGATTTCAGCCAGTGAATTACACAGTTCCTTTCCATTTTCCTATAAATAGAAGCTCATTCCTTCATTATTTCTTACGAATTCACTGAAACTCTAGAGAGAGAAATTATAGAAAAACTATAGAAAAGTATTCTGCTACTTCCCTACTCTTATATCCAGTTTCTTTTACGGTAAGGGATATTATTTGCTGTACTTGTAAGGGGTATTATTTCTTTTGTATTCATGAAGAGAACTTCTGTTATTCCATTCTTTATTATTCTCACGGAATAACCAAGATCTGCGACTACCCTATACTTGGTGACATTCTTCTAATATTCCGTCTTTTATTATTCCGCTGGAACATCCATGCATTCGTTTCTTACACGCCGGACTGGTTTCGTCTTTATTATTATTACATTTGGAATATCCTATGCGTGCGTTTATGCCGGGACTGGTTTCATCTTTATTATTATTACATTGGAATATCTTGTTATGCATAGCGTTCTGTGGGACTTCGTTTCGTCTTTTATTATTCTGTTGAAACATCCGTGCGGTGCGTAATTTTTGCACGACTGTTCCGAGTTACTTATTAATCTGTTGGAATAACTCGCTCTGCGCAATACCGCATGCATGGTGATTTCTTTTGTTATTCCATTCGTTATTATACTCAGTTGGTTAAAGTTTTGACTTCTATACTCCATGAAATTAGTGAAATATCCTTGATATTTGCGCTTCATCCAGTATCTTTTCATGAAAATATTCTTCTGAGCATTCTTGAATTTTACTCTATAAAGCAGTATCATGTTGACAATTTGGACGTTATTGGTTCATGAATAAATTAATTCTTGAACTTGTTTTATTGAATTCTTATATCATTGTCATCATCCTCATGTTTATATTATGTTGAAAGTCATCTGTGGCCTGTAGTGCATAGATGGACTTGGTATGATTATGACCAGGGATTATTCGGTGTAATTGTTGGTCAATTTCACAATCAAAATATAAGTGCAAGTATACACGGTCAACAAGTAATAAAGTGATAAGAAAAGTATCGTTCCCACGAGGAATTATTTAATAAAAATTACCAAGTACTAACTCTTAACCAAATCAATTTTATTTAAACAACCATAAATTGTGATTTTTCTAATTAAGAAAACTAAATTAATCAATTAAAACTAGATTACTCTAAAATTAATTCAAATAAATAAAGAATAAGACTTCAATATTCCCAATTATGAACTATAAATCAATTATCCAATTATCCCAATTATTATGTTTACTGAATTGTTAACAGGAATTCTCAAATGCCAAAAGCCCTTTCTCAAGTGATCATTTGCCTTCTATTTAACCCAGATTAATTTTGTTATATTCATATGCAAAACAATTGAATTAAACTCGTTACAATCCCAATTCCTTATGTGTTACATGCGGTGAACAAATATTTTCATTCAATTCACAAACCTAATTATTCACTGTGCAAATAACTAAGTCACATGATATCATGCCCAGTTCTACCCTAGAATTCCTCTTTCAATTCCTTCTAGAGTAACAAGGTAATTATTGATCAGATAATTAATCAATAAGCATAAGGCAAGATAAACAACTCACTTTAACATAAATAATTGGAATATAATGAATAACTAATTCATAGCCATAAAAAGTTCAATTGAAATCTCAATAAAAGAGTTAGTTCATAATTAATGAATTAAAACCAATAATCCACAATTGAATAGACATTAAAAGATAAAAGTATGAAAGAGAGAGAGAATATAATGCATTGTTGTTAGCAAATCGATGCTCCCTCTTTTTCTCTTGCTCTTGATCTTCAAAGTTCTTCAATTTGCTTCAATATCCAATGGCTAATTAAGAACTAGGGTTTATATTCTAATCTAATGGAGTGTTTTATCTAAGCTAAGCTATGTAATCCCCCTTTATTTTATGCCTTACATCATGTATTTATAGGTTACAAGTCCAATTTTTAGCTTAGGAACAAACCCAATCAATTTGGAGTCAAAAGGTGTCAAAATTACCCCAAAAATGCGTCGTCCAAGCACGACCATGACTTCCCGGTTTCACCTTGAGCATTGGGCACGGCAATGACATGCACCGCCTTCAATACTTCAAGGCCATGAATAAACTTGAAATGGGCGCCCCGGCGCTGGCCACTTTTTTGGAAATTTTCTACTCCGACGTCCTTTGGGAAAATAGCCATAACGTCTTCGTCTGAACTCCAATTTTGATGATTCAAGATGTTCCGGAAAGAGGAGACATAGATCTACAACTTTCATACTTTAAGTGTTTCGAAATAAGGTCACGAGAAATACTCAAATTAGCTCTGAAGTGACTGCTGTGTAAATGACAAGCCGAAAACGCGCATCTAGCCACCCCAAACGTCGATCCAAGTAACTTTTGTCCCAATTCCTACAAAACAACGTAAAACATGCATGAATAGACATAAACACTTAAAAACATCCAAATGATTAAGTTCAAACGCACTCAATTATGAGTATAAAACTCACTCATCAAATTCCCCTAAACTTAAACCTTTGCTTGTCCTCAAGCAAAAACACAAAAGAACTAAAAATAAACAATCGAACTCAACTACATGAATGCATATGCATGATCTACTTCCTAATATACCTACGAACCCATTAAGAAATCAATATGATATATAGCAACTAGCCTCAAAGATACCAATGATACTCAAACAATATATCCAATCAAGTCAAAGTCCATAACTCTAACCAATTAGTCAATCCAAACCTGTCATCACCCATGTTGTGTGTGTGTGCTTGTTAACCATTCTAACTAATCACAGTTCAAGATAATCACATAACAAACTTCTTAAAAGGAAAATTTCAATTCCAATTCAATTACTTTTGTGAACATGACAACTCCGATTAAAACTAAGCAATTACCAAGTCTTAAGGTAAATACATGATTTATTTATACTCTTATTCAATCACGAGGGCATTTTTGCTCTTTCTCGTGTTTTATTCATTTTTTTTTTTTCTCATGGTAATGTGCAATGTCTTATTCCACTTAGGCTTTTCGATTGCTACCTTAACGAGCTTTAGACAAGCGACTCCCAAGCCATTAAGACCCTAGGGCGCTAGGTGTAAAGACAATCCCCTCGGGCTTACTTACTCAAGTAACAAAGGCCACAAAACTAGACAAGCATGCCACGGTGTTTATTCTCTTTTTTTTTCTTTTTCATCATCTCTTTTCTTTTTTTTTTCCTCTTTTTTTTTTCTTCATTTTTTCTTTTTGTTTTTCTTTTTGTAATATATATATCCCATAGATTCCCCCAAACTCAAGCTTTTGCATCATTCCAACCTTTACTGCCAGTTCACTAATTTCCTTAAATTTTAACCAAGATTTTCCCTCAGAAACAAATTATGAAACCCTTGAACCAAGTGGATTGAAATAGTTAAACTTTAGGTGCTGACCGGTTACATAAGTTTAAGACAGGCTCAGATTATCATCATGATCAAAATTAGAACTCATCATCAATTATCAACATTGTTCAAGTTAACATGCACAATCAATCTTATCATAGGCCGAGCTAAGACCACACCAACCGATCACACAGATTCATGCAAAAAATAAAATAAAATGCAATTATACTACATGAACACATACTAATGCAACACATATATGAATATGCAAATAACTACCATGTATTATATGCAACCTAAAAAAAACACAATGCTAACACATAAAAAAATGAACTACTATGAAGATAACTAACTATATGCAATACGACACTATAATGCCCCAAACTTAAACTAGACATTGTCCTCAATGACTAAAATAGAAAAAAAATTAAAGCGAGGACTTCCACGAAAATATAGCAATCTTCCTCCTTGTCCACTAAGTTTGGAGAATAGGCTAAGCACATGGAACAAATTGGGCACCACACTTGAATTTGACTTGAATAACACCTAAAACCATGATAGAAACAATTTTATTAAATCCTAAATAAATGCAAATTCAAAACTACTAATATAAAACCTAATAAAAACTAAAAATAAAAATTAAACTTGGGTTGCCTCCCGATAAGCGCTTGTTTTATAGTCTCGACGACTTCTTCAATTCTCTATCCAATTCCCCTTCGAAAATTGAGGAACCCTCCATCCATCAGTAACAATGTCTCTTTTGGGAGGTTCCCAATTGTAATGGCCATTACGTTTAAGTCACCTAGCATGATCTTTTTAGATAGGATCCCCATTAAGTATGACAAACCACTAGGTGTTTCCTCCATTATGTCGATGATCAGATTGGGGCATTGAAGCTTAATAAACATAATGGAATCTTCCTCTATCTTCTCCTTTTCATCCCACCATGACTCCACAACTGTACTAGCTCTTACGTCACCAAGAGCTTTGCCTGACACATATTTGCCAGATTGGGCATGGTTTTTGCAAAGCTGCCTTGGATTCTTGAACTTTGGTGGAGAAGGTACATGGGGCACTATCAAAATTGGCTCATCTTCGTTGGTACTCAAAGTTAGATCTTTGCCATCTCCTTTTGTTGGTCTCCAGTCTTTCCTCTCTTTTCAACATCTATATCATTTGGCACATTCGATTGCATATTTGGTTCGGGCTCATCATCGGTCTCGTCATCCATGTCATAGAGCCAAGGTATTGAGGATGGTTGTTCAACGCATGTCTTTATCTCTTCCCAATTGATTTTCCAGATTCTTGATCGGCGCCCCTTGGCTTTGCAAATTCAAATTCTACTTGATTCATTTTCTTGTCTTGTTCCTCGTTCCTTTTTTGAAGCTTTAATAAATTTTTCCAAGGCTTCCTCCCAATTTGAATGTTCTTCTGTTTTTAGTGGAGGTGGACACGAAATCCGGTTGGGTATGTTGGACTTGGAGCATAAAATTGATCTTGATTGTTACTCCATGAAAATCCGGTGATACCCCCAATCCACGATGATAGTTGTTGGGATAAACATAATTGTTGGGGTAATCACCACTATCTTTTATCTTATTTCGGCGATGGAGCATTGATGACTCATATGATTTCCGAACAATAATCACAAATAACCGCCACACTTTGACGACGTTGAGCTTGAAAGCTTCAAACATCCTCGAAAGTGTCTCCATCTGTCTTGACAATGCGAAAGTTTCTCGAGTCTGTCAATCTCCGCTCCCCTTGGTTTGAGTCATGTTAGTGTATGGCCATTGATCGCAAAGTCATCCATGGTACCTAAAAGAGAAAATATAGGAAGAGAATGAAAAATAAAATAAAAATAAAAATATTTAAATTAAGACTAATTTGATTGAAATTAATATTGGTAAATAATTATTAAACTAATTCCCCGGCAACGGCGCCAAAAACTTGTTGGTCAATTTCACAATCAAAATATACGTGCAAGTATACACGGTCAACAAGTAATATAGTGATAAGAAAAGTATCGTTCCCACGAGGAAATATTTAATAAAAATTACCAAGTACTAACTCTTAGCCAAATCAATTTTATTTAAACAACCATAAATTGTGATTTTTCTAATTAAGAAAACTAAATTAATCAATTAAAACTAGATTACTCTAAAATTAATTCAAATAAATAAAGAATAAGACTTCAATATCCCCAATTATGAACTATAAATCAATTATCCAATTATCCCAATTATTATGTCTACTAAATTGTTAACAGGAATTCTCAAATGCCAAAAGCCCTTTCTCAAGTGATCATTTGCCTTCTATTTAACCCAGATTAATTTTGTTATATTCCTATGCAAAACAATTGAATTAAACTCGTTACAATCCCAATTCCTTATGTGTTACATGCAGTGAACATATATTTCCATTCAATTCATAAACCTAATTATTCACTGTGCAAATAACTAAGTCACATGATATCATGCCCAGTTCTAACCCTAGAATTCCTCTTTCAATTCCTTCTAGAGTAACAAGGTAATTATTGATCAGATAATTAATCAATAAGCATAAGGCAAGATAAACAACTCACTTTAACATAAATAATTGGAATATAATGAATAACTAATTCATAGCCATAAAAAGTTCAATTGAAATCTCAATAAAAGAGTTAGTTCATAATTAATGAATTAAAACCAATAATCCACAACTGAATAGACATTAAAAGATAAAAGTATGAAAAGAGAAGAGAATATAATCTGTTGTTAGCAAATCTGATGCTCCCCTCTTGCTCTTGCTCTTGATCTTCAGTGTTCTTCAATTTGCTTCAATATCCAATGGCTAATTAAGAACTAGGGTTTATATTCTAATCTAATGGAGTGTTTTATCTAAGCTAAGCTATGTAATCCCCCTTTATTTTATGCCTTACATCATGTATTTATAGGTTCTGAAGTCCAATTTTTAGCTTAGAACAAACCCAATCAATTTGGAGTCAAAAGGTGTCAAAATTAAGCCCAAAATGCGTCTAAGCGACCATCGACTTCTCCCCAGTACTTCTTCTAACTGGCACACGCAACCTTCTTGACATTGACGCCTTCCAGGCGCCTTGACATCCCACTTTTCTAGAAATTTTCTACTCCGACGTCCTTTGGGAAAATAGCCATAACTTCTTCGTCTGAACTCCGATTTTGATGATTGAAAATGTTCCGGAAATAGGAGACGTAGTTCTACAACTTTAATTCTTTAAGTTTTTCAAAATAAGGTCACGAGAAATACTCAAATTGGCTCTGAAGTGACTGATATGTAAATGACAAGCAGAAAACGCGCATCTAGCCACCCCAAACGTCGATCCAAGTAACTTTTTTCCTAATTCCTACAAAACAACGTAAAACATGCATGAATAGACATAAACACTTAAAAACATCCAAAAGATTAAGTTCAAACGCACTCAATTATGAGTATAAAACTCACTCATCAGTAATCATGACCGTAATGTTACAAATGATGTGGAAAAAGTCCTCATTGGCCCGTAGTGCATTGATGGATAGTTGTTAGCATGATCATGACCATTAATGAATACACAAATATCCTTGGTCCGTAGTGCATGGATAATTTGTGGTCGTGATACTAAAGAATATCCTTGGCCATAGTGCAGGGGTGATTCGATGATATGGATTATTTATTAAAAGCTGAGTCCCAAATGATAAAAGTCATGAAAAACCTTTTAAATCATAGAAGATAGTAGATTTTATTCTCTACTTGACTCTTCTAATGGATTACTTGTTCCGCTGCAGTTAAACTTGATGTTTGTTATATTTTATCAATTTAACACTGTTGAAGGCTAATGATAATTTATTCTGCATTGTCTTAGTCATAATATTTCTTACTGGGCTAGTTGAGCTCACCCTTTCTTTCACTTGTTCTCTTTAGGAAATGAGAATATAAATTGGGGACGAGTCGGGGAAACGGAGTGATGGACCAGATGATAGTATTAGTAGTCCTCACTATTCTGTTAAATAGTGTGACAATACATGTAATGAGGACTTATTCTGAGAGTGGATATTGTCTAGAAGATAATATTTATATTAAAACTCACAGCTCTCTTGTTGTATATTAAAGATTATATTTGTATTTTGTACCATGTATTTGGCGACTCAGAATAGGTGATGTATACCTATTTTGGTGGCGTCACAAGATAGGTTCAAAACACTATTTTTTGAAAATTATTTTTCACCTAGTATGCATGCTAGGATGGAGGTGAAATTTTTAGAATTGAAGCAGGAAAACATGACGGTGTCAGAATACGCCACGAAATTTAATGAGTTAGCTAGGTTTGCCCCGCATCAAGTTGATACGGAAGCTAGAAAAGCGAGAAGGTTTGAGCTGGGATTAAAACCCTGACTCTACAACAAGGTGGCGGTGTTGCAAATTCCTACATTTGCAGCACTCATGGAGAAAGTGATTATAGCTGAGGAGGGGAGTGAGGCCATGAGCCTCTACAACAAAGAGAGGAAGAATAAGGGCAAGACTGAAGGAGCTGGGAAGGTAGGAATTAATAGTGGGAGCAGGAGTGGAAATGGAAAGAGGAAGGTGAACAACTTCGGAAGTATTCAGGTGAAGCAGGAAGGAGTTAAGAAGCAGATAGTGCCATGTAAGACTTGTGGAAAGAACCACACAAGGGAGTGTTTGAAAGAGAAGTTTGTATGCTATAAGTGTGGGTAGGAGGGCCATATCTCTCCCAACTGCCCTAATCCTAGGATGAATAGTGGGTGTTTTCTGTGCGGATCGACTGAGCACAAGGTGAAGGATTGTCCAAAGAGGAGGGCAGAGACAGGAAGTGTGAATACTAGCACTGGAAGCGGGGCTTTAGCAATCACGGGACCTACATCATCAAGCAAGCCAACAAAATCTACTGCAAGGGTCTACAACATGATAGTCCAGGATACGACAACAGTTGGCAATGGAATTCCAGGTATTATTCGTATAATTTTTATTTTACTATACATGATTTTCATATATATAGTAAATTATTTCTAAAGAAATTTTGAGGGAGGAATTTGAATTCTTTTAGAAATTAAAAAAAAATCCATTTAATCAGAAAGACAAGCTTTATGTGAATAGCTAAAGATCAGTTCGATCAAAGTTGATCGAGATTTACTTGAAATGATTGTATATGCTATGTACCCTTGTATGTATAGGTTTTAAAACGGTGATTCCGGGGATGAAATCTGTGACGCCCCCAAATTCGGGTATCTTCCAACCCGACAGATGGTGCTACACGGTGCTATAGTTAACTTATACATTCGATTGAAATGCCTCAAAAGAACGGATATATCTTTTATATATATATATATCAAAAGAATATTTACATACCCCAGGTTCTTTACAACCAATACATTGTCTTTGTCATAATATCAATATTATTCCTTACAAAACCTATACTATTACATAAGCAATCTATGGGTTCGCCTTTGCCTTCCCTTTATCCTTGTCGAATCCATCGGTCCGTTCTGTCTTAGCTGCATTCATATAGTTCAAGCAAGAATGAGCCTAACTAGCTCAGCAAGTACAACAATTCTATTAAAATAGCATGCTTGAAACTTAGGAATTGTATATCTTCAATAACTGGACAATAGTTACGAAGTACTATTGAGAATTCAAAATAGCACTTCTTTTCATTCAAAACATTTTACAGCTACAATATTCAATACAAAACATCAATTCCGGTTCAAGACCGTAAGCATTTCATAAGTACTTTGAAAAGGACATCCCGACACTAAGTCCGTTAGTCCCAGATAGCTTACGAAAGACGTCTGAGGTGATCAACCTATAGTACTCTATGTTGATCAACACTACATTCATTAAACGTGTATACGTTTAAGTTGTGGCAACCTCACGTGCCTGTCGTTTGACAACAAAACAATTTGAGCATACACAATCTACCTTTGAAAACCACAACAATATTAGTTCGGTAAATCCTTATCAACACTTGATAGAATAATAACATAGCATACGCTCAGCCAGAAAGGATTGGCTTTAACATTACTCAAATACTAACTCATGTGAAGAATACATGAATAACAAAGACTTGCCCAGATCGAACTGGAACAAGGGTTAGAGTACTTGCCTTTAGCGTCTGCTACAATTTATAACACGTGCACTTTACATCTTTAAGGTCTCTACATTAGATGATAGCATAACATAGAACATTAGGTCATGAATGATCATACATGGTTCTTAAATAATCTTACCCTACTTCTCAATCTAATTATGTATTAGATTTGTTATTATCGGTTCCGGCTTTCCGTAAGATCATTCTTTCATTCATTTACAATTGATTTAACTAAACCCTAAGTGTTCATACTTAAGGCTTAATTATGTCTTAAAAATGTTTCATTATAATCCTTGTCTAATTGGTTATCAACTACTAACCATGTTCTATAAATAAACCTTCATTATTATCTTGGTCTTGAGGTTTGGTATTGGCCACGATTTTTACACTTAGTCTTGACACGGCGTCACTATCTTTGCCTAGAACCAGATTGCTTGGCTATTGTAATGCGTCTTAGTCTTAATGTTAATGCAATTTATGCAAGCGACTCTCCAGAAGGTTATGGTCACTTTGGTATTTGCGGCCCAGAGTTATTTAGCTTAGGCGTGGTATGCGCCTGATTCAGGTACCGAAACTTTGAACAGATTTTTCAAAAGTTAAAATTCCCGGACTCGTAACTTCTTCGTTATAAGTCCGAATTGGCTCGTTCAAGAGCCTACGGGTCACAATTTACGTACTCTATGTGCTCATTCAAGAATTTTATCTATTTAACTTTGTTTGCTAAAATTTCACCTATTAATCCATTTTTAACGAAAACGATAAATGTTCGTGAACGTTCAACGCTCGTTTCTTCGTTCTAAGTCAGAATCCGGCCATTTTCAAGTCCGTAACTCTACAATGCCAAATATGACTTGTCTCCATCGAAAACCAATGTTTCCAATGTCAAACACAAAATACGACTTCCATTCCGAGAATTTCACGAATTCGACGACTATCGTCGATCGTGTAAATTAAAAATGTGAAACCTCAATACTAATCATTCTAAGTGGATTTTAATCAACATGTAGATATTACAAGTTACTTATTACACTAACTTATATTAAGATAGGTTTTGACTTATTTACACAAGTCAATAACTTGTTTAACTCATTAACTACAATTCTCATGCTTATGACAACATATGGAAATTCTTCATAAGTTCATCAACTTATTTAAGTTCAAGTTGCTTATTCAACTTATTAGGCTTAAGTCCATTGCTTATCAACTTCCCTTATGTTCTTAGTATATAAATTCATTAGATTACACTTCTCTTATCAACCTACCATGATAGAGATAGAAGAGACAAGATCAATTACCTTTGATGATTACTTCAATTGCTTTGGAAATCTACTAAGAAAATGTTAATCTCAAAGTGCTTATTGACTCTAACAAATAAGTTGTTTAAGAGAGAATTGTTGGATGAAATAACAAAATCCAAATGAATGAAAAGGCTTGCTATTTATAGAGCTTTCAAGGTTAGGGTAATTAGGTCATTAAATCATCCCACCTCCTTAAACTAACCTCCTTACTATTCATTGCTTGTTGCCCACAACTCTTATCCATTCCTTGGTCATTACTTAAAGTTCTTGTCCAACACATAACTTGTTTGCCCATCAAGCTTACTCATGGGTTGCCCCATGGATCCTTCTTAGCTAATGGATCATGGTTTGGGCTTAATAATCAATCTAGCAAATTCTTTGTTGGGCTTGCACTATAATAGTTTGGGTTTCACCTTATTAATCACTTGGGCTTAGTATAAATCCTAAATAGGTTTACACCTTATAGCTTATGGACTTGTATTTTATGCAAAGTTACATTAATTCTTTTCATTAGGTTTTAATACCTATATTCCCAAATTAAGTCCGCATGCGAATTATTGCATTTTTCATACTTAGATTATTATTACATAATCCATCTCGCCTTGAAATTCTAACGTTACGTATTTCTAGAAAGTTTAAAAATAATTCCCGAGCGATAATTGGTGAATAGTGTTTTTCGTAAACGTTCTCAGAAAATACTTATTTTCGTCTTGGAAATTCAAACACTACGATCTTCCGATATTTCTAGGTTATAGAACGACATACATCTTATTAACACATATAATAACAAATAATATTATTCTATTCTTTATTTAATTCTTTCAAATATTTTTACAAAGGATCCGAATTTCTCGGGTGTTACAGAATCTTTACAAGGGAGGGTGAATGTAACAACCCAATATTTTCTATATAAATAAATAAGAAATTTTGCGTATAATTTTTTATTTTTTATTTTAAGGATGAGGATTTGTACAAGATAATGTGTATATGTATTTATGTGGTAAATAAAAATATATTTATTACATAAATATTTACAAATAAATTTATTTTAGAATTATTGATTATTATAAAGTATATTCTTATAATAATTAATTTATAGTAGAAATGTTTTTATTAATTATTTTCCATGAAAATATAATCATATATTATTTAAATAATATATGGAGTGATTTTAGAATAATTATTTTATTATATGAATTTTAGTACAGATTATTAAGTTAATTATTTTACTATTAAGGTTAAATATGAAGAATAAATCAGATATGGAATCCAAACCCTAATTTTGGATTATTATTAAGGAATGAGAATAATAATATAATATTAATTATATTTTAATTTTTCAGTACTATAAATATGTACTGTATATATGTATTCAGGATGGTTGGTCAATTATGGTGTTTAATTTCAAAACCCTAATATTAATTAGTTAAACCCTAGTTTTATTGGGGAAAACCATAATTTGAAAATCAATTGTGAGTTTAAGATTGTGTTATATGTTTTGTGTTGTGTATTAAATGATCAATTAGGTAAACCCTAATTAAAATTCTAGAAACCCTAATCTTTAGAAAACCCTATTTATAAAACCCTAATTTTAGAAATGAGAAAACCCTAATTTGAAACTCAAATTAGAGTTCGAGATTGGTTAAAATCGTGATAAGGTGATTAGTCAGAAATTGTGTTAATGTGATTAATTAACAAGTATTAGAATTATAATTGTTAATCATGAAAATCCTAATTACTAAATTAGAAACCCTAATTTCTATATTTAGTAACCCTAATTAGTAATTTTAAAACCTAATTACTAATTGTAAACACTAATTGTTAAATTAGCAAGGTTAATGATAATTATATGATCTAAACCCTAATGTTCATGTATAAGGTAATTAGAAAATTAATTTAATTAAGAAAACCCTAATTTCAAAATTTTAGAAACTAAAATTTATTTAATTTTTTTTGTGCAAACCCTAATTGCTAAATCCTACAAATGATATGTACTAAACCTTAGGGTTAAACCCTAAGGGTTTGCATGATTACAAGATTGCCCTTAAAATCATAAGTTAATTGTCCAAAATGCCCTTTAGTATTTTTTTAAGCAACTTATAAAATTTTACGAAGTGTGGGAGTGGGTGACCTAACCTAACAACTCCATGTGATATTATTTGCCAGCAATCAGTCAAAAGCCGACTAATACATTGCATATAACATCATATATATATATAGATTGGAGAGAGAAAAAGTTCATTTGTTAGCTTATTTTTGCAAAACTCACATCCTTGAGCCTCTCTCTCTAAAACCCACGAGATTTGGTAGTATATCAGTCACATAATCAAGCCCCACGATCACCCTTAACAAATCAGAAGCCTTGAATCAAAGATTTATCAAAGAAGGTAAAAACCCTAGCTATGAAATCTGACCATCGATCTTGTGTTAGATGTTAGGTTTGAATGTTAGAATATGTTAGTTGTAGTCCCTAATGATGATCTGGGTTACTAGATGTTGAATCCATAACATCTAGAGGCTCGAATTTGAAGATTTCAAAAATCTGGGAAAAGTTCAATCAAGTCGACAACGAATGTCAGTGGCCACAGATCCTTACTCATTTACAATTTTTGTTGTTTGTATGTTGTTGTATGTAGCTTGTAATGTGGTCTTTGATTTGGAGCAAGAATCAGGCCTAGATCAGTTTTATATTGCAAGATATTTAAGGTCAAAATTAGATTGATTGGCCATTATGGCCGAAGCGTTTCTGGTAACCGAAATGTTGAAAACCTACCTTTGAACGTTTTGATTAGACCAGATCTGTCAGTGTGTGTATGTTTTGGTTCTGTTGATGTATCTAACTTGTAGTATATAGGTTATACTACATGGTTATGCCTTAAAATCGCCTAATAATTAAACTGGGTGATTGTAGATGGGCCAGTCGAACCGAGCAAATCGAGCGTGTTCTCTCTGTTTTACGGGTAACCCGAGCAACATATAATGTCGACTAACATGGTTCGACAAGTCTTTTTTTTTTATTCTGTTCATGTTATTTGTATTTTATGTAATAGATCTACTCTCTTGTATGCTAGCTACAATCTGGAACCTTTAGATCACAAAACTATTTCATGTAAAACAAGTTGTGGAAGCCTAAAGTAGGCATCATGAACTGTTCTTCATTTCTGGGTAACCAAAAAATGAAGAACAGGTCTGACAGCCACTTTAGAGGCTCGAATCTCTGGGTTATGCGATTGTATGAACATGTTTGTTGTTGGATCTTGTAGTCTGCACTAGTACTACAATGATCGATCCGAAGAACATACCGAAACACATTAAGAAGTTCACGATTCTTGGTCAAAACAAGGCATCTCGAAAGCTGTCATGAATTTCTCGGTTGGCGAGAAAACTTCAAGAACACTTATAGCGACAGGCTTAAATATTTATAGAATTTTAATGACAGATATTTTCGGAAATTAATAAATTTAATTAAATAAATAGAAAAAAATAGTTTTTAATTATTAAAAACACAAAATAAATTATTAAAAATTATTTTAAACTCTAAAATTAGTTTTAAATATTTTTAATATATTTCATAAATATTTAATATTTTTGAAATATTAAAAGTATTTAATTTATTTAATTAGTATATTAAATAAATTATTTAAAAATGATTTTAATATTTAAAAATCATTTAAAATTATATAATGATATAAGAAAATATTTTAAGTAATTTTTAATGACTTTTAATATTTTGTGATAAATTTCATTAATTAATTATTATTAATGATATTAAAGTTATTTAATATTTATATTAAATAGTTTAGTTTAAAAATGATTTTTATAATAGAAAAATCATTTTAAATGAAAATAAAGTTTTTAAAGATATTTTAAGTTATAAAATATAAAATTTAATATTTAAAGGATAATTTCATTAATAATTTAATATTAATAATTATTAATTTATTATTAATGATATTAAATTTATTTAATAATTATATTAAATAAATAGTTTAAAAATGACTTTTAATATAAAAATCATTTAAAAGGATATAAATGAATTAAAAATATTGAAGTTATAATTAATGACTTTTAATATTTTGATAAATAGTACATTAATACTTTAATATTAATGGTAATTATTTAAAATGATTTTAAATGTTTTAAAAATTATTGAAGGTAATATTAACACTTTAAAAGTATTTCAAGTTATTATAAATAACTTTAACATTTTTAAAATGATTTCATTAATAGTTTAATATTAATTAAATATTAATGATAATAAAATTATTTAATATTTAAATCATTTAATAATGATTAGGTGTTTGAAAATTCATGATAAATTATAATAAATGTTTTAAAATTATATTAAGTCATTTAAAAATAATATACCGATACTTACGACATTGAGTTACAAAATAGAGTCTTAGACTCGATAATTACTGATAAAAGTCACGATTACAATCGATATGCCTTTAAATTGATCCGGACTTAGATAATTTAATTAGATATTTGATTATTTGTGATTCAATGGTTGTTAAACATGGGTAATAATGTGATTAGGTTATGTCTTTGTTGCGAAATGCGATTACTTATGTGTTATAGTATAATGTTCTAATCGAACGAATGATCCGATTAATGATAGGTCGTGATATAAGCGATAAAAACTAAGTTGTGAATCATGGCGGTAGCATCGGTAATATCTTACCTTTGCATTTTCTTTATGCAATGGACATGAGTAAGAATGTTTCTAAACTATATTATTACTGTACAGATTATTAACCCTATATTATATACGCTCATTGATTATCAACATGTTAGTATATGGTAATTCAGATATATATATTTTGTTCGTTAATTTCTATAAATGGTTATACAAGTGTCCTCACTTGGATAATCATTATATTTAATCACATGTTGATATACCTTTGTCGATTAGTCGTATATATATATATATATATATATATATATATATATATATATATATATATATATATATATATATATATATGTTGAATTATAGATTATTGTTGAACAAGATAAAACCTTTGATTTGGAACCCAGAATAAGTATGAACATCCCTACACAGAAAAACTTTTATGTGCCTAAGGCGACAGAGTGAACGATACCTCGTTTCTTGCATATAGTATTGATCAATGCGAGGGCATAACTTGAGCCGATCACCCCCGTGTCTTATGAGTTATGACAGGTTCATGATGAATTTACTTTAACCTTTTCAAAATGAAAACAATGTTAATACTTATGTCACATTAACCCTATTTATAGTCAAGACGTAGTTTCAAAAATTTGGTATAGAATTGATATATTATTATCATTGGTATTGCATTACTTAACAAGCTGTTGAATTGTTGTAGAAGGGTAGTATAAAGAAAACATTTAAATTCTTTCACTTATATATATATAATTGTTATTACTTGTTTGCACTCAAATGCTCATCCTTGCTTAATTTAAATGTTTTCAGCTAAGTGTGAACGACCAGAGAGCTCTGCTAAGAACAAGGGAAAGGGAAAGGGAAAGGTTGCTGAATGAGAGAAATGCTATTTTATGTAATAATTAACTTTATTAAGACAAGTATGATATATATTATCTATCATGGGTTGTAATGAATGTTTAAAGGTTACGTACTTGGGATTCAGACTCTGATGATATGTAAATTAAGTTGATCTTTATATTATTGTTATTATTATTAGTATTATTCCGCCCATAGAAATGGTATCGTAAAGCACCGAGTTCGGGTTTCAAGTACCCGGATTTGGGGGCTCTATATTCTTCGTTGGAGGACTCCATTATCTCAATGGGATCTTGATGATCTTTTACTGGTTCCTCTTTATTGCTGACAGGGACATCTTCTTCTGCCATGGAGATATCTTGAGGCTCCCCCTCAACTTTATCATCTTCTTGTAAGCTCATAAACTCCCCTCAATTGGAGCATCTTCTTGAGCTTGAGCATCTCCCCCATTGGTGTATTCTCTATCATGAGAATCTGGGATCCCCTCAATTTGGAGCCTTTGTCCTCTTGGGCAACCATGCTCTTGTCTTCCTTCTTGAGTACTTTTTAATTCTTAAGAATTTACTTCTTAACCAGCTTTCTCCTTGATTTACTAGGCTTAGCCACAGCTTCAGGACTTTCTTGAACCTCAGTGTTGTCCTGTTCAACAGCCACTATGCTTGAAGCAGATACTTCCTTGCCTGCTATGCTTGGTCTGGTCTCTAAGAACAGTAAAGAATCTATGATTGAGGTGACTGATGGCCTTTTGGACTTTTGACCAACCTTGTTCTTCTTCAGGATCTGGCATATGGTAGCCTGATCCTCATCTGCTTCATTTTGCTGCTGCTTTCTTCTTAGCATCCTCAGAGTCTCTATATCAGAGGACTCTACAGGTATATCAGTGGTAGATCCTTGAGGCTCTTCTACCAGTCTGGCCTTTAGCTTCCTCTTGCCCTTGCTCTTTCTAGTAAGGACAGAGGGTTCTTCTTTGTTGGTTTCTTCTTCTTCTTCGATCTCCCTTACCACAGACATGTTTCCTGGAAGGCCTGAGTCCTTCAGATCCCCAGTTCTTCCACTGGACTCGGTCATCATTCGAACTTACTCAGCTGGGTTTCTCTTCTAATTTTCAAAAAATTTCTGGGTCATTTGTCTATTTGGGTTGATAGCTTCTCCTTCTTCATCCCCAATTTTGTCACCCAAGGCTGATTGTAGAATGATACTTATGAATCGCCCGTATAACATCTTCTGAGGGCTTTCTGACTTTTTTGAGTTGATGAGCCACTTACCAATCCAATCGAGCAATAGGGCTCCATAGTTGAGTTGTATTCCATAACTCATGGCAGTCACAAGCCTAAGTTGAACTTCATTCACAGAGTCGTGACCTGAGCTCTTACAGCATATACATTTCCAAACTACATCAGCTAGAAATTCATACATATGTGGAAACTCCTTCTTCTTGTACCCTTTCACAAAGGGGAGTTTCTTGTGATGCATTCTTCTAAGTCCCTCTTGGAAGTCTACACTATCTAAGAATGGATGCCCTTCATTTTTGAGACCTAGGGCGAGGTTGATATCTTCAGCCTTCAGTCTAATTACCACATCCCTTACTCTCATAGTGATGATGTTTTCAAATACTCCATTCTTGTAGAACTCTTTCACTAATATGGGATAAATCAATGTATCTGTGCTCAAGGCTTCTTCGAGACCTGCCTTCTTCAGTAAGGCCAGAGTCTTATGGAACTTGGGTTGAGCTATTTTGAACTCATCAAAACAGAGTCTGTAGCCTGAGATAACACTGGATGCCGCCATTGATTTTGTAGTTGGAAGTGAGATATGAAAGAACTTTCTTCTGATTTAGGGTTTCTACTTTGAGAGAGGATGAGAGAGATAATCTTTCGAACTTCTGATTTCAAAAAAATATGATTTCAATTTGTACTTGCAACTTCCCTCTCTCCTTTTTGCATAGTGGGATAGGTGTCATCTTTTGCTTGGCTCTACGATTTTGACTGATAGGAATTGTACTGATTTTCCCTTGGCTCCTGTAGACCTGAGGTGTCCTTAGTGAGGACTACGATCGTTGAGGCAGTTTTGTGATCGTTGAGTGCTTTGCATTTGTCGAGTCTGATCTACGATCGTTGAGTCTGTCCAGCATTCGTCATGTCTATTCTACGATCGTTGAGTCTGTCCAGCATTCATCGTGTCTGTTCTACGATCGTCGAGTCTGACCGGATCCTTATGATGAGCTTTTGACATTGCATTCTTTTAAGGTAACTCAGGAAGGGCCAACCTCTTGGAGTGAGTCAAGGGTTAGGTTTGTTCCTGAGGCGCTTATCAGAGGGATTGCTATGTTTTGAAGCTTATCATACAGGATGCACTCTTGCTTTGTTGATGGGACTTTTGTCATCGTTGAGTCTGCTCTACGATGGTTGAGGTGGTTTTGCCTCTTTAGCTCTACGATCATGGACTTCCCTTGATCATGTCTATGATTTTGAGTTCAACCTTTGTATCTGTTATGGTTAGCATAATCTAGAGCATATATTTTATGGTAGTAGATTTAGTATGCCTAGCTCACTTATTAACTTATTAAATCTAGATTCATCTAGAGGTTTTGTAAAAACATCAGCAAGTTGATTTTCAGTCGAGATATATTGTAAAGATATAGTTCCATTTTGTACATGATCCCTAATGAAGTGATACCTTATCTCTATATTCTTAGTCCTAGAATGCATAACAGGATTATGAGTTATTGATATGGCACTTGTGTTATCACAGTGAATGGGAATAGATTTGAAATCAAACCCATAGTCGGCTTAGTGATTTTTTCATCCATAGATCTGAAAACGATGATGGTCGCCAAAGATCAATGTATTCAACCTTGCAATGAAGTGAACAACTTTGAGTTTTGCTTTTTGCTAAAACCAGACACAAGTCTATTTCTAGCAATTGTGAAAGCCCTTTGGTACTCTTTCTATCTATTTTGCATCCCGCAAAATCAACATCTCAATGTATCCTGTTAGTTCAAATGAGGATTCCTTGGGGTACCAAAGCCCCAAGTAAGGTGTACCTATGATATACGAAGATCCTCTTTACTGATGGATAAATGTGACTCTTTAGGGTTAGCTCGAAATCTAGCACATATGCGTGTTGCAAAACATTATATCCGGTCTCTTCGGCGATTAGATATAAAGAGAACTATCATACCTCTCAGTATTGAGTTATATCAATACTTTTACCTTTTCATCTTTGTCGAAGCTTGGTTGCGGGGAGCAATTAGTGTTTTAATGGGAGAGGTCGATTCCATGCTATACTTCTTGAGTAAGTCTTTGATGTACTTGGCTTGGTTTATGAAAATTTCTTCATCGATGCGCTTTACTTGCGGTCGAGGAAGAAATTCAGCTTACCCATCATGCTCATTTCAAACTTGCTCTGTATCAGCTTAGAGAATCTCTTGCATAACTTTTCGTTAGTAAAACCAAAAATAATATCATCAATATATATTTTAACTAATAAGACTTTATCTTTATGCTTTCTAAGAAACAGTGTGGTATCTACTCTACCTCTAGTGAACCCATTTTCAATTAAGAAGTTAGTTAGTGTTTTATACCATGCTCTAGGTGCTTGTTTAAGACCATATAAGGCTTTGTCTAATCTATAAACGTAATTGGAAAGAGATGGATTGATGAAACCTGGAGGTTGCTCTACATAAACTTCTTCTTGGAGTTCTCCATTTAGGAATGCACTTTTGACATCCATTTGAAAGACTTTGAACTTAATGTGAGCAGCAAAGGCAAGAAAGATTCTGATGGCTTCTAATCTGGCAACAGGTGCAAATGTCTCATCGTAGTCAATGCCTTCTTCTTGAGAGTAGCCCTTTGCCACTAATCTTGCTTTGTTCCTGGTAATAACTCCATCTTCATCCATTTTGTTTTTGAAGACCCACTTGGTTCCAATGACAGGATGACTCTTTGGTCTTGGTACCAATCTCCATACTTTGCTTCCTTCAAATTGGTTGAGTTCTTCCTGCATGGATTCTATCCAACTAGAGTCTTCCATAGCATCCTCTATCTTCTTTGGTTCTATTGGAGATAGAAAGCTTAGATAAAAGCATTCATTTTGAGTGGCAGATCTTGTTTTGACTCTAGAACTCGGATCTCCAATGATTAGATCCTGAGTGTGATCTCTAGCCCATCTGTTACTGGTTGGGACATCTGTCCTGATGCCTTCTTGTCTTAAGTCTTCAAGATCTATTTCTTCTTCTTGGTGTGGAGGTTCATTGTCTTGCATAGACCTCTCTACGATCTCATTTTGTTGCTCAATGATTACACTATCTGGCACTACGATCATAGTGTTGGGCTCAACAATTTCATTTGTAGTGTCTGCACTATTGGTCGTAGTGTCTTGAAGCACTGTGTTGTCTAAGTCTGTTTCATCAAAGATGATATGGATCGAGACTTCAACACTTAGTGTCTTCTTGTTGAACACTCTGTAGGCCTTACTATCTGTGGCATATCCAAGAAAGATTCCTTCGTCTGACTTGGGCTGAAATTTTGTCAGGTACTGCTTTCCATTGTTGAGAATGTAGCATGCACAGCCGAAAACATGAAAGTAGCTGACATTTAGCTTTCTTCCTTTCCATAGTTAAGTAGGGCATCTTCTTGATCGTAGAGTGTATCGATGATCTGTTACTGCGTGTAGCATGCGGTGTTGATGACTTTTCTTGAGAAGTATTCAGGCGGATGATGAATTGCTTTGCTAGTAGAGTTCTTCCAGCCTCTATCAAGGTTCTGTTCTTTCTTTCAGCTACTCCATTTTGTTGAGGAGTTCGTGGAGCTGAAAAGTTATGACTGATGCCATTGTCTGAGTAGAACTGTTCCATTTCTGAGAAGTCAAATTCTCTGCCATGATCACTCCTTATGGCCTTGATTTTCTCTCCTTTCTAATTCATCATCAATCTAAACATCTTGATTAATTGGGAGCTCGTTTCATCCTTTGAAGTTAGGAAGAATACCCATGTGAATCTGGTGTAGTCGTCGACTATAACTAGAGAGTATCTTTTTCCTCCAAGACTAGTTGTTGAGATTGGCCCAAATAGATCCATGTGAAGCAACTGCAGGGGCTTGTTGATAGAGTTAGCGGTTTGCTCTTGAATGAGCTTCCGGTTTGCTTCGAATCGACAGGGCATTGCATGGCCTCTCTTTTACTTAAGTTGAACTTAGGTAGGCCAAAGAACGAGATCTTTTGATGCCGCTTTGGACATACTTTTGAAGTTTAAGTGCGATAACAAAATACATGCCATAGCTTGACTCATTTCTTCGATGCTTTTTCGAGAAAACATATTGTCTTATCGAGCTTAGTTGACCAAGATTCACTTTGTGTAGACATTTCCTTCTCTTGTCCTATTAGCTTTACACGGATGTATTTAAATCTCGACTTGACATTGGTTGTTGAGGAATGTTACTTGATGACCCTTGTCGCAGAGTTGACTGATGCATAGAAGGTTGTGTTGGAGACCTTCCACATATGCCACTTTGCTGAATGATACTGCACCATTGCCAGCAGAGCCATATCCTCTTGTCTTTCCCGAGCCATTATCTCCAAAGATGACTGAGGGACCCTCCTTCTCTATATAGTTAGATAGAAGGGCTTTGTTCCCGGTCATGTGCCTTGAGAATCCACTGTCCAGATACCATGTAGTGATTGTGGAGCTCTTTTCCTGTCAAAACATTGAACCTTCATTTCGGTACCCATATTTGCATGGGTCCTTCTTTGTTAGTGCCATTGGGAACCCAAATCTGTTTAATCTTGGGTCTTTCATGCATGGAATTATAATAACACTTGTGACAACCCGGTATTTAGAATAATTAAAATTTTACAAATAATTTTTTTTTATTAATATTAATATTAATTATTAATATTGTATTGTGTAACTGTGATACGAGTTTGGAGAATGAGTCAATTTGTGTATTGACTAATAAATTTAGAGTAGAGTTGTGCTTAACAGCTTTAGAAACCCTAACACTAATTTTTGGTTAGGGATTCGGTAGAAAATATAATTAAAATAATTATATTGAAGAGTATGTATTTGTACTGTATAGAGATATTGATCAATGATTGATCAGATAAGGTTTAAAAGTAATAAACCCTAATAAGAGATTAAAAACCCTAATCTCAGATTTAGAAAACCAATTGTATAGTTAAAAACCCTAATTATACGCCGGGAAACCCTAATTTCATATTCGGGAATCCTAAACCCTAATTAGGAAACCATAATCCTAATTAGTAAGCTTAATGTGTTTATTAAACTTAAATATGATTAGAAAACCCTAATTATATTTTAGTTATTTTAATTTCTATTTTACAAACCCTAATTGTAATTTAGAAATTTTAATTTTTCTAAGTAAAACCCTAATTTCATATTCGGGATTTCTAAACCCTAATTATGAAACCCTAATCCTAATTAGCAAGCCCAAACTGATTAGTACGAGTTGGCAAGATTTGCACCTCATCAGGTGGACACAGAAGCGAGAAAGGTGAGAAGATTTGAGAACCGACTGAAGCCGGGAATATTCAACAAGGTAGTGGTATTGCAGATCAATACGTTCGCGGCTTTGATGGAGAAGGCGTTAATTGCTGAAAGAGGGAGCGAAGTCAAGGTCTCGATTTCATCAGGATAAGAAGAAGAAGACAAACGATGGAGGCAGCAGTGGTGGTAGTAATCCGAATAAGAGGAAATGGAGTGAGAATACCCAGTTGGGTAATAAGACAGAAGATAATAGGAAAGGAAGGGAGCCATGTTCGAATTGTGGGAAGAACCATGCTGGAGTTTGCCTGAAGAAGAAAGGAGTCTGCTATAACTGTGGGAAAGAGGGGCACATGTCGCCCAATTGTCCCAGTCCGAAGAAGATACAAGGTTGTTTTGCATGCGGATCGACTAATCAGTTGGTTTGGAATTGTCCGAAGAAGAATGCGGAGAAGGAAAGTGGCAACAAGGGACCCAGTAGCGGAACCTTGACAACTCGAGGACCTACACAGCCAGGAAGACCAACAGCCCGTACATTCAACATGACGACGCAGGATGCAGTGGCTACTCAGGAGGTCGCAGCAGGTAATGATTTCGTTTAGAAATTTAATTACGCGAGTAATATGAGTTAGTTATTTTTGTGAACTATTTTCTTTTATAGATTCAAGTCACAGGTTAGAATTTGAGACACAATTTAATATTGTGTTGATAAAAATGAATTGATGATACAACTTTAAAAGATTATAGAGAATAAGAAAGCGGTGATTCCGAGGACGGAATCCTTTTAAGGAGGGGTGAATGTGATAACTTAAGTATTTGAATAATTAAAATTTTACGAATATATATTTTTAATATTAATATTAATTATTAATATTGTGTTGTGTATAGCTTGTGATCTGAGTTTGGAGAATGAGTCAATTTGTGTATTGACTAATAAATTTAGAGTAGAGTTGTGCTTAACAGCTTTAGAAACCCTAACCCTAATTTTTGGTTAGGGATTCGGTAGAAAATATAATTAAAATAATTATATTGAGGAGTATGTATTTGTACTGTATAGAGATATTGATCAATGATTGATCAGATAAGGTTTAAAATTAATAAACCCTAATAAGAGATTAGAAACCCTAATCTCGATTTAGAAAACCAATTATGCAGATTAAAAACCCTAATTTATCAGCAAAGAAACCCTAATTTCATATTCGGGAATCCAAAACCCTAATTAGGAAACCATAATCCTAATTAGTAAGCTTAATGTGTTTATTAGACTTAAATATGATTAGAAAACTCTAATTATATTTTAGTTATTTTAATTTCTATTTTACAAACCCTAATTGTAATTTAGAAATTTTAATTTTTCTAATTAAAACCCTAATTTCATATTCGGGATTTCTAAACCCTAATTATGAAACCCTAATCCTAATTAGCAAGCCTAAAGTGATTAGTATGTGTTAATATAATTAGGAAACCCTAATTATACTTTAGAAATATTAATTTCTATTTAAAACCCTAATTTTATTTTAGAAATTTTTATTTTATTTTTTTGAAACCCTAATTAGAAAATTCTAGAATTTGGGGTTTGTAAAACCTAAGGGTTAGAACCTTAGGGTTAAACCCTAAGGGTTTGGACATTTGACCATATTGCCATAAAAATTATTTTACAAATGACTAAAATGCCCTTTAAGGATTTTTTATTAGGTTACTTGTAAAATTTGATAAACCTTTAGTTGGTGACCAACTAAAAGGTAACAATCAACTCTTGTCTCGACCCATGGTGATCCAACATTGACACCTAGTCATTATAGATACATTATATCTAGATTTAAGAGATAAAGAGAGAGAATGTCCATAAAAGTAGTCATTTTGCTATCCCACTCTCCACAAACTCATTCTCTCTCCTAACCTCCAAAATTCTCAAGTAATTCAGTCATAAAACACCTCCTTAAAACACCATTTACAGATAAGGAATTCTAAGATCAAGAATTGAAGCTTGAAGGTATAACCCTAACTTTTATTTTGATCCAAGTTGCTAAGAAAAATTTTCTGTTTAAGTGTTTAATCTTGTGTTATAGGATGTTTTTAGATGATCTACGATGATGTAATAACCGTGAATCTTAAGTCACCATGTATGTATGTACATTTTTTAAAAAACTTTGTATTATATATGGATACATACATTTATGGATTTCATTAAAAATGAAAGCCTTGTGACCTAATTATACATTAGGTAAGGATATTAAATAACCTAAGGGTTATGGTAACACGAAAAAGTTAGTATTTTATACGTATACTAACTTAAGTGGGTAAACTTAGTATTTCAAGTGACTAATAATTTTAAACCTAATTCTTGTAAATCTAATTAGGTTATGAGATAAAATCATATGTATAAGTAATTAAACTTCATATGATTGGAGATGAAAGCCCTAAATTATCAAATTGGGTAACATTATTAAAATTGTTGGACTATGTTTTTATCTAGCCCAAATCAATTAAAAGAAAAACCCAAGGAAAATAAATTATAATCCAATACTTAGCCCACTTGATTGGGGGTATTCTAGACATTTGATTAATCAAAATTGGGTATTTAAAATAAAATCTAAATGGTGGATATTATGAGGATCCTAAGTGGAATAATTAATCTAGCTTGTCCATTAGTAGACATGAATAAACATAAGGACAATGTGGTAAGGCTCCCATTGGTTGCCACTCCATTATGCACATTTAATCATGTTTAACCTAAGGTAAGTAATAAACAAAGTGTTTTACCTAATGGGCAACAAAATGATTGTGGGAGAATTAATAATGAATTGCCCATTACATTTTGAATTCACATTCATTCTTCCAACATCTCATTTTCTCTCCATCTTCTTCATCTTCTTCTTCTACCTCTTGCTCCCAAGCTAGCCAACTTCAAAGAGAGAAAAGAAAGAGAGAATTTCAGTCCATAGAAAGAAAAAAAATATAGGAGTGCTAGTTGTTTATGCCCCTAAGTTTATTAGTTACTTTGGAAAATCAAGGGAGGTAGCCACTAAGTCAAGGTATAATGTACCTTCATCTTCTTCTCTTACCTTGTTTTGATAGCTTGAATTTTGATGGGGTTATGTACAACTACTCAAGATACACTAGTTATACATACCATCATGCATGGAACTAAGTATCTTGAGTGTTAGATCAAAGACTTAGAGGAAGAAAATGAGCATATGTTCTCCAAGGGTGAAAACTCTTGTTTTCTTCCACTAAATCTTGTGTAACTCAAGTTCTACAACTTGGAATTATGATCCGTCGAGAGGGGGTGCTAGATACATGAGTTATCTAGTAAACCCAAGTGGTAGATCACAAATATAGCATGTTTTGAAACCTTTGAGATTTTTTTACAAAAACAGTCCACTTTATATGCTAAAGCCTTGAAATCCAAAATCAGCTACTGACTTGTTTTCATGAGGCTGTTTCGGCTAGTTCCTTATCTTGTAAAAAATCAGGAAAAATATTACAAAGGTACCTTATGAAGTTATCTACGCATTAGGAAAAAAAAGAACGGACACGTTTGAGTTATATATTGTGCGTAATGACTATTTCCGTAAAGGACTCCATAAATATTATCCTACGAATATCTCACTGTGTATACACTGGAAAATTCCAAAAGTTTTACAGTAGCTTCATATACGTTAAGAGAGCATACCCTGAAAATTTCAGATTTTTCTGAGCAAAACTCAATTTTTTAAAAATAGAGCAAGATCTGAGTGTTTTGAGCACTTTAAAAATAGTAAATCATTTTCTAAAATTCTAGAGAAATTAGAGGATCATTGTTGGTTCATATTCTGTTAAAATCCAGAAGCTGAGAATTTTTGAAATCAGTTTGCTATTTTTCCTAAAAATGATTAGGTTATGAATAAAAGGAAATAAATAGTTAAATGATGCCTTTAATGAGAAAAATATGATTTTTATGCTTGAATGCTCATAATATATTATATCATGACTATCTTAGGGCATTTTGGTAATTTATAATAATAAATATTACTTATGACCTTTTATGGATATTAAATAAGAGGTTATTAAAGGATGAACAATTAGAATAAATTGTTTATTAATTCAATAAATCATTGGAATATTATTATAATACTAATAATATTATAATATGATGTTGTTATGTAAATAAAATATTAGATTAGAGTATTATTATTAAATAATAATATTAGAGATTAAATAAAATATTATTAAATGATTAATAATATTAGTAAGTGAATAAAATATTATTAAATGATTAATAATATTAGTAAAGGGATAAAATATTATTAAATGATTAATAATATTAGTAAGTGAATACAATATTAGTAAATGATTTAAAGTATTATTAGTGAACCAATAATACTAGAAGGTGAATTAATATTATCTAAGTTAATAATATTATGTGAATTAAAGGTGTAATTTAATGAATAATAACACTATCTAGGTATGATAATGTTTATAAGAACTTATTGTAATGTATGATATCTATGTGATTACATAAAAGTGATGTTATGCATTGACTAATTGAAAGACTAATTATAGGTCTCTCAAAGGAAGATAATTTAACTACATAGTGGATAGAAATTTATTTCGTAGTTTGTAACTTCGATCGAGGCAAGTTTCCTAACTTCAACTTGAGTTATTATTTCCAAAGCATATTAGTGAATAATTATTGATGATTATTCACGTCTTTATCGATTATTGAAATTAGCGCACTTTGTGCAATTGAATTCGATTCTACTTGCCATTGAATCTGTGAATTAAATTAAAGTTCTTCATTTATGAACTGTTTATTGGATAGATCTATGCTAATTGTATCGCCTAGATCAAGGATGTCTAAATTTGTTAAATCAAATGGATTTTAAATAAGCTGTTCTTATTAATTGATATGGTAAGAACTCTTGGTCGAGAAATGGACAAATTTGATTAAGGCATGATATCGATGTCGGATTATTAAGTGTTTATGCATAAATCACGGGGGTATGAAAGGTGATCCTTGAATACCAAAACTTATTAAAAGGTCCAATTTAAATCATTGAGCACCTTGGCAAATGTTCATGGTTATTCAAAACCACTCAGTTCATGTTATTCAATTATCGAATATTCAATTGTTGATTTTTAATTCATGTTCCTTCACAATCTTATATTATTGTTGAACATTGAAAGCAATATTTCTTTCTAAGTCATGATATATCTCCTTTGTCTTTATAAACTTGTGAAGCAAATTAGTTGCTTACTCTTGCTATATCATGACCTCTATTTTCGATTAAGCCCAAGGATCTAATCACGAAGGACAAGGCAAGGCAAGATCCGTGGAGTAATTCTAGAATGAATGTTAAATTAGTTATTATCTAATGGAATTTCTTGAGTAAACTGTTTGTATTATAAATTGTGTATTTAAAGTTAAGGTTAGAGACCTTGGGACCATGTTTTGAGACTTTTGTATAATGAACAATGTATGTTTATTATTTGAAATAATTATAGAATGCTTATGATGATGATAGGATCGTGAGCCTTTGAATCGAGGTTAGAGAACACCTGATTTGGGGGCGTCACGAGGTTGGTATCAAAGTCATGGGTTATAAACTTTAGAATGCGAAACCTAGGTTATAACCTTAGTAGAAAACTCTTATAGAGTATGTTAGGAGATGGATTATGGAAATTCATCAAGTTTGTGTTGTACTTAATAAAATATTATTTCATTTCATCAATGAATATATTTATTATTATAATGTAACGTTGACTTTATGGTGTTTGTGATGTCCTGTCGTGGCGCCAGTGGTAGTTACTTACTCACCGGCGAGAACCCATTGAGCATGAGGCCACCCAAGATGTCCCCTCATGGTCCTCCGATGAGGAGACTTGTTGAGGAGAATCGGTCAATTAGAAGGCGTGGAAGAATTAGAAATGAAAACCACACCTCTAATTTCTTTGAAGAGCAATACTGAAGGATGAGGCTCATCAAGCCCCGGATGGAGAAAGTCGAGCGAAGGAAAAATTTGATGAGTCCCAATTGCAAGTTGGGATCTTGATGGTACAGACTAGAGAATGAAAAGGCAAAGTTTGGAGAGCTGAGCATGAAGCATCTGGAGATCTTGAAATTTGAGTTTAGCGAGAAATTGCCGATAAAGATCTTGGGTGGAAGAGGCACTCCATGAGTCGGATGAGTTTGGTGGGCCAATTAAAGATCGAACTACAGTAGTAAAAGGTCGAGTAGAAAATTTAGGATTGGCCCTTGATGCAGCGTATGAGGGCCGGTACCAAGCGCAGAGGGGCTAGGAGGGTCCACTCTGAGATAGGAGAGTCTAGTCGATCCGTTCGACGTAGAGATTCTGGAGTAGTTGCTTCCTAGGAGCTGTCACGGGTGACACCAATGGGCCACCAAGTGGTGATGATGTGATGGCCCAGTTGTAAATAGATGCATTAGTACCTTTCTTGTTGTGTAATAAGGTTTTATGTTGATGTAAACCTCAGCAGGTGTGAGGTAGTAAATGGTTATGTACTTTCCCTAATTGTGTTTGTAGGGAGGTATCATTATGAGTTAATCCCATCTTTTGTGTTAAAATGGGATAGTAACATTTATAAAATATACCTATATTAATCGTGTAAGTCACTGAAGATTGGTGTTTGAATATAAATGCAGTATTATTATGATATGTGTTATAAAATTTTAAATAGTAAATTTTCTATTTAATGTTATGTGAATTCAATGAGATCGATTTGGAAAATGTTCTTTAAAACAAACTTAACCCACTAAGTAGGGAGAAAGACTTCCAAATCTCTCGGTAACTTAAAACTCTCACATAATGATCATCGATTGTTTAAATAAATAGCGTATTACATACTAAGTAATCATATGATAATAAATCCGAGTAACGATATTAGAATTTTTGTTTCACTAGATAATGGCGCTGCAGAGCGGACTCGTGAACCAAGATATTGAAGAGTCGATTAATAATGCAAATGGATCTCAACAAAACCCAATGCAAGATTTTATTAACATGATGGTTGAAGCCATGAGGAATCAAGCTCAACTGCGCAGAAATCGTGCGCACACCAAATAGTAAACTTTAAGGACTTGGGGTGAGGGACCGCCAGAGTTGAGAGAGAACAACAGACGATAGAAGCCCAAATGTGGGTAAAGGAGATTGAGAAGGCCTTCGTTATTGCTAGAGTAGCGAAAGAACGAAGCCAATTTTGCTACCTACTTAATGAAGGGGAGGCTAGCTATTGGTGGGATGCCAACCGAACAAAGCCGGAGCTCGAATCGTGACTTGGGAAGCATTCAAGAAGTTGTTCTTGAGAACTACTTCCACGAGAGTGTTCAAGCAAGGATGGAGATCAAGTTCTTGGGCTGAAACAAGAGAATATGTCGATGTCGGTATCTTTGCGAAATTCAATGAATTGGCGGATTCGCTCCACATCGGTGGACACAGAGGCGAGGAAAGCGAGAAGGTTTGAAAATGGACTAAAGCCGTGGTGGATATAGTAGTAAGGTAGCGTGTAGCGACCCCAAATCCGTGTACTTGAAACCCGAACTCGGTTCTCCACGATACCATTTCTTTAAAATTTGAATAATACTAAAATAATAATACATTCGAACTTAATTTACATACATCAAAGTTTACTTCCCAGTCGTGACCTTCAAATACATTCCTTATAATACTTGAATAGATACCAATACAACTATAACCATTAACTCATGATACACACTTATTCGATCGACTTTCCTTTTCCTTTGTTAGCGCACTCGAGCCTTCGGTTGCTCATACATAACTTGAAAACATTTAATTTAAGCAAGGATGAGCATTTGAGTGCCCAAAGAAGTAATAGCAATTATATATATAAGTTGAAAGAATATAAGTATTCTCTTTACATAACACTTCTACAACGAATCGAAAGTTGTGAAGTAATCTGTCTTGATAAAAATTCACATAACAAATCTCTTCCAAATTATTTAAATTTGGCTCGCTCTACCCATGAATAGGGTTTAAGAATTATACTATGAACATTCTTTTCATTTTCGAAAAGGTTTGGCGAGAAATCCATCCGCAAAACCGCTCTAGCTTACTTTAGCACGGAGGGTGATCACCCAGATTGTACCTGTGTTGATCAATACTACATAACTTGAACGAAATTCATTGCTCACTCTATCCGGGCCTTGAAACAAAAATCTTCCCATATAGGGATGTTCATACATGCACGGTTCCAAACCCGAAGGTTTTAATCTTGCTTTCAACAATAATATGTAATTCACACATATATGTATACGGGTAATTGATGAGGTATATCAACATGAATAAATGCCATGGTTATCCAAGTGGGGACACTTGTATAACCATTTAGAAATCAATGAAACGAATATATATCCGAGCTAACATGTCGATAATCAAAGAGTACATAATGCATGCGAGGGGATAGAATAATTACGAAACTTCTTACTCATGTCCATTGCATAAAGGAAATGCAAAGGTAAGATACTTTTTGATTCATTGATTACAAATCTCAACTTAGGTTTTATCTCTTTATCACAACCTATCAATAATCGGATCATTCGTTCGATTAGAACAATATATCTTAACACATAGTACTGTCTATTACAGTCAGCACATAGTCCAATCACATAATCACGGTGATCATACTTTTAGTTCTTATTCTATACTTGAAATATTTTTATACATTTTCAAATATCTCATCCATGCTCTTCGAGTAGTCTTTTCTTTCTTTTATAAGGTCGACATTCATTTGTCGAGCATCTGAAAGCAACTTTATCGGGTAAATATTGAGTCTAAGACTCTTATTCTATACCTCAACATCTGTAAATATCAGACATCTTATTTTTAATCATTTTTCGCAATTTCCAGAAATTGAAAAATTTAAAATAATTCAAATTTGTCACTAAAGGGCCTATAGTGATATAACTGTTACTATAGGTGTTCTTCTTCAAATTCAGAACTTCATAATCGGTTCTCAAATCGAACTAGTTTGGCCGCTTATAACTTTCAATTATCGGAATCATAATTAAATGATTTAAACATTAAACAATTCCATTATCATTAATAGTTTAATTAATACTAAACTATTAATGAAACCATTACTAAAATATAAAAGTTATTTATAATAACTCAAACTATTTTAAAACATTTATATTACCCTTAAATGATTTTTAAAACAATAAAATCATTTTTAAATAATTACCATTAATATTTAAATATTAATGTACTATTTATCCAAATATTAAAAGTCATTAATTATAACTTAAAATATTTTTTAAATCCTTAATATCCTCTTTAAATGGTTTTTAAATAAGTAAAACCATTTTTAAACTATTTATTTAATAATAATTATTAAATAAACTAAATATCATTAATATTATCTTAATATCATTAATATTTAATTATTAATGAAATTATCATTTAAATATTAAAAGTTATATTTTATAACTTAAAATATTTTTAAATACCTTATTTTCATTTAAAATAATTTTTATAATATTAAAATCATTTTTAAACTAAATTATTTAATATAATCATTAAATAACTTTAATATCATTAATAATAATTAATTAATGAAATTCATCACAAAATATTAAAAGTCATCACAAATAACTCATTTACATAACTAATTCTAAGCCAAAATAAACATAGTAAACTAACTAGTTTATTAACAACACTAACTAAACTTCAAAAAATTCAAACTTTAACTAACAATTAAAAATAATAACATTACAAAATTAAATAAGAAACATACCCTAAATACGAATTCCACAATTTGAATACGCACTTCCACGCCTAAAATTTAACTAAGGAGATCTTTATAAAAAGTTCTCCCACAATAAAGCCTTTCTCAAAAAAAATTGGAGGCCTTATTGTTGGTGAATGAAACAAAGGCCAAGCCCTTCTATTTATAGGTTTAGAAAATGGTGAAGTTCTCAATTTAGTCGATGTGGGACTTGGTTTATACTAATTTTTCAATAGCTCACTTTCCCGATTTTCTAACGCATTGCTCATAACTCCGATTAATCGATATTTGGATATGTTATACATGGTATGTAAGACTATTTTAAAAATACAAATTACCCAATTGGGTTCATTAGGTAGCCCAAACAAAGTCGTCAAAAGTGGACGCTCATAACAGCCAATCTCGTTTCAGCTTTACCCTCTTCCGCTAAAAACAGTCATAACTCTTTCATTTTAAAACATTTTGAACGATTCTTAAGCCCACGAAAGCTAACTTCTGGGGCTACAACTTTTATTCTTTGACCATTTCCAAATTCCAAACACATCAGTCCGAAATTCTGTTCAAATGGACTGCACCGCACTTGTTGGGAAGGTTTGACACTACTACTTTGAAATGTCATAACTCTCTCCTCCGATATCGGATTTAGTCCGTTTTGAGTCTATGGAAAGCTTATTCGGTGTACTATAACATACCAAAAGCCCAGAAGGTTTTGAAAACATTAACTGATCGAAACAGTGTCCCGAATAGCACATCCATCTGCTTACTTTCGGTTTTGACACATTTCCTTCCAATCACCGTAATTCCTCATCCGAGGTCGGAATAAGGTCATTCCAAAGCCTATGGCTTCCTAACTCAGTGCACTACAACATATCAAAAGTCCAGACCTTTTAAAGCACAAAAAGTGGACGAGAATGCCCCATTACTGATGCCTAAAAACAGGTTTATCATGATCACAACCATGTTTGACCATCTATAACTTCTAATCTATACATGATATGGACTTGATTCTTTTTGCAGATTAAAGACCACATATCGAACTACACATAACAACTTTTGAAGAACAAAACTCATGATCGAGCAAAGAGTTATGGCCTCGACATTTGGTGAAAAAATAATGTAATTCGATTTTTCCAACTTGCTTAAATCTTCAAATTCGTGCACTTTGATGTTATGGGTCTTTGATTTATCAACCCATATCATCAATTAACATTCTATTACACAACTTTAAACAATCAATTGTATCAAATAACATCGAATCAAATGATTTCTAGGTTTAATGTTCTTATACCTTTTTTGCCAAAAATTCTTGATTCTTGCTTCTGATTTGTTATGGGTGATGGTTGGGCGTTGTTTAAGAGTGTATGGGAAATCTTGTACAAGGCAATTAAATGTAATATTTAATCACTAGATTTAATTCTTATAATTTACCAATTAACTTCTATCCTTTGGTAAATTAAAACACTTATCTGATAACATCGAAATTAAACCCATTAATTAAAATTAGGGTTTCTCAACGTCATCAATTAGGGTTTCTAATTGACCATTAGTGGTTCTTTAATTATCTCGTATGTTACTAACACGATCGTTACTTGATTTCTAATTTCAACCTAAGTATGGTTATAATAATTAGGGTTTGTCCTAATTATCGACGTACAACGATAATTAGGGTTTCTTCTAATTACTGATATTCTTATTCACAAGAACTTCATATACACGCTTACTACTGAAAATATCCCATAACCGAGTTTAATAATTAGGGTTTCACAAAGACGGTAATATGCTTATGACCTAATTGGATAGTCATTGCTTTCAATATTATCTCTGTCACTTTATACCCCGAGTACATAATTATGGTAATGTAAAAATAATATAATATTATTATTCTCATCTCTTGATCACAATCCCAATCCGGGGTTTGGATCTCATGTATACGACTTATTCTTCAGTACATAACATCAATAATCAAGTTAAAATAATTAACTTAAATATTACGAACAATTCATATAATAAAATATTTATTATATAAATCTAATTATCACTTCATATATTATTTCCAATCATGTTTTCATGGAAAATAATTAATAAAAATATTTAAACTACGAAATTATTATTATCATATAATTTGTGGTAATTAATAATTCCAAAATTATTTCTAATTTTTCAAGTAATAAATGTATTAAGCATTTATCGTTCACTTTACTTGACACTTAGTCTCGTCATTAAATAAAAAAAATTTATACATAAAATTTCTTATTTATTTTATATAGAAAATCTCGGGTTATTACATAGCGGTTTTACAAATCGCATCATTCTCAACTCATTGGAAAAAGCTCTTATAGCGAGAAGGAGGCGAAGCGGTCTCAAGATACAATCGGGAGAAGAATAAGAAGAAATCGGAAGGTGGGAATCAAAATGTCGGCGATGGCGGTAGTAACAATAATAAGCGGAAATGGAGCGGTTAGGGGTAGTAATCGGAGATGCGTGAGGAAGCGCAACAAAAAGAAGCTTATGTGTGGGAATCTGTGGAAAGGGTCACTTTCGAAGTCTTTGGAAAGGAAAATGATATGTTATACATGTGGGCAAGAAGGGCATACCTCACCCAATTGTACTAAGGTGAAGAAAGGAGGTTGCTTTAATTGTGGTGAAGTGGGACATCGGATCAAGGATTTCCAAGAAGAAAAAAGCATGGATGGCGGAAATGGCGTGGGAAATAACACAAAGACAACGGTGGAGGACCAAATTGACCAAACAAGCCAACAAAGACGGACATTCAATATGACATGCAAGATTGGTTGTGGCATCCGGGGAGGTGGTGTCAGGTATAATTCCGATCAATGATATAAATGCCTATGTGTTATTCGATTCGGGAGCTTCATGTTCTTTTGTATCTGATGAATTTGCTCAAAGATTAAGTTTACCTCATGAACTTTTAGAACACCCAATGAATGTAGAAGTAGCAAACAAAGAAATTATCCCTGTAGACTACATCTATAGGAACTGTTGTGCTAATGTAAGAGGTTTTAAGCTTAACGTGGATTTGATCTGGATTAGTCTTGGAGAGTTTGATGTAATCCTTGGGATGGATTGGTTATCAAGTCATGGAGCCGGTCATTATTTGTAAGAAAAAGTGGGTACACCTAAAGAGACTCGAATAAGTCAAATGTGGTATTTTATGGCGATAAATCGCCAAGACAATCTTGTTGTTCGACGATGATGCAAGCAAGGAAGTTGCTTAGGAAGGGTTGTATAGGTTATTTGGCTCACGTTGTGGATACCCAGAGAATCGAGGGTGAATCGGGTCAAATACCTATTGTAAGGGAATTCGTTGACGTTTTCCCGGATGAAATTTCGGATTGCCACCGGATAGAGATAGAGTTTGTTATCGATTTGGCACCAGGGACATCACCGGTATCCAAAGCGCCGTATCGTATGGCTCCTGTAGAGATGAAGGAACTGATGGTTCAACTACAAGAGTTGTTAGATAAGGGATACATTCGACCAAGCGTATCACCATGGGGAGCACCAGTCTTATTCGTAAAGAAGAAGGATGGGTCATTAAGACTTTGTATCGACTACCGAGAGTTAAACAAGGTCACCATTAAGAATAAATACCCATTGCCCAGGATCGACGATTTGTTTGATCAGTTGAAGGGGGCAAAATACTTTTCAAAAATTGACTTGAGGACTGGTTATCACCAACTGAAGGTGAGACATGAGGATGTTCCAAAGACGGCATTCAGAACTCGGTATGGACACTTTGAGTTTCTGGTAATGTCTTATGGGTTAACTAATGCACCAGCAACATTCATGGATTTGATGAACAGAGTATTTTTAAGCAGTATTTGGATAAGTTTGTTATCGTGTTCATCGACGACATTCTGGTATATTCGAGATGAGGAAGATCACGCCGAACATCTAAGGAAAGTGTTGGAGACGTTAAGGAGGAGAAGTTGTATGAAAAGTTCTCCAAGTGTGAATTTTGTTCATGGAGAGTGCGGTTTTAGGTCACGTTATCGACAAAGATGGTGTTTCTCAGTAGATCCAAAGAAAAGTAGAAGCGATTATCAATCGGAACAAACCAAGACACCGACGAAATTAGGAGTTTCTTGGGATTAGCGGGATACTATCGAAGATTCATCCAAGATTTTTCAAAGGTAGCATCGCCATTGACCAACCTTACTAGAAAGACAAAGAAGTTTGTTTGGACGGAAAAATGTGAACAGAAGTTTCATGGAATTGAAGAAGAGGCTCGGCCAAGCACCGTGTTGGCTTTCTGGGACAACACGGAGGATTTGTAGTGTATAGTGATGCGTCACACAAGGGTCTTGGCCGTATCGATGCAAAGATGGAAAGGTCATTACAGTCGCTTCACGCCGCCTAAAGGACTATGAGAAGGGTTATCCGACTCATGACTTCGGAGTTAGCAAAGATGAGTTTTGCCTTGAAAATTTGGAGGCACTATTTGTATGGAGAGAAGTGTGAGATATATACGGATCATAAGAGTCTAAAGTATATCTTCACCCGTAAGGAGCTAAATATGAGTAATACACAGATGGCTAGAATTGATCAAGGATTATGATTGTGAGATTACTGTACCATCCGAGCAAAGCAAATGTAGTGGTGATGCCCCTGAGCGTAAAAGGCAAGAGAGAAGTTATTGAAGTTAACCATTCAAGAGGAATTGGTGAAGGATTTGAACGACTTGACTTAGAGGTTAAGTAATTCGTGAGGTCAATGAGAAATTATTCTTCGTGGCGTGAGCCCTACTTTATTAGATAAGGTTAAAGAGGCTCAAGAGAAGGACGAAGATTGCGACAAAGATCAAGAAGCGGTTAGTGAAGGGATGAATTGAAATACAAGATTGATGGCACCGGACTGCTAAGATTTGAAGGACGAATTTGGGTACCAATTAATACCGAACTAAGAGAAGAGATTCTGCAAGAAGCACATAATCTGAGGTACTCGATACACCGAAGAAGCAAAAAATGTATCAAGACTTACGCCAACACTTTTGGTGGCCAAACATGAAGAGAGATGTTGCGAGAATGTGTGTCATAATGTCTAACTTGTCAGAGAGTCAAGGCAGAACATCAACGACCGAGTGGACTATTACAGCCTTTAGAGATTCCAGAGTGGAAATGGGAGCACATCACGATGGATTTTGTGGTGGGACTTCCAGCAACGCAAAAGGGACACGATGCCATATGGGTGATCGTAGATCGTCTTACGAAGTCGGCTCACTTTTACCGATCAAGATCGTATAGTCCGGACCAAATAGCCAAACTATACATCAAAGAAATTATATCGAGACATGGCGTACCAGTATCTATTGTGTCGGATAGGGATCCGCGTTTCACGTCAAACTTCTGGAAGAGTCTTCAAGAAAGAATGGGGACGCAGCTACGGATGAGCACCGCGTATCATCCATACAATCATGGGCAAAGTGAGAGAACGATTCAAACACTTGAAGACATGCTCAGAGCTTGTGTGATGGACTTCAAGGGTAGTTGGGAGGATCATCTTCCATTGGTAGAGTTCAGCGATACAACAATAGCTACCACGCCAAAGATCGTAATCTTTAGCAGTATGAAGCAACTTGTATGGGAGGAAATGTAGAACGCCCAGATATCTTTGGGATGAAGTGGGTGAACATCAATGCTGGGACCAGAACTGATGCAAAGGCGATCAGTAGAGACCATTAAGGTGATTAGAGCCTGATCGGTAGCGTACTTTCAAGATCGCCAAAAGAAGTATGGAGACTTACATCGCCGTAAGCGAGATTTTGAGGTGGGAAGCCATGCATTTTTGAAAGTATCTCCTTGGAAGGAAAGATAAGGTTTGGAAAGAAAGGTAAGTTTGAGTCCAAGATTTATTGGACCTTTGAGATCTTGAAGAAGATAAAGCGAAGTGGCGTCGTGCAGGTAGCTCTACCTCCTAATCGGAACATATTCATAATGTGTTTCATGTGTCGATCTTCTACGACCATATAAGCCTCGATTACAAGCATGTGATATCGTCATGAGCCAATTCAGTCGAAAAAGATTTATCGTCTGCGAGGAAATTCCAAATCGAAGTTTTAGATAAAAAGGAATGTAAATTGCGAAATAAGGTTATACATTCTCGTAAAAGTTCTTTGGAGGAACCACAATGTCAAGAAGCTACGTGGGAACTTGAAGAAAGGATAAGAGAAAATTACCCACACCTTTTGAGTAACCTTATATGTAATTCCGGGGACGGAATTCTTATAAGGGGGGGAGGATGTAATAACCGTGAATCTTAAGTCACCATGTATGTATGTACATTTTTTTTAAAAAACTTTGTATTATATATGGATACATACATTTATGGATTTCATTAAAAATGAAAGCCTTGTGACCTAATTATACATTAGGTAAGGATATTAAATAACCTAAGGGTTATGGTAACACGAAAAAGTTAGTATTTTATACGATATACTAACTTAAGTGGGTAAACTTAGTATTTCAAGTGACTAATAATTTTAAACCTAATTCTTGTAAATCTAATTAGGTTATGAGATAAAATCATATGTATAAGTAATTAAACTTCATATGATTGGAGATGAAAGCCCTAAATTATCAAATTGGGTAACATTATTAAAATTGTTGGACTATGTTTTTATCTAGCCCAAATCAATTAAAAGAAAAGCCCAAGGAAAATAAATTGTAATCCAATACTTAGCCCACTTGATTGGGGGTATTCTAGACATTTGATTAATCAAAATTGGGTATTTAAAATAAAAGCTAAATGGTGGATATTATGAGGATCCTAAGTGGAATAATTAATCTAGCTTGTCCATTAGTAGACATGAATAAACATAAGGGCAATGTGGTAAGGCTCCCATTGGTTGCCACTCCATTATGCACATTTAATCATGTTTAACCTAAGGTAAGTAATAAACAAAGTGTTTTACCTAATGGGCAACAAAATGATTGTGGGAGAATTAATAATGAATTGCCCATTACATTTTGAATTCACATTCATTCTTCCAACATCTCATTTTCTCTCCATCTTCTTCATCTTCTTCTTCTACCTCTTGCTCCCAAGCTAGCCAACTTCAAAGAGAGAAAAGAAAGAGAAATTTCAGTCCATAGAAAGAAAAAAATATAGGAGTGCTAGTTGTTTATGCCCCTAAGTTTATTAGTTACTTTGGAAAATCAAGGGAGGTAGCTACTAAGTCAAGGTATAATGTACCTTCATCTTCTTCTCTTACCTTGTTTTGATAGCTTGAATTTTGATGGGGTTATGTACAACTACTCAAGATACACTAGTTATACATACCATCATGCATGGAACTAAGTATCTTGAGTGTTAGATCAAAGACTTAGAGGAAGAAAATGAGCATATGTTCTCCAAGGGTGAAAACTCTTGTTTTTTCTTCCACTAAATCTTGTGTAACTCAAGTTCTACAACTTGGAATTATGATCCGTCGAAGGGGGTGCTAGATACATGAGTTATCTAGTAAACCCAAGTGGTAGATCACAAATATAGCATGTTTTGAAACCTTTGAGATTTTTTTACAAAAACAGTCCACTTTATATGCTAAAGCCTTGAAATCCAAAATCAGCTACATGACTTGTTTTTCATGAGGCTGTTTCGCTAGTTCCTTGTCTTGTAAAAATCTGGAAAAATATTACAGAGGTACCTTATGAAGTTATCTACGCGAGGAAAAAAAGAACGGACACGTTTGAGTTATATATTGTGCGTAATGACTATTTCCATAAAGGACTCCATAAATATTATCCTACGAATATCTCACTGTGTATACACTGGAAAATTCCAAAAGTTTTACAGTAGCTTCATATACGTTAAGAGAGCATACCATGAAAAGTTCAGATTTTTCTGAGCAAAACTCAATTTTTTAAAAATAGAGCAAGATCTGAGTGTTTTGAGCACTTTAAAAATAGTAAATCATTTTCTAAAATTCTAGAGAAATTAGAGGATCATTGTTGGTTCATATTCTGTTAAAATCCAGAAGCTGAGAATTTTTGAAATCAGTTTGCTATTTTCCTAAAATGATTAGGTTATGAATAAAAGGAAATAAATAGTTAAATGATGCCTTTAATGAGAAAAATATGATTTTTATGCTTGAATGCTCATAATATATTATATCATGACTATCTTAGGGCATTTTGGTAATTTATAATAATAAATATTACTTATGACCTTTTATGGATATTAAATAAGAGGTTATTAAAGGATGAACAATTAGAATAAATTGTTTATTAATTTAATAAATCATTGGAATATTATTATAATACTAATAATATTATAATATGATGTTGTTATGTAAATAAAAATATTAGATTAGAGTATTATTATTAAATAATAATATTCGAGATTAAATAAAATATTATTAAATGATTAATAATATTAGTAAGTGAATAAAATATTATTAAATGATTAATAATATTAGTAAAGGGATAAAATATTATTAAATGATTAATAATATTAGTAAGTGAATACAATATTAGTAAATGATTTAAAGTATTATTAGTGAACCAATAATACTAGAAGGTGAATTAATATTATCTAAGTTAATAATATTATGTGAATTAAAGGTAGTCGTTAATGAATAATAACACTATCTAGGCATGATAATGTTTATAAGAACTTATTGTAATGTATGATATCTATGTGATTACATAATCTGATGTTATGCATTGACTAATTGAAAGACTAATTATAGGTCTCTCAAAGGAAGATAATTTAACTACATAGTGGATAGAAATTTATTTCAGAGGCAGTAACTCTACGATCGAGGCAAGTTTCCTAACTCAACTTGAGTTATTATTTCCAAAGCATATTAGTGAATAATTATTGATGATTATTCACGCCTTTATTGATTATTGAATTTAGCACTTTGTGCAATTGAATTCGCTTCTACCGCCATCGAATCGTGAATTAAATTAAAGTTCTTCATTTATGAACTGCTTATGGGATAGATCTATGCTAATTGTATCGTCTAGATCAAGCATGTCTAAATTTGTTAAATCAAATGGATTTTAAATAACTGTTTTATTAATTGATATGGTAAGAACTCTTGACCGAGAAATGGACAAATTTGATTAAGGTATGATATCAATGTTTGATTATTAAGTGTTTATGCATAAATCACGGGGGTATGAAAGGTGATCCCCTTGAATACCAAAACTTATTAAAAGGTCCATTTAAATCATTTGAGCACCTTGGCAAATGTTCATGGTTATTCAAAACCACTTTCGATTCATGTTATTCAATTATCGAATATTCAATTGTTGATTTTTAATTCATGTTCCTTCACAATCTTATATTATTGTTGAACATTGAAAGCAATATTTCTTTCTAAGTCATGATATATCTCCTTTGTCTTTATAAACTTGTGAAGCAAATTAGTTGCTTACTTCGCTATACCATGACCTCTATTTTCGATTAAGCCCAAGGATCTAATGCGAAGGACAAGGGCAAGGGCAAGATCCGTGGAGTAATTCTAGAATGAATGTTAAATTAGTTATTATCTAATGGAATTTCTTGAGTAAACTGTTTGTATTATAAATTGTGTATTTAAAGTTAAGGTTAGAGAGACCTTGGGACCATGTTTTGAGACTTTTGTATAATGAACAATGTATGTTTATTATTTCGAAATAATTATAGAATGCTTATGATGATGATAGGATCGTGAGCACTGAATCTGAGGTTAGAGAACCTGGATTTGGGGGCGTCACAGGTTGGTATCAAAGCTGTAGGTTATAAACTTTAGGAATGCGAAACCTAGGTTATAACCTTAGTAGAAAACTCTTATAGAGTATGTTAGGAGATGGATTATGGAAATTCATCAAGTTTGTGTTGTACTTAATAAAATATTATTTCATTTCATCAATGAATATATTTTATTATGGTAATCGACGTTGACTTTATGGTGTTTGTAGGATGTCCGACGGCGCTTGAGGTAGTTACTCAGTTGAGCAGAACCCATTGAGCATGAGGCCACCCAAGATGTCCCTCATGGTCCTCCAAAGAGGGGACTTGTTGAGGAGAATCACCAATTAGAAGGCGAGTGGAAGAATTAGAAATAGAAAACCACACCTCTAATTTCTTCAAGAGCAATACAAGGATGAGGCTCATCAAGCCCGAGATGGAGAAAGTCGAATGTAAGGAAAAAATTTGATGAGTCCCATTTGCAAGTTGGGATACCGATGGTACAAATAGAGAATGAAAAGGCAAAGTTTGGAGAGTCGAGCATGAAGCATCCGGAGATGCAAATGAGTTTGACGTAGAAATTGCCGATAAGATGCGGGTGGAAGAGGCACTCCATGAGTCGGATGAGCTGGTGGGCCAATTAAAGATCGAACTACAGGCCGTAAAGGTCAGAGTAGAAAATTTAGGATTGGCCCTTGATGCAGCGTATGAGGGCCAGCGCAGAGGGGCTAGGAGGGTCCACTCGAGATAGGAGAGTCTAGTCGATCCGCTTCGGCGTAGTTCTCGAGTAGTTGCTTCCCTAGAGCTGTCAGGTGTGACTGGCGGGGGCCACCAATGGTGATGATGTGATGGCCCAGGTTGTAAATAGATGCATTAGTACCTTTCTTGTTGTGTAATAAGGTTTTATGTTGATGTAAACCTCAGCAGGTGTGAGGTAGTAAATGGTTATGTACTTTCCCTAATTGTGTTTGTAGGGAGGTATCATTATGAGTTAATCCCATCTTTTGTGTTAAAATGGGATAGTAACATTTATAAAATATACCTGTATTAATCGTGTAAGTCACTGAAGATTGGTGTTTGAATATAAATGCAGTATTATTATGATATGTGTTATAAAATTTTAAATAGTAAATTTTCTATTTAATGTTATGTGAATTCAGTAGACTGATTTGGAAAATGTTCTTTAAAAACAAACTTAACCCACTAAGTAGGGAGAAAGACTTCCAAATCTCTAGTAACTTAAAACTCTCTCACATAATGATCATCGATTGTTTAAATAAATAGCGTATTACATACTAAGTAATCATATGATAATAAATCCGAGTAACGTGTTAGAATTTTTGTTTCACTAGATAATGGCGCCTTGAGACGCTTACTCGGGAACCAAGATATTGAAGAGTCAGTTAATAATGCAAATGGGATCTCAACAAAACCCAATGCAAGATTTTATTAACATGATGGTTGAAGCCATGAGGAATCAAGCTCAACTCCGCAGAAATCGAGCAGCACCCAAATAGTAAACTTTAAGGACTTCAAGGCGGTGGGACCGCCAGAGTTCGGAGGAACAATGGACCTCGATAGAAGCCCAAATGTGGGTAAAGGAGATTGAGAAGGCCTTCGTTATTGCTAGAGTAGCGTAAGAAAAGTAAGCCAATTTTTGCTACCTACTTAATGAAGGGGAGGCTAGCTATTGGTGGGATGCCAACCGAACAAAGCCGGAATCGAATCGTGACTTGGGAAGCATTCAAGAAGTTGTTCTTCGAGAACTACTTCCTGAGAGTGTTCAAGCAAGGATGGAGATCAAGTTCTTGGGCTGAAACAAGAGAATATGTCGATCGTAGTATCTTTGCGAAATTCAATGAATTGGCGGATTCGCTCCACATCGTGTGGACAGAGGCGAGGAAAGCGAGAAGGTTTGAAAATGGACTAAAGCCGTGGATTTATAGTAAGGTAGCGTGTGACGACCCCAAATCCAGGTACTTGAAACCCGAACTCGGTTCTCCACGATACCATTTCTTTAAGCTGAATAATACTAAAATAATAATACATTCGAACTTAATTTACATACATCAAAGTTTACTTCCCCAGGTACGTGACCTTCAAATACATTCCTTATAATACTTGAATAGATACCAATACAACTATAACCATTAACTCATGATACACACTTATTCGATCAGCTTTCCTTTTCCTTTGTTCGTGCCTGAGCCTTCAGGTTGCTCATACATAACTGAAAACATTTAATTTAAGCAAGGATGAGCATTTGAGTGCCCAGCAAGTAATAGCAATTATATATATAAGCTTAAAGAATATAAGTATTCTCTTTACATAACACTTCTACAACGAATCGAAAGTTGTGAAGTAATCAGACTTGATAAAAATTCACATAACAAATCTCTTCCAAATTATTTAAATTTGGCTCTGCTCTACCCATGAATAGGGTTTAAGAATTATACTATGAACATTCTTTTCATTTTCAAAAAGGTTTGGCGGAAATCCATCCGCAAACCGCTTCTAGCTTACTTAAGTGAGGGTGAGGTGATCACCCTCATTGTACCTGATTGATCAATACTACATAACTTGAACGAAATTCATTGCTTCACTCTATCCGCCTTGAAACAAAAATCTTCCCATATAGGGATGTTCATACATGCTCGGTTCCAAACCCAAGGTTTTAATCTTGCTCAACAATAATATGTAATTCAACATATATGTATACGGGTAATTGATGAGGTATATCAACATGTGAATAAATGCCATGGTTATCCAAGTGGGGACACTTGTATAACCATTTAGAAATCAATGAATGTAATATATATCCGAGCTAACATGTCGATAATCAAAGAGTACATAATAATGCATAGGATAGAAATAATTAAAACTTCTTACTCATGTCCATTGCATAAAGGAAATGCAAAGGTAAGATACTTGCCGATTCACGATTACAAATCTCAACTTAGGTTTTATCTCTTTATCACAACCTATCAATAATCGGATCATTCGTTCGATTAGAACAATATATCTTAACACATAATACTCGCTTCTATTACAACAAAGACATAGTCAATCACATAATCACAAAGTGATCATACTTTTAGTTCTTATTCTATACTTGAAATATTTTTATACATTTTTCAAATATCTCATCCATGCTCTTACAAGAGTCTTTTCTTTCTTTTATAAGGTTCCGACATTTGCTTCTGCCGCATCGGCTACCTTTATCGGGCAAATATTGAGTCTAAGACTCTTATTCTATACCTCAACATCTCAGAATATCGACATCTTATTTTTAATCATTTTTCGCAATTTCCGTAAATTGAAAAATTTAAAATAATTCAAATCATCACTAAAGGGCCTATAGTGATATAAGCTGCTACTATAGGTGTTCTTCTTCAAATTCGTAACTTCATAATTCGGTTCTCAAGTCAACTAGTTTGGCCATTTATAACTTTCAATTATCTAATCATAATTAAATGATTTAAACATTAAACAATTCCATTATCATTAATAGTTTAATTAATACTAAACTATTAATGAAACCATCGCTAAAAATATAAAAGTTATTTATAATAACTCAAACTATTTTAAAAACATTTATATTACCCTTAAATGATTTTTAAAACAATAAAATCATTTTAAATAATTACCATTAATATTTAAATATTAATGTACTATTTATCCAAATATTAAAAAGTCATTAATTATAACTTAAAATATTTTTAAATCCTTAATATCCTCTTTAAATGGTTTTTAAATAAGTAAAACCATTTTTAAACTATTTATTTAATAATAATTATTAAATAAACTAAATATCATTAATATTATCTTAATATCATTAATATTTAATTATTAATGAAATTATCATTTAAATATTAAAAGTTATATTTTATAACTTAAAATATTTTTAAATACCTTATTTTCATTTAAAATGATTTTATAATATTAAAATCATTTTTAAACTAAATTATTTAATATAATCATTAAATAACTTTAATATCATTAATAATAATTAATTAATGAAATTCATCACAAAATATTAAAAGTCATCACAAACAACTCATTTACATAACCAATTCTAAGCCAAAATAAACATAGTAAACTAACTAGTTTATTAACAACACTAACTAAACTTCAAAAATTCAAACTTTAACAAACAATTAAAAATAATAACATTACAAAAATTAAATAAGAAACATACCCTAAATACGAATTCCACAGATCGAATACGCGACTTCCACGCAAAATTTAACTAAGGAGATCTTTATAAAAAGTTCTCCCCACAACAAAGCCTTTCTCAAAAAATTGAGGCCTTATTGTTGGTGAATGAAACAAAGGCCAAGCCCTTCTATTTATAGGTTTAGAAAATGGTGAAGTTCTCAATTTAGTCAATGTGGGACTTGGTTTATACTAATTTTTCAATAGCCCACTTTATGATTTTCTAACACATTGCTCATAACTCAAATTAATCTGATTTTTGGATATGTTATACATGGTATGTAAGACTATTTTTAAAAATACAAATTACCCAATTCGGGTTCATTAGGTAGCCCAAACAAAGGTCGCCAAAAGTGGACGTTCATAACAGTTTTCAATCTCGTTTCAGCTTTACCCTCTTCCGCTAAAACAGTCATAACTCTTTCATTTTAAAACATTTACCCGAAGGATCTAATGCGAAGGACAAGGGCAAGGGCAAGATCCAGGAGTAATTCTAGAATGAATGTTAAATTAGTTATTATCTAATGGAATTTCTTGAGTAAACTGTTTGTATTATAAATTGTGTATTTAAAGTTAAGGTTAGAGAGACCTTGGGACCATGTTTTGAGACTTTTGTATAATGAACAATGTATGTTTATTATTTCGAAATAGTTATAGAATGCTTATGATGATGATAGGATCGTGAGCACTGAATCTGAGGTTAGAGAACCTGGATTTGGGGGCGTCACAGATGATCTATCATAGATCCATAGCATCAAAGTTGGTAAAAATCGAAGTTTTTCAAAACTATTCTTGATCTCTAAAGGTCGTCTGACAGCATAATGTCAGGGGGGCTGTAAATCCTTGTCTGTTGGTGTTTTGTGTTTTTTTAATGTTTTGGATCTGTACTCTGTCATGAGGTCTGTGATCTAGAAGTAGAATCCAAGCTATTCGATTTCTAGATTACAAGATATAGCCGGTCAAAGTCGGTTGACCGACCATGACCGAGTACAATCTGGGTAACCCAGAAATAGATTCCCAGCGTCTGACAAGGTTTTGTCCATCCTTGATCTGTCAGGTTTAATGTCTATTGTTGATATCATTGTAACCAGGTTGTAGTATCTTGTCTATACTATAGATCCATGCTTTGATATTCCTTATCACTAACAGAATCGATGTAGGGGGTGGTCAAATGAGGCCCCTTGACACTGACTTGCCGTTTCTGGAAAACCCAGAAACCGGAAGAACATAATTTCTGACAGGCTTTGACCGAACTTAATCTGGCGAATGTGTTGTTGATTAACTAAACTGTTGATTCCTATATGTTCTTTGGCATGTGTAATATATGTTCGAACCATAATATTGACCTGTTAATGAACAGAACCTATATTAAAATGAGATGGAAAGTGCCTGGTCGACACTGTCTGGGTTTCTGGGTTACCCAGAAATCCCAGATTTGGTCTGACAGTAACTTAGTGAGCTTAGATCTTCGTGATGTTTGGTTCGTTGACTCAAATGATGATTCGAACTTGTAGTACTACATTTCTACTACATGATCGATGCTCAAGGATGCCCAGAAACAAGTTACACTGAAAAGTAAGTGTGGTCAAACCATGATGCCTTTATCTGCCGGCTGTCAGTGTTCTTGAGCTCAAGAACACCAACAGCGACGCTAAGTGTCGCTAAAGGGCTACATCGATGGTTTAATTAGTTTTTAATTTCTAATATTCTGGAAATTATTTAAAAATAGAAATAAATTCTAAAAATTACTAAAAATGGTATTAAAAATTATTTTAAATTATGAAAAATAATTTCGACTTAATTGAATATTTTTCTTTAATATTTATAATTATTTAAATATTAAAGTATTTAATTTATTTAATTAGTGTATTAAATAAATTAGAGAAAAATGATTTAATATTATGAAAAATCATTTTAAATAAGAATAATGTATTTAAAAATATTCTCGAGTTATAAAATGTGACTTTAATATTTTTTGGAGGATTTGCATTAATAAATTAATATTAATGATATTAGATTTATTTAATTATTAAATTAAATAAATAAGATAAAATGATTTTATTAATTTAAAAATAATTTTAAATAAGAATAAAGTGTTAGAAAATATTTGGGATTTTAAAATATAATTTTCTATATTTTTGAGAATTCTAATTAATAAATTAATATTAATGATATTAGATTTATTTAATTATTATATTAAATAAATGAATTAAAAATGATTTTATTGATTTAAAAATCATTTAACAATGAGAAAATGAATTAAAAATATTTGAAGTGATAATTAATTACTTTTCATATTTTGATGATAATTTCATTAATATTTAAATATTAATAGTGATGATTTAAAATGATTTTAATTAATTTAAAAATCATTTAAGTAGAATATTAATGATTTAAAAATATTTGAAGTTATTAATAATAACTTTAATATTTTGACAAGTATGTTATTAATATTTTTATATTATTAAATATTAATAATGATAAGATTATTTGATAAATAAATTATTTAAAAATGATTTAAGTGTTTGAAAAATTATTATAAATTATAATAATTGTTTATAAATTATTAAAGGCTTCCAAAAAATATTATAAATGATATTTGACTTATTTAAAATAATATTGAAGCTTAGAGACTGAAGTTTATTTGACAATCAATGTGTTAATTGTCTGATAAGGTGACTAGAACAATCGAGAATGGATCAAGTCCAACCTGCATCAACTAGTTAGACTTGTTAAGTGTTTATATAGGTTATAAACACTAATGTGGCTAATAATGGTAATGTGTCTAGGAGAAGTTTGACCGTAAAATACAAAGTTACGTGTTATAAATGATTGTGCTAATTGTGAGACCGGCATATCGTTGAATATAGGTCTTACTTTAACGCAGCTTAATTATATTGTGTAGTTGTAATCAACGCAGAAGGCAAGTTTCCTAACTCAACCTTGAGTTATATTCATTCAATTATTATAATAGTTAATTATTGCTAATTATACCATATCCAGGGAATTTATTGTTGATTATTCGCAGTTAGTGCATGTTTAATATTTCAAATTGAATTACTGATTCAGAGAATATATATTTGTAGAATAATTATTGTTGGATATTCATATTCGTAGCAGATAGAATTGACAGTACAGATAATTCCTATTTATTGTCAAATTATGTTGAGAAATGTCTTAGCTAATTATTCTGGCTAGACGAACATTTGTTAGAACTTGATAAATTTGAGAAGAGAATTCAATTGTTATTGATAGATCGATGCCAAATATTTTGGCTAGATCGATAAGTAAATAGAAATTGAAATCATTAAATTTCGTTGTTAAATCAAATCTTGATTCTGAGACTGAGAAGAACAACCTTTATATAAAGGGAACAAAATTTTTAAGTCGATATTCGACTATCATGCGACTAAGTATTATGTATAATATAGGTACAAGGAGTTGGTTTACTCTAAGTACTTGCAGAGGGGTATAATTTAATCTTTATGGTTATCTGATACTCCTGCATATGTATCAAAGTAAATCTTTGATAGATACCCGAGAAAGTAGAAGTTCTAGATCCAATGGATCGCTCAACATAAATCTGGAAAACATTCCACTTTGTTATTGCGTAGAATTTATTCTTGATTATTCAATAGAATATCGTAGAAACTTTGAAAGCGTTGTACCCTTTCATTATCATATTATTGCATTGCCTAGAATACTAGAAGACTTGTTATTGATTAATGATTTGTTCAGCTATTTCAAAGTTCACCGAACTTTGGTTTCATTCTATCAAAATTGATAGTCTGTTCTTATTGATTCGTATACATTTATTGTATGTCTTAACTTGCGGGGCAAACTTGTTGGTCACCCTTGCTATAAATAAAACATTTCAGCTAGGAACGAAGAGGCCAACGGGTCAAAGAAGAACAAAGGCAAAGTTAAGATGATAGAGTAGTTATAAAGAACTTATTATTATGTTGTATTTGTAAACCCTTTTTATTTATCTAAGGGGTATGTCTGTAATTTTAAGGTTAGTAAACCTGGGACTTATGTATTAACAACTTATGTTAATGAGTTATGTATTCCTATTTATATTTAAATGGGTAGTTAGATGTTATTATATTGTGGATTGTGAACACCAAACTTGGGGGTCGTGTAACCTTGATTTAGGCGCCACAACACTCAAGTACTTTGTGACCATATTTGTTGCATATAAAACATCTAGTATGATGCATTCCTGTGTGTGTATGATGATTCATCCTCCATTTGGACTTGTGTGGTTCTTTAGTTGTCCTTCTCTTAAACTGATTCTCATTCTTCCACGTGTCCTTGGATTTCATAAATTGTGATGAGTGTGCCTTACCTCTACTTTTATTTTCCGCTTGATTCAGAGAGTTGGTCTTGCTTGACTCTACGATTCTTCAAGGTTGGTGAGTAGAGGTTAGGTTACTCTTCTCTTTTATGAATCCCAGGCGAACATGAGATCCTTTACTCCTTTGAGTATGAATGGAGATAATAGGACAAGGTTGAACTTGTTCTTCCTTTTGTGAGGATTTCACAAAGGTAATGCTTTTACTAAAACTTGAGGCATGACTAGTGCTAGTTTCCTTTGTCTTTTCCACACATGGCTCTAAAATGGATTCCCCAAAGCCTAAGCCTGTTCTATCGAATGTACTTCTCTGACTATAGAGCAGGGAGTCCATGGATGATGAGGATTTGTTCCATACAGAGATAGTCTTTTCTAGTTCCTCAATTTTAGAGGTTAGATTAGACTCTCTTTGTGCATTGAGTGTGTTTGTCTATTTTAAGGTCTCATACTCAGCCTCAAGCTTGGAGAGAAGATTAGTACTTAGAAGGGCTGTTTCAAGCTCTTCTTGAACTTTCTTCTTCTCCTCTTGAAGAAGTGAGTGATCCTTAGACAAAACTCTGAACCACTTCATGTATTGATGTAGATCAGTGGTTATGCCATGCAGAGCGCTTCTAAATCATTTATGTCTACATCAGGTGAGTTGAAGTCAAATACCTCATCGAGACTTACATCATGTATGTTGAGGTTTTGTTTGTCCTTTGCATGTTTGGCCATTAGGCATAGATTGGCCATTTGTGGTTCTTCATCATCTCCGGAGTCAGCATTGGAGCCATTGTCTGAATCACTCCACGATCCTCCAGCTACCAGGCCTTTGTCTCTCTTCTGAGGCCTTTTATTGCCTTTGTATTCCTTCTTTGCATGTGTTTTCTTCTTTAGTTCTTCTCTTAGAGGTTTGTTGCAGTTGGCAATGAAGTGGCCAGGTTTCTTGTAGTTGTAGCATAAATCATTCATTTGCTCTCGGTCAGCCTTTGTAATTCTTGACCTTCTTTCGCTTACCGGGTTTGCCTTTCGACGCATGAAACTTCTTAATCTTTTCACCAAAGATAGCAAGGTCTTCATCATCGTCTCATCATAATCGTGAGTCAATCTCAAAGGTTGACCTTTGATGCACTTTCGGTTTGCCTTGAGAGCAACACCTTTATCCTTCATTCTTCCTTCGATAGGGTTTCACCGTTGAGTCGACTCCGGTTCAGATGTCGAGATTGCCATATAGTTGTTGAAATGTCATCTCGTGAAGATTCTTTGACTCTCTTATAGCAGTGGTTTTGGCATCCCACTTGCTCGGTAGGGCTCTCATGAACTTTATGATCAGATCTTTGTTAGTATAGAGCTTCCCATATGCTCGTAGAGAGTTGAGCAGAACGTTGAATCTCTCATAGGTGGCAGTCACGTTTTTTCCTTGAACATGAGCAAACATCTCATACTGCTGTGTTAGGAGAAATTGTTTGTTTTCTCTGACTTCTTCAGTTCCTCCGTGCATGATCAACAATGCTTCCCAAACTTCCTTAGCTATTTTGCTGTTGACAATGTTTTCTAACAGATTATCTTCTAAGGATTGGAACAGGATGTTCTTGGCCTTTTTGTCAAGTTAGACAAATTTCTCTTCTCGTTGTTCATTCCACTTTTCTTTAACCTTGATTTGTATTCTATTTGGATGCGCCGTTGGTTGGTGCAAGCTTCGTTGGAATATAGGGCCCATTTTGAATTCGGCCTCAAATAGATCTTCATCTATTGAGTCCATGTATGCTTGCATCCCCGACTTTCCAGCTTGCAAATTTATCCTTGTTGCACATCGGTGGCTTCATCCTCCTCCGCCTCTAGATTCGCTTGAATACGTGTGCCATTGGATCTACTAAAGCTTGTAAGTCGTATAATAGAACCCCGCTTCCGATACCAATTATTAGTTCCTAGTAGGCACAATAGTTATCTAGAAGGGGGGGTTGAATAGATATTTAAAAATCTTTTCGCTTTTAAACTTGTTAGTTAATGATGATTAAAACTTAGCGGAATTTATGTTTGTTTTAATCTCTCTTTGCCGAGTAGTGGAGTTATGAGAGTGAGGCGCTTATAGCGCTTATGATGAGATATAGCGCTTATAGTATGAATGTAAAAGACACAGCTATTTTAAGTGGTTCGAGCACTTAAAGCTCCTAGTCCACTTTCTACTCAACGAGTAGAAATCCACTAAGGATGTCTTTTTACAACTTCTCGAATCACATGATTCCTTCTAGACCAAAGATCCTAAGAACTTCTTAGTTCACTCTTGAACTCTTCAAGTCCAAAGCAGACTTGGTTCTCTTACGATTCACTTAGAACTCTTCAAGTCCAAAGAGACTTGGTACTCTTCTTCGTTGATTGATAGATGTCGAGTTCTTGATGGTTGCTACTCAGTTGCTGTTTAAGCACTTATTCGAAAGAGCTGAGTAGCTAAGCAAGCTTTGTAATTTCTCAGATCGTAGAGTTGAGCTTTGAGAGTTGTTCACGTTGTTTGTTCAGTGCTTACATATCTTTCTCTCATCTGCTTGATTTGCATATATTTGATCTTGAAAACTATCCAATGGATCCATCCGTTGAAGCATTAAATGCATTTGACTTTTATGTTCTTTGATAGAGACATTTCTGCACATCTTCTAAGCTATATTCTGGCCTACTGACACTGCAGACTGCTTTCTCACCTAACACCTGAAAAGGTGTTTTCCCCCTTACCAATGGTACTTTCCTTAGCTTCTTCAATACGCTTCTTTGTTGCATACTAAGGATATTTCTTATGACTTTGGGACTGGTGAGTACTGCAGCATTTAGAATCCATTCCTCTTTTGTTGGTGCCTATCCCCACACAAATTATGAGGCTCGACGTTTTCTGACACAAGACAGATGATACTCTATGATTCAGATCATGGTGACTTGTCGCCTTGGTGCCTGGTCTGATGCTATCAGCCGAGAGGACTACGATTTCTCTGAAGTCTTTATACACTACGATATTTGCTTGCTTGAGTTGTAAACTCTACATTTCTGAGAGCACTCTACGATCGTTGACTTGTAAACTCTACATTTCCTTCAGCACACTACGATCGTTGAGTTGGCTCGGTAATCGTTGGGACCACTCTACGATTTCCAAAGAGGCCCTTCAAGGCAGGCACACTACGATCTTTGAAGCTCTACGTTTTTGCCTTGACTTCTGCAATGTTGATCAGATTTATACACTCCGATTTCTTTGAAGCCTATCTATTACATCTCAAGATCAACCTAATAGCTTTGATCTTTCTATCTATACATTCTATTAAAGAATGATACACGTTAAGAGCTTAGATCAACCTAACAAATTTGATCTATCACTAAGTCTTTGTACATATCTTACTTGAAGGACTTTATAAATAATCATGAGCATATACATTAAAACATAAAATCATAATATGCATTCTCCCAACAACATGTTTTGTGTGTTGATGGACCCCATTTTGATTGAAATTTGATTATAGCCTGCAAAATCGTCCGTATGTGGATTTTATAATAAGCATGTGAATGCTATTCCTATTTATATATGATTTGATTATGATATATATATATATATATGAATGAATAATATATGCAAGTATGCTTGCATTAAGAAAAGTTATAAAGTCCTACGATAGATAATAGAAATATATGTACAAGGACTTAGAATGAATTGATCAAATATGTTAGGTTGATCCTACATAAAAAAAAACAACTTTGTAAAGTCCTTAAAAAGAAATGATGTACAAGGACTATAAATATAGAAAGATCAAGCTTGTTAGGTTGATCTTATGATGTAATAGATAGGCTTAGTCGATCGTCGAACCTTTGCACGAAGTCGTGAGTCTGCCGGGTGAGTCGAAAGTTAACTTTCGGGAGCTATCGGGCGAGAATAGGAGTATCTGAAGATAGTAGATCTCGGAGTTAAATGAGACTTCGGGAAGCGAAGAAGGATCGTAGTGTATCGAGAAGAGCTTCCTCGGGATCGTAGTGTCTTTGAGGAAGTCGTGTTCGAGAATCGTGAGAGACGACTGCCTATGGTAGATAGCGATCATCTGCTGAAGCCAAAAGCAAAAGCGTAGACTACACTCGAGTCGTGAGAGTCTAGTGATCTGAAGCCAAGCCAGTCGAGGATCGTAGACTACACTCTGAGTTAAATAGAGTCCATTGATTATATCTGGCGAGAGATCGTGGTCGAGGCAAGATCGGATGAAGACAACAAGCACAAAGGCGAGAAATCGTAGAGTGTCGAGATCGATCTCGGGATCGTAGTGTCTGCGCTGTAGCCGAAAGTGAATCGTGAAGTCTTGAACTATGACTCAACAAAGTGCTCCTGATGCTAAAGTCGAGAATCGTAGAAGCGAATCGGTTCTCAATGAATGAAACACTCCCGAATATCAAAGATCTGAAGCCTCTGTTGGCATTGCAAAGATGCATTCCACGATAAAGGGAACGAGAGAGCACTCAGCGAATGGCATGCGAGGCTAACGAAGATCTAAGCACCAATCCAATCGGCATTAAGATTGAGTTGTAAGGCCATTCGTGATGAAGTCTTCCACAAGGAGATCGAAAAGACTTGACTTGGTGACTAAGGAAAAATCGACTTATGTCGATTCTTTATCAAGTGTCTGAAAGACAACGATCTTGGAAGCAACCAAGATTAGTGTTTGTCGAAAAGAAAGAAAGAAGCGATGGAAGGTGAACAAGATCTTTGGTCGACCTCACGAAGAAGCAAGGCTAAAGTGATTAAGTGCGGTCGGTTCATTGATGATAAGTGAGCGGAAGATCACGAGGAGAAAGCAAAATTTGGGCCAGCGCCACAAATCTGAAGTGTCTTGATATTGAGAAGGGGACGGAGAAGCGAAATTAGGCCATCGATGTCGAGAGCGAGTCGAAGCAAACGAAGTATTGAAGCCTTTGCACAATACTGAGGAAGAGGTGTTCTACATTGAAGATCAATCAACACTCTTGAGGATCGTAGTGTTAACTCTACTAGTCGACGAGCAACAATCAACAAGACACTACGATCGAGGTCCTTGAAGACGTGCATCGAGAATCGTAGAAGTTGAATACGAAGGCTGAAGCATTGGCAGCGGTTCAATCTGAAGGGTAATATTCGGACAAGTGCTTATTGAGAAACATCGATGCAAAAGGACAACCTCGATCTAGAAATCGGAAAGAGGTAATAAAGTCTTGACACCTTGAAGACATTAAAGTGATACATCGGCGGGGTAGGTGAAACGATGAAACTACGACGTCGGAAAAAAGTATGACAAGTCACATCAAGCGATCTACATCAAGCAACTTGAGATCTGTGAAGATATTTGAATAGCCTTCAGCGGTTACTTTCCAGCGGAAGGATTGGGAAGAAGTATAAATGAGAAAGAGCTTCAAAGATCAAAGGTTCTTTGGAGTTGTGTATTTTGGAGAAAAGGTGGGTGATCTAAACCAAGTGATAGTGAGTCAGAAGGCTCACTCTACGATCCACCAAGAACACTCGGAAGTCGGATCAAGCAAAAGTAGAAGTGTGAGTTCTACTATGTAGAAGTGAGAGTTCTACTACATGAAGAGTGTTACGAGCTGCCAAGAGAAAGAGAGCATCATGCCATCTGGATGTCCATCATGGGAAGACTCTAAGTACAATAGAGAAGAGCTTACAGTCATCTTAGCAAGTCCATCATGAGAAGGCATCAAGTAGCAAGAAGGAGATCACAAAAGCCATCTTGGTGTCAAGCATGAGAAAGCTTCTAAGTACCTTCGAGAAGAGCTTACGGTCATCTTAGAAGCCTCTCATATGCGACCATCAAGTACCAAGAAGAATGATCTTCAAGGCGGTTCATCAAGGGTCATCCGGGTAGTTGAGCAACCTAAGAAGGCTGAGCATCATGCAACACTCAAGCTGCTCTTTCAAGGATGATCAAGCAAAGTTACTAAGGATAGAAGATGTTGAGCATGAAGACATCTTAGCGACTCGGCCGCAAACTCAACAACAACAAACAAACAACTCAACAAAGCGAGGGCTGAGGGTCCTTGTCGGAGGACTAAATGAAGCGAGGGCGAAGGGTCCTTGTCGGGAGGGACTAAACAAAGCGAGGCCAAAGGGTCCTTGTCGAAGGGACTAAATGAAGTTCCAAGCTTCTTTGGGCTTGAAGAGTTCTAGGGAACTAGAGGAGTCCCAAAGGCTGCTGGCCTTGAAGAGTTCTTAGTGAGCTGAAGTCCCAAAATTGCTGGCCTTGAAGGAATCGTAGAGATTCGAGTCTTGCCCTTTCTTGGTGGAAATCACTGCTAGTTGAAAGCGAAAAGAGTGGATTAGGAGCTTGAGTCTACGAACCACTTAAAACCCTTGTGTCTTTTACATTATGTCATTTACATTATGTCTATAAGCTACTATAAGCTATGTATGTTCTAGCTACTTACAACTAAACTAACCCACGAACAATGTATGTATGATTATGAATATATCAATGAAGGGAATCTTTTACTTATTCATTTGTGCTTGAAAAGATTCTTATGTTTGTCATATACTTAAATATGAACAATACAACATAAACCCGAAAAAGTATTTGAAATAAAAGGATCTATTCAACCCCCCCTTACTAGATCTATTGTGCCCTCTGGAACTAACAATTGGTATCGGAAGCGGGTTCTCATGCTATATTCAAAAAGCTAATCGCTTTGAGTCGATCCCGAGGCACTAACATTGTTCTAAACTTAGTTTAGTAGTAAGTAACTTGTTATATCTTGAGAAGAGCTCACACGTTGGAAATATTGTGTATAGGTAAAATGTGTATACACACAAAATTGCTGCTCAGATTGGTCCATATCCTCGATTGCTATATCAACAAGACCAATCCTAGCTGCGATCGATCTTGTAGTCTGAAAGACCCGGAGACGAGAGAAAGAAAGCGAAGAGACATCGGTGACAAAGAGTAAAGCATTCATCGATTTGAAAGATGAAGAGGTCACAGCGTACTAAGAAATCTTGATCGAGAGGAGAAAGAAGATCTTCTCAAACTTATGAGTGACCAACCAACAATTGGGTGCTATCTTTGTAAACTCAAAGATGTCAAAGATCTTAATGCTACGATTCTCTTGATCTACATCTTCAAGACCACGGCCCGATTGATGAAAGGCCAACAAGAGCATTAAGCCAGAAAGGAGCAAAAGTAAAAGCTATGCACATCAATACACGAACTCGGTATATCTAAGGTAAATGGTTGTTAAGAAAGCGGCGGTAAAAAGTGCGGTTCCTCACCATTACTAATGTATACATCATATTTGCACCATCTTATGAACTATGGCGATTATTTACATCGAAGTCATAATCTACCTAAAAAAGGTGAAGAGAGAAAGTAGTGCGAAGATGGAAAATTCAAATGTCTACAAACTTTCTCTTTAACCAAGTTTTAAAATTTGAAGATGACATCTTGAAGAAAATCTGAAATAGATCATAAAAATATCACAGAACCAAATGAATTTTATGTTAAGTAATCATTCTTTGATGTGTTAGTATGTATGTACAAGCCTATGTTCTAAGTGTTTGACAACACACGAGAGAATGATCGATTTCTGAGAGGATCTTGGCGATTTGTAAAAGCTGATCACATCCATAAATCAACTAGATACTCATAAATCGTAGAGTTGATTCACACTCTGTGAACACTTAAACATTGTGAACATAACCCGATAAATGATGAAACCATCATAGATAAAGAGTGTGTGTCATTAATTGTCAAATCCTACACACACTCACCATCATGCATCTCAAAAATGTATTATCTCAAGATAGTTGCATGCATGAATATATACATTGGTGATAAACATGATGATTATCCGATTAAGAGGAATAGGGGTTTAGAAAACTAACCTAGCGGGACCCATTCAACAATGGGGACCAAAAGTAGAAATATACTTAAACTGCGGTACTTGGTCGGTCGACCACACTAAGGAATCTTTGAAGCGAAAGACTTCATTCAATAGGACTCGACCCGGCGAGAAGGCTAAGGGCTACATTGAGAGATGAGTCGATAAGGTTCCTATATGTCCAAGCTATCCCTGAAAGACCCTCTGAGCTAAGCAGAATGGAGCTCACATGGCTGCAAATCTGTATATGGGAGCATGCCATGAAACGAAGAAGAAAAGAGGATTACATGTGCCCATATCAAGAAAGACATGCTTTATGGAAAGGATCCTCGAGGAAGCTCTTGAAGATCATTGAGCTTAAGACAAAAGGAGTTCTTTAAAAAGCGAACTTCTCAAAACAAAGGAATTTATCGAAAGAAGACTACGTTAAGTAGTCTTTGTCGAATGATCGTAGAGTGATCGATCCACGAAAATACTCATCTCTACGATCTGAGGAAAACTAAGCAACGATGATGATTCGATCGAGAAGGAAAAATGTTGGGCGACCTTCCTTGAATGAACATGAAGAAGGAATCACATCTATCTGAGAAGACAACATCAACAATGGGGGAAGCGGTGATACATTGAGGAATAACAACACTATTAAACACGGAAGAGATGTACCCATTCTGAGTCCCAAAACTTTGTGGTGATGAACGAAATGAAGATCCATAGTCGGTAGGAGCGTCTCAAAATGTACTCTTGATAACCCTTGACCACCCGATCCATAATCGTGAAGTTCCTACGATCGAACACATGATCGTAGTGTAAAAAGCGAAGAAGGACACCACGATTTGACAATGCGAGATATCCGAGTTTGGTGAAAGACCTCCCCATCAAAAAAGGTCTAATAAGATGTTATTGAAAATCATTGCCATAGCACTTCATCTGGAAAGCGCCTCAGGGACAAACCTGACCCTTAGCTCACTCTAAGAGGTTGGCCCTTCCTGAGCTACCTTATCCCAGAAGGAATGCTTGATCTAGTTCATCTCAAAAGAACCAAGTCAGTCAACGATCGTAGAGTTGAGTCTGAAGAGGACTAAGCGATCGTGTGCAACCTCGGCGATCGTGAGAGAGAAAGCGATCGTGAGTGCAACTCAACGATCGTAGTCTATCAAAGGGTACACCGGTTCACAAGGAGCATGAAGAATGAGACATCTGCTAAGCCATTCAAGTTGAGGAGATAAGTTCGAATACATCGATGATTGAGCTATCTTTGCATCAAAGTAAGGAGGAAAGACAAAGCCATCCATTTGCGGCATCTCTTAGAAGTTGATCGTTGAGTCAACAAAGGAAATCGTAGAGTCTATAGGCGCCTCATCATGCCACTCTCTACGAATCAAAAGGTCAACAGTCAAAAGCACGTCAATTAAATGTCCACTCTTGAAATAAGCTTTGAAAAGTTGTGGGGAATTCTGACTCATTCTTGGGCAGCGTGCAACCAATGGATGAGTTGACACATCACTTTGAGTATCTGAGAGTTAGAAGGAACTACCATAAAGGCGATTTCAAATCTGCGAGACGATTACCAAAAGATATCGAACCTTTCTCCTCCCATTTTCAAAACCCTAGAAAGCTTTTCAAAAGCAAAATCGATTAACCCTCGAGCCTTACCAAATCTCGATCGACCCGTCTCGCATAAATCTCTCTAAATCAAACACCCACGGTCTTGAGCGATTCAAATGGAGAAGCGGCAAGTTATCACCGGCATTGACTTGGAACCAAATCGTTTGAGAAATCGAGAAGAAGTTCGAGGACATACTTAGACTAAATAAAGGAAAGGTGGGTTTTGAGAATGTCTCGAGGCGAGTACTCGTGTATACATTGACACAGTTAAGGAGTTCTACTCAAAGCGTCTCCATAAACTACGGAACTCTATCTACCAGGTTAAAGGTCGGATTACGAAGTTTGAAATCTTGACCTTAATCAATGCCTAGGTTTCCCTAGCAAGAAATTTGAAAGAACCTTGAAGATGTCAACATTGAGCAAGCGAAGGAGTTGATGGGATACCAAAAAGAAACCCTAGCTTCAAAGACATGAAGAAGAAGGAGTTCCACTGAAGAGAGTATGAGTTCCTTCTTTGAAATTGTAGGAAAGTGCATCTTGTGTGTAAAAAAAACTTTGCATGTGATCACGGTGATTGATCAACAAGCGAAGATAATGTCGATTATAGTTACGAAGAAACAAATTGACTTTGGAGCCATTTTGTTTGATCAAATCTCTAAGTGGGTAGAGAAAAATTTGAGAAGAAGCCAGCGACCAAGGTATTTCATGGGAGGTTCTTTGAGTATCATTACGAAGAAGAAACTAGGAGGAAAATCAAGGATGATGAGGGAGAAGCCTTGAATGTGCACAAGGTGATGTCTCCACAGTTATTTGAGAAGCTGGAAGAAGAACCCCAAGGAAAAAAAAAAAAGGGCAGCAATTTGGGAGGCGTGATGAGCCCTCTGCAAAGAAGAGAAGATAGTAAAAGGCAGAGAGCTCACGAGTCCGGTGACTCTGCGGTAATTTGAAATCACACCCGACTAGGAAGAAATCAAAAGTGGTGAAGAAAATTTGGTAATGCTAAGAAAGCCCGAGGCCCCACCAAGGAGAGTTTCCTCCATGAACAAGGATAAAGAAGAAAAGGCCCAAACTACTGAAACCACAAAAGAAAGAAGCGGCGAGTTTGCTTGAAGGCGATCGACAAAAAAGCTAAGGTGGATGACAAACCCGACCTTAGCTTCTCAAATCAATACATCTCTTTGAAGAAAGGGATGTGAAATCGTGAGAAGAAAAAAAAGCGAAAAATGTGGTCCGGTCCCCACGATCGACATCCAATGATGAGAATGAAGGCGATGTGATGAAAGAAAGTCTGAAGCTAGCGATGAAGAAAAGTGCTCAAGCCCCATGGCGATTCTCGGAGAAGCCACTCGATGATGAAAAAAAAAGTCAAAGTGACCAAAGCGCATCCCCAAATGCCCTTTTGCCCAATGAGCCAGGAGAATGGGTGAGAAAAAAATACTACTCGAAGAAGAAGATGAAAATGTCCCTCCGATCGAAAAAGCTCATGATGGCTCGAGAAAGTGATGAGTCCAAGAAAGAAGAATCTCCCCCTGCAAGTCTTTGAACTCAAAAGAAGTATATACGTTGAGCAAGAGAATTGAGCTGAAGAAGAAGAAGAAGAAGAATCGATGTCTCTCAATAATTGAACCTCCACGAAGAAGGAAAGCTACAGTTTGCAAGCCCGTTTGCCTCAAAAGGAGCGATGGCCAATCAAATGCCATCATCGAATTAAGTGATGATGAGTCTGTATCCCGAGGAGAAAGTGCTAAAAATGAAGCCAGCAGTGAAGAAGAAAAATCTGAGGAAATACTTGCTGAAGAAGGTGCTGATAATGAAACTCAGCAAGAAGGATTTTCTGTTGAAGATGATCGAAGGTTACGAACATGAAATCTGACAAGAAAGACCTCTCTGCTGAAGGTGATCTAAGCGGTTACGGTTACGAGAAGGAAGAAGCGAAATGATTCCAACTCTGAAGATCGAGAATCGAAAAACTCGAAACTTCACCTGTTCTCTCACTGCAAGATTTACCAAGAGAATTGTGGTAGAAGCTCCCAATGAACCATCGAAACTCCTCTGACGGGATGGGTAAACCATGGAGGTGAACATTTCGAGTATAAAGAATGACTTCCTCGACTTAGTCGAGAAGCTGGAACAACATGGAGCTAGGCTTTCGACCATTCTCTACAACCACGATGATTTCTTGATGAGATGGTTCTTCCAATCAATGCCTTGGTGAAGGCCTTTCTTGAAGGAGATGGAAGTTACTTGATTTGGTGTTACAAGACTTTTCCAAGCATGGGCTGGTAGCCCAAAACTTTCCAAGGGTGAAAACTTATGCTACCAAGATGATAACAAACCAGCCTCACTTCAAGGTCTATCGACAGGCTGAGAATCTCTACATCCCCTACGATCGTAGAGTGGATTCTGAAGGAAAAAGAGTCATGACCAAGGAGCAAATCGTAGAGTCTGTTCACTCTACTGCTGATGATATTCAAGTCCAAAACCAGAAGCCTTCTTATGATCCAGCACTACTATCAGACACTCCATCATCCTCCACAAGCAATTGGTATTCCAAGATTGTTGATTATCGAAACATTTGAAAATCTGTCCAAAGATGATGATCGTGAAGTCGAATCCATTACTCGACTGAAGGCGCCAATCAAGAGGATCAAACTACTTTGGGCGGGAACTCTTGAAGAGCTCGATGATCTAAGCAAAAGATATCTATGCTCCTTTGAAGAATCACGAAAGCGAGACAACAATGACGAGATGATTCTTTCCGGCCTGAGCTTCAAGCTATCTTGGTGATGTATCTCTCAAACTCGAGAGAGATAACATCTTTCGAAAAGCCATCAAGATCGAAAGCGAAAGCTCTACAAATTTAGAAGGCCAATCTGAAGCGGATCGAAGCCCTCTCGACAAGATTGATGATATGAAACGGACCTTCTCCGTCTGACTTGAGCTCGACCGTGAGAACTAAAGTTTGAAGTTGCCAACTCCTCCTACGATGGGCGACTTATGTCCAACATGGGCGACTCTCTCAAATGATTGATGACAAAAGGGGGAGAAAAGAGGCATAGAAAGAAGAGGAGCAAGAGGCACTTTCGAAGAAGAAGCGGAGAGGGTTAAGAGAGAAGTCGAAAGAAGAAGAAAGTAGGCTGCTGATAAAGAATCCTCATCATCGAGGGGAGCACGAAGATGATGATAACAAGATCGCAGAAGTCGAGGGGAGCGGATCGAAAAGATGATGAAAGGGAGCAAGAAAAATAGAAGGTCAATCATCGAGGTAGGCGATCAAGCGAAGCAGATGATCATCAAAAGCATCACACAAACACACATGGAGCCAAGGAGGTACATCTCTAATCTGTTAGGAATGTTACGGATCCGGGATGTAGAATGTCTTAATGTATAAATTGCCATATCAATATAAATGACATTCATGATTAACTATTTTAGAAATATAGTTTACTCATTTGTATATAAGATTCATTCATAACATGCATATGCACTTATTGTTTTTGTCATAATCAAATAGGGGAGATTATCGGGAATAAGCATGTGAATGATATTCTATTTATTTATATATTTGATTTGATTATGATATATATATATATGAATGAATAATATGCAAGTATGCTTGCATTAAGAAAAAATATAAAGTCCTCACGATAGATAATAGAAATATATATACAAGGACTTAGAATGAATTGATCAAATATGTTAGGTTGATCCTACATAAAAAAAAAGACTTTGTAAAGTCCTTAAAAAGAAATGATGTACAAGGACTATAAATATAGAAAGATCAAGCTTGTTAGGTTGATCTTATGATGTAATAGATAGGCTAGTCGATCGTCGAACCTTTTTTTGAGAAGTCGTGAGTCTGCGGGAGAGTCGAGGTTAACTTTCGGAGAGCTATCGAGGCGAGAATAGGAGTATGCAAGATAGTAGATCTCGGAGTTAAATGGACTTCGAGGAAAATGAAGAAGGATCGTAGTGTATCGAGAAGAGCTTCCTCGGGATCGTAGTGTCTTTGAGGAAGTCATGTTGAGAATCGTGAGAACGACACTGCCTATGGTGAGCGATCATCTGCTAGAAGCCAAAAGTCTGAAACGTGTAGACTACACTCGGTCGTCGTGAAGAGTCTCTGATGCGATGCGAAAGCCAAGTCGAGGATCGTAGATCTACACTCTGAGTTCGTAGAGTCTATTGATTATATCTCGAGAGAGATCGTAGTCGAGCAAGATCGGATGAAGACAACAAGCAAGCGAGAAATGAAATCGTAGAGTGTCGATGATCGATCTCGGGATCGTAGTAGTGTACTGCACGGTAGAAGATTGAATCGTGAGAGTCTTGAACTATGACTCCAACAAAGTGCTCACAATGCTAAGTCGAATCGTAGAGTGAATCGGTTCTCAATGAATGAGCACTCCCGAATATCCAAAGATCTGAAGCCTCTGGTTGGCATTTGCAAAGATGCATTCCACGATGAGGGAACGAGAGAGCACTCAGCGAATGGCATGCGGGCTAGCGAAGATCTAAGCACAAACCCAATCGGCATTAAGATTGAGTTGTAAGGCCATTCGTGATGAAGTCTTCCACAGGAGATCGAAGAAGACTTGAAGGTGACTAAGGAAAATCGACTTATGCGATGGCTATCAAGTGAACAGAAGACAACGATCTTGGAAGCAACCAAGATCGTAGTGTTTGCTCAAACAAAGAAAGAAGCGATGGAAGGTGAAGCAGAGATCTTTGGTCGACCTACGAAGAAGAAGCAAGGCTAAAGTGATTAAGTGCGAAATCGATTCATTGATGATAAGTGAGCGGAAGATCACGGAGAGAAAGCAAGTTTGACCCAGCCACACAAATCTGAAGTGTCTTGATATTGAGAAGGGACGAGAGCGAGAATTAGGCCATCGATATCACGAGAACGATCGAAAGCAAGCGAAGTATTGAAGCCTTTGCACAATCTGAGGAAGAGGTGTTCTACATTGAAGATCAATCAACACTCTTGAGGATCGTAGTGTTAACTCTACTAGTCGATGAGCAACACTCAACAAGACACTACGATCGAGGTCCTTGAAGGCGTGCATCGAATCGTGAAGTTTGAATACACGAAGGCTGAAGCATTGGCAATGGTTCAATCTGAAGGGTAATATTCGGACAAGTGCTTATTGAGAGCATCGATGCAAAGGACAACCTCGATCTAGAAATCGGAAAGAAATAAAGTCTTGACACACTTGAGATATTAAAGTGATACATCGATAGGGGTAGGTGAAGCGATGAAGCTATGTTGTCGAAAAAAGTATGACAAGTCACATCAAGCGATCTACATCAAGCAACTTGAGATCTGTGAAGATATTTGAATAGCCTTCAGCGGTTACTTTCCAGCGGAAGGATTGGGAAGAAGTATAAATGAGAAAGAGCTTCAAAGATCAAAGGTTCTTTGGAGTTGTGCATTTTGGAGAAAAGGTGGGTGATCCAAACCAGTGATGATAGTGAGTCAGAAGGCTCACTCTCGATCCACCAAGAACACTCGGAAGTCGGATCAAAGCAAGAAGTAGAAGTGTGAGTTCTACTATGTAGAAGTGAGAGTTCTACTACATGAAGAGTGTTACGAGCTGCTAGAAGAAAGAAGAGCATCATGCCATCTGGATGTCCATCATGGGAAGACTCTAAGTACAATAGAGAAGAGCTTACGGTCATCTTAGCAAGTCCATCATGAGAAGGCATCAAGTAGCAAGAAGGAGATCACAAAAGCCATCTTGGTGTCAAGCATGAGAAAGCTTCTAAGTACCTTACTAGAAAGAGCTTACGGTCATCTTAGAAGCCTCTCATATGCGACCATCAAGTACCAAGAAGAATGATCTTCAAGGCGGTTCATCAAGGGTCATCCAGGAGTAGTTGAGCAACCTAAGAAGCATCATGCAACACTCAAGCTGCTCTTCAAGGATGATCAAGCAAAATTACTAAGGATAGAAGATGTTGAGCATGAAGACATCTTAGCGATTTCGGCTCAAACAAAACTCAACAACAACAAACAAACAACTCAACAAAGCCCGAGGGCTGAGGGTCCTTGTCGGAGGACTAAACAAAGCGAGGCCAAAGGGTCCTTGTCAGGAGGGACTAAACAAAAGCGAGGGCCAAGGGTCCTTGTCGAAGAGGGACTAAGCGAAGTTCAAAGCTTCTTTGGGCTTGAAGAGTTCTAAGGGAACTAGAGAGTCCCAAAGTGCTGCTGGCCTTGAAGAGTTCTTAGTGAACTGAAGTCCCAAAACTGCTGGCCTTGAAGGAATCGTAGAGATTCAGGGTCTTGCCCTTCATTAGTGGAAATCCTGCTAGTTGAAAGCGAGAAGAGTGGATTAGGAGCTTGAGTCTACGAACCACTTAAAACCCTTGTCTTTTACATTATGTCATTTACATTATGTACATAAGCTGCTATAATAATTATATGTATGTTCTAGCTAGCTTTAAAACTAAACTAACTTGAAAATGTATGTATGATTATGAATATATCAATGAAGGGAATCTTTTACTTATTCATTTGTGCTTGAAAAGATTCTTATGTTTGTCATATACTTAAATATGGTGAATTGGACCTATTTTGGGGGCATCACACAATCTATTAGAAGAGTCAAGTAGAACATAATGTCTACTATCTCCTCTAGATTAGAAGTCCATCGTTAATATTTCATTCCTGTAATACTCATCAACAGTTCTTTGTTATACCCATGACAAAAAGAACTCTCATTACTTGTCTTCACCTGAACCACCAAAGATTATAGTTAAATCTACAATTCATATTTATAATCATGTAAATCAACTGTCTCTCCTTGCCATAAAGGCTTAATAGAACGTTTACTCCATATCCTTACCCCAAAGGCTAAAGATATTCAAATGTAATAACAATGATCATACCAATCAGTTGTCTACCTTTTCACTACGGGCCAAAGATATTCAACTATAAAACCAATGGTCATGATCATACCAATCAATTGTCTGCATCGATTGCACTACTGACCAAAGACATTCAACCGTTAACTAATGGTCACGATCCTGCCAATCACATCACCGAATTATCCATGCACTACGGGCCAAGGATATTCGTTATTATCACCAGTGGTAATGATCATGTCATACACCTGTCCATTCTTGCACTACAGGCCAAAGCTATCAATCAACAGTTCATCTTTGCACTACGACCAAAGATATCAATCAATTGTTCTTCTTTTGCACTACGCCCAAAGACATACAAGCTCAGAAAACCAATAACCAACAGGTTAAATCATGCACGTAAGCCAAAGATGACTTTCATCACAATATAAGCATGAGGATGATGACAATGATATAAGCATTAATCGAACGAAAACAAGGATAAATATTAAAGACTTTAAATTTATCCAGAGTTTAAAAATATCCAAATTGTCAACATGATACTACTTTGTAGAGTAAAATTCAAGAATAATATTCATGTATCAAAAATAATTTGGACAGAAAAGAAATGTATTTTTAAGTGAATAGTACCCTCGTGAATAGTACCGAAACACGAAAAGTGTCCTAAATACCCGAAAGTGAATGATACTAGAGTGAATAGTAATTAGGTGAATAAGTAACTTAGTGAATAGTAACTCGTGAATAGTACTCCCAAACACGAAAAAGTGCCCTCAATACCCGAAGTGAATAATACTAGAGTGAATAGTAATCGGGTGAATAGTAACCTATGAATAGTAACTCGTAAAAAAATACCAAAAAAAATGATATTTCATGGCATTACAAAAGAAATGATATCTCATACAAATATAATAGAATATACTGAAAGCGTAAATGGATTTTCACCCACCATGCGGTAATCCACGTGACAGATCATTTCCACAATTTAATAAAGAATGAATACGAAGGATCATTCACCATGCATGCAGTAATCCACATGATAGGTTATTCCAACAAAGATAATAAAGAATGGAACCAGGTCATGCAGAATCTTAATGCAGACGAGGATATTCTAATGTAATAATAAAGAATGGAACCCTGAGTGTCATGCGTAATCAGAGACGAGCATGTGATATTCCAACATGAATAATAAAGAATGGAATAATAACAGATTCACCGTGCATGCGATAGATCATACGCATGCATGTGTTATTCCAATGAATAATAAAGAATGGAATAATGAAGAATTTCACCATGTATGCGGTACTTGTGACAGACAAAGTTATTCCAACATAATAATAAAGAATGGAATAACAACCCTTACGAGTATTGAAAGAAAATAACTCTCTTCATGAATACGAAAGAATAATACCCCTTACTATAATAATAATATCCCTTACCTTAAAAGAAGATTGAATACTGGAATAGTGAAGTAGCAGACTTCTCTTCTTCTTTCTCTCTATAATTTCTCTCTATAATAATTGCTCTATAGCTTTAGTGAATTGGTGAGAAATGAAGGAAGAATGAGCTTCTATTTATAGGAAAATATAGTTTTGAAAATTACACGTTTTGGGGCTCGAAATATTACAATATAATACCTTCCTTTTTTCCTTAATTTTTAATTTAGTCCTGCAAGTATTATCAAACTTGCACCACCTCCCCTAATAGTAAATCATGTGAATCAATAGTTCTAAACATGTGAAAAAAATAATTACAGTTAAGTACCTTCATCTATACCTCTATTTTTAACTTAGTCATGCAAGTATTATCAATCTTGCGCCAACTCCCATAATAGTAAATGAATGTGAATCAATAGTATACACATGTGAACAAATAGTTATAATCATGTGAATCAATAGCAATTAATTGCTCATTTATCGGGTTAATTGCCTGATTGGTCAATATAACCTCCAGACATCAATTATTATCGAAATAAATGTCGATTTTCACTAACACTAATAATTCCAACACAATGGAACTATCAATTTCATCATTAATCAACATGAACTTATTCATCATTAATATTATAATTCACAATATTTAACAACCAGGTCGTTCCTAGGAAAGAGTGGGCTTTCCGATAAGGATTTCTCCTTATTAGCGCGCAATTAGGCTGCCAAACCTCTCCTTGACAGAACTTTTAGACATTGTCAATATTGTAAATAATAATATGAATAACTTTGTCATCTCAATTATTGATTTAATAATATAAAATATTATGCAGATGATATTGTGACAATAATTGAATCAATAATATGAGAGATATGATGCAGCAATTACTGTAACAATAATTGAGTATAACTGAGTGATTTCTTACGTAATCATCAATAATCAATACTGTGTGCTACTATGCAACCACGGGTATTACTGTACTTTTACCACCGAGTATTTTATGACAACTTTCGTACTTTGAATTTTTTTCACACATCACCCTTAACTTTAACCTTTTATCAATTTAACTATTTACCAAAATAGAAAAATTGAATACTTTTATTTCATAAAATTCGGGATCTCACAATCTCCCCTCCTTATGAAATTTTGCCCTCTAAATATACGTACCTTGTAGTTCAAAGAGATGAGAATACCTTGATTTCTTTTCAGATTGTACCTTCCCGGTTATCTCCTCTCTATCAGGATTTTCCCATTTCTCATCTCCTGTATTTCAGATATCATTCTAGAATATAGTTTCAAAATAAGGGTTAATTGATATGCCACATATTATCCCTATACTTTGACCGACTAGTTGAATACCAAATAAACTTAGGTAGGCCATTCTAGCGAAGGAATTCCCCGTCTCTCCCCTCCTAGTTTTGTCTCACATCTCAGCCATGGATCATATCCCTAAGCTTTGATACCAACTGTGATGCCCTCAGAATAGGTATACATCACCCATCTTGAGTCGCCAAATACATGATACAAAATTCAAATACAACTTAATTATACAACAGTCGTGTAAAATACGACAAAACATAATCTAAGAGTTTTAATAAGAATATTGTCATCTAGATAATATCCACACTCAATGGAGTCCTCATTACATTTATTGTCATACAATTTCATAGAATAGTGAGGACTACTAAAGCCACTTATCCTGGACCATCAATCCGTTCCCCGACTCATCCTAGCGATATTCTCATTTCCAGAAGAGAACAGTGAAAACAAAAAGGTGAGCTCAACTAGCCCAATAAGAATATTATGACTAAGATAATGCAGAATAAATTATCCTTAGCCTTCAACAGTATAACAACTGATAGAATACAATAAACATCAAGTTTAACTGCAGCAGAATAAGCAATCCATTAGAAGAGTCAAGTATAACATAATGTCTACTATCTCCTCTAGATTAGAAGTCCATCGTTAATATTTCATTCCTGTAATACTCATCAACAATTATTTGTTATACCCAAGACAAAAAGAACTCTCATCACCTGTTTTCACCTGAACCACCAAAGATTATAGTTAAATCCACAATTCATATTTATAATCATATAAATCAACAGTCTCTCCTTGCCATAAAGGCTTAATAGAACATGTACTCCATATCCTTACCCCAAAGGCTAAAGACATTCAAATGTAATAACAATGAATATACCAATCAGTTGTCTACCTTTGCACTACGGGCCAAAGATATTCAACTATAATACCAATGGTCATGATTATACCAATCAATTGTCTGTCAGTGCACTACGACCAAATACATTTAACTGTTAACTAATGGTCATGATCCTGCCAATCACATCATTGAATTATCCATGCACTACGGGACAAGGATATTCGTTATTATCACCAGTGGTCATGATCATGTCATACACTTGTCCATCCTTGCACTACAGGCCAAACCTATCAATCAACAGTTCATCTTTGCGCTACGACCAAAGATATCAATTAATTGTTCTTCTTTGCACTATGGGCCAAAGACATACAACTGTAAAACCAATAACCAATAGTTCGTCTATGCACGTAAGCCAAAGATGACTTTCATTACAATATAAGCATGAGGATGATGACAATGATATAATCATTAATCAAACGAAATCAAGGATAAATATTAAAGACTTTAAATTTATCCAGAGTTTAAAAATATCCAAATTGTCACATGATACTGATTTGTAGAGTAAAATTCAAGAATAATATTCATGTACCAAAAATAATTTGGACAGAAAAGAAATGTATTTTTTGGGTGAATAGTACCCCGTGAATAGTACTTAAGAAATAGTACCCTATAAATAGTACCCCGACACAAAAAGTGTCCCGAATACCCGAGTGAATGATACTAGAGTGAATAGTAATCGGGTGAATAGTAATTCATGAATAGTAATCAGGTGAATAGTAATCCATGAATAGTAACTCGTAAAAGAAAAAATACCCAAGAAAATGATATTTCATGTCGAGTACAAAAGAAATGATATCTCATACAAGTATAATAGAATATACGAAACTGCAAATGGATTTTCACCCGCCATGCGGTAATCCACGTAGACAGATCATTTCCACAATTTAATAAAGAATGAATACGAATGATCATTCACCATGCATGTAGTAATCCACAAAGATAGGTTATTCTAATAGAATAATAAAGATTAGAACCAGGTCATGCGTAACCCGCACAAACAGGATATTCCAATAGAATAATAAAGAATGGAATCTGGTCATGCATAATCCGCACAGACAGGATGTTCCAACAAAATAATAAAGAATGGAATAACAACAGAATTCACCAGGCATGCGATAGATCAGATGCATACATGTTATTCCAAATGTAATAATAAAGAATGGAATAATGAAAGAATTTCACCATGTATGCGGTGATTGCAGCATAGGCAGAGTTATTCAACATAATAATAAAGAATGGAATAACAACCCTTACGAGTATTGAAAGAAAATAACTCTCTTCATGAATACAAAAGAATAATACCCCTTACTATAATAATAATATCCCTTACCTTAAAAGAAGACTGGATACTGGAATACTGAGGTAACAGACTTCTCTTCTTCTTTCTCTCTATAATTTCTCTCTATAATAATTGCTCTATAGCTTTAGTGAATTGGTGAGAAATGAAGGAAGAATGAGCTTCTATTTATAGGAAAATATAGTTTCGATAATTGCACATTTTGGAGCTCAAAATATTACAGTATAATACCTTCCTCTTTTCCTTAATTTTTAATTTAGTCCTGCAAGTATTATCAAACTTGCACCACCTCCTCTAATAGTAAATCATGTGAATTAATAGTAAATCATGTGACTCAATAGTTCTAAACATGTGAAAAAAATAATTACAGTATAGTACCTTCATCTATACCTCCATTTTTAACTTAGTCATGCAAGTATTATCAATCTTGCACGAACTCCCCTAATAGTAAATGAATGTGAATCAATAGTACACACATGTAAACAAATAGTTATAATCATGTGAATCAATAGCAATTAATTGCTCATTTATCCGTTTAATTGCATGATTGGTTAATATAACCTCCAGACATCAATTATTATCGAAATAAAAGTTTATTTTAACTAACAATAATAATTCCAACACAATGGAACTATCAATTTCATCTTTAATCAACACAAACTTATTCATCATTAATATTATAATTCACAATGTTTAACAACCAGGTCATTCCCAGGAAAGAGGGGGCTTTCCGATAAGGATTTCTCCTTATTTGCGCGCAATTAGGTGACCAAACCTCTCATTGACACAACTTCTAGACATTGTCAATATTGTAAATAATAATATGAATAACTTTGTCGTCTCAATTATTGATTTAATAATATAAAATATTATGCGAGATGATCTTGTGGACAATAATTGAATCAATAATATGAGAGATATGATCAAAGAATTCATCGTAGCAATAATTGAGTATAACCGAGTGACTTCTTACGTAAGCATCAATAATCAATACCGTGTGCTACTATGCAACCACGCGTATTACTGTACTTTTACCACCGAGTATTTTATGACAACTTTTTTACTTTGAAAAATTTCACACATCACCCTTAACTTTAACCTTTTATCAATTTAACTATTTACTAAAATAGAAAAATTGAATACTTTTATTTCATAAAATTCGGGATCTCACATGGATGATCTTAGAATAGTCTTGCATGATATTACATCTGAATTACATAGATACATGAAGTTGTTCAGGGTTCTATCAAATGATTATTCTCTTCTTTAAGAGGGTAAAGAGAAAGTGTAAGCATAGTTTGAAACTACTCTAGGAAGCACTGCTTTTCTATCCAAGCTTGAGGTTGAAAATAAAATTTTAAGAAAGATAACTGAAGCCAACACGTTGAGGGAGTCTACTTTTAGCCCTAAAATAGAGGAATTAGAGAAGACAATCTCTATGTGGAATCATTCTTCCTCATCTATGGATTCACTACTGACAAGTTAGAGAGTTGTTTCTGACAGATCAGGATTGGGGTTTGAAGTTCTATCTTCATCTAACCTAAATATGGACAAATCAATGGAAGCTATCAACAACAATGCTTCTTCTTCCCATATAAGCATCGTGTTTGTAAATTCCAAAGAGATTGTTGAGCCGAGTATTTCATGTCGTCTAATCTCTGCTGACTATATTGTTATTCCAAAGGATAACAGGTCACACACTGGTTTAGGTTTTGTAAAATTGCAAAGTAAAACAAAGTCTACGACCATGGCTCGAAGAGTCCTAAAGTTTGGAAACAACTCTACGAGTTAACTTGGAATCAATTGTAGAACTGGTTCTTACTCTATGAAATTTCAAAATCATAGGACAATGTGAAGGTAGGGAGTTCAATAAAAAAGAAAGGCATATCTACTATATAAGTTCCAAGTGAGTATATATCCACACAAACCCTCACATATGTAGTATATAAATTGTTATAAATGTCATAAATATAGGCATAAGGTTGTTGATTGTTATTTTGAGCATGTTACATATCATACACCCAAGATTAGGCAAGTCTGGGTTTCCAAGGTAACTAACATTGCATGCCTCAAGAGAGTTTGGTTACCAAAATAAACAATGACTATACATGCATGTACCAAGGTCAATGGAATATATTTGGTATCTTGATAGTGGGTGCTCAAGGCATATGACTGGATAGACCTAGCAAACGGGTCGGCCATTGGTAGGCCGGGCCAAAATGGCCCAGATTTTGGTGGGCTGAAAAAGTGAAGCATAAAACCTACTTTTTGGCGGGCGGGTTGGCCTGGCCCACGAGCTTGGACTGATTTATGACCAAATTTTGACATATTTTTGGGGCTAACCTAAATGGGCTAGGCTAAAATGATCTAGGTTTTAATGGGATGAAAAAATGAAGCCCAAAGCCCGATTTTTGACAGGGGGGCCGATGTAAGATCCCGACTTTTATGAAATAAAAGTCTAATTTAATTTATGATTATTATTCTAAAATTCTAAAATGTTAAATTGATAAATGGTCAAATGGATAATTAATCGGATAAATGAGCTAATAAAAGAGGAGAAAATTTAACTATGATTGGTGTGGGCCCCATGGGCGGTTGAGTGATGAATGTTACGGGGGGGCAAGGAGACATGGGAGGAATATGAAAGTAGGAAAAGAAAAAAGAAAGAATGAAAAAGAAAATAAAATAATACTCCCTCCCGTAGCCATGTTCAGGAGAAGAAAAGAGAGAAGAGAGAAAGAAAAGAGAAAGAAAGAAAGAAAGAAAGAAGGAAAAGAAAGAAATCAAGAAAGGTAATCATTTGATTTTCAATTGTAGATGTTAATTTCATGAATTTTATGTATAGATGTTATGTTTATACTTGTTTTAGCTGATTTGAACAAGTATTAAACAAGAGAAAATAAGAAATTAAAGAGATTATTCTTCGCCGGAATTTTGCCGAAAAACTTATATCTAACGTTGGTTGATGGTTTGTTTTCAAATCTAAGACCATGGTTGTGAGACCCCAGATTTTATGAATAAAGATTTAATTTTTTCGAAATATTTGTTTTTAATATTATGGTGTGGATTTGAGATAATGTTATAGTTGTGGGTAGTATTTATAAATTTTGCAAAGTATGCAAGTTGTCATATTATATTCGATTGGTCGGGGAATATTTGTTTTATCAGGGAATATTCGTGCAACGACACAATCATTGGTGGACCCCGCAACGGAATTATTGTCGGAATGAGAAAACGACAAAAATATTTTATTAAAAATAACGTCAAAAGTTTTACCTTTAATAATGTTAAACTACTTGTAGTAAAGTAAATGAATGTCGTGTGATTGCACAAGAGCACACTAGTATTAATTATTGATACTTACGTGATAAGTCATTCAGTTTTGTTGGTATTATTAATGTAATAATACAGAAAATCTTTTTATATAAAACAAAATACTTTTATAAAGTTATTTGTTTTATTAGACAATAATTAGAATATATTATATTTTATTATGCATAGTGTTTGCATAAGTGCTCGCATAGTGTTTGCATAGTAAAATCTTTTATAAAGTTATTCATTTTATTAGATTATAAATAGAATATATTATATTTTATTTAAAAGATTTTTCTTTAAATATGGATAATCGATTAAAGTAAATCAATCTGGACCGCTCATGAGTTAGTTACTTATGCAATCCATTTTTCTATAAATAAAGCTCATTCATTCATTATTTCTTACGAATTCACCGAAACTTTAGAGAGAGAAACTATAGAGAGAAAAGAAGAAAAGTATTCTCGCTACTTCACTACTTCTATATCCGATTATTCTTCTTTCTAAGGTAGGGAATATTATTTGTTGTACTCGTAAGGGGTACTCTTTCTTTCTTATTTATGAAGAGAACTTCTGTTATTCCATTCGTTATTATTATGTTGGAATAACCTGTATACGCAAAGTACTGCATACATGGTGAAATTCTTCTAATATTCCATTCTTTATTATTCTATTGAAATATCCTGTCTGTGCGTTTTACGCCAGACCTGGTTCCGTTATTTATTATTCTGTTAGAATATCCTGTCTGTTTGTTTTACCGACCTAGTTCTCATTATTTATTATTACTCGTTGAATATATTTGTCGGTGCAATTTCACTTTGACCGGTTCCGTTATTATTATTCTATTGGAATAACTTTGTCTGTCTAAGAACTACCGCATGCATGGTGATTTCTTTTGTTATTCCATTCTTTATTATACTCAGTTGGTTAAAGTTTTGACTTCTATACTCCATGAAATTAGTGGAATATCCTTGATATTTGCGCTTCATCCAACATCTTTTCATGGAAATATTCTTCTGAGCATTCTTGAATTTTACTCTACAAAGCAGTATCATGTTGACAATTTGGGCGTTATCAGTTCCTAGATAAATTAATTCTTGAACTTGTTTTATTGAATTCTTATATCATTGTCATCATCCTCATGTTTATTTTTTTTTGAAAGTCATCTCGTGGCACATGGTGCATAGATGGACTTGGTATGATTATGACCGAGGATTTTGAGTATAATCATAACCGTAATGTTATAAATGATGTGGAAAAAGTCCTCATTGGCCCTGTAGTAGTGCATTGATGGACGCTTTTGGTATGATTATGGCTATGGATTCTCTTTGGTAGTAGTCAAAGATGAATTGTTTTATGGCATGATCGGACCGATTGATGAAAACATGATTATCTTTAGTCGTAGTGCATGGATAATTAATTGGTCGTGATACTAAAGAATATCCTTGGCCGTGAGAAAGGGGATGATTTCTTGATGTGGATTATTTATTAAGTCGAGTCTCGATGATAAAAGTGATGAAAAACCTTTTAAATCATAGAAGATAGTAGATTTTATTACCTACTTGACTCTTCTAATGGATTGCTTGTTCTGCTGCAGTTAAACTTGATAGTTATTATATTTTATCAGTTTAACACTGTTGAAGGTTAACGATAATTTTTTTTGCATTATCTTAGTCATAATATTTCTTACTGGTCTAGTTAAGCTCACCCTTTCTTTCACCGTTCTCTTCAGGAAATGAGAACGTAGCTGAGACTAGTCGGGGAACAGAGTTATGGTCCTAGATGGTGCATTAGTAGTCCTCACTATTCAGTGAAATAGTGTGATAATAATTGTAATTTGGACTCCTTTTGAGTTTGTATACTCTCTAGTAGACAATATTTGTATTCAAACTCACAGTTTATGTTTTGTCGTATTGTACACGACAGTTGTATTATTAAGTTGTATTTGAATTCTGTACCATGTATCTGGCGACTCAAGATGGGTGATGTATACCTAATTTTGGGGGCGTCACAATGGTTGGACTCCTAAAATATAGTAGATCTGATCTGGGCAAGAAAATTTGCGAAAACTCGCCGGAAAAGTTTTGGATCGTCGGAGAAGATGACCAAAAAATATTTTCCGGCAAACTAATTTGGTAAGACTGTTTCTCTATATTAGAGGCAAAATTTGGAAAAACTTTCTTTTACAAAGTTGTAGAGAATTAAATTTCACATGGAAAGGACATAAGATTCATAATTTTCTGATAAAAAGCTAATTATTATGAATTATTGAAGTTTCTGAATATTGCGATTTATAATTATATTATCAGAAAAATTATTAGGGTTGGAATATTTTTACAAAATTCTTATAATATCATCTTAGAATTTCTATATATTTTTGATGAATTATTGAAAAGCAGAAGTAATTATTGTATTTTTAAACTATTTATAGTTAGTTTGAAAATAAAGAAAATTCATAGAAAATTCTATGAATGGTGGAAAATTATGAAATTTTCTGAAAAATATAATAATAATATAAGATTAATATTGATGATATTTTTAATATATAAAAGTATGTGGAGTTAGTATTTCTATTTTGAAGATATTAAATGATAGTTTTTATAAATAGAAATAATTGTAGAAAATTATCGGATAATCCGAAAAATATGAAAATTGGTTGAAAAGTCCAGAATAATATTCTAAAAACTTTAGAATGTTTAGTAAGCTCATGAGGTGTTGGAATGTAAACACACAAGTAACGAATGAGTTATGATAAAAATAAAAATAATATTTTTGTTAAAGTAAAAAATGGTGATAATACCAGAATAGTGGATTGTCGTTTTAAAAATAAATTGTCATATATGAGGTTTTAGATTTCTCAAGTTTTATTATTTACTTCTAAAGTTTTGGAATATGAATAATAATTTTATGTGATAAATAAAGACAACTTGAATGACTAATGAATTATTTGTTGTTTTATATGTTATCCGAGATAAATATAGTTTTGTGTTGATGACGACTTTTAATAGAATTTTAATTGTTTATAGTAAAGTGTTGATTTGATATAATGCTATAGTTATGAGTGATATGTGAAAATTTTGTAAAGTAAGTAATTTGTAATAAAATATTCGTCGGGGAATATTCGTACGACATTGCCGAATTAACCAATCATTGGTGGACCCCATAACAGAATAACTATCGGATATAGAAAGCGACAGAAATAACTTTTTATAAAAAAATAGCGGTAAAGCTTTTACCGTTAAACTATTGAAATACCCGATGATAAAAATACAGTAATACGCGTGATTCGACAATAGTACACAGTATTCCACAATAGCACATGGTATTGCACAGTGATTCATATTATTGATTCTTAATTACGTAAGAAGTCACTTATTATTTTATTCAATAATTGTCACAGTAGTTATTACACAGTAACTCGTATTATTTGATATGATAAAATTATACCAGTTGGAAGTATTGTGAGTCTATGTTAATAATTGTGAATAATTGTTGAGAGATTGAAAATGTGTAAATAATTGATGAATAAAAGGTGTTGATTAAAGATAAGTATGATATGCAGATGTTTGTTCAATTATTTTCTTTTTACATAAGTAAGTTTGGTAGGGCTTGCCGACACTCTACGTTTTATAAAGTAGTATGGGCCACAACTCTATTATTGAACAAATTTTGTTAAAACGTGTACACGTGAGTTTAATTTTCTCCGTGGGACCATAAATTCCACTACCAGCATTATTATATACCTCATTTGGTTATTTTTGTCAAAGCAAGTGTGCTAGGTGTTTCCTCAATTTTCAGTATAAATAGGTTGCACGGTTGAGAAACTAAGCGAGTATTTTTGTTGAGTGTAAGGTTACTCCAAGTGTAGATAAGTAATGCAAGCATTGTTTAAGTTGATTAATTTCACAGAAAGCAAAATCAAGTCGTATGTTAAGGTAAGGGATATCATTATTATGGTAAGGGGTATCATTTTTTTATGGTAAAAGGAATATCATTTTCTTTCATACTCCATATTATGATAAGATATTATTATTCGTTTATTCAGTTTATCATTAAATGGTGAAAAGTCCTGAAATGATTAGAATATCCTTAATTATTTGTGTTTCATCTAATATCTTAACCTGGATCTTTCTATTCAGTCTTAAGTTATTATTTTTGAGTCAGGAACTTTACATTACTTGAAATTTATATTTTATCGGGAATTTAAATCGATTTTCTAGATATCATGTTGGCAATTTGGACTAATGTTACAGGCAAATGATGTGGTAAAAGTCATCTTTGACCCGTAGTGCAAAGATGGATTGTTGATTATTGGCTTTACAATTGTATATCTTTAGCTTACGTGCAAAGATGGACTGTTGATTATTGGTTTTACAGTTGTATATCTTTGGCTTACGAGCAAAGATGGACTGTTGATTATTGCTTTTATAGTTGTATATCTTTGGCTTACATGCAAAGAAGGACGGTTGATTATTGGTTATACAGTTGTATATCTTTGGCTTACGTGCAAAGATGGACTGTTGATTATTGGTTTTACACGTGCAAAGATGGACTATTGATTATTGACTTTATAGTTGAATATCTTTGGCCTGGAGTGCAACGATGAATTTAATGGCGTAATTATAAACATGAATTGTGATTTGGTATAATCATGAGCTTTGTGTTTCAGGTAAAAACAGGTGGTGAAAGTTCTCTTTGTCTTAGGTACAATAAATGTAAGACCCCAACATTTTATGAATAAATATTTAATTTTCTCTAAATGTTATTTTGAGTAATAAGGTGTGGATTTGATATAATGTTATAGTTGTGGGTAATATTTACAAATTTTTCAAAGGAAGCAAGTTGTCATAAAATATTCGTTTGGTCGGAGAATATTCATTTTATCTCGGAATATTCGTACGACGACACAATCATTGGTGGACCCCAAAATGGAAATACTTTCGGATTTAGAAAGCGACAAAAATAATCTTTTTATAAAAATAACGGTAAGATTTTTACCGTTAACTGTTGAAATACCTGGTGATAAAAGTACAAGAATACGCGTGGTTTCACAGTAGCACATGGTATTGCACAGTATCTCTGATTATTGATGCTTACGTAAGAAGTCACTCAGTTATACTCAATTATTGCAACAATAGTTGCTGCATAGTATCTCATATTATTGATTCAATTATTGTCACAGTATCATCTGCACAATATTTATATTATTAAATCAATAAATGAGACAACACAATTATTCATATTATTATTTACATTATTGACAATGTTTAGAAAGTTCTGTCGAGGAAAGGGTTTGGTCATCTAATTGCGCGCCAATAAGGAGAAGTCCTTATCGGAAAGCCCCCTCTTTCCTAGGAATGATCTGGTTGTTAATAATGCGAGTTATAATATTAATGATGAATAAATATTATTAAAAACGTGTTTAGAGAAGTCAAGTAATTTGTGATAAATAGAGGGTTTTTTTTATGAAGTATTTTTTGTAAGTTTGACTTATTACATGGACCCCCACTTACTCATTTTTCAAAATCGTCGGTAGAAAGTTATCTCAGTTTTTGTTTTATTATTATTATAATAGTAATAAAACAGAAATTTTTTTATATAAAATAAAATACTTTTTATAAATAGAATAAATTATATTTTATTACATTGCATAGTGTTTGCATAGTACTGTATAGTAATGCATAATACTTCATAGTGTTTATATAGTGTTTGCATAGTGCTGCATAGTAAAATTAGAAAAAATCAGACGAAGTCGAATTTCTCCTGTGAAGTCGTATGTGATTTTTCCTTATTATGCATCCAAATAGTATCCAGTCATTCTCTTATAAATAGGATGCTTAGTTTAGAAATGAAAATCACACCATAATCAGAGAATTCTTCTTCTATAATATTGAGCGTATTTCTTTTGAGTTTAAAGAAAGTTTGAATGTAGCAAATAGTGCAAGTTTTCCTTAAGAATATCTCTACTATACTAGTCAGAAGTACTCTCTTTTTAAGGTAAGGGGTATTTTTTATTTCATATTCGTAAGAGATATTCTTTTTCGTTTTCGTTAAGAATATTATTTTCGTTCAATATTCGTAAGGAATATTATTTTCGTTCAATATTCGTAAGGGATATTATTTTTGTTCAATATTCGTAAGAAATACTATTTTCTTCCATACTCTGTAGTATGTAAGTAATATTATTTCGTTTTATATTCCTAATTCTACACTTATTTTGATAAGTATTGCTTCTATACTCCTTGAAATTAGTAAAATATTCTTAAAATTTGCCTTCGCCTAGTATCGTTTAACAGAATTATTTTTCTGAACATTCTTGTTAAATTTTAATCTTTTTCACGTCTAGGTACTATTCACCCGGGGTACTATTCACGACAAAAATTAATTTCTTTTCTATCCAAATTATTTTTGATACATGAATATTATTGTTGAATTGTACTCCACAAAACAGTTATCATGTTGACGATTTGGACATTCTTGAAATCTGGATAAATTGAATTATAAATCTTTAAAATTTATCCTTGCTCTCACTTAATTGAATTCTCATATCATTATCATCATTCTAATGCTTAAATTGTGATGAAAGTCATCTTTGGCCCGTAATGCATAGATGGACTATTGATTGGTATGATTAGGACCATGAATTATGTATCGATATAATCATGACCTGTAATGTTACAAATGATGTGGTAAAAGTCCTCATTGGCCCGTTGTGCATTGATGGACAGTTGTTTGGCATGATCATGACCATTGGTGATAATAACGAATATCCTTGGCCCGTAGTGCATGGATAATTCGTGGATGTGATACTAACGAATATCCTTTGCCCGTAGTGCATGGATAATTCAGTGACGTGGATTATTTATTGAGATGTGTTACAGAGATAAAATATTGATGATGAACTTTTAAATCATAGAAGATAGTAGATATCATTCTCTACTTGACTCTTCTAATGGTGTTCCGCTGCAGTTAAACTTTTTGTCTATTGTATTCTATTAGTTTTATACTGTTGAATGCTAATGATAATTTATTCTGCATTATCTTAGTAATTCTTTATTGGGCTAGTTGAACTCATCCTTTTCTTTCATTGTTCTCTTCAGGAAATGAGAATATAGCTGGGATTAGTCGGGGAATGGAGTGACGGTCCAAGATGGTTGCTATAGTAGTCCTCACTATTTTTTAAAATAGTGTGATAATAATTGTAATGAGGGCTTCATTTAAGTTTGGATATTGTCTACGAGACAATATTCATGTTAAAAACTCTCAGTTTATGTTTTGTCGTATTTTTCATGACAGTTGATAATTGTATAAATTAAGTTTGTATTTGAGTTATGTACCATGTATTTGGCGACTCAGAATGGGTTGTGTATAGCTATTTTGGGTGCGTCACAGTTGGTATCAAAGCTTAGGGATATGATCCCTGGCTGTGATTTGAGGCTAGAACTAGGAGGGGAGAGACGGGTAAATCCTTCGCTAGTATGACCTACCTAAGCTTATTTGTTATTTAATTGGTCTGTCAGAATATAGAGATAATATGTGGCATGTCAATTAACCCTTGTTTTGTGGAAGTGTTTGAGAATGACATCTGAAAATTTTGAGATAAGCAATGGAGCTCATGCGACCATTGAGTCACCGCCAATCAATAACCAGGATAATGTGCATCAAGAAGGCAATAATCCTCCTATAAACAACAACATCGACCAAATGATGAACGATGATATGTTTATGAGCTTTCTAGAATTCATGCAAAATGTCGCTATAGGATTTAGCAACCGTCGCTATAGGCCTAAAGACCGTCGCTATAGGATTTCGCCATAGAAGTCGTCGCTAAACTCTATAGCGACAGTCTTTAGGACTATACCGACGGTCGGCGACCGCCGCTATAGACATTTTAGATTTCAAAAATAAATAAATTAATAATGCACATTTATTCAACAAACACAAATACACTATAAAATAAAACATAAAAAATATTATATACATCATTTAAAATCATTCACATTACAACTCAAGACTTAACAATTACTTAATCAAATGTAGAGCAAATTTATTATCACAAATTTGGCCTCATGGAGACCCACATGCCACATCATCCAATAGCCTTTTTACCGATTCAAACATCAGCGAAGGAAGAAAAACACCAGACCACCTGCCAAATCTTAAGCCAATATATGCAACTACTAGTCTTTGTTGCAACAATAGATGGGTTTTATAGCATACATCGTGCCCTGTTCACATCTCCATCGACATGTATCTTCTGAGGTATCTCTACCTGCAAATACATAAATGAGACAAAATTAAACACACGCACTTTCAGTTGGTAGTTCATCAAATGGCTAGTCCACCCCAGTAAACAATTCATATACAAATACCACTATATACATACGGTCATACCCTTTTATATACATGCATATGTGTATACATATCTGGAAGTTTTGCATCCTTTTCGAGTATAAAGTTTTGCATCCTTTTCGAGTATCTCCTCTCTACGTACTTAAAATAATAAGGAACTTATCTAATCAACAACACATGTATGATGGGCTGACATACTAGATTAGAAACCCAGGATGCACCACATCATCAAATATGTACTTAAATCACTTGCATTTGTAGAATGAACAAAGGTAGAAAAATAGAAGCAAAACATGTAACTGGAAATGACGAGCAGGCGGATGACCTTGATTTCCATACACCAGAGTAGCGTCGTTCACCTCCGTCCGATGATGATACTTTTACTAGTTTATAGTTCATTTGTATTCATGTTATTGTAGAATATTTGTATATATTATAGGGTCTAATTGCGTCTGTATAAGTATTGTAGAACATTTGTATATATTGTAGTGTCTAATTACGTCTGTATAAGTGTCGACATCGGGATTTTTAGTCATCCCTTTTCATTACTTGTTCTTTGGTGTTCTCATGTTAGGTGAGATTTGTTTAAAAAAACAAGTGAAAAAAGTCCGACATGTATAATGTCAACGATGGACTGTTAAGAGTTGCCAGTTGGTTTTAAATGGTTGTACCAACACAACTGAGAAAAGGTTTGCACATTGACCCAGTGATGTGACACTGCTAAACGGGTCGGTGAAACCGAGATTCATTAGGGTTCAGGGACTTGATTATACGGAGGGAAGGTGTTAGGCACCCCCCCCGACATCCGTGTTACCATGGTGACCACCACTTTTCAAGAAATTATTATCTAAATGCGTGTGTGGGTCAATGTGTTGTTTATTTGGAAGTAGTACGAGGCCTCGTTCGCACCTATATACACAGGGTTTGAATTTATGTAAAAATTCAATTTTTAGCAAGATATGGCAGCGATGTTTGATAAAAGAGATTTTTCAAACCCTTGTGCTCAATAGTAATTGAGACCTTTTACACTTCCATTTTTTATTAAGTGCTCGGCTTAATTGTTTTTATTTTTGAGATGCGAAGCATCTATAAAGAAATAATGTACAAAATACTGCCGACTTCCTCGTGGGTATGAAAACCATCTAAGGAAATTCAGACACCGCAGATAAATTTACAAGCTGCTTACAGCTAAAAATGTCCATCACGAGAACCGAATCTAGATCCAATAGACTGAATCTGTGATCACATGATTCCTAGGCTCACATGATGCCTCAATTTGTATGAAAGCAGTAAGCAGGTATATATATAAAAGCTGTAAATATATATATACAAACATGATCATCCACCACGAAGTACCTCCATGGGGGATCAGCAAATGTAAATAAAGTTGTAAAAGCTATCAATCGCCACGGAGGAAACTCTAGGCGGGACGAAAAGTAAAGAAAGCTGTAAAAGCGATCAACCACCACGGAGAAAACTCTAGGCGGAACGAAACGTAAAGAAGACTGTAAAAGCGATGAACCACCACGAAGTAAACTCCAGGCGGGATGAAATATATATATAAAAGCGATAAACGCACCGGATGTAAAATCTAGGCTCATCGAACAGAGTTCGACAACAGTTCATATATATATATATAAAAGCAAGTAAACGCTCCAAATGTAAATCCAGGCTCATCGAACAAAGTCCGACACACAGTTCATATATATATATATATTAAAGTAGTAAACGCTCCAGACGTAAGTCTAGACTCATCGAACAAAGTCCGACACACAGTTCATATATATATAAGTATATATATATATATATATATAAAAGCAAATAAACACTCCAGACTGAAATCTAGGCTCAATCGATGCATAACTCGATAATGTTAGTACATATATATATATATGTATGTATATATATATATGTATATACTGTGACGCCCCCAAAATAGGTATACATCACCCATCTTGAGCCGCCAAATATATGGTACAAAATTCAAATACAACTTAATTATACAACAGTCGTGTAAAATACGACTAAAAATATGTTGTGAGTTTTAATACAAATATTATCATCTAGACAATATACAAACTCAATGGATTCCTCATTACATTTATTATCACACTATTTTATAGAATATTGAGGACTACTAATGCACCATCTAGGACCATCACTCTGTTCCCCGACTAGTCCTTGCTACGTTCTCATTTCCTGAAGAGAACAATGAAAGCAAAAGGGTGAGCTCAACTAGCCCAGTAAGAAATATTATGACTAAGATAATGCAGAATAATTTATCGTTAGCCTTCAACTGTTAAACCGATAAAATATAATAAACATCAAGTTTAATCTGCAATGAACAAGCAATCCATTAGAAGAGTCAAGTAGAGAATAAAATCTACTATCTTCTATGATTTAAAAGGTTTTCATCACTTTTATCGCCGAGACTCGAATTTTAATAAATAAACCACATCATCAAATCATCCCCCGCACTACAGGCCAAGGATATTCTTTAGTATCACGACCACTAATTATTCATACACTACGGGCCAAAGATAATCGTATTTTCATCAATCTGGTCCCCGATCATGCCATAAAACAATTCATCTTTGCACCCTTGGTCAAGAGAATCCATAGCCATAATCATACCAAAACTATCCATCAATGCACTACGGGCCAATGAGGACTTTTTCCCACATCATTTGTAACATTACGGTCATGATTATGCAAATAATCCTCGGTCATAATCATACCAAGTCCATCTATGCACTACAGCCACATATGACTTTCAACATAATATAAACATGAGGATGATGACAATGATATAAGAATTCAATAAAACAAGTTCAAGAATTAATTTATCCAGAACTAATAACATCCAAATTGTCAACATGATAATCGCTTTGTGAGTAAAATTCAAGAATGCTCGAAAGAATATTTCCATGAAAAGATCTTTGGGTGAAGCGCAAATATCAAGGATATTCCACTAATTTCATGGAGTATAAAGCCAAAACTTTAACCAACCGAGTATAATAAAGAATGGAATAACAAAAGAAATCACCAGGCATGCGATATACCGCACAAGCAGGTTATTCTAACAGAATAATAAAGACGGAACCGGTCCCAGAAAACGCATATACTGAGGATATTCCAATGAATAATAATAAAGACTTTAACCAGTCCCACAGAAAAGCGAACATACATGATATTCCAACAGAAAAATAAAGACGAAACCAGGTCCGGCGTAAAACACACAGACAGGATATTCCAACAGAATAATAAATAATGGAACCAGGTCAGGCGTAATACGCACCGACAGGATATTCCTACAGAATAATAAAGAATGGAATAACAGAAGAATTTCACCATGTATGCGGTACTTCGCATAAACAGGTTATTCCAACATAATGATAAAGAATGGAATAATAGAAGAATTTCACCATGTATGCGGTACTTCGCATAAACAGGTTATTCCAACATAATGATAAAGAATGGAATAATAGAAGAATTTCACCATGTATGCGGTGCGCTTGCCAGATAAACAAAAGTTATTCCAACATAATGATAAAGAATGGAATAATGTAAGAATTTCACCAAGTATAGGGTAGCTTCACAGATATCTGAGTTATTCCAATAGAATAATAAAGAATGGAATAACAGAAGTTCTCGTCATGAATATAAAAGAAATAATACCCCTTACGAGTACAACAAATAATATCCCCTACCTTTGAAAGAAGAGTATTTCGACTGGTAGGGCGAGGATATACTCGAAGAAAACTTGCACTACGCTCAAAGCTTTCTTAAACTCTAAAGAAATACGCTCAAGATTATAGAAGAAGAATTCTCTCTCTAGAGTTTCAGTGAATTCGTAAGAAATAATGAAGGAATGAGCTTCTATTTATTGAAGAATGGACTGCATAGTAACTAATTCATGAACGATCCAGATTGATTTATTTTAAACGGACGGTCCAGATTTAAAACAAAATCTTTTAAATAAAATATAATATATTCTATTTATAATTTAATAAAACGAATAACTTTATAAAAGTATTCTATTTTATATAAAAGATTTTACTATGCAAAACAACGTGTCAAGAGCACTATGCAACACTATCACGAGCACTATGCAACACTATGCATAATAAAATATAATATATTCTATTTATAGTCTAATAAAACAAATAACTTTATAAAAGTATTACATTTTTATATAAAAAGATTTTACTATGCAAAATACTATGCATAATAGAATATAATATATTCTATTTATAGTCTAATAAAACGAATAACTTTATAAAAGTATTCTGTTTTATACAAAAAGCTTTTCTATTTTATTACATTAATAATACTAATAAAATAAAACTGAGTGACTTATCACGTAAGCATCAATAATCAATTCCGTGTGCTACTATGCAACCACGCCAGACATATTACTGTACTTTTACTACCGAGTAGTTCAACAATTATTAATGGTAAAACTTCCGCCGTTATTTTTATAAAATATTTTTGTCATTTTCTCAATCCGATAATAATTTACGTTGTGGGGTCCACTTAATGATTGTCTTGGTCATCTAATATTCCCCGACAAAAGAATATTCCCCGACCAATCGAATATTATACAACAACTTGCATACTTTTCAAAATTTATAAATACTACCCACAACTATAACACTATCTCAAATCCACACCATAATATTCAAAAAAAAATTTCGAGAAAATTAAATCTTTATTCATAAAATCTGGGGTCTCACATATACAAACTGAAATAAAACCACGGAATGAAGTTCGGGCAAATACACGCAACACGACTCTCAACGTGAAGAAGGGTGTGTGCAAAGATGAAGAGAAATGCTTTAAAGTGTGTGAGAAGGCTTACAGTGGGCTACTAAAGAAGACTTCTATATCTTTAAAGTGGATGAACACTCGGCTCCCGCCGGTAGAAAAGTAGCTATATGTGAGCTCACAAGTGTTTAAAATGAGAAATCTCTCAGTATATTGTAAGTACGAAGCAAATTTGGCAGGGCTTCCTCCCCTTTTTTCTCTTACAAATGGCCACCCCAAGCCCTCTATTTATAGAAGGGGAGTCAGTAAGTACTGCACTAGCCGCATTATATCTATGGTGGTAAGGTTGCCCCCGAACTTCTTGAAGTCGCGTCATCTCATAGTACGTGTACATAAGCACTATAATGTCCGCTCGAACTTTCAGAATTGCAATACGAGCATCCGATTGAGGTATGTAAGACCTATTTCGGACTGCCATTGCCAAGAGTTATGTAATGGCATGGGATTAGAGGTTGTACGAAGTTAGGAAGATGGGACGGTGCCCTCCTATATTCAAGCTTCAAATTCTATCCGTTACCCAGCATAATAGTCACTCGGGATTGGTTTTCCTTGATTCTTGTGGGATATTGTTGTGTAGAAATGTATGTGTGAAATGTTGAGACAACGTGATGTGGCGTCAGAGTAGCAAGATGATGACTTTGCCCCTCACCGAGGTTATCGCCAGTTTGGGCTGGTAAAGCAGACGTTTCTCAGGGTTATCTCTGAGATTGGACTGCTGCAAGTGTTGAAGGTCCTCAGTGTCATCTTTGAGGTGTGCTTGTCTTCCTGGTGTTATCTCCGGGTCACGTACTAAGTGCCTCGGTGTGAGTGCCGAGGTTGAAGCTGATTGCATGCATTTGAAATAAGCATTTCTGAGGTTATCGCCGGAACTGCATTCCTTGGGGTTATCACCAAGGTTGGTAAATGCTACTCCCAGTGTTGGGACTGAGACTGGATACCTCGGGGTTATCTCTGAGATTAATCGGTCTTTTCCGATGGAATCTCCGGTATTGGAACTGCATGCCTAGGGGTTATCTCCGAGGTTGGAACTGTTACTCCCAGGGTGTGTTCCAGGGTTAAGATTAAACTTCTGGTAGTATCCGGTCTTGACGTGAACTGTCTTCCAGGGTTATCTCTGAAAGACAAATTTTCCCTCCTGTAATGTCAATGACAGGTGTGCAGAAAATTTCAAGTGTCTACAGATGCCCCTCTTTATCATATTCATGCAATGCAATGCATGGGTAGGATAAATAATTCTAGACACTTGAAATGCAACATTGTGCAAATGTATGATGCATGTGTGTGGGGTTGTTGCCCAATATGCTGGGGATGATTGCCGACTCCTTGTAGCTTCTACTGGGGATTGACAACTATGACCCGATTGGATGCATGATCAAAATCTTTTAGGATGTTGATGTTGGGGCTATCACCAAAGTCCTTAGTCCTTGATATAAACTTGAATCTGAAGATGTGCCTCTTGTGTACAAGAGATTTGTGGGGATAACGCTCTGTCTGCTTGAGGATGTGTATAACATATTCCATCATTTATCCTCTTCAATGATGCTGACCTTTCCTAGTTTGTATCTCCAGGATATGTCAAGGTTCTATTGGATTTTCTGCCAACAACATATGTTGTCAGGGTTTCCTGACCTTGTGTACTTTACCGACGTGTGAATCAACGGATGAAAACCCTGTGGGGTATACTATCAAGGCTGCTTGACCTTCGCTGACGTGTGAATCAATGGATGATATACGTTGTAACCCCCGATGGGGTTTGTTTGGATCATCACTCATGTGTGTATCATCGGCTGTTAATCGGATGGCTTTCGACACTTCGTTGGATTTTCTTGCCAACGGTTATAATGATGCCAAGGCTGCTTGACCTTCGTTGATATGTGTGTCAACAGAACATGCGTTGTAACCCCCGCCGAGGTTTTATTCTCGAGACTGCGTTGTGACCCCCGCTGGATAACCGTTTGATAGAGAATACGTGACATTCGTTTGATAGAGAATGCATGATGTTGTAAACCCCGCCGGGGTTATATACTTTAACATATGCAAACGCGTGATGCTCCCGCCGGGGTAGACAGGGTGACTGTAGATCATTTTTTGCAGCATACTATGACCCTGTTGATGTTTCAGGTTCCCACAAGATTCGTGGCATGCTGGAGCACTGGGTATTGGAGAGGCAGGTTTTCTGATTTAGGACCCAGGAGTTAACTCCCATTCTGGAGGAGTATGCACGGTTGACGATGCTGCCACTGGACAGACCTTGTGTGCATATGGATTTGGGGGACATGAGTCGATGGTTCATGACCCTTACTGGATTGAGATGTAGGGTGATGCAGGATGACCTTACATCTGGCCACGTTATATCCCAGTGTTTTTTGTTTAACAGATTTGGCTTTGAGGATAGTTATACACGACATTCCGGGGATTTCACCACACCGGAGGATCATTGGCGTCTAGCCAGGGTGGATGTACTGCTATTGTGCGTACTGTCATATGTATATATGCCACGGTATATGGATGAGTTGGACATAGGAGTTATCATGGTAGTGAGAGCTCTCAGGGAGGGTCACACCATCATCCCGATGATCATAGCAGAGACTCTGAGGTCAGCTACATACTGCTGCACTTATTCGGCAAGAGTGTTTACGGGCAGCTCGGTCATGCTGTACGTGTGGTTTATGTCGCACTTGAGACCGATTGGCACTTTTCGCAGACATGCGTATTGCTTCACCCATGATATAGCTATATCTTACTCCTTTCAGCCATCGGAGTGTACAGATGCTATGTCTTGGTCGATGTTCTTGGCAGATATCAGTGATCTATTTAGCATTTTGCCATGTTCGGGGCTCAGCTCTCCTTACAGCTTTATTACTCATGCTCTAGGTATGGATTACCTCCTTCTGGCTAGTTTGAGGGGTATGACTACATATCACCCGATGGCCGTGATGTCGCAGTTTGACTAGTTTCAGGATTTTCATCCTTTCGAGGGGGCATTGGGCCAGCGTTTAGCTTCTCGCTATCTTTCAGCAGAGGATCGATCCCGTGTGTATGCTTGTTGGGATCAGCGTGAGCTAGCTGCTTTCTCTATTAGCCATCCAGGTTGTTCGCCAGAGTATTCTACGTGGACAGAGATAGAGACTTCATTAACTGTGGCAGTATCCACATTACCGAGTGGTGATTTAGATGATGTAGAGCCCATGGAGGATGTTGATTCCCACCATGAGGAGGAATTAGTTGTCGGGTCGATAACATCTCCTTTAGATTCTCCCAAAGATTACTAACCTTTGCTGTGATTCAAAGATTCAAAGACAAAGACTTTAACCAGAGTCTTCATCTGATGAACTTCAAGAGAGACCATGCTAGAGCCTTGATGTTGACAGCCCTTGATGGGAGAGACGTAGCTCTGTTAGAGAGAGACGATGCATTAGGTCTCAGAGATACAACTATTGTTGAGCGGGACGAGGCCAGGTCAGCCAGATATGCAGTGATAGTTGAGCGGGATACTGCCATATCTGCCCGGGATGTAGCCGTCACATATAGTACTACAGTGAGGTCCCTTACCACTGGCATGATTACAGATATGAGCACTTACATTGATGAGCATATGGTCACCATGTAGATGCCTGCAGATCTGTTGGGTCGTGTGGATATCCTTGTATAGGAGACCACAGCTTCGCCTCCTTCTTCTAAGAGGGATGCCATGTTGGGCTTGTTAGCTCGCATATACCCTGACTTGTAGATGAGTTTGTATTTTCCTGCATAGACTAGCATAGCCATTTTGTCATGTACAGTTTACATTGTGTATATCAAACAACATTATATATAGCAGGGAAATATATTTTTGATCATTTCCCTTTTAGATATGCTCTGATACTTGTTTGATATTTTGTCTGCTTCTTCAAGACTTGTGATCTTGATGTATTCTGAATTCCTCTAGGATAGATGGACATTGAGTTGTCTTTGGATAGTTCAGAATGGATCATTGATCTGGATGTATCCCTACCGTCCTTGGTGTCTTGGGACTGGTTTCTGTATTAAAATGTGGAGAGGAGTGTGGCTTTCCTCTCTGAGGTTGACCGCACCACAGATGGTCGCCAGTACTCCTATTCATAAGGAGCCTAGTTAATTCCATCTCTTATGGATTGGTGTTGCTCTTCAAGGTACAATCGCAGCTTAGATGGTCGCCGAATCTCCTATTCGGGAGGAGTTCAGGTAATTCAATCCCTTTGGTTTGAAGCCAATAAAATGTAATGGATTGAAGGATGATCCCAGTACTGCTGACAAGTGTTGTTGTTTTCGTAGGGGGTGAGACCGAACCATAAATGGCTGCCTACATACTCCTATTGAAGAGGAGACTAGGTATGCGTAGTTTGAACCTAGTGTAAGAGGTTCAACGCTGTATGTGGCAGGAATGGTGTAGGAATGTTTTTTGTTGTTTTTTGTTTTTGTAAGGAGAAGAGGGTAGACATGTTTTTGTTGTTTTTGTTTTATTGCGACCGAGCCATGTAAAATGGTTGCCTACGTACTCCTATTGAAGAGGAGATTAGGTCGATGTAGTTCGCCCCTCAGGATGAGTTAAAAAGCTTGATCCCATGTGCAGGTCAGAATGTGGGGAAGAGAAAGTTTGATCCTATGTTGAGGATAAACTGCAGGTGTGAAAAGTTTGATCCCATGTTTTGGGGTAACAAACTGTAAGCGCGAAAGGTTCAATCCCTAGTGGGATTACCAAAGTCGTAGGAACGCAGTGAAGCCAGGTTGCTGGCTTGAAAAGTATGTCTCCCTAAGGGGTAAAGTGTGGAAAAAGTTGTATATGGTAAAGGGTTAAAGAACCGGAATACCTGGTGATATGATGATTGTTGATCGATTTCGCAATCAATGAATATGTGCAAGTATACACGGTCAACAAGTAATTAAGTGAAAGTAGAGTATCGTTCCCACGAGGAATTATTTAATAAAAATCACCAAGCACTAATTCTTAACCAAACTAATTTTATTTAAACAATCTCAAATTGTGATTTTTCTAATTAAGAAAACTAAATTAACTAACTAAGATTTGAATGAATGAATTCAAATAAATAAACGTTAAGACTACAATATCCCCAATCATGAACTATAAACCAATTATTCAACTATCCCAATTATTATGCCTACTGAATTGTTAACAGGAATTCTCAAGTGCCAAAAGTCCTTTTTCAAGTGATCAATTGCCTTCTATTTAATCCAGATTAATCTTTCTATATTCCTATACAAAACAATTGAATTAAACTCCTTTCAATCCCAATTCCTTATGTGTTACATGCGGTGAACAGATATTTCCATTCAATTCACAAACCTAATTATTCACAGTGCAAATAACTAAGTCACATGTTACCATGCCTAGTTCTAACCCTAGAATTCCTCTTTCAATTCCTTCTAGAGTAACAAGGTAATTATTGATCAAATAATTAAGCAATAAGCACAAGACAAGATAAACAATTCACTTAGACATAATATAATTGGAAAAAATCGAATTACTAATTTATAGACACAAAAGGTTCAATTGAAATCTTAATAAAAGAGTTAGTTCATAATTAATGAATTGAATCCAAGAATCCACAACTGAATACACATTAAAAGATAAAAGTATGATAAGAGAAGAGAGAATAGAATCATTGTTAGTTAAATCGATGCTCCCCTCTTGCTCTTGCTCTTGATCTTCAGTGTTCTTCAATTTGCTTCAATCTCCAATGGCTAATTAAGAACTAGGGTTTATATTCTAATCTAATGGAGTGTTTTATCTAAGCTAAGCTATGTAATCTCCCTTTATTTTATGCCTTACATCATGTATTTATAGATTACAAGTCCAATTTTTAGCTTAGGAACAAATCCAATCCAATTTGGAGTCAAAAAGGTGTCAAAATTCGCTCAAAAACGCGTCTAAGCCGCACCAAACACTTCCCCAGCACCCCAGCGCTGGGCATGGTGCTGGGATTCTGCCCCCTAGTGCCCCGGCGCTGGAAATGACCTATAAATGGGCGCCCTTGCGCTGGAAGATTTTTGGAAATTTTCTGCTCCGACGTCCTTTGGGAAAATGGCCATAACTTCTTTGTCTGAACTCCGATTTTGATGATTCAAGATGTTCCAGAAAGAGGAGACGTAGATCTAAAATTTGTATTCTTTAAGGTTTTCGAAATAAGGTCCCTAGAAATACTAAAATTGGCTTTGAAGTGACTGTTGTGTAAATTGCAAGCCGAAAACGCGCATCTAGCCACCCCAAACGTCGATCCAAGTAACTTTTGTCCCAATTCCTACAAAACAACATAAAACATGCATGAATAGACATAAACACTTAAAAACATCCAAATGATTAAGTTCAAACACACTCAATTATGAGTATAAAACTCACTCATCAATGATCCAACACCAGGATGTTTGCTTGATGGTAACTTCAGACATAGTACCGTTTCACGGTGTCCGAGTTGATGAGTTGTGGAAATTCATCATCGTCCATTTCTTGCAATCTGAGAGCGCCTCCTGTCAATACTTCCTTGACAACAAATGGGCCTTCCCAGTTAGGAGCGAATTTTCCCTTAGATTGATCTTGATTGTCAATGATCTTCTTCAAAACCAAGTCATGTTGTTTAAACTGCCGCAGTCGAACTTTTCTGTTGTAGGATCTGGCGATCCTTTGTTGATATAATTGACCATGGAAGATAGCCACGGCTCGCCTTTCGTCTATTAGAGATAATTGGTGATACCTATCTTGTACCCATTGGTCTTCCTCCAGCTGAGCGTCTATCAGCACTCTAAGGGATTTCATTTCTACTTCTATGGGGAATGCATAGGGGGTTGCCCCAGTGGAAGTGCGTATTGATGTTCTATAGGCTAACAGAGTAAGAGGCAATAAGTCAGGCCATTCTTTGTGGTTGACAGACATCTTTTGCATGATCTTCTTGATGTTTTTGTTAGCCGCTTCAACAACACCATTCATATTTAGACGGTAGATGACGGAGTTAATATGTTTGATGTGGAATTTGCTGCATAATTCCTCCATCATTTTGTTGTTGAGGTTCTTAGCATTATCTGATACAATCACCTCGGGTTGTTCATATCGACAAATGACATTATTTTTGATGAAATCAATGATGACTTCTTTGGTAACCCTGGGGAAGGAGGCTACTTCTACCCACTTGGTGAAGTAGTCGATCATGGTGAATATAAATCGATGTTCATTATTGGCTTTAGGCTCAATGGGCATGATAACGTCCATTCCCCACATTGAGAAGGGCTAGGGCGAACTCATATTGTGGAGCTCCTGTGGAGGGGCATGGATAGCATTCCCATGAATTTGGCATTGATAACACCTCTTGACGTGATCATTACAGTCAACTTTGAGAGAGATCCAGTAATGTCTTATCCTGAGGATCTTCTTAACAAGCAGGGGGTCGCTCATGTGTAGGCCATATACTCCACCACGAACCTCATCCATGAGGCTCTGATCTTGGTCCTGGTCCAAACATCTAAGGAGACCTAGTCCTGCATCTCTTTTGTAGATTGCATCTCCGCTCAGGTAGAATTTTATAGCAAGTCGATGGATCCGCCCTTTCTCAGTCATGCTCGCCTCAGCGAGTGTAGATCCATCTCGTAGGTACTCCTTGATATGTTGATACCAAGGATGCTGGATGGGAGATAGCTCATCCGATACTTCTCCAACGTAGTTCCCATAGGCTGGTGCCTTGTGCAGGGCAATTGTGATGCTTGGCAAGTATCCTTTGTCAGGTATGTGAACCAAGGAGGCCAAAGTTGCTAACACGTCTGCAAAGTCATTCCTATTACGAGGAATGTGTAGAAAGGAGATTTCTTCGAACTCCAACACCATCTATAAAACTTGCCGATGGTAAGGCAACAAATGTAGCTCTTTGGTTTGATAGATTCCCGTGGATTGTCTGACCACTAACTCCGAATCTCCAAAGACAATTAACCGCCTGATGCCCATTGAACGGGAAAGTTTTAGCCCCATGAGACAGCCTTCATATTCAACTGTGTTGTTGGTGCTGACAAACTATAATTTGACGGTGACGGATATGCTCCCGTCTGGGATACCGTAATCGCTTCTCGACTCCGTAACCTTCCATATTAACAGCTCCATCAAAATACATCTTCCATGTTTGGCGTGTATCATACTGATGGTGTTGCTGAACTGTCATTACCCCTTCATCGGGGAAGTATGTCTACAAGGGTTTAAAGTCCCCTGAAGGTGCGACGACCAGTTGATCCGCAATTCCTTGACCTTTGATGAACTTTTGAGTCACGTATACGATGTCAAATTGTTGTAGGATCAATTGCCATCTGGACATCCGACAATTTAACATGGGTTTATTGAACACGTACTTGAGAGGATCCACGCGGGATATGAGATGGGTTGTGTGACCATGGAGGCAATGCTGTAACCTCATGGAAGCCCATGCTAAAGCACAACAGGCTATGAATTTACTATAATCTATGAAATCTACTATAATCTATGAATTTAAAAGTTCATCGTCAATATTTTATCCCTATAACATCAATCAATATACATCTTGAATCAAATATTCATCTTTGCACTATAGGCCAAAGATATTCTCAGTTGGTCATGTTCATCTCAACACCTGTTCATCTTTGCACTACGGGCCAAAGATATTCATCATACAATCATTCATCTTTGCACTACAGGCCAAAGATATTCAGTAATATCATCATTTAGGACTGAAGATGATGAAAAATATATTTTAAAGAAAACGAATCCAGTGAGACAAAAGAACAAATAGTAAGGATTAGTATTTTGGTTTTCCATGTTCAAAAATACTCCATAATAAACTATTGTGGAGCAGAATTCAAAATTGAAGATCAAAACATAGATACAATCAAAGATAGGAACCATAATGAACAATCTTGGACACGAGAAAAGAAAATTTAATTTTTACGAATGAATAGTGTCGTATTAAATGAATAATATATGTCGATATCGTGAATAGTGTTGTATACGTGAATAGTAACTCTGACACTAAAAGGTAGAAATTCCACAAGAAAAATCATCATGCTTCATGAATAGTACTCGTGAATAGTAACTCATGAATAGTAACCCCGACATGAAAAGATAAGAATTTCACAAAAAAATCTTACCAATATTCCGATATAATGATATTGAAAGAAATAATATCATTTCTAAAAAAATAACATCCCTTACCTCAAAAAGACAATACTTCTGACTGGAATACTGGATATAGTGCTGAAGGAACTTGTACCGTATAGCAACACTCAAAGTATCTAAATACTCACAAAAATACGCTCGATAATATAGAGAGAGAAAACTTTAGTTTTTGGTGTGATTTTCAATTCTAACCTAAGCACCCTATTTATAGGAAAATGCTTAGAACACCAAAGCAGAAAATTTAATAAAATTTTAATATATTATAAAAATTTTCATGCCCACCTCTTGACATTTGAAATCAGCATGTTTACAACACTTGTGGGGCCCACTAAAACAATAAAAACATTTTTCTTAAAAAAATAATTAAAACTTCAAAAATCAATTATTCTGGAACTTCAATAATTCATAATAAATAGCCCTTTTTATCAAAAAAATTTGTATCTTATGTCCTTCTATAGGAAATTCAATTCTCTACAACTTTGTAAATTTTAGTTTTTTCAAATTCCAAACACAAATTGACCGAAATCCATATACGGACGATTTTACAAGCTATAATCAAATTTTAGTCAAAAATGGGGTCCATCAACACACAAAACATGTGTTAAACATTTTTTGTAACAAATATACTCTTCCTCCTCATTTATTCATATATCACACATTTATTGTAAAATATCACCATTATTATATTATTATAATAAAATAATATATTTAAATGAATTATTTTATCATAAAAGATAAAATATCAATTTTCAACAATTGTCGCATTAAAAAATTTCTCCATCTATATCCACATAAAATGAATATTTTCTTTATCATATAAATCAATAATTAATTATTCACAAATAATATTACGAGAATCACAATCATCGATAACTGTGTTGTTCCCGAGAAATAGGGGCTTTCAATAAGGATTTCTCCTTCTTTGGCGCAATTAGGTGACCAAACCTCTCCTTAGATGTAACTTTCTAGACATTGCCAATAATGCTATCTAATAATATTATTCAAATAATATAAATTATTGATCGATAATGAGAAATACTGTGTAGTGATAATTATTGAAACAAAAAATAATTTAAAATATCATCAGACCAATTATTGAATCAATAAAATAAAATATTGAGCGATAATTCTTTGTAACAATTATTGTGTAGTGCCTTCTTACGTAAGAATCAATAATTGGTACAATACCGTGTGCTACTGTGCAACACCGCGTATTACTGTGCTTTAACCACCGGGTATTCCAACAGTGTTAACAATAACAACTACGTCGTTATTTATAAAAACTCATACTTGTCATTTTCTTCATCCAATCACTTTACATTATAGAAGGAGCCACAAGGTCACATTTGTCGTCTGAATATTACCCGACAGTAAGAATATTCCACGACCAAACGAATATTCCCTGACAACAATGAATATTTTATAACCACTTGCTTATTTAAAAAATATTTGCGCATTTTACCCATAACTAACCACATTAATCAAATCAACCCCTTACTATTTCAAAATAATAATTAGAGAAAATTAAATCTTTATTTATAAATAGTTGGGGCCTTACACCTAGGTGGTACCAAAACAGGAGCTTTGACTAGCTCCTCTTTGATCGTAAGAAAGGCCTTCTGGCAATCATCATTCCATTTTATGGAGGAGTTCTTCCTTAACAGCTTGAAGATTGGCTCACAGGTTGCGGTGAGTTGAGAAATGAACCTGCTAATGAAGTTGATTCTTCCTAAAAATCCCCGTATTTCCTTCTCTGTCTGAGGAATGGGCATTTCATTAATGGCCTAGATTTTGGTAGGATCCAGATCAATCCCTTTGTGGCTGACTAGGAATCCTAGCAACTTACCTGATTTAATGCCAAAGGCGCACTTGGCTGGATTTAACTTCAAGATGTACTTACGCCACCTGTTGAAGAGCTTTCTGAGATGGTCTAAGTGGTCTTCCTCCTTTCGGGACTTGACAATGATGTCATCCATGTAGATCTCGATCTCTTTATGCATTAAGTCATGGAAGAGAGCCATCATAGCTCGCTGATAGGTGGCTTTGACATTGATGAGGCCGAATGACAACCGTCTATAGCAAAAGGTTCCCTAAGGCGTGATGAAAGCAGTTTTCTCACGATCTTCCTCAGCAACCATGATTTGATGGTACCTAACAAAGCAATCAGCAAAGGAGTACATGCAGTATTGAGCAGTATTGTTAATGAGAATGTAGTTAAATGGCACGAGAAAGCTATCTTTAAGGCAAGCTTTGTTTAAGTCCCGATAATCCACACAAACTCGCACCTTTCCTCCAGGTTTAGGTACGGGAACGATGTTAGATATCCACTCAGGATATGTGGACACCATGATGATGTCAGTTTGAAATTGTTTCACAATTTCTTCGTTCACCTTTAAACTCCACTCAGGTTTCAATCGCCTGAGCTTCTGCTTGACTGGCTTGAATCCCTCTTTAATGGGAAGGCGATGAAGGACAATGTCAGTGGACAAACCCACCATGTCTTCATGAGACCATGCAAACACATCTTGGAATTGGGTTAGTAGCGTAACCATATCATTCCTTTGGTTTTGGGTAAGGTCTGAACCAATTTGGATTAACTTAGGGCTTTCTAAGGTTCCTAGATTAAAGGAAGTGGTGTGATCAAGGTTAGGTTTAGGTTTGTCTTTAACCCATTCTTGAATTTTTGGAGGCACCTCAATGTCTTCATGTATTTCTATCAAGGCTAAATTCATCTCTACATCAAAGTCATAATCTTTGTGGAGAAGAGGCACCATATCAGCAAGTACAGGCACATCTAAATTCAGGGTCCTGAAACAAAATATGCTTTCACTTAGTATATATGAAAGGTTTTGATCATACAAAGTGTTAACATGTACTGGAAAAACAACTACTAATACTGTACAGAAAAGTAAGAAGTTATGATATCTATAGGGTAGAAAGAGTTCCTGCCCATTTTACCCTTGTTGACCAATGCAAGGAGTGCTGCTCTAATTAGCAAGGGCAAAGTCCAGGTAGACTGCAGTGATGGAGGGGCTGTCATCGTCCTCCTTATCCTGAATGATGACCATTATGTCTAGGCAATCATCGTCTGGGGTGTATTTGTTTGTATGATCATCATGGACAATGATGGGTATGCCTGACATAATCCAGATGACGTCTTATTTAATTCTTTGTTTCTCTTCCTCCACTCTGGGATCTGGAACAAAGACTTCTTTCTCCTTCACCGGTACCGACTTGGGAAATAACATAGCCATTACGTTGGCTGACACCTTTATCGGAGGTTGTGCGGACTCAGAATTCGAAGATGAAGATAATCACCATGTAGCTGAAGCTAAAGGAATCTGATGATGCTTATGAGGATTTCTATGACTAAAACTGGCAGAATAGCCTAGTCCAGCTGTCCCAGTTTAACTGGATACTTGAATGGGGTGCTTGATACCCTAGTGATCTTTACCCAACCCTTGTCCCAGCTGATGACCCAATGACATCATTTCTTGAGTAGCCGATATTACTTTGGCATAAATCTTAGATACGGGACATGGCGTTCCAATAGCATGGTACTGCGTGTTGCTTACTTCTAAGGCATGAAAACTGACCAGTTCAGCGTTGATCGTGACTAGGTTATTGTTGATAATGTATTTCAGTTGTTGATGAAGGGTGGAGGGGACTGCCCCGGCCATATAAATCCATGGCCTTCCTAAGAGCAGGTTGTATCCTGAATCTATCTTGAGTACGTGAAAAGACACGCAGAATGTATGGGGACAAATTTCGATTGGCAGCTTAATTACTCCGACCAAATTCCTGTGGGCTCTATCAAAAGCTTTGATAACCGTATGGCTGCTCCGGATTCGGTTGAGATTGACATTCATCTTCAACAAGGTAGCATATGGACATATATTTAGAGATGAACCTCCATCTATCAAGACTCCCGCTAGTATATACCCGGAGGACAAGACCGCAATGTGTAACGGCTTGCAATGACCGGTCCCTTCGAGCGGTATATCATCATTAGTGAAGGATATCACATTGTTGTTAAAAATGTGATCAACCAAATGTTGAAATTTTTCCACATCCACTGATTTTGGTAGATAGGCTTCTTCTAAAACCTTCAGTAAGATCTTCCGATGATCCTCAGAAGTTAAGACCAAGTCCAAAACTGAAATTTGGTGTGGAGCTTCTTTTAAGCTTAAAACCACATTGGCTTCGTTTTGACCCATAATACGGAGGAAATTTTCAATCTTCTCCATGGGTATATTCCCATTTGATTTGATGGTAGACTTCATCACCCGTTGGGGAAGATACAGTGGATTTTCCTTCGACACTGCAGCAGTTGTATGCAAGGTGGATCCTTCACCTTCTTCATAATTCCATGGAACTTTGTGTAAGCTAACAATAGGATATTTTGCTCTGCATGGAAAGTTGATTGGCTCTGGAGCGGCAACTTTCAAAGGATTGTTGCTTCCTCTGAGTTGGTTTGCTGGTATTGTGAGTGGTTTGCCAGTGTCATCGGCCTCAGCGGATATAACTACTACCAATTCCTTCCACTTAGTAGGACATGTATTCTCACTCTCACGTAGCACAGTATCATCGTCTGCTAGTTGCAGGACATTACTGTCAATTAGATTTTGGATAAGGTGGCGGAGTGCCAAACATTCTTCTGTGCTGTGACCGTGAGAATGGGAGTGATATTGACATACTCCATCAGAATTGAACCGTCCTAAACGGGGATTAATTGGAGGAAGAAGGGAAGTGATTCTTCCTTCATTGATTAGCATCTGCAGGATTTCCTCCATAGGTTGGCCTAGGTATGTAAATTCCCTTCTATTGGCAAAATCCCGACGAGCTTTGGCCTTCGCTCTCTTTGTCACTTTGTCCTCCAGTGTTTCATTTTTTGAAGATGACGAGGGAATATTCATTACAAGAGGAAGGAGACTAGCATGCTCCTGGCTGACTAACTGGTTTGTTACTTGATGCTGATAGGTTACCAGTTCTGTCAATTGCTCAATTTGCTTGCATAGAGCTTTCATCTTACGTTCCATTGCAAACTAGAACTTGGCATAATCTCATTTGTCAACACCGTCTTTGGTGGCCTGAGATGACTCGCCTTTGAAATTGGAACTCTGTCCGTTGCTCCAATTAATCATATTAACCTCTTCTTCTTTGTGTTGAGGAAGAGGATTGTCTTGCACGTGAGGTTGATCTTGTCTGGTGACCACGATCTCACCGTTGTCTATTAGGTCTTGGATCTTGTGTTTCAAGGCCCAACAATCCTGAGCATCATGTCCAGGTGCCCCGGCATGATAAGCACATTTCCGAGCAGCATTGAAACCCCTTCCATTAGGGCTAGCTGGTGGAAGAAGATGCGTGATTTTCTTCTGTGTTGACAGAAGAGTGAGAATATTCTCGAGTGAGTCCCCTAAGGGTGTGAACACTCGAGGGCATTTAACTTCTCCACCTTTTGGCATTGGAGGGTTTGAAGATTGTGCTTGAAAGGGAGTGTAATTCCACCTCTGGATAGGCATGTTCTGATTGCCTTTTTAACCCTGTAGTATCAGGGAAACATCTTCCTCTTTCTTTTAATGGACCCTCCGGGGATTGTTTCCATAATTTCTGGATTAGATGTGCTCAGCAACAGCTTTAAGGGCAGCTAGGTCTTGAATTTTTCCGGACCTCAATCCCATCTCAGCCATCTCCCCGTGTTTGATCGTTTCAGAAAATGGTTTACCGATGTCGGCTAAGACTCTTTCATAGAAAGGAGCTTCTTATATGTCTATGAAGGTCATGACCATTTCTGTTTCTGTCATGGAAGGAATAACTTGAGCAGCCAGGCGCCTCCACCTTTGAGCATTCTCTCTAAAAGACTCGTTGGACTGTTTCTTGACCTTGGTGATCTGATACCGGTTAGGAGCCATCTGAGAGTGGAAGCTGTATTGAGTGAGGAAGGCGTGAGCTAGCTCCTCCCAACTATGGATCTTTGAGTTGTCTAATCTGGTATACCACGAACGGGCTTCTTCAGTCAAACTCTTCTAGAACAGCTGCATTCTGAGCTTTTCGTCCTCTGCATAAGATCCGAGTTCTCCAATAAACACCTTCAAATGTGTGTAAGGATCTCCTAACCCGTCATACTTTTTGAAGTCAAGAGTCTTAAACTTTTCTGGATAATGAACACCAGGGAATATACATAGGTCATCATATGAAACACTCCTGTGTGTTCCAATTCCTTTGATAGCACGAAGGGTTTCTTCCATTTGAAGGATTTTCTTTCTGATATCATCGGTGTCTGGATCTCCTGTGAGATGGATGACATCATGAATTTTGTTGGTCGTATCCAACTGCAGTTCAGGTATTGTAATGGCTTGAGTTCCCCCTTGTGTAGAGGATTCAACATGTATGGGTATCTTTGGACCCTGAGTAAACTGGTGTAGTTCTTTAAGCAGAACAGCCAAATCTGTAATTTGTTTGCTTAATCTGTTAAATTCTTTGCGAGAAACCGGATTAAGGTCAGTCTGGTCGGATGATGACATGATTGACTGTAGGCTCGCGACCTTTTTGGATTTTGACCGGGTAGTAGGTCTGATTGTTTCCCTGCGAAAGACTTGCATAGTTTAGTCTTTAGGGAATGTGTAAATAACAACATGCTATGTGATGTGTCCGTTTTAGGAATTTTATCTTGTAAAATGGATGTTAGCTGTTTACGATAGCATGTTTAAATTAAATATGTATGTATACACATTTCTTCATATTTCTCATTACATGGAGATGAATCTGGAATGAAAATACAAGTAATTAATTTTACGAGTAATTTAAAAAGAGAAAGCATGAAGAGTCTTTCCTCCGTGTTGTATTTATCAGAGGCTAACCTATCTTAGGTTACTCTCGCGACTTTTTAGCATGAAGGTTCCCAAATCATCGCAATTTACTCAACGAGAAATTAATCCAGTCTTTCAACTGGAGCGAATTTGGGTGGTGCCTTTCCTGAGCCTCATTGGAATTAGTATTCCTACGAGTCCAGTAATCAAACACCGATAGGATAGCCTCTTGGTGGAGGGACTACACAATATACATTCACATACAACGTGTCTCACCATATGAAAATGATGACATGTGCGAAGCACTAATATCACAAGCAGATATGGTGCGAAGCACTAAGTGAAATAAAGGTATGCAATCGTACACATTCATCATAAATGTAAATGCAACATCCACACACAAGCAGATAATCGTTTTGAAAAGATTGTAATAGCGGCTTAAGCCCTTTTACTGGTGTCCCCAGCAGAGTCGCCACCTGTCGACGTCGGAATTTTTAGTTGTCCCTTTTCGTTACTTGTTCTTTGGTGTTCTCATGTTAGGTGAGATTTGTTTGAAAAAATAAGTGAAAAAGGTCCGACATGTATAATGTCGACGATGGACTGTTAAGAGTCGCCAATTGATTTTTTAAATAGTTATACCAACACAACCGAGAAAAGGTTTACACATTGACCCAGTGATGTGACATTGCTAAACGTGTAAAACCCCAATTTTTTGAATAAAGATGAAGTTTCTATAAATATTATTTTTGAATATTATGGAGTGAAATTGATATAATGTTATAGTTGTGGATAATATTTATAAATTTTGCAAAGTACGCAAGTTGTTATATAATATTCGATTGGTCGGGGAATATTCGTTTTAACAAGGAATATTCATACAACGACAAAATCATTGGTGGACCCCACAACGGAATTATTGTCGGATTGAGAAAACGACAAAAATACTTTATGAAAATAACGGCGAAATTTTTACCGTTAACTGTTGAAACACCTGGTGTTAAAAGTACAATAATACGTGTGGTTGCATAGTAGCACACTGTAAAACCCCAAGAATTTAGAAAAATTATTTAAATCTTAAATTATTGAATAAAGGTTAAATAATAAACCTAGACAGAAAATAAGTGTATGGATTTGACATTTCTGAAAAGAAATTTTTAGATTTAAAAATCTTTGTGGTGAATTATTCAGGATTAAGGATATACGTAATTATGTTCTGTGTATATGATTGTATATATGTACAGTATGTGGTTAAGGGTCAAGGGTTGACCAGATAAACTATATCAGTGGCAAATCCTAATATTATATTAAGAACGTCAACGTTCAGTTAGGAAACCCTAACGACTGATAAGAAACCCTAGAAATCGGTTCTGGAAACCCTAATTTCAGTTCCGGGAAATTGAAACCCTAATTCGAATATTAAAATTCTAATTTAGGAATTTAAATGCTATGCATAAGGTTTATGTATTTTAATTACAAACCTAATCAAAGATAGCCTTAATGAGTATTAGATTTTCTAATAATTCAGAAACCCTAATTCATGGGTTATAAACCCTAATGAATGATTATGAAACCTAATTGTTAATTAGTAATTTTAATTAGGAAATATTAATCCTAATTAGCAAGCTTGTATAATGATTAATAAATGCTAATATAATTAGAAAATCCTAATTATAATTTTGAAATATTAATTTTCTATTTTGAAAACCGAAATTTTGAAATCCTAGAAATTTAATTTCAAATATGTTAAGGTTAAGCCCTAAACCCTAAGGGTTAAACCCTAAACCCTAAAAGGTTTGGACAAATTACTAATATTCCATTAAAGACAAAAAAAAATCAAAATGTCTAATCTACCCTTTGTGCATTATTGGAGGGAAATGAGCAAATCTAGCCATGATCTTGTAGGGGGTGTCTAACCCTAGCCCTAACCTTAGCTTTATATCAATTACCAGCCATCTTGCCCCTTGGATCAGTCCAATATAGTGTAACATATCAATTATTATAGATTTTAGAGAGAGAAAGAGCCCACTTTATTTTTTTTCTTCTCTAAAGCTTTTCTCCTTCTAAAATCCAAAAATATAGAGTGATAAAGTGAGATAGGATAAGCTAATGTTAGTCTTTAGCTTTCCATTATCAGTTCATCAAGATCAGAACCATAATCAAAGCCAAAAAGGTATGAAAACCCTAAATCTGGAAAATATTGGTAATTGTTGTTAGATGTTGAAAGCTGTTGGTTAAAGATGTATATTAGTGTGTTAATAAGTGATCTGGGTTGTTAGATCAAGGATCTATAACAGCTAGATGCACGAAGTTAATGTTTTGAAAAATCTGGAAATCTGGAAAAAAAAAATGGCCTGACAGTCATATGTCAGAGGCCTTAGATCTGTGTGTGTTTGATGTTTGGTGTATGTTATGTTATAGATCTGTGCTTTGATGTTAGGGCTTTGATCTGAGACTTAAATCAAGCTCAGGGCATACTCGAATTGGAAGATAGGATCGATCAAAGTCCGTTGACCAAGCATAAAATTTGAATCTGGGCAACCCAAATTTTTTCCAGGTGATGATCTGACAAGATTTTTAAAGCCCTTAATCTTGCTGTATGTATATGTTTTGGTTATTTTTTTGTTTGATCCTTGTAGTATAATATGCGAAGTACAAATCATTTTCCTTAGATCACCTAGATCATTAGTAGATTGAGAAATATGAGCAGTCAAACTGCGTTGACCGGTCATGGGAATGGGTTTATAGGCAACCCAAAAACCCATATCTTGTCTGACAGCGTCTTTGCAAGCCACAGATCATGCTTGTGTTTATGTTGTAGACCATGTTGTTGATTTAGGGTTGTTTTCTGACATGTAGGCTATATAATCATGCTTTTAGATTACTCATACCATTACCCGGATGACATTTAATCATGGTCAAACAATCGTTGACCAACTTGACAGATGAAGATTTCTGGGAAACCCAGATCTTCAAGAACCGTTTCCTGAGCAACACTTTGACCGGCCTAAATCTCCCTTTTTTGTTGTTGTTAGACTGATATGATGGTATATAATTGTTCATTGACATCTCCACAACAAATATGAACCTTAATATCACGCAAAACAGAACTGGATTCCACGTTACACGGATCAAAAGTAGTACCCATGAACTGTTCTTCATTTCTGGAAAACCCAGAAATGAAGAACAACTCTGACATGAGAATTGACAGCCTATATCTCTCAGTTATGATGTTGGATTTCCATAAAAAGTGTTGATGTTTGTAGAGTTACATCAATACTGTGAAACCCCAGATTTTATGAATAGAGATTTAAATTTATCGAAATATTTTTTTGAATATTATGGTGTGGATTTGATATAATGTTATAGTTGTGGGTAGTATTTATAAATTTTTCAAAGTATGCAAGTTGTTATAAAATATTTGATTGGTCGGGGAATATTCTTTTTGTCGGGGAATATTCGTACGACGACACAATCATTGGTGGACCCCACAACGGAAGTATTGTCGTAGTTAGAAAACGATGCGAATTATCTTTTATAAAATAATAACGGAAGTGTTACCATTAAAACTGTTAAACTACTCGATAGTAAAGTACAAATAATGTCTGCATTAGTTAGTAGCAGCACACGGTATTGATTATTGATGCTTACGTAATAAGTCACTCAGTTATACTCAATTATTGCTACAGTAATTGCTTCATCATATCTCTCATATTATTGATTCAATTATTGTCACAGTATCATCTACATAAAATGTTATTTTATTAAATCAATAATTAAGACGACAAAGTTATTCATATTATAAATTGCAATATTTACAATGTCTAGAAGTTTTGTCAAGGAGAGGTTAGATAATCTCATTGCGCGCCAATAGGGAGAAATCTTTATTGGAAATCCCCCTCTTTCCTGGGAACGACCTGGTTGATAAATATTGTGAGTTATAATATTAATGATGAATGTTATTAAAATTGAAGTTGTGTTCGGAGTTGAATTTGGAGACGCGGACGTGATATTTGAGTCCGGAACGATGAAATTAGTAAAAATAGTCTATAATCACAAAATTTTTCGGAATTCACTATTTGGTCAAAAAGTCAACAGTTGACTTTTTTGGGAAAAGTCAAACTTCAAAATTTCAAAATTTATATTTTTGATAAAAATAGTTTCATTGTGTTGGAATTATTTTTGTTAGTGAAAATTGACAATTATTTCGATGATAATTGATGTCTAGGGGTTATATTGATAAATCGGGTAATTTATCGGATAAATGAGCAATTAATTGCTACTAATTCACATGCTTATATAACTATTTGTTCACATATGTGTACTATTGAATCACATTATTTACTATTAGGGGAGTTGGTGCAAGATTGATAATACTTGCAGGACTAAATTAAAAATGAAAGAAAAGTTGGAGGTATTGTACTGTAATTTTTCGAGCCCCAAATTGTGCAATTATCGAAACTATATTTTCCTATAAATATAAGCTCATTCTTCCTTCATTTCTCACCAATTCACAAAATCTTTAGAGCGATTATTATAGAGAGAAATTATTGAAAGAAGAAGAGAAGTCTCGCTACCTCACTATTCCAAAGATCCAGCTTTTTCTAAAGGTAGGGAGTATTATTTCTTTCTTATCTATGAAGAGAACTTCATTATTCCATTCTTCATTATTCTTTGGAATAACTTGTATAATGTGGGCTACCCTATACTTGGTGAAATTCTTCATTGTTCCATTCTTTATCATTCATTGGAACATCCTCGTGCATGCGTTCTCACGCGACTGGTTCCGTCTTTATTATTCTGTTGGAATATCCTGTCTATGCATTTTACGCCGGACCTGATTCCATCTTTATTATTCTGTTGGAATATCCTGTCTGTGCGTTCTACGCCGGACCTGATTTCGTCTTTATTATTCTGTTGGAATATCCTGTCTATGCGTTTTACGCCGGACCTGATTCCGTTATTTATTATTCTGTTGGAATAACATGTCTGTGCGGTCTATCGCATGCTTGGTGATTTCTTTTGTTATTCCATTCTCTATTATACTTAGTTGGTTAAAGTTTTGACTTCTATACTCCATGAAATTAGTGGAAATATCCTTGATATTTGCGCTTCATCCAGTATCTTTTCATGGAAATATTCTTCTGAGCATTCTTGAATTTTACTCTACAAAGCAGTATCATGTTGACAATTTGGACGTTATTAGTTCCTGGATAAAATAATTCTTGAACTTGTTTTATTGAATTCTTATATCATTGTCATCATCCTCATGTTTATATTTTGTTGAAAGTCATATGTGGCCTATAGTGCATAGATGGACTTGGTATGATTATGACCAGGGATTATTCGGTGTAATCATGACCGTAATGTTACAAATGATGTGGTAAAAGTCCTCATTGGCTCGTAGTGCATTAATGGACAGTTGTTGGCATGATTATGACCATTATTGAATACACAAATATTCTTGGCCCGTAGTGCATTGATAATTGTGGTCGTGATACTAAAGAATATCCTTGGCCGTAGTGAAGGGGTGATTCGATGATGTGGATTATTTATTAAAATTTGAGTCCCAAATATAAAAGTGATGAAAAACCTTTTAAATCATAAAAGATAGTAGATTTTATTCTCTACTTGACTCTTTTAATGGATTGTTTGTTCATTGCAGCTTAAACTTGATGGTTGTTATATTGTATCGCTTTAACATTTGTTGAAGGCTAACGATAATATATTCTGCATTATCTTAGTCATAATATTTCTTACTGGGCTAGTTGAGCTCACCCTTTTACTTTTATTGTTCTCTTCAGGAAATGAGAATATAGCAGGGACTAGTCGGGGAATGGAATGACGGACCAGATGATAGCATTAGTAGTCCTCACTATTCAGTGAAATAGTCGAAAATAAATGTAATAATATTGAATTTGAGTTTGAATATTGTCTAGATGACAATATTTGTATTAAAACTCACAACTTATGTTTTGTCGTACTTTACACGACAGTTGTATAATTAAGTTGTATTTGTATTCTGTACAATATATTTGGCGACTCAAGATGGGTGATGTATACCTAATTTTGGGGGCGTCACAGTTGGTATCAAAGCTTAGGGATATGATCCCTGGATAAGATGTGAGACTAGAACTAGGAGGGGAGAGACGGGGAATTCCTTCGCTAGTATGACCTACCTAAGTTTATTTGATATTTAATTGGTCGGTCAGAGTATAGGGATAATATGTGATGTTAATTAATCCTTGTTTTGTGGCAGTATTTAAAAATGACATCCGAGAATGTTGAGAATAGTAATGGAGCACAGGAGACCGTTGAGTCTCCACAGATCAATAATCAGGAAAATGTGCAACATGATGGCGATAATCTTCTTGTAAACACCAACACTGATCAATTGACGAACGATGGTACGTTTAGGAGCTTCTTAGAATTCATGCAACATCAGGCGAAGGCCACTCCTGTTCATAATACAGGAGTAAACAATGGCAACCCACGATTGGTCACCGTTAAGCAATTCAAGGAGTTGGGACCACCGGAGTTTTTGGGAAAGCCAGAACCACTTAAGGCAGAGACGTGGTTAAAGCAGATCACCAAGATATTTAATGTCTTGGGATGCTCCGAGGAGCAAAAGGTTCCCTTTGCCACCTTTATGTTGCGTGAAGAGGCAGATCACTGGTGGGAATCTGTAAAACTTACCCAGCCTGACGTACTCAAGATGTCTTGGGAGAAGTTCCAAGAGCTGTTCAATGACAAGTACTTTCCCGAAAGTATTCATCACATGAAAGAGGTGGAGTTTATCGAGTTGGAACAAAACAGTATGACCGTGTCGCAATACGAGGCTAAATTTGCGGAGTTATCCCGGTTTGCATCCCATTTGGTCGATAATGAGGAGCGAATGACGCGAATGTTTTTAAGAGGTTTGAAGTCGGAGATACGCCAATATCTTATTTCTCATAAATTGTGTTGTATTCAGATGTTGTAAATAGGGCTCAGTTAGTGGAGCGCGATAACGAGTCAACGCAACCAAAAGAGAGCAGCCGGCAAAATGATAATACCAGTGATAACAGTCATCAAAGCGGTGACAATAAGCATGGAGGGAATCAACATGCCAGAAATGGTAACCACTTCGGTGGTAATCATGGTCAAAACAATAAGAATGGACATTTCAAGAAGAGGAGATTCAACAATGATGGAAAGACGCCAGCACCAGCACCCGTTGTTAAGGAAGGAGAACGACCACCTATCATATGCTTCAAATGCGGAGGGGAGGGACATATCAGTCCAAACTGCGTGATGTCGTCCAAAACATGTTATGAGAAGGTCACTTAGCCCAATTTTGTCGTTCACCGAAGACAAGTTCAGCTATGATGGAGGCACCAAAGGCCGTCCCAGAAAAGTCAAAGCCGGTAGCTTAAGAGAGAACGTTTTTTTTTCATGACGAGGAACCTGAATAAAATTATCACGGGTATGTTAGTCATACACTCTTGCGAAGTCTATACCGTATTAGATACCAGTTTTACTCACTCTTTTATTTCACCTAGTTGTGTTCAATGTTTGAATTTAACTCCGGAGAAGTTAGATTTTGATTTATCTGTTGAAACTCAGTTGGGAGAAACCTTCATTACCTCCACTATTTATAAATCTTGTTCAAATCAATACTTTCATGTTACCTGTCAATCGTATCTCTTTGAAAATACTTGCCTTTGATGTGATTTTAGGAATCAATTGGTTAACTACTCATCATGCTTTTCGTAAGGTTGTTAGCTTTTATATTCCTAACCAACCTGTTATGCGAATTCAAGCAACCAAATCACTAAAGTCAATCATGGTCATATCAAGCCATAAGTAAAGAGCCCCGGTCCTTTCGTTGTTGACTTCTTTGTGTGGAATGCACCGCTTTGACTTTCTCAGGCGGCGTACCGTGAATGACGATTGGAAGTTGATAGGTATCAATGTGACGTGTTACCCAAGTCTTGGATGAGAGTCACAGTTTTGAATGATATTTCTATTGTTAATAAATTTCCTTACGTATTCTTGAAGACTTCTTAGCCTACCCCTAGAGCGTGAAATCGAATTTTGTATTGATCCCAGTACAAAACCCATTTCTAAAACCCTCAAATATTTCTTCAACTAAAATGAACGTAACATGCGCCAAAGACGTTAGCTCGAGCTATTGAAGATTACGATCATACCATTCAATACCATCGTGGGAAAGCGAACGTGGTAGTTGACGCGTTGAGTAGAAGATCGTATGCATTTATGAGTGCGATGTTGTTAACACAAAGACCCATTTCGTACGACTTACAAATGATGAAGATAGAGTTAAAGACTCTAGGAACCCACGTGAAGATAACAAATATACGATTAGAATTGACTTTAATCGATAAAGTTAAATCTGCTCAAGCTACACACCCGGAGCTGATGAATGAAGAAGGTTCAAGAGAGCGTTATTCTAGAAGCAAGAATCGACGAAGAGAGGAAATCTCAACCCTTGATTTAATTGGCCCATTTGAAATCCTCGATCGAGTAGGAACTGTGGCCTATATACTCGTTTTACCGCCAAATATGTCGCGTGTTCATAACATTTTTTCACGTATCGATGTTACGTAAATATGTGGATGACCTGAACCATATTATTAAATTAGAACTAGACGATATAGCAAAAGATTTAACGTATGAGGAGATACGTGTTAAAATCTTGGATAAGAAGGATCGTATTCAACACTCAAAGGTTATACCTCAAGAGTTAAAATCTGAAATGAAGTAAAGGTATCCTCACCTCTTTGGCATATCAAGTGCGTACGTAAATTTCGAGGGAGAAATTTCATAAGGAGGGGAGATTGTGAAATCCCATATTTTATGAATAAAGATTTAAATTTATCGAAATATTTTTTTGAATATTATGGTGTGGATTTGATATAATGTTATAGTTGTGGGTAGTATTTATAAAATTTTCAAAGTATGCAAGTTGTTATAAAATATTCGATTGGTCGGGGAATATTCTTTTTGTTTGGGAATATTCAATGACGACGACAATCATTAGTGGACCCCATTAATCGGAAGTATTGTCGTAGTTAGAAAACGACAAAATTATCTTTTATAAAAATAACGGCGGAAGTGTTACCGTTAAAATGTTAAACTACTTTCTAGTAGTAAAAGTACGATGTCTGGCGTGGTTGCATAGTAGCAATACTTGTATTGATTTTTGATGCTTACGTAAGAAGTCACTCGCTTATACTCAATTATTGCTACAATAATTGCGATCATATCTCTCATATTATTGATTCAATTATTGTCACAAAGATCATCCGCATAATATTTTATATTATTAAATCAATAATTGAGACGACAAAGTTATTCATATTATTATTTACAATATTGACAATGTCTAGAAGTTCACAATGAGAGGTTTGGTCACCTAATTGCTTGCCGCAAATAAGGAGAAATCTTATTGAAAAGCCCCTCTTTCTTAGGAACGACGACTGGTTGATAAATATTGTGAGTTATAATATTAATGATGAATGTTATTAAAATTAAAGTTGTGTTAGGAGTTGAATTTGGAGACGCGGAAGTGATATTTGAGTCCAGAACGATGAAATTAGTAAAAATAGTCTATAATCACAAAATTTTTCGGAATTCACTATTTGGTCAAAAAGTCAATAGTTGACTTTTTCGGGAAAAGTCAAACTTCGAAATTTTAAAATTTATATTTTTGATAAAAATGGTTTCATTGTGTTGGAATTATTTGTGTTAGTGAAAATTGACAACTATTTCGATGATAATTGATGTCTAGGGGTTATATTGATAAATCGGGTAATTTATCCGATAAATGAGCAATTAATTGCTACTAATTCACATGTTGTGTACTATTGAATCACATTATTTACTATTAGGGGAGTTGGTGCAAGATTGATAATACTTGCAGGACTAAATTAAAAATGAAAGAAAAGTTGGAGGTATCGTACTGTAATTTTTCGAGCCCCAAAACGTGCAATTATCGAAACTATATTTTCCTATAAATAGAATCTCATTCTTCCTTCATTTCTCATCAATTCACAAAAGCTTTAGAGCGATTATTATAGAGAGAAATTATAGAAAGAAGAAGAGAAGTCTGCTACCTCACTATTCCAGTATCCAGTTTTTCTAAAGGTAGGGAGTATTATTTCTTTCTTATCTATGAGGAGAACTTCTGTTATTCCATTCTTCATTATTCTCATTGGAATAACTCAGATACGCTGGGCTACCCTATACTTGGTGAAATTCTTCATTGTTCCATTCTTTATCATTCTGTTGGAACATCCCGTCATGCGCGTTCTACGCCGGACTCGTTTTCGCCTTTTTATTATTCTTTTGAAATATCCTCGTTCATGCGTTTTACGCCTTGACCGATTCTTTATTATTCTGTTGGAATATCCATGCATGCGTTCTCTACGGGACCTAATTTCGCTCTTTATTATTCATTGGAATATCATGTATGCATGCGTTTTACGTCCGGACTGATTCCGCCTTTATTATTATTCTCGTTGGAATATCCTCACTGCATGCGTTTTACGCCGGACCGATTCCGTTATTTATTATTACGCTGAATTACACGTGCATGCGGTTTCTATCGCATGTTTGGTGATTTCTTTTGTTATTCCATTCTCTATTATACTCAGTTGGTTAAAGTTTTGACTTCTATACTCCATGAAATTAGTGGAATATCCTTGATATTTGCACTTCATCCAGTATCTTTTCATGGAAATATTCTTCTAAGCATTCTTGAATTTTACTCTACCCAACAGTATCATGTTGACAATTTGGACGTTATTAGTTCCTGGATAAAATAATTCTTGAACTTGTTTTATTGAATTCTTATATCATTGTCATCATCCTCATCATTATATTTTGTTGAAAGTCATCTGTGGCCTATAGTGCATAGATGGGCTTGGTATGATTATGACCAGGGATTATTCGGTGTAATCATGACCGTAATGTTATAAATGATGTGGTAAAAGTCCTCATTGGCCCGTAGTGCATTGATGGACAGTTGTTGGCATGATCATGACCATTATTGAATACACAAATATTCTTGGCCCGTAGTGGTGGATAATTGTGGTCGTGATACTAAAGAATATCCTTGGTCAGTAGTGCGGGGGTGATTCGATGATGTGGATTATTATTGTCGAGTCCCAAATGATAAAAGTGATGAAAAACCTTTTAAATCATAAAAGATAGTAGATTTTATTCTCTACTTGACTCTTTTAATGGATTGCTTGTTCACCGCAGCTTAAACTTGATGGTTATTATATTGTATCGGTTTAACATTTGTTGAAGGCTAACGATAATATATTCGCATTATCTTAGTCATAATATTTCCCATCTTTGGGTTAGTTGAGCTCACCCTTTTACTTTAATTGTTCTCTTCAGGAAATGAGAACGTAGTAGGGACTAGTCGGGGAACGGAGTGACGGACCAGATGATAGCATTAGTAGTCCTCACTATTCAGTGAAATAGTGGAAAATAAATGTAATAATATTGAATTTGAGTTTGAATATTGTCTAGACGACAATATTTGTATTAAAACTCATAGCTTATGTTTTGTTGTACTTTACACGACAGTTGTATAATTAAGCTGTATTTGTATTCTGTACCATGTATTTGGCTACTCAAGATGGGTGATGTATACCTAATTTTGGGGGCGTCACAAATACTACAATATTCATGCTTTAAACGGCCCAGGAAATCTTAGGATCATGGGACAATTTATGGTCAAACCAAGCACCCTGTAGTCTGACATGCATTTCTGGGTTGATAAAGAACAGGCTCAAGAACACCTATAGGGACGGGTTTGTCGCTATAAGGCCATTTAGTGACATTTAATTTCGGAAAATAATTATTTTTATTAAATAAATCGAATTAAATAGTTTTTAATTATTAAAAATACATAATAAATTATGAAAAATTATTTTAAAGCCTGAAAAATAGTTTTTAATTATTTTGAGTATATTTCAAAAAAATTTAATATTTTTTGAATATTAAAAGGTATTTATTTATTTAATTATAATATTAAATAAATAAGTTAAAAATGATTTTTAATTCATGAAAAATCATGAAAAAATAATATTATGGTATAAGAAAATATTTAAAGATATTTTCAAAGTGACTTTTAATATTTTGTGATGAAATTCATTAATTAATCAATATTAATGATAGTTAATTTATTTAATAAATTAAATGAATAAATCATGGAAAAATAGTTTTAATGCTTTAAAAATCATATAAAAATGATTTAAGTGTTATAGAAAAATATTTTAAGTTATAAAATATGACTTTTGATATTTTGTCATAAAAATATTAATATTTTAATATTAAAAGCAATTATCGTATAATATATTTAATTATTTAAAAATCATATAAAGGTGATTTTAAAGTATTAAAATACTTTGTAATATTATAAATATATTATAATATTATGTTATGATTTTCATTAATATTTTATATTAAATAAATATTAATGATAAAGGAATATGGTGGTATTTATATTATATAAATACGATATTAATGATTGAAATTTTTTGATAAATGATATTAATTATCTGAAAATTATTATGAGCCTATAAAAATATTTTTGACTGATAATAAATTATCTAAGATAATTGTTAAGTGTTTAGCGTAGTTTAAATTGAAATTAAACTCAAATATTGTCCAACTGTAGATCATTCGGGATGTTAGAATTGTTTTGTTCTACTCGTGATCGCAATAGTTTGACTTGATCTGAGTCTTATGTGCAAAATAGTACCGATAGGGTTATGTGATAAATGTATTTAGGTTATTTTAAATAATCGTGATGATATTATTCTAATGTGTAGATCGGTATTATTTATATTTGGTTTTCACACAAAGCTAGATAAATTATGTGAGCGATAATCAACTGCTCGTGTAAGTTTTTACTTAACTCTACTAAGAGTTGTTTCATTCGAGATATGCTTATGGATAATCATTCTTTGATTGCCATTGTAGAATTGTACTCATGTATATATTGCATGTATAAGTCGTGTATGAAAGGTCGATCTCCTTCATTACCATTCTGGTTCGAGATATATTTGTTCATGTTCAATACTTGTTCACCAAAAGTTTGTTCCTCGCTAGTTCACAAATTGTATTGTTGAATTATAGCCAGCTTATTATTCAGATTCTGTCAATCATGATATATCGTTATATTATTGAACTTAAACTTGCTGGGCAATCTCATGCTCACCCTTGCTATATCATGATTTAACATTGCAGATTTAGAAGTATACGTCAAATACAGGAAAGGATAAAGCCAAGTTCAGCTTAGGATTTTATGTGCAGCTTAATTGTAATAGTATAGTATGATAATAATGTAGTATGTTAGATAGGATAATGAATTGGGTTTATTTGAAGGTTACTCGACCTTGGGAAAAATATTGTGTAAATTTTAATGTATAAACAATTTATGTTTATATCTTCTACAAATAGTAATAGTTATAGAATTAGCATACCAAGATCCGTGGTGATTTGGGACCCAAATTTGGGGATGCTACAGTTGGTATCAAAGTTGTTGGTTATGAACCTTAGGTAGGAATACCTGAGACTAATAACCGCAGTGATTAGGATAAGTACTAACTCAAATAGAGTTAAGTGTGTCCGATAAGATTCAAAGACTAATCTCTAAGACAAGATAATTTACATGAGTTCCCCCTCTCGATAATAAAGTTGAATAGTAGTGATGAATAGATAGAGTCTAAAAGACTAAAGTACAGTGATAAAAGATCAAAAAGCAAAACGATCATGGAATAGAAATGAATCGTAATATATACGATGAGATCACCCCGTGATCTGATATGGATTGAGAGAATGATTGACAAGCTTACAACAAGATTGATGTGTGTCTATGAATTGATACAGAATCAGGAAAGGATTATGAATACGAGTTGAATGGAATTCGTATTGAGAAGGGAGTTAAGATTAGGTGGGGATTTGAATTGAGGACTCATGTCAGCAGCTGAGTTGTATGATTCTTCGTAAGAGAGTTGAATTGTACTTGGTGTGAAAACCACTTAGTTTCTGGCACTGATAATCATTGAAATGTCCGTGTCGCGCTATTTTCTATATACGTATTGAGAATGTGATTCTTTTCTCATGTGTATAACAGATAGATAGGTTATAGGTAGAGAATATAAGGTTAAGTACGAGTTCTTAAAACTCATACTTATGGTATGTTTTGTGACTCATAATTATATGAAATGTTTATGAACCCCTTAGCGAATGGACGCCAAAGGTCTGTCTAGGACAAGTTCTTAAACTCATATGATTGTGGCAAGTTCCTGAACTCATAAGTGTGGTAAGTTTGACGAACTGGGTATAGTTTTGTGTGAATGGAGTATTAAGGATAATAGGAATAGATAGACTGTTTAAGCAAATGATTATTAGTGGAGACCTAGGTTTTTTCCAAAATTCCTAGTTATGCTAGACTTCAAACTTTTTGGACATCAAGCTAAATACGCACTATGTGCTTTAAAAAAAATATGTAGACTCGTAATCATTTTTTTAACGGTTTAAAGTACAGTATATGCTAATTGTTTCAGCCAGACGAAGATGATTTAAAATATCAAAATTTATTTAATTTATCACTTATGTACCATGTAACCTGGTGCATAGATGATAAAAAGTTAATGGAGTTGTAAATGCAGGATTACTTAGTGTTGAATTGATCTAAAATCGTTGTTCCACTATTGTATGATGTGTTATGACAAAGTCATACGATGACGGCATCCTTAAACGGACTATTAATACAGTACGACATCATGACGTCATTCCCAAAAATATTTTCAAAAATTTTAATTTCCCAACGGGGTTTGGCTACACCTAAATAATTCGATTGAATTGAATTATTGATATGAGTTTGTGCTTTTCGATTCAGCTAGACTAATATTTATGAAAACTCAAAGTGTTCATTGAAACAAATTCCCGAACCAAATTGTTTTGGTGCGGAATCTAATAAGACTGAGGAAAAATTTTGTGCCTATAGCAGAGACGAGAAACAGAGTTGACCAGAAGTACTTGATAAGTACAGGGCATATCGGGTTAATTACCCACTATGTCCGTAAGTTATGACCGGTTTCATGGATGAATTTTCATATAACCTTTATGAAAATGACGGAGAATAGTCTAGAAAACCTTCAAAGAATACTCAAAATTTTTACTCTGGTGAGGAATGTATTGGGTAGTATATGATGTCAGTATGAATGGTGTTAGGTAAATTTCTAGGGACGAAATTTTTTAGAAGAAAAGGGTGAATGTGACGACCCAAGAATTTAGAAAAATTATTTAAATCTTAAATTATTGAATAAAGGTTAAATAATAAACCTGCATGTAAAATAAGTGTATGGATTTGACATTTCTGAAAAGAAATTTTTGGATTTAAAAATCTTTGTGGTGAATTATTCAGGATTAAGCATATACGTAATTATGTTCTATGTATATGGTTGTATATGTGTACAGTATGTGGTTAAGGGTCAAGGGTTGACCAGATAAACTATATCAGTGGCAAACCCTAATATTATATTAAGAACGTCAACGTTCAGTTAGAAAACCCTACCGACTGATAAGAAACCCTAGAAACCGGTTCTGGAAACCCTAATTTCAATTCCGGGAAATTGAAACCCTAATTCGGATATTAAAATTCTAATTTAGGAATTTAAATGCTATGCATAAGGTTTATGTATTTTAATTACAAACCTAATCAAAGATAGCCTTAATGAGTAATTAGATTTTCTAATAATTCAGAAACCCTAATTCATTGGTTATAAACCCTAATGAATGATTATGAAACCTAATTGTTAATTAGTAATTTTAATTAGAAAATATTAATCCTAATTAGCAAGCTTGTATAATGATTAGTAAATGCAAATATAATTAGAAAATCCTAATTATAATTTTAAAATATTAATTTTCTATTTTAAAAACCGAAATTTTGAAATCCTAGAAATTTAATTTCAAATATGTTAAGGTTAAGCCCTAAACCCTAAGGGTTAAACCCTAAACCCTAAAAGGTTTGGACAATTTACTAATATGCCATTAAAGACAAAAAAAATCAAAATGTCTAATCTACCCTTTATGCACTATTGGAGGGAAGTGAGCAAATCTAGCCATGATCTTGTAGGGGGTGGCTAACCCTAGCCCTAGCCTTAGCTTTATATCAATTACCAGCCATCTTTCCCCTTGGATCAGTCCAATATAGTGTGACATATCAATTATTATAGATTTTAGAGAGAGAAAGAGCCCACTTTATTTTTTTTCTTCTCCAAAGCTTTTCTCCTTCTAAAATCTGAAAATATAGAGTGATAAAGTGAGATAGGATAAGCTAATGTCAGTCTTTAGCTTTCCATTATCAGTTCATCAAGATTAGAACCATGATCAAAGCCAAAAAGGTATGAAAACCCTAAATCTGGAAAATCTTGGTAATTGTTGTTAGATGTTGAAAGCTGTTGGTTAAAGATGTATATTAGGGTGTTAATAAGTGATCTGGGTTGTTAGATCAACGATCTATAACAGCTAGATGCACGAAGTTAATGTTTTGAAAAATCTGGAAATCTGGGAAAAAAATGGCCTGACAGTCATGTAGCATCCCCGAATCCGGGTCCCGAATTGCCGCGGATCTGGTTCTCTATTTCTACAACTGTTTGCGGAAGATATAAACATAAATTGTTTATACATTACATTACACACTATTCCCCAAGGTCGAGTAACCTTTACTTAAACACAAATCATAAGCTATCTAACACATAACAATACTATTCTTCAACCATACTTTTACAAATTAGTCAGACATTCTATCCCAAGTCAACTTGGCATTTTCCTTTTCCAGAATCGGTCAGATTCGCCTTTATTCGCAATGTTTTATCATGATATAGCAAGGTGAGCATGAAAGTTGCCCAAACAAGTTAAAAACAATGCCAAAAATATATCATGATGGAAAGAGTTTGAATAATAAGCTGACTATCCTTCACAATGTATTTGTGAATTAGCATGAACAAAGTTTTGACTGAACAAGTATTTAACAGGAATAACAATATATCTGGACCAACCGGTAATGAAGGTGATCAGCCTTTCATACCCGACTTATACATACAAGATGTACAGAGTACAATTCATAAGCATATCTGTCTGAAACCACTCTTAAAAGAGTTTAAGTAAAAAGAACTTGAAAAACTTGCCTGAACCGTTGATTACCGTAACACAATATAATACGCTTCTCCTGAAGACCTAATATTAATAATATAGATCTCCGATATTAGAATAATATCATCACCATTATAAAATAACTTAAACACATTTCCACATACTCCTATCGATCTATCAAAGATATAAAACCTATAATAGATCTTTCTTGTTAGTCATAACATATAGTTAAGTATTAGACATTAGTTTTAAGTCTTAATATTATTATTATACTTTGATATTGTTTTAATCACATCATAACTTATACTTATAAGTTATTCATTTTTATATGTTATCCTAGTAAATTAGATAACATCTTAGTAAACCAAAATACCATTTCAAGAAGATTTTATTTTATTTCAAAGATCCCGAAATCACTATTCTTTTCACGAAAAATACCAAATCAACTTATTATTTTTTTTATCCTTTGGTCAAACATATATACATGTATTTCATACATAAAAATATTTTTCCGTAATTTTCAATTTCTTTTACTATTTTCCAAAATCATAATTAGTGCGTGACTTAAGAAAATTAGCTACCTCGTGCTTAACTCAGAGATGCCCATCTTTTGACATAACCTTATATATATTAACGTGATGCTCCATTTTAAATTTCGTGGCAATCGGAGTTGTAGAACTCCGGTTATAGCGATTTCATTCGGAAAATCACAAAAATTGAAATGGTCATAACTTGGTCGTTTTAAGCCGGAATTAGTTCATTTTTGGACACGAGCTACATATTACCATATATTTTCATTTCCCAAAAGCCTGTAATTTTTCTCATTAACTAAATGTCCAAAACAGCCCTCGGAAAATTTTGGCCAGAAACTTTTTGCACTTTGGCAGTTTTGGAGTCCTTCACCAAAACTTAAATAAAACGAAATCTGTAACTCCGATTAATGATCCGTCAATTTTTGTGGATTCGTATCTTTCCGAAATACAGTTTTCATCTATCACAATCCATATTTGGACATGTTAAGCTCCCGGAAATTAGCCCGGAAGTGGCTGTTACAAACTGTTACTCTAAACAGTTTTTCTTACCTTTGAGTAGTTTGGGAGAAATTTCATAACTCTCTCCTCCGATGTCGGATTTAGTCCGTTTCGGAGTCTATAGAAATCTTATTGAATGTACTATAACATACCAAAAGCCCAGAATTTTTAGAGCAAGCTAGCTAACCCCAAATTTCCTTTTTAGGTCAGCAGTTTACTAGTTTTCACACTAAAAAAATTAGTTTTCTTTCCTTCCTTATTTAAGCTTTTCACTACCAAAAATGGTTAGATCTACTCATAAAACACTCTAAATCATGTAGATCTAGAGTTTTGAAGATCAAGAACATAACTACATGTTTTGATTTAAAACAACAAGAATAACTAGCTAAATGTAGTTTAATACCTTAATATCTTGCTAGCCCTTCTTAATCTTTCAAAGTAGATGATGATCTTTGTTGTTGTTATTGGCTTGCTACATGATGTTCCTAGCTCATCTTCTCTCTCTCACTCTAATTCTTGAAATGTAAGAGAGAGAATGGCTTACAATAATGAGGAGTAAAGTAAGTATTTTCTTACTTTAAATCTCCTAATTTAGGTTTAATGTATCTAGTTGCTAGGTATTAACATTGGATGCTACTTAATATAGAGCACATGGCTAGGCTAGAAATATTCCCACTCATTATTTGGTAGATTTGTAAGATAACATAGGATTCTTTAGCAATTATTCATCAAAATGGGACAAAAAGGGTAAAATGGACATTTCCACATTAATATTTGATTTCTTTTTCTTTCTTTTTTTATTTCCTATTTAGCATACCAAATGTCCAATATGTCCCTCCTTAATTGGGCTTAAATTTGGGTCACCATTTCCATCTTTTGGGCTATCAATAAATAATATATTGGACTTAAAATTTAATTCTTTGGGTCATGTAAATTAACATAGTCCAATACTATTAATTCTTTTCCAACCCAAATCATTAATTTAGGGCTTTCATTTTCCTCAATTATAAATTAAATCCTTACTCATGCACATTTATTTCCTTAACCCAATTAGACTTGCTAAAATTAGGTTATAAAATTAATTAACTGAGATGTATAAAATAAATCTCTCATAATTAGTATATATTCTAAATACCATAATTTTCTCATCTCATAACCCTTAAGTTATTAAATTCTTCATTCCTAATATATAATTAGGATCACATTAGTTTCTTTTATTTGTTTATATAATAAACAATATAAACCATCACATAATCTTCATATTCCTTTACTCACCTATTCGAACAAAATAATTTAATAAATTATGACATGTTCCACAATTCTCTTAAATTAGGTCACTAATATAAAAATAAAATATTAGGACCACTAAATAACGATAACCATTTAGGTTATTTAATTATCACACCTAATATATATATTAGGTTACATAATTTAATTCTTACTTCACTTTTATATACAAAATAAATGTATTCACATTATATAATGTATATTTATTTAATCATACACATAATTCATATTCATTACACACATAACTTTTAATCCCTTAGGGTTTTATACAAAACATTAGGATTTCTAATTTAACAATTAGGGTTATCCCTAATATATAATCACAAATACTTAAGCCATTATATTTAGCCTTTGACTTCCCAAATTAGGGTTTCAAATACTGAATTAGGATTTCGGATTCCCGGTACTGAAATTAGGGTTTCCAGAACCGATTTCTAGGGTTTCTTATAAATCGTAATAATTTTATAACTGAACGTTGACGTTCTAATAATATTAGGGTTTGACACAGATATAATTTATCTGGTCAACACTTGACCCTTAACCACATTCTGTACACATAATACCGTAATCACAGAATATATATACACATACCCTTAATCCTGAATAATCCACTAAAAGAAATTTTAAATCCTCAAAATTCCTTTCTGAAAACATCAAACACATACACTTATTCTCTGTCTAGGTCTATTATTTGACCTTAAACCAATCATTTAAGATTTTAATAATTTTCTAATTTCTCGGGTTGTCACATTCACCCTTCTTCTAAGAATTTCGTACTAAATTAAAGCATACTAATCTCTTGCTCATTCTCTTATCCATAACTAGGTTTTCAACTTAACCTTTACAATTTCCTCCTTTGAGGATTTCTCTTTCTATCATCACATTTCACCATAACTACTCACTAGGAGTTTACATCTTCTAAACATTCTTCAAAACTAGGTTGTCGCATGATGACCTTTATTCAATCATCTCGATTCTACTTGTACACAACGAGTTTACATTATTTCATATCAATCAATCATCGTTTCTACCACAACATTACTCTGAAGGGTTTAAAAAAAAAACTTTTCATATCTGTCTGAGGGATCATAAAAATTATGAACTTTGAACTCCGAGGTTTAGGGGTATTTCTACCTGCTACCTCTTTCAATTAAGAAAGAAAGGTACTCTACCTCTTAAACATTTCTTTAATAGGTATGTTTACAATCACGAAGAAGGTAAACTACCGATTCTGGTACTTTAGATGATCAGTCTATTGTACCTTAGTAATCCCGAAACGACTATATATGTCGTCCTTAAATTGGAATATTCTATCCAATTAGTATATCCCCATTTTCAGGGTTGTTCACCTCAGACTTAGTATATAGGATTCCGCACCAAAACAATTTGGTTCGGGAAATTTCTTTCAATGAACACTTAGAGTTTTCATAAACATTAGTCTAGCTGAATCGAATAGCATAGACTCATATCGATAATTCAGTTTAATAGAATTATTTAAGTATAGCCAAACCAGATTGGCAAATTAAAATTTTGAAAACATTTTTTAGAATGACGTCATGATGCTTGCATCGTATTTACGGTCAGATTGAGGATTCTGTCATTTGGTGATTTTATCATACTACATGATACCATAGTGGGTTGACGATCCACGAGATCACATCCAACACTAAGTAATCTTTGCATTGATGACTCCATCATTTTTTATCATCTCTGCACCGAAGTTGCATGGTACATAAGTGATAAATAAAAACAACTTTTGATACTTCAAATCATTCGTGTCTAGCCAAATAAGTAGCATAGGCGTACTTTTTAAACCGTTTCAAAAATCTTTTTGCAAATCGGTTTTATCATCTCAACAGTAACGAGGTGTCGATGGCCCAAGTCCACGCATACCTAATAATCACCGAGAGTTGAGAATAAAAATTCATTTTTCAAAAAGCACATAGTGCGTATTTAGCTTGATGTCAAAAACTTCGAAGTCTAGCATAGCTAGAAGATTTGGAATACCTATGCTTCCATCATCAACTTCACTTTTCTAATTGATCCATTACTTAATAGATCTATCTATTCTTATAATCCTCAATGCTCCATTCACCACTTTTCTATACCCCAGTTCATCAAACTTACCACACATTATGAGTTCAGGAACTTGCCACAATCATATGAGTTTAAGAACTTATCCTAGTCAGACCATAGGCGTCCATTCGCTGGAGGGTTCAAAACATACCATATGATTATGAGTCATGAACTTACCATAAGTATGAGTTTCAAGAACTTCATGACTTAACCTTATATCCTCTACCTATTCGTTATACACATGAGAAAAGAATCACCTTCTCAACATGCATATAACAAATAGCGCGACATAAACATTTCAATGATTATCAGTGCCAGAAACTAAGTGGTTTTTACACCAAGTACAATTCAGCTCCCATACGAAGAATTATACACTCAGCTGCCGACATGAGTCCTCAATTGAATCCCCACCTAACACTAACCCCATTCTCCATACGAAATTATTTCATAGTTATAATTCTCTTCTGGATCTGTACCAATTTATAGTACAATTCATACACAGCAATCTTGCTGTAAACTTTTCATCATTCTCTGGATCTTTCTTCATACCATAACCTTATCAGATCACAGAGTGATCTCATCGTATATATTACGATTCATTCATTATTACTGTGATCGCTTTTATTTTACGATCTCTTATCCTTACACTTGTAATCTCTTAGACTTTATCTATCCACTTCCCATACTTGGTACACATCGAGTCTCTAACAGCTTTTCAATATGGTACATTTGAGTGGTTTCCCACAAACAACCAACAAACTAGGTTCCGAGTTGCTAGTTCAGATATATACCTCCGCTTCTATGAAGGAATCGTTTAGCCCAGATACCATACATCAACTACTTTCGAGTACAATGGTACCATACTTAAACCTAACTTTTTTTGACCTGCGAGATTCTTCAACTAACTCTATGAGTTAGTACTTATCTTAATCATCATGGTTATTGGTCTCGGTATTGCTACCTAAGCTTCATAACCAACAACTTTGATACCAATCGTAGCATCCTCGAATCCGGGTCCCGAATCGCCATGGATCCGGTTCGCTATTTCTACAATTTGTTATGGAAGATATAAACATAAATTGTTTATACATTACATTACACACTATTCCCCAAGGTCGAGTAACCTTTACTTAAACACAAATCATAAGCTATCTAACACATAACAATACTATTCTTCAACCATACTTTTACAAATTAGTTTGTACATTCTATCCCAAAATTGAACTTGGCATTTTCCTTTTCCTCATAATCGGCAGTATTAGCCTTATACTGCAATGTTTTATCATGATATAGCAAGGGTGAGCATGAAAGTTGCCCAAAGAAGTTTAAAAACAATGCAAAGATATATCATGATGGAAAGAGTTTGAATAATAAAGTCGACTATCCTTCACAATGTATTTGTGAATTAGCATGAACAAAGTTTTGATTGAACAAGTATTTAACAGAATAACAATATATCTGGACCAATGGTAATGAAGGTGATCGACCTTTCATACCCGACTTATACATACAAGATGTACAGAGTACAATTCATAAGCATATCTCTGTCAAAACCACTCTTAAAAGAGTTTAAGTAAAAAGAACTTGAAAAACTTGCACAGAAGTTGATTCTGTAACACAATATAATACGCTTCTCCACGAAGACCTAATATTAATAATATAGATCTCCATATTAGAATAATATCATCACCATTATAAAATAACTTAAACACATTTCCACATACTCCTATCGACTCTATACGACATATAAAACCTATAATAGATCTTTAGGTTAGTCATAACATATAGTTAAGTATTAGACATTAGTTTTAAGTCTTAATATTATTATTATACTTTGATATTCTTTTAATCACATCATAACTTATACTTATAAGTTATTCATTTTTATATGTTATCCTAGTAAATTAGATAACATCTTAGTAAACCGAAATACCATTTCAAGAAGATTTGGATTTTATTTCAGATCCCGAAATCACTATTCTTTTCACGAAAAAAATACCAAATCAACTTATTATTTTTTTATCCTTTGGTCAAACATATATACATGTATTTCATACATAAAAAATATTTTCCGTAATTTTTCAATTTCTTTTACTATTTTCCAAAATCATAATTAGTGCGTGACTTAAGAAAATTAGCTACCTCGTGCTTAACTCCAGAGATGCCCATCTTTTGACATAACCTTATATATGTTAACGTGATGCTCCATTTTAAATTTAAGTGGCAATCGGAGTTGTAGAACTCGGTTATAGCGATTTCCGTCGGAAAATCACAAAATTGAAATGGTCATAACTTGGTCGTTTTAAGCGGAATTAGCTCATTTTGGACACGAGCTACATATTACCATATATTTTCATTTCCCAAAAGCCTGTAATTTTTCTCATTAACTAAATGTCCAAAACAGCCCTCGGAAAATTTTGGCCAGAAACTTTTTGCACTTTGGCAGTTTTGGAGTCCTTCACCAAAACTTAAATAAAACGAAATCTGTAACTCCGATTAATGATCCGTCAATTTTTGTGGATTCGTATCTTTCCGAAATACAGTTTTCATCTATCACAATCCATATTTGGACATGTTAAGCTCCCGGAAATTAGCCCGGAAGTGGCTGTTACAAACTGTTACTCTAACAGTTTTTCTTACCTTTGAGTAGTTTGGGAGAAATTTCATAACTCTCTCCTCCGATGTCGGATTTAGTCCGTTTCGGAGTCTATGGAAATCTTATTGAATGTACTATAACATACCAAAAGCCCAGAATTTTTAGAGCAAGCTAGCTAACCCCGAAATTTCCTTTTTAGGTCAGCAGTTTACTAGTTTTCACACTAAAAAAAATTAGTTTTCTTTCCCTTCCTTATTTAAGCTTTTCACTACCAAAAATGGTTAGATCTACTCATAAAACACTCTAAATCATGTAGATCTAGAGTTTTGAAGATCAAGAACATAACTACATGTTTTGATTTAAAACAACAAGAATAACTAGCTAAATGTAGTTTAATACCTTAATATCTTGCTAGCCCTTCTTAATCTTTCAAAGTAGATGATGATCTTTGTTGTTGTTATTGGCTTGCTACATGATGTTCCTAGCTCATCTTCTCTCTCTCACTCTAATTCTTGAAATGTAAGAGAGAGAATGGCTTAACAATAATGAGGAGTAAAGTAAGTATTTTCTTTACTTTAAATCTCCTAATTTAGGTTTAATGTATCTAGTTGCTAGGTATTAACATTGGATGCTACTTAATATAGAGCACATGGCTAGGCTAGAAATATTCCCACTCATTATTTGCTAGATTTGTAAGATAACATAGGATTCTTTAGCAATTATTCATCAAAATGGGACAAAAAGGGTAAAATGGACATTTCCACATTAATATTTGATTTCTTTTTCTTTCTTTTTTTATTTCCTATTTAGCATACCAAATGTCCAATATGTCCCTCCTTAATTGGGCTTAAATTTGGGTCACCATTTCCATCTTTTGGGCTATCAATAAATAATATATTGGACTTAAAATTTAATTCTTTGGGCCATGTAAATTAACATAGTCCAATACTATTAATTCTTTTCCAACCCAAATCATTAATTTAGGGTTTTCATTTTCCTCAATTATAAATTAAATCCTTACTCATGCACATTTATTTCCTTAACCCAATTAGACTTGCTAAAATTAGGTTATAAAATTAATTAACTGAGATGTATAAAATAAATCTCTCATAATTAGTATATATTCTAAATACCATAATTTTCTCATCTCATAACCCTTAAGTTATTAAATTCTTCATTCCTAATATATAATTAGGATCACATTAGTTTCTTTTATTTGTTTATATAATAAAAAATATAAACCATCACATAATCTTCATATTCCTTTACTCACCTATTCAACAAAATAATTTAATAAATTGTGACATGTTCCACAATTCTCTTAAATTAGGTCTCTAATATAAAAATAAAATATTAGGACCACTAAATAACGATAACCATTTAGGTTATTTAATTATCACACCTAATATATATATTAGGTTACATAATTTAATTCTTACTTCACTTTTATATACAAAATAAATGTATTCACATTATATAATGTATATTTATTTAATCATACACATAATTCATATTCATTACACACATAACTTTTAATCCCTTAAGGTTTTATACAAAACATTAGGATTTCTAATTTAACAATTAGGGTTATCCCTAATATATAATCACAAATACTTAAGCCATTATATTTAGCCTTTGACTTCCCAAATTAGGGTTTCAAATCTTTGAATTAGGATTTGGATTCCGATCTTGAAATTAGGGTTTCGAACCGATTTCTAGGGTTTCTTATAAATCGTAATAATTTTATAACTGAACGTTGACGTTCTAATAATATTAGGGTTTGACACAGATATAATTTATCTGGTCAACACTTGACCCTTAACCACATTCTGTACACATAATACCGTAATCACAGAATATATATACACATACCCTTAATCCTGAATAATCCACTAAAAGAAATTTTAAATCCTCAAAATTCCTTTCTGAAAACATCAAACACATACACTTATTCTCTGTCTAGGTCTATTATTTGACCTTAAACCAATCATTTAAGATTTTAATAATTTTCTAATTTCTCGGGTTGTCACAAGTCATATGTCAGAGGCCTTAGATCTGTGTGTGTTTTATGTTTGGTGTATGTTATGTTATAGATCTGTGCTTTGATGTTAAGGCTTTGATATGAGACTTGAATCAAGCTCAGGGCATACTCGGATTGCAAGATAGGATAGATCAAAGTCTGTTGACCAAGCACAAAATTTGAATCTGGGCAACCCAAAATTTTTCCAGGTGATGATCTGACAAGATTTTTAAAGCCCTTAATCTTGCTGTATGTATATGTTTTGGTTATTTTGTTGTTTGATCCTTGTAGTATAATATGCGAAGTACAGATCATTGTCCTTAGATCACCCAGATCATTAGTAGATTGAGAAATATGAGCAGTCAAACTGCGTTGGCCGAATCGTGGAATGGGTTTCTCGGGCAACCCGTAAATCCAGATCTTGTCTCGACAAATACTTTCTGCAAGCCACAGATCTTGCTTGTGTTTATGTTGTAGACCATGTTGTTGATTTAGGGTTGTTTTCTGACATGTAAGCTATACAATCATGCTTTTAGATTACTCATACCATTACCAGGATGACATTTAATCATGGTCAAACAGCCGTTGACCAACTTGACGGATGAAGATTTCTGGGAAACCCAGATCTTCAAGAACCGTTTCCTGAGCAACACTTTGACCGGCCTAAATCTCCCTTTTTTGTTGTTGTTAGACTGATATGATGGTATATAATTATTCATTGACATCTCCACTACAAATATGAACCTTAATATCACGCAAAACAGAACTGAATTCCACGTTACACGGATCGAAAGTAGTACCCATGAACTGTTCTTCATTTCTGGAAAACCCAAAAATGAAGAACAACTCTGACATGAGAATTGACAGCCTATATCTCTCAGTTATGATGTTGAATTTCCATAAAAAGTGTTGATGTTTGTAGAGTTACATCAATACTACAATATTGATGCTTTAAATGGCCCAGAAAACCTTAGGATCATGGGACAATTTATGGTCAAACCAAGCACCCTATAGTCTGACATGCATTTCTAGGTTGGTGAAGAACAGGCTCAAGAACACCGATAGCGACGGGTCTGTCGCTATAGGGCCCTTTAGTGACATTTAATTTCAGAAAATAATTATTTTTATTAAATAAATCGAATTAAATGGTTTTAATTATTAAAATACATAATAAATTATGAAAAATTATTTTAAAGCACTGAAAATAGTTTTAATTATTTTGAGTATATTTCAAAAATATTTAATATTTTTGGAATACAAAAGGTATTTATTTATTTAATTATAATATTAAATAAATTAGTGTAAAATGATTTTTAATTCATGAAAAATCATGAAAAATAATATTATGGTATAAGAAAATATTTAAAGATATTTTAGTGACTTTTAATATTTTGTGATAAAATTCACTAATTAATCAATATTAATGATAGTTAATTTATTTAATAAATTAAATTAATAAATCATGGAAAAATAGTATTAATGCTTTAAAAATCATATAAAAATAATTTAAGTGTTATAGAAAATATTTGAAGTTATAAAATATGACTTTTGATATTTTGTCATGAAAAAATTAATATTTTAATATTAAAAGCAATTATCGTATAATGTATTTAATTATTTAAAAATTATATAAAGGTGATTTTAAAGTATTAAAAATACTTTGTAATATTAAAAATATATTATAATATTATGTTATGCTTTTCATTAATATTTTATATTAAATAAATATTAATGATAAAGGAATATGGTGGTATTTATATTATATAAATACGATATTAATGATTGAATTTTTTTGATAAATGATATTAATTATCTGAAAATTATTATGAGCCTATGAAAAATATTTTGACTGATAATAAATTATCTAAGATAATTGTTAAGTGTTTAGGCAGAGTTTAAATTGAAATTAAACTCAAATATTGTCCGACTAGACCGTCGGGATGTTAGAATTGTGTCGGGTTCAACTCAGACTGCAATAGTTTGACTTGATACCGAGTCTTATATGCTAAATAGACTGATAGGGTTATGTGATAAATGTATTTAGGTTATTTTCAATACTGTGATGATATTATTCTAATGTGTAGATCGGTACTATTATATTAGGTTTTCAGACAAAGCTAGATAAATTACGTAGCGGTAATCAACGGTTCATGCAAGTTTTTACTTAACTCTACTAAGAGTTGTTTCATTCAGATATGTTTATGGATAATCATTGCTGATTACCATTGTAGAATTGTACTCTGTACATATTGCATGTATAAGTCAGGTATGAAAGGCTGATCACCTTCATTACCATTCGGTTCAGATATATTTGTTCATGTTCAATACTTGTTCAGTTAAAAGTTTATTCCTGCTAGTTCACAGTTGTATTGTTGAATTATAGCCAGCTTATTATTCAGATTCTGTCAATCATGATATATCGTTATATTATTGAACTTAAACTTGTTGGGCAATCTCATGCTCACCCTTGCTATATCATGATTTAACATTGCAGATTTAGAAGCATACGTCGAATACAGGAAAGGTTAAAGCCAAGTTCAGCTTGGGATTTTATGTGCAGCTTAATTGTAATAGTATAGTATGATAATAATGTAGTATGTTAGATAGGATAATGAATTGGGTTTATTTGAAGGTTACTCGACCTTGGGGAAAATATTGTGTAAAGTTTAATGTATAAATAATTTATGTTTATATATTCCGCAAATAGTAATAGTTATAGAATTAGCATACCAGAATCTGTGGTGATTTGGGACCCAAATTTGGGGATGCTACAAAAATCTTTTATAAAGTTATTCGTTTTATTATATTATAAATAGAATATATTATATTTTATTTAAAAGATTTTGCTTTAAATATGGACCGTCAGATTAAAGTAAATCAATCTGGACCGTTCATGAGTTAGTTACTTATCACATCCATTTTCTATAAATAGAAGCTCATTCCTTCATTATTTTCTTACGAATTCACTTGAAACTCTAGAGAGATAAACTATAGAGAGAAAGAAGAAAGTATTCGCTACTTCACTACTTATATATCCAGTGCTCTTCTTCTTAAGGTAGGGAATATTATTTGTTGTACTCGTAAGGGGTGTTATTATTTTGTATTCATGAAGAGAACTTATGTTATTCCATTCTTTATTATTACATTGGAATAACTTTTATACTGCTGAACTACCCTATACTTGGTGACATTCTTCTATTATTAAAAGTCTTTATTATTACATTTGGAATATTTTGTTGGAATATCATGTCTACATGCATTTCATGTGAGACACAGGTTAAATCTTTATTATTATTACATTGGAATATCCTCATCACATGCATGCGTTTCTGACGGACTGATTTAAATCCTTATTAGTATTACATTGGAATAACTTTGTCTATGGGAAGTACCGCATACATGGTGATTTCTCTTGTTATTCCATTCTTTATTATTCTGTTGGAACATCCACATGGGTCTTGCAATTTACTTTGACACGTTCCGTTATTTAGTATTCTGTTGGAATAACCTGTCTATGTGAAGTACCGCATGCATGGTGATTTCTTTTGTTATTCCATTCTTTATTATACTTACAGTTGGTTAAAGTTTTGACTTCTATACTCCATGAAATTAGTGGAATATCCTTTATATTTGTGATTCATCTAGTATCTTTTCATGGAAATATTCTTCTGAGCATTCTTGAATTTTACTCTACAAAGCAGTATCATGTTGATAATTTGGACATTATTAGTTCCTGGATAAATTAATTCTTGAACTTGTTTTATTGAATTCTTATATCATTGTCATCATCCTCATGTTTATATTTTTTTGAAAGTCATCTGTGGCCTGTAGTGCATAGATGGACTTGGTATGATTATGACCGAGGATTATTCGATTGTAATCATGGTAGTAATGTTACAAATGATGTGGTAAAAGTCCTTATTGGCCCATAGTGCATTGATGGACAGTTGTTGGCAGGATCATGACCATTAATGAATACACAAATATTCTTGGCCCGTAATACATGGATAATTGTGGTCGTGATACTAAAGAAAATCCTTGGCCGTAGTGCAGGGGTGATTCGATGATGTGAATTATTATTAAGCTGAGTCTCAGCGATAAAAGTCATGAAAAATCTTTTAAATCATAGAAGATAGTAGATTTTATTCTCTACTTGACTCTTCTAATGGATTGCTTGTTCCGCTGCAGTTAAACTTGATGTTTGTTATATTTTATCAGTTTAACACTGTTGAAGGCTAATGATAATTTATTCTGCATTATCTTAGTCATAATATTTCTTAATGGGCTAGTTGAGCTCACCCTTTCTTTCACTGTTCCCTTCAGGAAATGAGAACGTAGCCGGACGAGAGTCGGGGAGCAGTGATGGTCCTGGATGATAGTATTAGCTAGTAGTCCTCACTATTCTGTTAAATAGTGTGATAATAAATGTACTGATGACTTATTTTGAGAGTGGATATTGTCTAGAAGACATTATTTGTATTAAAACTCACAGCTCTCTTGTTGTATATTAAAGATTGTATTTATATTCTGTATCATGTATTTGACGACGCAGAATAGGTGATGTATACCTATTTTGGGGGCGTCACAGTTGGTATCAAAGCTTAGGGATATGATCCCTGGCTAAGATGTGAGACTAGAACTAGGAGGGGAGAGACGGGAAATTCCTTCGCTAGTATGACTTACCTAAGTTTATTTGGTATTTAATTGGTCGGTCAAAATATAGGGATAATATGTTATATGTTAATTAACCTTTGTTTTGTGGCAGTATCTGAAAATGACATCCGAGAATGTTGAGAATAGCAATGGAGCACAAGAGACCGTTGAGTCTCCATATATCAATAAATAGGAGAATGTGCATTAGGAAGGCGACAATCCTCATGCAAACAACAACACCAACCAAATGATGAATGATGGATTGTTCAGAGGCTTTATGCAATTCATGCAACATCAGGCGAGAGCGGCTCCTGTCCAAAATGTAGGTGGAAACACTGTAAACTCTTGGACGGTCACCGCTAAACAGTTCAAGGAGTTGGGACCACCATAGTTTATTGGAGAGCCAAAGCCACGTAAGGCGAAAGCATGGATAAAGCAGATCACCAAGATATTTAATGTCTTGGGATGCTCCGAGGAGCAAAAGGTTCCTTTCGCCACCTTCATGTTGCGTGAAGAGGCAGATTACTGGTGGGAATCTATAAAAGCGTACCCGACTGGCCTTTTCAAGATGTCTTGGGAGAAGTTCCAAGAGCTATTCAACGACAAGTACTTTCCCGAGAGTATTAAATCACATGAAAGAAGTGGAGTTTATCAAATTGGAACAAAACAATATGGTATTATACGCATGTACGAGGCTAAATTTGCGGAGTTATCCGGTTTGCATCCCATTTGGTACGATAATGAGGAGCGAATGATGCGAATGTTTTTAAGAGGTTTGAAGCCGGAGATACATCAATATCTTATTTCTCATAAACGTGTTTTGTACTTAGATGTTGTAAATAGGGCTCAGTTATTGGAGCACCGTAACGAGTCAACGCAACCTAGAGAAAGCAGCTGGCAACATGAAAATACCTGTGGTATCAGTCATCAAAACAGTGATAACAAACGTGGAGGGAATCAACATGCCAAAAATGGTAACCACTTCGGTGGTAATCATGGCCAAGACAGTAAAAATGGATATTTCAAGAAAAGGAGATTCAACAATGATGGAAGGAGGTCAGCACCAGCACCTGTTGTTAATGAAGGAGAACGACCACCTATCATATGCTTCAAATGTGGAGGGGAGGGACACATCAGTCAAAAACTGCTAGCGATCTTAGTCAAAGCATGTTATAATTGTGGAAGAGAAGGTCACTTAGCCTTGATTTTGTCGTTCATTGAAGATAAGTTCACCGGGATGGAGGCACCAAAGGTCAGTCCCGAGAAAAAGTCAAAGCCGGGTAGTCTGAGGAGATCGTTTGTTGTGACCTCCCAGAAAGCAAGGACCCCGAATGAGGTCATCACGGGTAAGCTTATCATAAACTCTAGTGAAGTCTATATCTTATTTGATACCGGTTCTACCCATTCTTTTATTTCTCCTACTTGCGCTCAATGATTAAATTTGACTTCGGAAAAATTAGACTTTGACTTATCTGTAGAAACTCCGTTGGGAGAAACCTTCATTACATCCACTGTTTATAAGTCTTGTTTGGTTCAAATTGGTACCCTCACATTACCTGTCGATCTTATTTCATTAAAAATACTTGCATTTGATGTGATTCTAGGGATTGATTGGTTAACTACTCATCATGCTAAAATTGATTATTTTCGTAAGGTTGTTAGCTTTCATATTCCTAATCAACCTATTATGCGAATTCAAGCGACCAAACCATTAAAATCAATCACGTTCATCTTAAGCCATAAAGCTATTCGTTTATTGAAAAACGGATGTCAAGCTTTCTTAGCCCACGTCACAGATCTAAACAAAAATACGTCAGTTTTGAATGATATTTCTATTGTTAATGAATTTCCTGATGTATTCCCTGAAGAACTTCCTGGCCTACCCCCAGAGCGTGAAATTGAATTTTGTATCGACCTTAAACCCGGTACAAAACCCATTTCCAAAGCCCCATATCGAATGGCTCCTATTGAACTTCAGGAGTTAAAGACTCAACTGCAGGAATTATTAGACGTTGGATTTATTCGTCCTAGTACTTCTCCTTGGGGTGCTCCTATTCTATTCGTAAAGAAGAAAGATGGGAGTATACGACTTTGTATTGATTTTCGAGAGTTGAATCATGTCACCATTAAAAATAGGTACCCATTGCCACGTATTGATGACCTATTTGACCAGTTGCAAGGAGCCAAATTCTTTTCAAAGATTGATCTTTGTTTCAGATATCACCAATTGAAGATTAGAACCGATGACATTCCAAAGACGGCTTGCAGAACTCGGTATGGGCATTATGAATTCCTAGTCATGTCCTTTGGATTGACTAATGCTCCTACTGCCTTCATGGATATGATGAACCGAGTATTCAAGGAATATTTGGATCACTTTGTGGTCATCTTTATTGATGACATCCTCATATATTCCAAAACCCGTGAAGATCATGAGAAACACTTAAGGCTGATACTCCAAAAGCTTCGTGAATATAAGCTTTATGCCAAGTTGAAGAAATGCGAGTTCTGGCTTGAGGAAGTAGCATTCCTTGGGCATGTGGTATCAAGTCATGGAATATCTGCACCCAAAGAAAGATTGAAGCTATTCAAAGTCGGGAGCAACCTAAATCGATAACCAAAGTATGTAGCTTTCTCGGCTTAGTCATTTTATTATTATCGGAGATTCGTGAAGGGTTTTCTCGAATCGCTACTCCACTAACTTTCGGTGACTCGGAAAGATACAAAGTTCGATTGAGCGAGAAATGTGAGAAGAGTTTTCAAGAACTCAAGAGGAGACTCATTTCAGCACCTGTTCTGACAATACCATCTGGTTTGGAGGGATTTGTCATCTACAGTGATGCTTCGGGCAAAGGGTTAGGATGTGTTCTCATACAACATGGGAAAGTCATAGCATATGCCTCACGAAAACTCAAAGAATATGAGAGGAATTATCGTACTCATGATCTAGAGTTGGCAGCTGTTGTCTTCGTACTAATGATTTGGAGGCATTACTTGTATGGGGAGAAAGTGGAGATCTTTACGGATCATAAAAGCCTCAAATATTTCTTCACTCAAAAGGAACTCAACATGCGACAACGACGTTGGCTTGAACTATTGGAAGATTATGATCATACCATCCAATACCATCCTGGAAAAGCGAACGTGGTAGCTGACGCATTAAGTAGAAGATCATATGCAAGTGCAAATGCGATATTGTCAACGCAAAGGCCCATTTTGTGTGACTTGCAAAGGATGGAGATAGAGTTAAAGACTCCAGGGACCCATGTGATGATGGTGAATATATGAGTAGAATCGACTTTAATTGATAAAGTTAAAGTTGCTTAAGCTACAGACCTGGAGCTGATGCGTATGAGGAAGAAAGTGCAAGAAGGTGCTATGCCGGAAGCAAGAATCGATGAAGAAGGAATACTTCGAGTCAACTCCAGACTTTGTGTTCCTAACGACCCTGATTTAAAGTATAAAATCATGATGGAGGTGCATAACACACCGTTTGCAATCCATCCTGGGTGTACCAAAATATATCATGATATTTGTCATACATTTTGGTGGAGCAATATGAAGAGAGAGATAAGCTATTTGTTTATCTCAAGGTGTCTAACGTGTCAACGAGTCAAGGCGAAGCATCAAGTACCAAAAGGTCCATTATGACCACTTGAAATTCCGAATGGAAGTGGGAGCACATTACCATGGATTTAGATTCTGGGTCTTCCCAAAGTTTCTCAAGGCATAGATGCGATTTCGGTCATTGTTGATAGATTGACAAAGTCTGCTCATTTCTTACCGATACGAGAAACTTATACACTTGAACGTCTTGCTCGTATGCACATAAACGAGGTTGTAAGATGTCATGGTATGCCAGTATCCATAGTTTCTGATGGAGACCCAAGATTCTATTCAAGATTTTGGGTTAGTTTGCAAAAAGCTATGGGCACGGATTTACGATTTAGCTCGGCATATCATCCTCAGATGAACGGGTAGTCGGAGATGATGATTCAAACTCTTGAAGATCTATTAAGACTCTGTGTCCTTGACTTCAAGGGAAGTTGGGACAAGTTCTTACCATTGGTGGAGTTTTCCTATAACAACAGTTATCAAGCAAGTATTGGCATGGCTCCATTCGAAGCGTTGTATGGAAGAAAGTGTCGTTCTCCAGTATGCTGGGATGAGGTGGGTGAAGCAACGTTATTGGGACCAGAGTTGGTACGTATGACTACGAAAAAGATTCAAACGATCCAACAACGTATAAAAACCTCACAATATCAACAAAAGAGTTATACTGATCTTCATCGAAAGGACGCGAAATTCGATATAGGAGATCATGTGTTGTTACGTGTTGCTCCATGGAAAGGACTTACGAGATTTGGAAAGAGAGGAAAGCTCAATCCTCGATTCATCGGCCCATTTTTGATCCTTGATCGAGTAGGAACTGTGGCCTATAGACTCGCTTTACCGCCAAGTATATCTCGTGTTCACAACATTTTTCATATATCCATGTTACGTAAATATGTGGAAGACCCGAACCACATTATTGAGTTATAATCGGACGAAATAACGGAAGATTTGACGTATGAAGAGGTTCCTGTTTAAATCTTGGATAAGAAGGAACATATTCTACGCACCAAGGTTATACCTCAAGTCAAAGTTTTGTGGAGAAACCACGATGTTGAGGAAATGACTTGGGAATTAGAATCTGAAATGAAATCAAGGTCTCCTTACCACTTCAATATACCAGGTACGTACCCTAATTTCGAGGACAAAATTTCATAAGAAGGGGAGATTGTAAAACCCCAACTTTTTGAATAAAGATGAAGTTTCTATAAATATTATTTTTGAATATTATGGAGTGAAATTGATATAATGTTATAGTTGTGGGTAATATTTATAAATTTTGCAAAGTACGAAAGTTGTTATATAATATTCGATTGGTCTTGGGAATATTCGCTTTTAACGGGGAATATTCAGATAACGCAAGCACAATCATTGGTGGACCTCTAAACGGAATTATTGTTTCGATTGAAAAAACGACAAAAATACTTTATAAAAATAACGGTGGAAGTTTTATCATTAACTGTTGAAACAAGGGTGTTAAAAGTACGATACTGGCATTGGTTGCATAGTAGCACGAAATTATTAATTATTGATGCTTACGTGATAAGTCACTCAATTTTGTTGGTATTATTAATGTAATAATACAAAATTTTTTTTATATAAAGCAGAATACTTTTATAAAGTTATTCTATAAATAGAATATATTATATTCTATTATGCATAGTGTTGCATCGATGTCTCGCATAGTGTTTTGCATAGTAAAATCTTTTTATATAAAATGTAATACTTTTATAAAGTTATCTATTTTATTAGACAATAATTAGAATATATTATATTTTATTATGCATAGTGTTTGCATAGTGTATGCGCAGTGTTTTGCATAGTAAAATCTTTTATAAAGTTATTCGTTTTATTATATTATAAATAGAATATATTATATTTTATTTAAAAGATTTTGCTTTAAATATAGACTGTCAGATTAAAGTAAATCAATCTGGACCGTTCATGAGTTAGTTACTATGCAGTCCATTTTTCTATAAATAGAAGCTCATTCATTCATTATTTTCTTACGAATTCACTAAAACTCTAGAGAGATAAACTATAGAGAGAAAGAAGAAAGTATTCTGCTACTTCACTACTTATATATCCAGTAATCTTCTTCTTAAGGTAGGAAATATTATTTGTTATACTCGTAAGGGGTGTTATTCTTTTGTATTCATGAAGAGAACTTATGTTATTCCATTCTTTATTATTCATTGGAATAACTTTTGTATCTGTGAGCTACCTATACTTGGTGACATTCTTCTATTATTTCGCCTTTACTATTACATTGGAATATCCTATATATGCGTTTCTGGGACACCGATTCCGCCTTTATTATTACATTGGAATATCCTATTCATGCGTTTCTGTGGGACTGTTCCGTCTTTATTATTATTACATTTGGAATATCCTCATGCATGCGTTTTTCACATGGACACGATTCCGCCTCTTTATTAGTATTACTGTTGGAATAACTTTGTCTATGTTAAGTACCGCATGCATGGTGATTTACATTGTTATTCCATTCTATATTATTCTGTTGGAACATCCCGCTTGGTGCGAATTTCACCACTTTGGTTCCGTTATTTAGTATTACGTTGGAATAACTTTTTCATGCGAAAATACCGCATGCATGGTAATTTCTTTTGTTATTCCATTCTTTATTATATTCAGTTGGTTAAAGTTTTGACTTCTATACTCCACGAAATTAGTGGAATATCCTTGATAATTGCGCTTCATCTAGTATCTTTTCATGGAAATATTTTTCTGAGCATTCTTGAATTTTAGTCTACAAAGCAGTATCATGTTGACAATTTGGACATTATTGGTTCTTGGACAAATTAATTCTTGAACTTGTTTTATTGAATTCTTATATCATTGTCATCATCCTCATATTTATATTTTTTGAAAGTCATCTCGTGGCACAGTAGGTGCATAGATGGACTTGGTATGATTATGACCGAGGATTATTCGGTGTAATCATGGTAGTAATGTTACAAATGATGTGGTAAAAGTCGCCATTGGCTGTAGTGCATTGATGGACGAGTTGTTGGCATGATCATGACCATTAATGAATACACAAATATTCTTGGCCCGTAGTGAATGGATAATTGTGGTCGTGATACTAAAGAATATCCTTGGCCGTAAAAGGGGGGTGATTCGATGATGTGGATTATTTATTAAAATTTGAGTCCCAATGATAAAAGTGATAAAAAACCTTTTAAATCATAAAAGATAGTAGATTTTATTCTCTACTTGACTCTTTTAATGGATTGCTTGTTCCATTGCTAGATTAAACTTGATGTTTGTTATATTGTATCGGTTTAACACTTTGCTTTATGACTAATGATAATTTATTACGCATTATCTTAGTCATAATATTTCTTCTTGGGCTAGTTGAGCTCACCCTTTCTTTCACTTTTTTCTCTTGAAATGAGAATATAAATTTGGAACGAGCCTGGGAACGGAGTGATGGTCCTAGATGGTGCATTAGTAGTCCTCACTATTCATGAAATAGTGTGATAATAATTGTAATGAGGACTCCTTTTGAGTTTGTATACTCTCTAGTAGACAATATTTGTATTCAAACTCACAGTTTATTTTTTTGTCGTATTGTACATGACAGTTGTATTATTAAGTTGTATTTGAATTCTGTACCATGTATCTGGCTACTCAAGATGGGTGATGTATACCTAATTTTGGGGGTGTCACAAAACGGGTCGGTGAACCGAGATTCATTAGGGTTTGGGGACTTGATTATGCGGAGGGAAGGTGTTAGGCACCCCCCGACATCCGTGTTACCACGGTGACCACCACTTTTCAAGAAACTGTTATCTATATGTGTGTGTATGGGTCAATTTGTTGTTTATTGGAAGTAGTGCGAGGCCTCGTTTGCACCAATATATACACAGGGTTTGAATTTATTTAAAAATTCAATTTTTAGCAAGATATGGCAGTGATGTTTGATAAAAGAGGTTTTTCAAACCCGTGTGCTCAATAGTAATTGAGACCTTTTACACTTCCATTTTTTATTAAGTGCTCGGCTTGATTGTTTTTATTTTCGAGATGCAAAACATCTATAAGGAAATAATGTACAAAATACTGCCGACTTCCTCGTGGGTATGAAAACCATCTGAGGAAATTCAGACACCGCAGATAAATTTACAAGCTGCTTACAGCTGAAAATGTCCATCGTGGGAACCGAATCTAGATCCAATAGACTGAATCTGTGACCACATGATTTCTAGGCTCACATGATGCCTCAATTTGTATGAAAGCAGTAAACAGGTATATATATAAAAGCTGTAAATATATATATACAAACATGATCAGCCACCACAAATCACCTCCATGGGGGATCAGAAAATGTAAATAAAGCTGTAAAAACTATCAACCGCTACAGAGGAAACTCCAGGCGGGACGAAAAAGTAAAGAAAGCTGTAAAATCGATCAACCACCATGGAGGAAACTCCAGGCGGGACGAAACGTAAAGAAAACTGTAAAAGCGATCAACCACCACGAAGTAAACTCCAGGTGGGACAATATATATATATATATATATATATATATATATAAGCAAATAAACGCACCAGACCAAAGTCTAGGCTCAATCGAGGCATAACTCGATAATGTTAGTCCATATATAAAAAATATATATATAAATATATATGTATATACAAACTGAAATAAAACCACGGACCGAAGTCCGGGCAAACACACGTAACACGACTCTCAACGTGAAGAAGGGTGTGTGCAAAGATGAAGAGAAATGCTTTAAAGTGTATGAGAAGGCTTACAGTGGGCTGCCAAAGAAGACTTCTATATCTTTAAAGTAGATGAACACTCGGCTCCCGCCGGTACAAAAGTAGCTATATATGAGCTCACAAGTGTTTAAAATGAGAAAGCACTCAGTATATTGTAAGTACGGAGCAAATTTAACAGGGCTTCCTCACCTTTTTTCTCTTACAAATGGCCACCCCAAGCCCTCTATTTATAGAGGGGGGAGCCGCAGGTACCTGCGACGACTAGCCGTGAGTTGTACTGCAATTTGGTCGGGTTGCCGGAAGCTTCATGGTCGCGTTGTCTCGCGAAGACGCGTGCACGCAAAATCGTAATGTCCGCTCGAACTTTCAGAATTACAATCCGGGCAACCAATTGAGGTATTTAAGACCTATTTCGGACCGCCGTTGTCGAGAGTTACGCAATGGCATAGGATTAGAGGCTGTACGAAGTCAGGAAGATGGGATGGTGCCCTCTGGTCTTCAAGCTTCAAATTCTTTCCGTTACCCTGCGTAATAGTCATTCGGGATTGGTTTTCCTTGATTCTTGTGGGACATTGTTGTGTAGAAATGTATGTGTGAAATGTTGAGACGACGTGATGTGGCGTCAGAGTAGCAAGATGACAACTTTGCCCCTCACCGGGTTATCGCCAGTTTGGGTTGGTAAAGCAGACGTTGCTCAGGTTTATCTTTGAGATTGGACTGATGCAAGTGTTGAAGGTCCTCAGTGTCATCTTTGAGGTGTTCCTGTCTTCCCAGTGTTATCTCCAGGTCTCGTACTGAGTGCCTCGGTGTGAGTGTCGAGGTTGAAGCTGATTGCATGCATTTGAAACAAGCATTTACGGGGTTATCGTCGGAACTGCATTCCTTGGGGTTATCACCAAGGTTGGTAAATGTTACTCCTAGTGTTGGGACTGAGACTGGATACCTCGAGGTTATCTTCGAGATTAATCGGTCTTCTCCGGTGGAATCTCCGGTATTGGAACTACATGCCTTGGGGTTATCTCCAAGGTTGGAACTGTTACTCCCAGTGTGTGTTCCGGGGTTGAGACTGAACTTTCGGTAGTATCTGGTCTTGACGTGAAATTTCTTCTAGGGTTATCTCTGAAAGACGAATTTTCCCTCCTGCAATGTCAGTGACAGGTGTGCAAAAAATTTCGAGTGTCTACAATAAATATTGTAAATTATATTGTTTATCATTTATGGAACATTAGCTTATATTTGTAATTGTTAGCTCAGTAGTGTTGATGATAATCAGTTAGTAGATTACGTTGAATATTTGAATGTGAGATACATATTTATATTACTGTGTATTAGGTTGTAATAGGTTACAGTTACATAAATGGGTTTAAACACCTGGAAACTGCACTTTTCAAATTTGCATTTAAAAAAATAGTTAATTCCGACGGAATAAGTTATTTCAGATGAAAATTTCGTTGGATTTAATAATTAGCCATTTTTAATAAATACCGGTATATTTTAATTTTTAGTCGGAAATAGGTTAATTCCGAGGGAATCTATCCGTCTAAAATAAGGAATATTATACTCGATGGAAAGTTTCGTCCTATTTATTCAGTCGTAGATAAATTATTTTCGATGAAATTCCATCGGAGATAAATTCGTCGAAGATAAGATAGATACAACGGAATTTTCAGTTGGATGTTATCTTCGATCTTGTATATATATCTGATAGAATTTACGATTTAATATTCCATCAGAAATAACCTATTTTCGACTGAATAGGCTTATTTACAAGAGAAAAATCCATCGGAAATAAGGCTTTTTACTGCTTTAATATATATATATATATATATATATATATATATATTCTGCTGTTATATATATCTACTTTAACTGTTTTTGCAATGTAGATATTTAATCTTCCAGCTTGTGAACTAAATTTATTTAAATCTAGTTTTCTTTCTAGCTTTTGTACATATTAATCTATCATGTGAACCTAGGAGCCATGAGATCGAAGATTCAACCTGTGAATCTAGATTCGGTTCCCAAGATGGACATTTCTCAACTGCAGCCAGCTTGTAAATTATATATGGTGTCTGGATATCCTTGGATGGATATCATGCCCATAAGGAGTTCAACACTTCTATGTATCTTATTTTCTAGAAGATGTTTTGCATCTCGAAAATAAAATCAATCAAGCCGAATACAGAATAAAATAGAAGTATCAAAGGCTTCAATTACTATTGAGCATAAGGGTTTGAAAACCTGTTTTCCAAAACTTTACTGCTATATCTTGTTAAAATTGAACTTTCATATACAAGTCAAACCATTTTTATATAGGTGCAAATGAGGCATAACATTACTTCCAGATAATTGCACATAGGCCGAATAAACACACACACACACACATGCATATAAATAAGGTAATTAAAAAGTTGTGGTAACCGTGTTTTCACGGAAGTCGGGGGGGTGCCTAACAACTCCCCCACTTAATCAAGCGCCCGACTCAATGAATCTCAGTTTCAAGGCCGCCACACAAAGTTGTCCAACCATTGGGCCTTTGTGTAAACCTTTTCAAAATCGGTTGAGTTGGCACAACCATTTTAAATCTACCAATTGGAGACTCTAAATGTCAAATCGTCAACATTCACATGTCGAACCTTTTCAAACTCGCCTTTTTAGACAAAACTCAACCAAATGAGAACACAAAAGGGCAAGCACAGAAAGTGACCAATTTTCCTGACATCGACAACTAGTATTTCCGGGTTCGAAACATTGGACTTTGGATCTAAAGAAATGTAAACTAAAGAATGGTAGTGGTATTGGACGTATTAATCATACGCAATAGCATGTTCGTTGAGCGTTCGGGTTTGACAAGTCGGGTGTATGACGTACGAACAACGAAACGTCGAGTCAGATAATAATGAACTTAAATAGTGTCCAAGTTTAATGAATGACATTTATACGTGACTAATTAGTATGTCTATGTGCACTAAATGTGTAGGACTTTCAAAGGGAGATTATCGTCAAAGTATAGAAGACGCTTGAGACAAGTTTTCTAAACTACTCAAATTTAATTTATTGAGCAAGTATTCTAACTCCATTCAACTTTCGTTTGAATGTTAGTTTCCGAGTATAGTCTTATGAATAATCCTTATATATGCTTTGATTTACATAATATTTATCGATTGTGCAACCTTCAGACTTATGCAAACTCTTTGTTAGTTGTATAAGTGTTCAGCTATGCTATAATGCATAAATTGTTTAACATTTGCTATAATGCATAAATTGTTCAAGATTTTCTTTAACGTAAATTGTTCTTATATTCATGAATTGTTTAAGAGTGATGTCAATGCCAATTGTATTAGCTAAACACATGTTAAAACATTTTATTGATTTCAATACCATTCAATGCCAATTTTGTTGCTTCTCTATTTTACTATTTACAAACTCCATTTGATCGAAATACTTCTCTCTATATTTACCCATTCTATGTCTTCTACAAAATTCACCACTTTAGATCCAAATGATATAGTTCTACCTTTAGCCATTAATTTAGTATGAAAAAACTTCATCTTAATCAAGCTTATGATCTACTTATTGTGAATTAGTATTCGAGTCACAAAAAGAATTACTTGTGTCACTCAATCCTCTTCTGGTGGGAGATTATTTTTGAACATGATACTCATTTGTTTCTACCAAATATCCCTCCAAATTTGGCTTCTCATATATACGTGTATTTTTTCTGATGAACCCATTTGGACCCAACTTCCATGACTAAAAGCATCATTTGATTCTTTCAGAATTTCCAACTATTTGGAGGGAGGCTTCAGCTCTATGTCATATTCCTTGTCTTCATTAAAAATTTCTTCTTCCATTTTCTTAAATTTGAAAAGTTCTTCAATATTTTCTTTTTCTTCTTCTTTCTCAAAAGATTCTTCAATTATTGTGTCTTTAAATTCTTTATTTTTGTCATGATCTATTTCTTTTGCCTTCCGACATATGTCTTCAAAGTCTTCGTTTTTACTTTTTTCTTCTTTAACTTCATCAATTTCTTCTACAAGTATCTCATCCTCTTCCAAAAACCAAGACTCTTTAGGTAACGATGGACCTTTATAATTATTGTAAGTAAGTTCAAATTCATTCCATAACTGAGGTAGAGAATCAAAACCCACAACACGTTTCCAAACTTCTTCATGTATTACTCCTTGTAAAATCTCCCTTGTTCTTTTTTCTTTCAATTCTCGAACTTTTTTTTTGAAATACACTTTTCTGAATCTGTAATTACATCTTGCCATAAATTGCAAGCTCTAAGAAATACTCAATTCTTATACTCCAAACATTGTAATTTTTGAATACTAATTTGGCACCATATAATATCCGAGATTATTATGTAATTTACTAATTATCATTAAATGAATTTATGTGAAACCCTTGTGTGATTTCTATTATTAGATGTATATGTGTTATACGTACATGTTTAATTTTATGTTTATGTGATGAGGTATGCGTAAATAGTTGGTTTAGATTAATTTTACTATTTGAGTTAGTTATGTAAATAAAGTGATTAATTGTGTGGGAGGGGATTAAAACATGAGATGGATTTTGGATCGGAATTTAGGGATGTGGACTGTGTATTTGAGTTAGAAACGTCAAAATTAGTCAAGATAGATCAGAATTACAAAATGTGTCGCGGTTGACTTACGGTCAAAAGTCAACCAAATTGACTTTTTAGGTAAAAAGTCAACCATGAATTTTGGAGGCTAATTTGATGAAACGAATAGTCCCATGACGTTTGGAATGTCGATTTAGTAGGAATCGATATTGGTGTCGAAACGTTTGGCTACGGAGGGCAAAATGGTCAAAATAGTGTATTAAACGATTAAATTGATTATATTAATATTTTAATAAAGGAGTGCAGCAACTATGGTGCCCGCGTGACAACCAAATTGGGACAAGAGAGGGAGTATTCATATTATAAGGTAATGAGGGGGAGGGGAGTTACAAACCCTTTACAAATCCAAGACTCTTCCTTTCTCTAACCCCCACCCCATACTAAATTGAATTTATACAATATACTTGATACATATAATTGATGTTGGAGATGGAAGGGCTGAAAAAAAATAAGAGTTATCATGTTTATATATACTACCTATCCAAGCTCTTCTTCCTTTTTGTGAAAATCCTATCGTAATTGAAGTTGATAGTGAGAGATGAAAGTGTTTGAGAGGGTGGCGAATTCTGGAGTTTTCAGAGACTAATCAAGCAAGGAGAATCATTGGAGGAGTTCAAGCAAGAAGAATTCACCAAAGAGGTAAGCCATAAACTCTCTTTTCTATGTTCTTTAGTAAAAATGAGAGAATATGCTTATGCGAGATTTTGTAAACGATTTGTTTTAGACCTTGTGATGCCATGCTACTGTTAGTTGATGTAAGAACGAAAGTTCTGGTTTAATCAATATCGTAGAGAATTAAGAAATTATGACATGCCTGCCAAATATTTGATAATATGACTCAATGATGCTAATTTGATCAATACATGGAAATATAGTGAGTTCAATTGTTGTAACATGTGTATTTATATGAGTATATATGATCTGGATAGTAGGAACTAATTCCTTGCATGCCAGAATTGAAATCATGAATTTTGTCAAAGTTGGTTAAAACTTGAAATCTATGACTTTTGGGTTTTTCAGAGCCTTGGAATCATGGTTTCTGTGACCCGATTATGGTAGGTAATAATTTTGTAAAATATTATGTAGTATGATGTATAACCAGACCAAATTTCATAAGAAATAGAGTTAAATTGAGCAAGATATGAAATTCGGTAGCAAGCATGTTCATAAGGAAAAATCTGCAGATTCTGGGATTTCAAAAAAAATTCTAACTCTGGAAACAGTCTGCGCACGCTTATCTAGGCATCAGGTTTGTGATCTTAATATGCTAGTTTGATGTATGTACTAATTTTGTAAAATACAAGGTAACATGATGTCTAACCTGACCAAGTTTGAATGTAATTCGAATTAAAACAAGCAAGATATGAATTTTGGGAACTAGAAAGAAAATAATCAAAATCTGGAAAAATCTGGAAAACCCAAAATATTTTCCAACTCTAGAAACAGTGCGCGCACGCTTATCTATGCAGTTGGTTTGTGGTCTTAACATGATAGTTTCATGATGTTATATTTTTGTAAAATACCTTGCTGCATGAAGTTTATTGTGTCCAAGTATCATGGTCATATCATTTGTAGATTAGTGGGAATAAAATCGCAAAAGTGGCTGCAAGAAACAAAAATTTCAATGTTGAGTCAGAAAAAAAAATTCTCAGGTTCTAAAATTGTACAATTCTACCTATGTGATGCGACACATTATGTGATTAATTTGTATTGATTATAGAATGAGGATTAAATATATATTTTAATTGAAATGAAAAGAATCATTTATCCTTAAAACTAGTATTGGAATACTTAGTTGCTTAATGTGACTTAAATGAATAGGTTACGTGAAGAACTAGTACATAGCTTTAACCATAGAAGACTTATCAGGCAAGTTTCTTGACTCTATTTTTTTTTCAATGAGCAAGTTTCTAAACTTTACTCTTTTAATTGAGTAAATATTCTATCCTTATTTAGTGATCGTGAGTTTCTTAACTTGTGCTATTTATTAATATGTACAAGTTTCTTATGACGTAAGTTATACAAATTCATCGTACAAGCTTTATTGATGATTACTCTATTGTTATTTCAATCGTTATGCTTTAAAGTTCTTAATTATTTCCGAACTGCTTTCAAGTATGCTTTCTGGCCTTTTGCTCCGGCTAGACATTATTGATGCGACACATTATATTATTTAAATTATTCAAATTCATTGTAGTTAATTAAAGTCTACCAATCCAAATTGTTTTGGTGCGGTCTCGCATGAATACTAAGATGAACAACCCAGATAACATGGTAAGACTGATGTCGGGCATATAGTCACATTTACGCTTATACGTTTAAATTTTATACGTGTGCACAATGTAGGGTACGATAGGCTGATCATCTGGAGTACTTGCAGAGACTGTTTACAATCTACTTGATTATTAAATCGTCTGATGGTTTTCGATGAAACAAAGTAATTTTCAGGGTATCTAACACCCTTTAGTATGCTATTGAGAATTCCAGAACTCTTATCTTGATATTCTTGCTTATCTCTTGATAATTATTTCAACTGTTGAGAAATATTCATACTAATGCTTTTACTTCTGATGTATGTTCTCAAACTACTTTATATACTTGCAGGCCAATTTGTGCTCATTTTTGCTTAAATCTTTCAGTTAAAGCTGATAACGCTGAGGGCTCGGGCAAGGGCAAGGATAAGGGAAAGTCTAAGATGAAATGATGTGAGTTATTTATGCAATACGTTATATTTCCGCATATGATATAATGTAGCGATAAACGCTAAGTTAAAGTTTCAGTTTATAAAAGGTTGTAAAGACTTTTATTTGAATAGATATGTAATAGATATTATTATTATTATTATTATTATTATTATTTCCAGAGTTTATGTAGTTAGATGGTTATGTATGTGTATCGTGAGCATCGTGTCCTGTAATCGATGTTACACAGATTTGGGGACGTCACACACCAAACCTAGGAAACATCATTTTTTTATAATTCACCTCTTCAAAACGCTATCAATATGACCACATTTGTGACATGCTTCAACTCACAAACTTGTTCTTCAAAAAATTTCTCAATTATCACCTTTGCTAGTTTGCGTTCCGTAACTCTAACGTTCACACTTTGCACTGGCCCACCGAAACAATTTGATGACATAAAGTTACCGCAATTTGGTCGTCTACGACTCTCCCTTGTCCTCACCTTGAACAACTTGTCGAAAGCTTGAAAGTACCTTGGAATTACCTTAGCTTTGATACCACTTGTTAGAAATTTATGGAAGATGATAAATTATAGAGGAAGTGAAATATAACTTTGGAGAGCACTCAAGATCACTTTCATTTCACTTGCTTCAAATGATCCAAGTACATGGTATTTATAGGACTCTTAGGATACTTCTAGAGTCACCATAACAATTATTACATGACCAAATTCATGTATATGAACCTAACCATTACATGTTCTAAGACATTTTCAAATACATACATGTATCATGTACTTTTTACCTAATCATGTATTTAATTAATTCATGAACAATCTAGAATCAATTTAGTTTAGTTACTAATAGTTGATATATAATTCAACCTTTGAAAAAATATCAGACACGAAGACTCCAAAAGATGTATGGGAGATTCTATAGAAATCCATTCAATGAGTTGAGAAAACCAAAAAGGTATGGCTCCAGACACTCAGCTGAATTTGAGATGTTGAAAATACAAAATTCATAAGATATTAATGACTACGTCACCCGTTTGAAATGAAAAGAAATGGAGAAACTCTGGATGAAGTCAGGGTGATGGAAAAGCTCCTACGATATTTGACACAAAAATTTGATTATGTTGTGACAGTCATTAAAGAATAAAAAGACTTGGTCAAAGATCATTGACGAGCTTGTGGGTTCTGTTCAAGCTCATAAACAAAGAATGAATCAGAATGAAAGTTCTAGCAATTTGGAGCAAACTTTACAAACCAAATTATCTTTTGGTGATAATCAAGTCAACAACAGCTTTGGATGCAGTAAAGGAAACCGTACTGAATATAGAAGTTGTTATAATACTCGAGGTAGTTATGGCAGACGTGACGGACACGGTCGATGAGGTTAAGGGTGTAAACGAGTTGAATCTCAGTGAACATCTTCATGTTCAAATTCGGCTCGACTAGAAAAAATTGAGCTCAAATTCGACTCAGATTCGATAAGGGATTTATATTTTTGCGCCAGATTCGACTCGAATCATTACTCGAACCTACTCGGCTCGTAAGTACTCGACTCGTTTACAAAGCGAGTTACTCATGAGCCTTCAAATCGAGTTTCGAATATGAACCATTTCACTTAAAAATGAACCATTACATACTAAATTGGTTACTTAACTAATATTTATATATATAAAATTCACTTTTGTTTATGTATTGAAATATAAAGAATAAAATATAAATTGACATTCAATTAATTGATTTATTCAAGTACAAGTTTACATAATTTCATACTATACTTTATAAATTATAAAGATTGATATAAATATCACATATTTAGCTTACTAGCATGGATCAGATCAATATTTGAATATGATCCATCGAGCAGGTATCGAGTATGGTTCGAGAAAAAATGAAATACTCGAACCCTAATATGAGCGAACACTGGTATTGTAACACCCCCTTCCCGAAAAAGAAAGGGAGGTCACGCGAAAAGCATAACAAACCTCAAAATAAGTAAACAGAGCACTAATAACTTCAAAATATTAATAGTGATATCCATCAATGAAGTACTAAAAACAATTCTCCAAAACAGAGTTAAAATTAATCAAAACATAAATCGAATCAACTTAGATGGTCAAAGGCAACTCTCTCATCACACTAGCCCTGAGTCACCCCTGCAAACCTGACGGAAGAAAAACACAGCATGAGCCATTTGCCCAGTACAGATATAGATAATACAAAGATGTATAACTGAAATACGAAATCAACTGAAGCAACAAAGCCTCAAGCTTAAAGACCGACGAAAAATATGATATCCAAAGTCTGAATTGAATATATCCAAATCAACAGATTTAACGAAAACAAACAGAAGAGTAAAAAATGAACTGAAGTAACTAACTCAATTAATTAAACTGGACATAAATAAACAAAACTAATACACTGAAATAATAGGCTGAATCAAATGGTTTGTAGTTATTTCATACCGAGTGAGCTCAGAAATATACATTGCCACGTAGGCAAATCAAAACAATGCCACACAGGCAAGTCAAAATAATGCTACATAGACAAGTTAAATGATGCCACACAGGCAACCAAAATAATGCCTCACATTCAAATCACACATTGGACCGCGAATCCAAATGTATGCAAATCAGATAGGTGTGCTTGGCACAACATCACAAATTCGCAAAACAGAAAACTAGGGTGAACCCATAGGCCTCCCACAACAAAACACCAAATGGCCCACTTCCTTCGGAGCCCAAACAGAGACGTCGTGGACTAATCATACCGCCACAGAAAATGTCATGTCTCTCGTGTCAAGACGACATGCCTGTGGTACCCCCACATGTGGTTATAACTCAGGTATACCCTACGGTATATTATAAAAAAAATACCATGTCACAACACATGTGACATAATACCAATAAAAGGGTTCAATATGTACATGTTGAACCAAATCAAATTATAGTCACAAGGTCTCAAAAGAAGGTAGCAAATATGTACCGCTTCTACAATTATCAAAATAAATAATTGAACATGATATCCTAATTCAAAGAGTACAAATACGAGTCATATGTATTAACTCCAAAATGAAACTAATATATTTATTTAACAGAAACAATTATGTTAAATCATAATGAAATTCAAAATAAGGAAATAAAACGAACAAATCAAATTTAACAAGAGTACGAAATCTGTACCTAAATTTGAGCAACGTAATACCCAAAATTTATATTCCAAATATAACTCGGTAAGTTTCTTCCGTCCGAGCTATCTACACAAATTAACATAAATAAATTAATAACAGTATATTAAATTCATAATTAATAATTTCCCCTTCCCATGATTTGTTATTACTATTATTATTATTAATATTACTATTATAAAATAATATGAGCTTCATGTTTGTTATATATAAAGTACACCAAGATTCATACTTACTTCTGTTCCAAAAATAATATATATAATATAATATAGACTCATTCTTTATTAATTCAGTTGAACCTCCTGATGCTAAGTTTATTAACTTACTGATTTCTAACTTTCTAACCACCATATTATAAAATATATGTAACAAGAATTTGATGGAAGACTATATTATAATTAATTATTCAATTAAAATATGCACCAGAATGACCATGCTCTCCTTTACGAAATTACAATTCAAAAGTCATCAATTTTTTAATTTTATTATTTGTTTTAAAGCAGCAAACATGACTTGGCACTTCTAAAATCAGCTTTCTATTATCAACATACATGAACAAACTAAGATTCAACTTTGTCGAATTAACGGCACCATACCTTATATATACACACATATTGTTTACGAACCAAACCAAGACTAACAAATTAATTTCTTATTTAATATATAAATTATCAAATATTCTAAGTTACATATCATTGAATTAAACAAGCGATCTAGTCGATTCTCCAAAACAAATTGTAATCATATTAATAAAATTAATTATTTTATATTCAAAAATAAAACCAATAATTACCTTTTGGAGATACAATTATGTTGAATATAGTCTCACAATCTTGTTCCCAAATTTTCTTTTATCCCAAAGTCTTTCTTCCGCCTCCTCTTCGTTTCTCGCTTCGTTAGAATCCCTCTTTAGTCGATTATGTCAGTATATGTATTAGGAAGGAATTTAACCTAATATATTACTCTTATTCCAATTTGGTTTTTAAACCCATCACCTTAATTTGGGCTCAAATAGTAACAAGCCCAAATTTAAATACTCATAAATTAGTTTGACCCAATTAGTATAAATGCCCAAATTAATTAAATAACAAGTTTGACTCAAATAAAAGAAAAAAGTCCAAACAATATGTTTTAAGAATATAATTTTTTTTTTTTTTTTTTTTCTGGGTATTACATTACCTTCCCCTTAAAAAGGATTCCGTCCCCGGAATCAAAAGAATGAACGTAGCTAATTATCACAAAAGATGTGGATACTCCGCTCGAATAGACTCCTCTATCTCCCAAGTAGCTTCTCGCTCCGAATAATTTTTACCACAAGATTTTAAAAAAAGGAATTATCTTCCTCAATTTTAATTTAATTATCTACTAAAAGAATTTAATTTTTCAAACAAAACTAGGAAGAAAAGAGGGAAATAAAATCATTTACCTTTTCCAATTTAAATACAATTGTATAAGATAAAATTAATTAATATTTAATTATTAAAAAAATGGGTTATTACATTTTTCACCCGTTAAAATTAATTTCGTCCTCAGAATTCAAATTAACTACATTAATTTTTATTTTAGTTTTTATTTAAATTACATAATTATTCATAAACTTAAATTAAAACGTAGCGCCGCCATTTGTAACGATCAAGCTTGGTAAGTCCATAGGTCCACACAATTATCCATGTACTCGTAAAAGATTGTCGCTAGATGTCGTGTCAAGCCTTAGTAATTTTCTTCGCGTTGCATCAAATTAAATCACATAATCCACCATTGGTGAGGGCCCCCGTTAATATCTTTGAGTTTCATTCTTGCAAACGTATGTAATCTTCGGAACATAATTTGAGAACACATAATTCGCTCTTCATCTAAATACGATTCGAATACCCAAAACTTTAAAATTATCTTTAATTCGTAAAACATTTATGTTCCACACATGACAAAGATTTAACAAATTATTTTTATTTTATTTATTTACTTTAAATAAGTTCATTCAAAACTCTAAGGACATCAGATAAACACAACAATTGTACAAATTATATTATCACTTCACCCTAAGAACTTAATAGTTTCAAAATATCATAACCTCAAATTAAACTAGTTCTCAAATATTATTATACCAAAAAACTAAGATCTCTTTATCACCATATCAAACTCCAAGTCACATATTCTACCATCTGCATAAGCGGACTACAACTATTCAAGATCTCTCAAAATCAATTGAATTTCATCACTTATTATCTAATCATATAATAAATCAATCAACCCTTATTGCAAACCTTAATTCAATAAATTTCAATGTCTCCTCATACTATCACAAAGAAACTTCATAGAACATAACTCCAATATCCTACTAGAAATAGTTACAAAATTGATTATTAACTCCAAATGATTAATCTAATTACCTCGAATATCAATAACTCAAATTACAAGAAATCATCTATACTTAATAATTTTCACTTTATCGTAATATGTCATCAATACACAAACCTCAAATTATCCACAAGCTTAACATAAATCAAAACCTAACTCAAATCAAATCATTAATTCCAAAATCATAATAATTTGTCACAAAAAAAAGCAACTCTAACAAATAATTTTCCAAAATCAAATACTCGTCGATACAAATATTCACATCATAATCACATCTAATATAAGATCACTTCTTATTTGTACAAAGTAAAACTTTATTCACCTCAATGATTGAATCACAATTCTTAACTAATATCATTACTCAATCACCTTAACAAATTATTCCACTTTCCTCAAATCAACTACAAATCGAAAAGAAATCGACAGTTGGTCAAAATAGAGACCTACCAAACAAGGAACTAAATCAAATCAAACTCCTACGTTTACCCAATGGTTTACCCACAACTTACAGGTCAAACCTAAATAAGTTTTCTACGAGAAAGAACTCAAGCTTTGATACCATCTCTGTAACACCCCTTCCCAAAAAGGAAAGGGAGGTCACGCGAAAAGCACAACAAATGTAACGATCGAGAAATTTGTATTTGTGAGACCCCAAATTTTATGAAATAAAAGTATTTAATTTTTCTATTTTGGTAAATTGTTAAATTGATAAAAGTTTAAAGTTAAGGGTGATATGTGAAAATTTTGAAAGTAGACAAGCTGTCATAAAATACCCGGTTACTATTTTCTCTAGTATTGTTCCCTCGAGTATTTGGGGCACTTTTTGTGTCGGAGTACTATTCACGAGTTACTATTTATGGGTTACTATTCACCCGAATATTATTCACTCGGGTATTTGGGATATTTTTCGTGTTAGAGTACTATTCACGAGTTACTATTCATGAGTTACTATTCACCCGATTACTATTGACTCTAGTATTGTTCACTCGGGTATTTGGAACACTTTTTGTGTCGAAGTACTATTCACAGGATACTATTCCCGAAGTACTATTCATGAGATACTATTCACCCGAAAAATATATTTTTTTTTCGGTCCAAATCATTTTTGGGTACAATATTATTCCATGAAGAGATGTACAAATTTTTCAAACCGTTGGTTGAAATTATAACAGAAAAGCTTTTTATATAAAACAGAATACTTTTATAAAGTTATTCTATAAATAGAATATATTATATTCTATTATGCATAGTATTTTGCATAGTAAAATCTTTTTATATAAAATGTAATACTTTTATAAAATTATTCTATAAGTAGAATATATTATATTCTATTATGCATATTGTTTTGCATAGTAAAATCTTTTTATATAAAACAGAATACTTTATTAAAGTTATTCTATAAATAGAATATATTATATTTTATTATGCATAGTGTTTGTATAGTGCCTGCATAGTAAAAATCTTTTTATATAAAATAAAATATATTATATTTTATTTAAAAGATTTTGCTTTAAATATGGACCGTCCGATTAAAGTAAATCAATCTGGACCGTTCATGGGTTGGTTACTATTCATTCCATTCTTCTATAAATAGAAGCTCATTCTTTCAATATTTCTTACAAATTCACTGAAACTCTAGAGTTTAAGAAAACTTTGAGCGTAGTACAAGTTTTCTTTAGAGTTAAAGAAAACTTTGAGCGTAGTACAAGTTTTCTTCGAGTATATCCTCGCCCTACCAGTCGGAGTACTCTTCTTCTTAAGGTAAGTGATATTATTTGTTGTACATGTAAGGGGTATTATTCTTTTGTATTCATGAAGAGAACTTCTGTTATTCCATTTTTTATTATTATGTTGAATAACTCGCCTATCTTAAGTACCGCATACATGGTTAAATTCTTCTATTATTCCATTCTTTATTATTATACTGGAATAACCTGTCTATGCGAAGTACCGCATACATGGTGAAATTATTCTATTATTCCATTCTTTATTATTATGTTGGAATAACCTATTTATGCGAAGTACCGCATACATGGTGAAATTCTTCTATTATTTGTTCTTTATTATTCTGTCGGAATATCCTGTCGGTGCGTATACACCTGACCTGGTTCCATTATTTATTATTCCGTTCTTTATTGTTCTGTCGGAATATCCTCACGTCTAAATAGCGCTATTTTGGGACTCGGTTCCATTATTTATTATTCTCATTGGAATAACTCGTTCTGCATGCGGTTTATCGCATGCATGGTGAATTCTTCTGTTATTCCATTCTTTATTATTATGTTGGAATAACCTGTCTATGCGAAGTACTATATACATGGTAAAATTCTTTTATTATTTCATTCTTTATAATGTTGGAATAATCTGTCTATGCGAAGTACTGCATACATGGTGAAATTCTTTTATTATTCCATTCTTTATTATACTGTTGGTTATTTGTTTTACAATTGTATGTCTTTGGCTCAGAAGTGCAAAGATGATATGTTGTTGAATATCTTTGGCCTCAGAGTGCAAAGATGATCTCGTTGTTTGATATCTTTGACCAGTAGTGCGAAGATGGATGGTGTATGACATGATCATGACCACTAGTGATACTAACGAATATCCTTGGCCGTAGTGCATGGATAATTCAATGATGTGATTGGCAGGATCATAACCATTAGTTAATAGTTGAATGTCTTTGGCCATAGTGCACTGACAGGCAATTGATTGGTATGATCATGACCATTGGTTTTATAGTTGAATATCTTTGGCCCATAGTGCAAAGATAGACAACTGATTTGTATGATCATTGTTATTACATTTGAATATCTTCAGCCTTTGGGGTAAGGATATTGAGTAAACGTTCTATTAAGCCTTTGTGGCAAGAAGGAACTGTTAATTAACATTATTATAAATATGAATTGTGAATTTAACTAACATCTTTAGTGGTTCAGGTGAAGACAAGTGATGAAATATCTATTTGTCTTGAGTATAACAAAGAACTGTTGATGAGTAGTACATGAATAAAATATCAACGATAGACTTTTAATCTGGAAGAGATAGTAGATATTATGTTCTACTTGACTCTTCTAATGGATTCCTTGTTCCGCTTCGCTTTAAACTTGATGTCTCATTATATTTTATCGCTTTAATATCGTTGAAGGCTAACAATAAATTATTACGCACTATCTTAGTCATAATATTTCTTATCAAGTTAGTTGAGCTCACCTTTCTTTCACTCGTTCTCTTTAGGAAATGAGAACGTAGGCTGGGACTAATGGGGAACAAAGTGATGATCCTAGATGTTTGCATTAGTAGTCCTCACTATTCGTGAAATAGTGTGATAATAATTATAATGAGGACTCCTTTTGAGTTTGTATACTCTCTAAAGAGGCAATATTTGTATTCAAACGCATTTTTATGTTTTGTCGTATTGTTATACGCACGCGGTTGTATTATTAAGTTGTATTTGAGTTCTGTAGCATGTATCTGGCGACTCAAGATGGGTGATGTATACCTTGTTTTGGGGGCGTCACAGTATTTTAATTTAAATATTTATTAAATTAAATAAATATTTTAAATAATTTATTTATTGAGAGAAATAAATAATTGATGAATTGTAGTGCATTAATTTAATAATTAAATTGATTTATGCTAATTAAATTGAGTAATGATAATTTTGTCCGAAGGATTTAATTTAAGGAAATAATAAAATTAAATCAATTGCTTAATATTTAAGAAAATAATTAAATTAAATGAATTTTTTAATATAAAGGAAAACAATAAATTAAATAAAGTTATGTTTCTAATTTATTAATTAAATTAGATATATAATTATTTATTAATTATAAGTATAATGGTAATAAGATTTTTATTATTATTATTATTATTATAAGTTATTTAAATTAACTAAACTAAAGTTATCTAAATTAACTAAATTAAGGTGTGACACAAAGTAACTATATAATATAAATAATATAAAAACAATCTAGTTGGGGGAATTGGTGTGTGGCCAAACAAGGCCTTGTGGCCTTTGGTCTTATATAACTGATGAAGACGTATTATTTGTTTTAACTGATGATCATGGGGAGTTTCAGTTATTCTACGTATTATGTTTCTTAAGGCTAGATAATAGAAATACAGAGAGAAACTATGAGAGATTTGAGAGAGAGTGAGTGGAAAAACAAGTGATTTCAAAACAATTTCAGTTGGTTAGCAAGGATTATCTAAGCATAAGAATGTATTTCTCTATAATTTGATATTATATATATATATAGGTATTACGGAAAAATTGTTAAGTTTTCATATTCTGTGAATTCAATTTGTTGAATTGTTGCTATACAATTGAATTATGGTGATTATACGTGTTTGAGTTTGTATGCAAATAAGAATTTGTTATGCTAATTGCGTTCAAAAAGGAAGAAAAGTATTTATATTATATTTTTCTATATGGCTTGTAAAAGTACCAATTTAAGTGGTCAATTTGTATGTTAAACTGTAAATTGGGTTTTGATTATGCTAGTCCATTAAGAATCGAAGATAATGTAGCTTAAACGAAGTGATTTGTTGAAGAATTGAAATCACAGTGCCAATTTTTGTAAAGAATGTAAAAAAATGGAGTTTTGTATAAAAATATGAAAATTAAGGAATTAAAATAGTTAAAAGTGTTGTTAAATTGTTCTATGTTGATGAATATGTGAGCAATCATGTTTATGATAGTTTTATATTTATTTTATATGTTAATTTCACTGTTTGGTGGGTGAAATTTGTGTTTGTTGGGCTAAAGCTTGCCATCGCTTATATAGCCTCTCGCCTCTGTCTCGCATGCACTAACTTAGCCTACATCGGTGCCAAGGCTAATAATCTGCAGTAGTTCACAGAGAGCTTGCCATTGCATTTAATGTATGTATAGTTGCGCCATACAATCGATCCGAAAAGGATTTCTTCCTATTTGCAGGTCATGTGTAATGGACTTATGATTGGTTAAGAATGCATGCTAATGATGTTAAGACATAATATACACTATAATATCAGATTGTAAGGTGTTGTAATATAAAGTGTAAAATATTTTTAAGTGATTGTTAATTGAGTTATATAATGAAACTAAAAGTGATGTTTTCAAAAGTTAGAGATGGACGATTAAATTATGTTGGATCGTAATGAGATTTCAAAATCGTTAAGGATGTTAACCAACATGGTTAGGTGCTAAGTTAAGGTTATGACCTAAATGATGGTTTAAACCCCTAAAGCTAATATTCATACAACTAATTGTTATTGCGATTACAATGATTTATGTTGGGTAATTGGAGAATATTTTACACTTGTGTAACTTAAATACAAGGCAAGTTTCTAAACCTTATCTTTTACATTGAGCAAGATTCTTATCCTAAACTTTCATTGAGCAAGACTATTGATCCTATTCTTATGTATGATTGAATAAGCTCTTGTAACCTAATTCGTTACATCGAATGAGTTTCACATTCTCATTTCTTGTTATTGTTATTCAAAACGTATATTGTTCTAACACATTGATTCAAAGGAGATTGTTCTACTTCTTTGAATATAGTACTTTGCATGTGTATCATGTTTATTCAATTATATATTGTTGACATCCGATCTTTGACTTTGATAGCCTTGTTCAGTTATACATTCTTGTAGTAAACCATCAAGAAGTAAGTAAACTTTTATTGAATTAATTGAAGTAAGTAAACTTTTGTTATCATGTTTATTCATTTAATTGAAGTTGAGAGTGAGAGAGCAAAGTGCTTGAGAGGGTGGCGAATTTTGGAGTTTTCAGAGACTAATCAAGCAAGGAGAATCATTGGAGGAGTTCAAGCAAGAAGAATTCACCAAAGAAGTAAGCCATGAACTCTATTTTCTATGTTCTTTAGTAAAAATGAGAGAATATGCTTATGCGAGATTTTGCAATCGATTTGTTTTGGACCTTGTGATGCCATGCTACTGTTAGTTGATGTAAGAATGAAAGTTCTGGTTTAATCATGCCTCAATATCGTAGAGAATCAAGAAATTATGTCATGCATGCCAAATATTTGATAATATGACTCAATGATGCTAATTTGATCAATACATGGAAATTTAGTGAGTTCAATTGTTGTAACATGTGTATTTATATAAGTATATATGATCTGGATAGTAGGAACTAATTCCTTGCATGCCAGAATCTAAATCATGAATTTTGTCAAAGTTGGTTAAAACTTGAAATCTATGACTTTTATGGTTTTTCAGAGCCTTGGAATCATGGTTTCTGTGACCCGATTATGGTAGGTAATAATTTTTTAAAATACTATGTAGTATGATGTATAACCAGACCAAATTTCATAAGAAACAGAGTAAAATTGAGCAAGATATGAAATTCGGTATCAATCATGTTCATAAGGAAAAATCTGCAGATTTTGGGATTTCAAAAAAAAATTCTAACTCTGGAAACAGTTCGCGCAAGCTTATCTAGGCAACTGGTTTGTGATCTTAATATGCTAGTTTGATGTATGTACTAATTTTGTAAAATAGTAGGTAGCATGATGTCTAACCTGACCAAGTTTGAATGTAATTCGAATTAAAACAAGCAAGATATGAATTTTGGGAACTAGAAAGAAAATAATCAAAATCTTGAAAAATCTGGAAAACCCAGAAAATTTTCCAACTCTGGAAACAGTCCGCGCATGCTTATCTATGCAGTTGGTTTGTTGTCTTAACATGATAGTTTCATGAATGTTATATTTTTGTAAAATACCTTGTTGCATGAAGTTTATTGTGTCCAAGTATCATGGTCATATCCTCTGTAGATTAGTGGGAATAAAATCACAAAAGTGGCTGCAAGAAACAAAAATTTCAATGTCGGGTCAGAACCTCAGGTTCTAAAATTGTATAATTCTACCTATGTGATGCGACACGTTATGTGATTAATTTGTATTGATAATAGAATGAGGATTAAATATATATTTTAATTGAAGTGAAAAGAATCATTTATCCTTAAAACTAGTATTGGAATACTTAGTTGCTTAATGTGACTTAAATGAATAGGTTACGGGAAGAACTAGTACATAGCTTTAACCATAGAAGACTTATCAGGCAAGTTTCTTGACTCTATTTTTTTTTTCAATGAGCAAGTTTCTAAACTTTACTCTTTTAATTGAGTAAATATTCTATCCTTATTTAGTGATCGTGAGTTTCTTAACTTGTGCTATTTATTAATATGTACAAGTTTCTTATGACGTAAGTTATACAAATTCATTGTACAAGCTTTATTGATGATTACTCAATTGTTATTTCAATCGTTATGCTTTAAAGTTCTTAATTATTTTCAAACTGCTTTCAAGTATGCTTTCTGGCCTTTTGCTCCGGCTAGACATTATTGATGCGAAACGTTATATTATTTGAATTATTCAGATTCACTGTAGTTAATTAAAGTCTACCAATCCAAATTGTTTTGGTGCGGTCCCGCATGAATACTAAGATAAACAACCCGGATAACATGGTAAAACTGATGTCGGGCATATAGTCACATTTACGCGTATGCGTTTAAACTTTATACGTGTGCACAATGTAGGGTACGATAGGCTGATCATCTGGAGTACTTGCAGAGACTGTTTACAATCTACTTGATTATTAAACCGTCTGATGGTTTTCGATGAAACAAAGTAATGTTCAGGGTATCTAACACCCCTTAGTATGCTATTGAGAATTCCAGAACTCTTATCTTGATATTCCTGCTTATCTCTTGATAATTATTTCAACTGTTGAGAAATATTCATACTAATGCTTTTACTTCTGATGTATGTTCTCATACTACTTTATATACTTGCAGGCCAATTTGTGCTCATTCTTGCTTAAACCTTTCAGTTAAGGCTGATAACGCTGAGGGCTCGGGCAAGGGCAAGGACAAGGGAAAGTCTAAGATGAAATGATGAGAGTTATTTATGCAATAAGTTATATTTCCGCATATGATGTAATGTAGCGATAAACGCTAAGTTAAAGTTTCAGTTTATTTAAGGATGTAAAGACTTTTATTTGAATAGATATGTAATAGATATTATTATTATTATTATTATTATTATTTTCGAAGTTTATGTAGTTAGATGGTTATGTTTGTGTATCGTGAGCATCGTGTCCTGTAATCGATGTTATACGGATTTGGGGGCGTCACACACCAAACCTAGGAAACATCATTTTTTTATAATTCACCTCTTCAAAACGCTATCAATATGACCACATTTGTGACATGCTTCAACTCACAAACTTCTTCTTCAAAAAATTTCTCAATTATCACCTTTGCTAGTTTGCGTTCCGTAACTCTAACGTTCACACTTTGCACTGGCCCACCGAAATAATTTGATGACATAAAGTTATAGGACTCTTGGGATACTTCTAGAGTCACCATAACAATTATTACATGACCAAATTCATGTATATGAACCTAACCATTACATGTTCTAAGACATTTTCAAATACATACATGTATCATGTACTTATTACCTAATCATGTATTTAATTATTTCAGGAACAATCTAGAATCAATTTAGTTTAGTTACTAATAGTTGATATATAATTCAACCTTTGAAAAAATATCAGACACGAAGACTTCAAAAGATGTATGGGAGATTCTATAGAAATCCATTCAATAAGTTGAGAAAACCAAAAAGGTATGGCTCCAGACACTCAGCTGAATTTGAGACGTTGAAAATGCAAAATTCATAAGATATTATTGACTACGTCACCCGTTCGAAATGAAAAGTATTGGAGAAACTCTGGATGAAGTTAGGGTGATGGAAAAGCTCCTACGATATTTGACATAAAAATTTGATTATGTTGTGACAGTCATTGAAGAATAAAAAGACTTGTCAAAGATCATTGACGAGCTTGTGGGTTCTGTTCAAGCTCATGAACAAAGAATGAATCAGAATGAAAGTTCTAGCAATTTGGAGCAAACTTTACAAACCAAATTATCTTTTGGTGATAATCAAGTCAACAACAGCTTTGGATGCAGTAGAGGAAATCGTACTGAATATAGAGGTGGTTATAATACTCGAGGTAGTTGTGGCAGACGTGACGGACATGGTCGACGTGGTTAGGGGTGTAAACGAGTCGAATCTCAGCGAACATCTTCATGCTCAAATTCGGCTCGACTAGAAAAAAATTGAGCTCGAATTTGACTCAGATTCGATAAGGGATTTATATTTTTGCGCCAGATTCGACTCGAATCATTACTCGGACCTACTCGGCTCGTAAGTACTCGACTCGTTTACAAAGCGAGTTACTCATGAGCCTTCAAGTCGAGTTTCGAATATGAACCATTACATACTAAATTTGTTACTTAACTAATATTTATATAAATAAAAAATTCACTTTTGTTTATGTATTGAAATATAAAGCATGTAATATAAATTGACATTCAATTAATTGATTTATTCAAGTACAAGTTTACACAATTTCATAATATACTTTATAAATTATAAAGATTGATATAAATATCACATATTTAGCTTACTAGCATGGATCAGATCAATATTCGAATATAATCCATCGAGCAGGTATCGAGTATGGTTCGAGAAAAAATGAAATACTCGAACCCTAATATGAGCGAACACTGGTATTGTAATACTCCTTTCCCGAAAAAGAAAGGGAGGTCACGCGAAAAGCACAACAAACCTCAAAATAAGTAAACAGAGCACTAATAACTTCAAAATATTAATAGTGATATCCATCAATGAAGTACTAAAAATAATTCTCCAAAACAGAGTTAAAATTAATCAAAACTTAAAATCGAATCAACTTAGTTGGTCAAAGGCAACTCTCTCATCACACTAGCCCTGAGTCACCCCTGCAAACCTGCCGGAAGAAAAACCCAGCATGAGCCAATTGCCCAGTACAGATATAGATAATACAAAGATGTATAAATGAAATATGAAATCAACTGAAGTAATAAAGCCTCAAGCTTAAAGACCGACGAAAAATATGATATCCAAAGTCTGAATAGAATATATCCAAATCAACAGATTTAACGAAAACAAACAGAAGAGTAAAAAATTAACTGAAGTAACTAACTCAATTAATTTTACTGGACATAAATAAAAAAAACTAATACACTGAAATAATATGCTGAATCAAATGGTTTGGAGTTATTTCATACCGAATGAGCTCAGAAATATACATTGCCACGTAGGCATGTCAAAACAATGCCACACATGCAAGTCAAAATAATGCCACATAAACAAGTCAAATGATGCCACACAGGCAACCAAAATAATGCCACACAGGCAAATCACACATTGGACCGCGAATCCAAATGTATGCAAATCGGATAGGTGTATTTGACACAACATCACAAATTCGCAAAACAGAAAACTAGGGTGAACCCATAGGCCTCCAACAACAAAACACCAAATGGCCCACTTCCTTCGGAGCCCAAAAAGAGACGTCGTGGATTAATCATACCGCCACAGAAAATGTCATGTCTCTCGTGCCAAGACGACATGCCTGTGGTACCCCACATGTGGTTATAACTCAGGTATACCCTACGGTATATTCTAACAAAAATACCATGTCACAACACATGTGACATAATACCAATAAAAGGGTTCAATATGTACATGTTGAACCAAATCAAATTATAGTCACAAGGTCTCAAAAAGAAGGTAGCAACATGTACCGCTCTACAATTATCAAAAATAAATACTGAACATGATATCCTAATTCAAAGAGTACAAATACAAGTCATATGTATTAACTCCAAAATGAAACTAATATAATTATTTCACAGGAAACAATTATGTGAAATCATAACAGAATTCGAAATAAGGAAATAAAATGAACAAATCAAATTTAACACGAGTATCGCTGAAAGAGTACGAAATCCGTACATGAATTGAGCAACGTAATACCCAAAATTTATATTCTAATTATAACTCGGTAAGTTTCTTCCGTCCAATCTATCTACACAAATTAACATAAATAAATTAATAACAGTATATTAAATTCATAATTAATAATTTCCCCTTTCCATGATTTGTTATTACTATTATTATTATTAATATTACTATTATAAACTAATATGAGCTTCATGTTCGTTATATATAAAGTACACCGAGATTCATACTTACTTCTGTTCCAAAAATAATATATATAATATAATATAGACTCATTCTTTATTAATTCGGTTGAACCTCCTGATGCTAAGTTTATTAACTTACTGATTTCTAACTTTCTAACCACCATATTATAAAATATATATAACAAGAATTTGATGGAAGACTATATTATAATTAATTATTCAATTGAAATATGCACCAGAATGACCATGCTCTCCTTTACGAAATTACAATTCAAAAGTCATCATTTTTTTAATTTTATTATTTGTTTTAAAGCAGCAAACATGACTTGGCACTTCTAAAATCAGCTTTCTATTATCAACATACATGAACAAACTAAGATTCAACTTTGTCGAATTAACGGTACCATACCTTACATATACACACATATTATTTACGAACCAAACCAAGACTAACAAATTAATTTCTTATTTAATATATAAATTATCAAATATTCTAAGTTACATATCATTGAATTAAACAAGCGATCTAGTCGATTCTCCAAAACAAATTGTAATCATATTAATAAAATTAATTATTTTATATTCAAAAAAAAAACCAATAATTACCTTTTGGAGATACAATTATGTTTTATATAGTCTCACAATCTTGTTCCCAAATTTTCTTTTATCTCAAAGTCTTTCTTCCGCCTCCTCTTCGTTTCTCGCTTCTTTAGAATCACTCTTTAGTCGATTATGTCAGTATATGTTTTAGGAAGGAATTTAACCTAATATATTACTCTTATTCCAATTTGGTTTTTAAACCTATCACCTTAATTTGCGCTCAAATAGTAACAAGCCCAAATTTAAATACTCATAAATTAGTTTGACCCAATTAGTATAAATGCCCAAATTAACTAAACAACAAGTTTGACTCAAATAAAAGAAAAAGTCCAAAAAATATGTTTTAAGAATATAAAAAAAATTTATTTTTTTTAAAATGGGTATACATTACCTTCCCTTAAAAGGATTCCGTCCCCTAATCAAAAGAATGAACGTAGCTAATTATCACAAAGATGTGGATACTCCGCCGAATAGACTCCTCTATCTCCCAAGTAGCTTCTCGCTCCGAATAATTTTTACCACAAGATTTTAAAAAAAGGAATTATCTTCCTCAATTTTAATTTAATTATCTACTAAAAGAATTTAATTTTTCAAACAAAACTAGGAAGAAAAGAGGGAAATAAAATCATTTACCTTTTCCAATTTAAATACAATTGTATAAGATAAAATTAATTAATATTTAATTATTAAAAAAATGGGTTATTACATTTTCACCCGTTAAAATTAATTTAGCCCTCGAATTCAAATTAACTACATTAATTTTTATTTTAGTTTTTATTTAAATTACATAATTATTCATAAACTTAAATTAAAACGTAGCGCCGCCATTTGTAACGATCAAGCTTGGTAAGTCCATAGGTCCACACAATTATCCATGTACTCGTAAAAGATTGTCGCTAGATGTCGTGTCAAGCCTTAGTAATTTTCTTCGCGTTGCATCAAATTAAATCACATAATCCACCATTGGTGAGGGCCCAGATTAATATCTTTGAGTTTCATTCTTGCAAACGTATGTAATCTTGAACATAATTTGAGAACACATAATTAGCTCTTCATCTAAATACGATTCAATACCCAAAACTTTAAAATTATCTTTAATTAAGTAAAACATTTATGTTCCACACATGACAAAGATTTAACAAATTATTTTTATTTTATTTATTTACTTTAAATAAGTTCATTCAAAACTCTAAGGACATCGATAAAACACAACAATTGTACAAATTATATTATCACTTCACCCTAAGAACTCAATAGTTTCAAAATATCATAACCTCAAATTAAACTAGTTCTCAAATATTATTATACCAAAAACTAAGATCTCTTTATCACCATATCAAACTCCAAGTCACATATTCTACCATCTCGCGCATAAGCGGACTACAACTATTCAAGATCTCTCAAAATCAGGTTGAATTTCATCACTTATTATCTAATCATATAATAAATCAATCAACCCTTATTGCAAACCTTAATTCAATAAATTTCAATGTCTCCTCATACTATCACAAAGAAACTTCATAGAACATAACTCCAATATCCTACTAGAAATAGTTACAAAATTGATCATTAACTCCAAATGATTAATCTAATTACCTCGAATATCAATAACTCAAATTACAAGAAATCATCTATACTTAATAATTTTCACTTTATCGTAATATGTCATCAATACACAAACCTCAAATTATCCACAAGCTTAACATAAATCAAAACCTAACTCAAATCAAATCATTAATTCCAAAATCATAATAATTTGTCACAAAAAAAACAACTCTAACAAATAATTTTCCAAAATCAAATACTCGTCGATACAAATATTCACATCATAATCACATCTAATATAAGATCACTTCTTATTTGTACAAAGTAAAACTTTATTCACCTAAATGATTGAATCACAATTCTTAACTAATATCATTACTCAATCACCTTAACAAATTATTCCACTTTCCTTAAATCAACTACAAATCGAAAAGAAATCGACAGTTGGTCAAAATAGAGACCTACCAAACAAGGAACTAAATCAAATCAAACTCCTATGTCTACCCAATGTTTACCCACAACTCACAGGTCAAACCTAAACAAATTTTCTACAAGAAAGAACATAAGCTTTGATACCATCTCTGTAACACCCCTTTCCCGAAAAGGAAAGGGAGGTCACGCGAAAAGCACAACAAATGTAACGATCAAGAAATTTGTATTTTAATTTAAATATTTATTAAAGTAAATAAATATTTATAAATAATTTATTTATTGAGAGAAATAAATAATTGATGAATTGTAGTGAATTAATTTAGTAATTAAATTGATTTATGTTAATTAAATTTAGTAATGATAATTTTGTCTGAAGGATTTAATTTAAGGAAATAATAAAATTAAATGAATTGCTTAATATTTAAGAAAATAATTAAATTAAATGAATTTTTTAATATAAAGGAAAATAATAAATTAAATAAAGGTATGTTCTAATTTATTAATTAAATTAGATACATAATTATTTATTAATTATAAGTATAATGGTAATAAGATTTTTATTGTTATTATTATTATAAGTTATTTAAATTAACTAAACTAAAGTTATCAAAATTAACTAAATTAAGGTGTGACACAAAGTAACTATATAATATAAATAATATAAAAATAATCTAGTTGGGGGAATTGGTGTGTGGCCAAACAAGGCCTTGTGGCCTTTGGTCTTATATGTGAATCGATGAAGACGTATTATTTGTTTTAACTGATGATCATGGGGATTTTCAGTTATTCTACATATTATGTTTCTTAAGGCTAGATAATAGAAATACAGAGAGAAGCTATGAGAGATTTGAGAGAGAGTGAGGCGAAAAACAAGTGATTTCAAAACAATTTCAGGTTGGTTAAATAGGGATTATATAAGCATAAGAAGGTATTTCTCTATAATTTGATATTGTATATATATATATATATATATATATATATATATATATATATATATAGGTATTACGGAAAAATTGTTAAGTTTTCATATTCCGTGAATTCAATTTGTATACAATTGAATTATGGTGATTATACGTGTTTGAGTTTGTATGCAAAATAAGAATTTGTTATGCTAATTGCGTTCAAAAAGGAAGAAAAGTATTTATAATATATTTTTCTATATGGCTTGCAAAAGTACCAATTTAAGTGGTCAATTTGTATGTTAAACTGTAAATTGGGTTTTGATTATGCTAGTCCATTAAGAAACGAAGATAATGTAGCTTAAACGATGTGATTTGGTGAAGAATTGAAATCACAGTGTCAATTTTTGTGAAGAATATAAAAAAAATGGAGTTTTGTATAAAAACATGAAAATTAAGGAATTAAAATAGTTAAAAGTGTTGTTAAATTGTTCTATGTTGATGAATATGTGAGCAATCATGTTTATGATAGTTTTATATTTATTTTATATGTTAATTTCACTGTTTGGTAGGTGAAATTCGTCTTTGTTGGGCTAAAAATTGCTCATCGCTTATAGTCGTCTCTCGCCTCTGTCGATTACTTGCTAATGCAGCCTGCTCGGGTGCTGAAGTCTAAAAACTACTGCTTGTTTGTCTTGTTAGCTACACGCTGTATATGTATAAGCAATTGCTTGCATATACAAATCGATCTGAGGCGATTTTTCGCCTATTTGCGGCAGTCATGTGTAATGGACTTATGATTGGTTAAGAATGCATGCTAATGATGTTAAGACAAAATATACACTATAATATCAGATTGTAAGGTGTTGTAATATAAAGTGTAAAAGATTTTTAAGTTATTGTTAATTGAGTCCTTAAATGTCATCCAGGTGATGATCTGACAAGATTTTTAAAGCCCTTAATCTTGCTGTATGTATATGTTTTGGTTATTTTGTTGTTTGATCCTTGTAGTATAATATGCGAAGTACAAATCATTGTCCTTAGATCACCCAGATCATTAGTAGATTGAGAAATATGAGCAGTCAAACTGCGTTGACCGGTCATGGGAATGGGTTTCTAGGCAACCCAGAAACCCATATCTTGTCTGACAGCGTCTTTGCAAGCATGCTTGTGTTTATGTTGTAGACCATGTTGTTGATTTAGGGTTGTTTTCTAACATGTAGGCTATATAATCATGCTTTTAGATTACTCATACCATTACCTGGATGACATTTAATCATGGTCAAACAGTCGTTGACCAACTTGACGGATGAAGATTTTTGGGAAACCCAGATCTTCAAGAACCGTTTCCCGAGCAACACTTTGACCAGCCTAAATCTCCCTTTTTTGTTGTTGTTAGACTGATATGATGGTATATAATTGTTCACTGACATCTCCACCACAAATATGAACCTTAATATCACGCAAAACAGAATTGGATTCCACGTTACACGGATCTAAAGTAGTACCCATGAACTGTTCTTCATTTCTGGAAAACCCAGAAATGAAGAACAGCTCTGACATGAGAATTGACAGCCTATATCTCTCAGTTATGATGTTGGATTTCCATAAAAAGTGTTGATGTTTGTAGAGTTACATCAATACTGTGAAACCCCAGATTTTATGAATAGAGATTTAAATTTATCGAAATATTTTTTTGAATATTATGGTGTGAATTTGATATAATGTTATAGTTGTGGGTAGTATTTATAAATTTTTCAAAGTATGTAAGTTGTTATAAAATATTTGATTGGTCGGGGAATATTCTTTTTATCGGGGAATATTCGTACGACGGCACAATCATTGGTGGACCCCACAACAGAAGTATTGTAGTAGTTAGAAAACGATAGAATTATCTTTTTATAAAAATAACGGCGGAAGTGTTACCGTTAAAACTGTTAAACTACTCGGTAGTAAAGTACAGTAATACGCGTGGTTTCATAGTAGCACATGGTATTGATTATTGATGCTTACGTAATAAGTCACTCAGTTATACTCAATTATTGCTACAGTAATTGCTGCATCCTATCTCTCATATTATTGATTCAATTATTGTCAAAGTATCATCTGCATAAAATGTTATTTTATTAAATCAATAATTGAGACGACAAAGTTATTCATATTATAAATTGCAATATTTACAATGTCTAGAAGTTTTGTCAAGGAGAGGTTAGATAATCTCATTCTGGCTACCAATAGGAGAAAATCTTTATTGAAATCCCCTCTTCCTAGAACGACGACACGGTTGATAAATATTGTGAGTTATAATATTAATGATGAATGTTATTAAAATTGAAGTTGTGTTCGGAGTTGAATTTGGAGACGCGGACGTGATATTTGAGTTCGGAACGATGAAATTAGTAAAAATAGTCTATAATCACAAAATTTTCCGGAATTCACTATTTGGTCAAAAAGTTAACAGTTGACTTTTTTGGGAAAAGTCAAACTTCGAAATTTCAAAATTTATATTTTTGATAAAAATAGTTTCATTGTGTTGGAATTATTTGTGTTAGTGAAAATTGACAATTATTTCGATGATAATTGATGTCTAGGGGTTATATTGATAAATCGGGTAATTTATCGGATAAATGAGCAATTAATTGCTACTAATTCACATGCTTATATAACTATTTGTTCACATATGTGTACTATTGAATCACATTATTTACTATTAGGGGAGTTGGTGCAAGATTGATAATACTTGCAGGACTAAATTAAAAATGAAAGAAAAGTTGGAGGTATTGTACTGTAATTTTTCGAGCCCCAAATTGTGCAATTATCGAAACTATATTTTCCTATAAATAGAAGCTCATTCTTCCTTCATTTCTCACCAATTCACAAAATCTTTAGAGCTATTATTATACAGAGAAATTATTGAAAGAAGAAGAGAAGTCTGCTACCTCACTATTCTAGTATCCAGTTTTTCTAAAGGTAGGGAGTATTATTTCTTTCTTATCTATGAAGAGAACTTCTGTTATTCCATTATTCATTATTCTGTTGGAATAACTTGTATACGTGGGCTACCCTATACTTGGTGAAATTCTTCTGTTGTTCCATTCTTTATCATTCTGCATGGAACATCCTCGTGCATGCGTTCTACGCCGGGACCGGTTCCGCTCTTTATTTTCTCGTTGGAATATCCTCGTCATGCATGCGCTTTTACGCCGGACCGATTCCATCTTTATTACTACTCGTTGGAATATCCTCGTCATGCGTTTGCTTACGCCGGACCGATTCCGCCTTTTTATTATTCTGTTGGAATATCCTATCTGCGCATTTTACGGACTGAATCCGTTATTTATTATTCTTTGCTTGAATAACCTGCGTGCATGCGGTCTATCGCATGCTTGGTGATTTCTTTTGTTATTCCATTCTCTATTATACTCAAATTGGTTAAAGTTTTGACTTATATACTCCATGAAATTAGTGGAATATCCTTGATATTTGAGCTTCATCCAAAGATCTTTTCATGGAAATATTCTTCCGAGCATTCTTGAATTTTACTCTACAAAGCAATTATCATGTTGACAATTTGGGCGTTATTAGTTCCCGGATAAAATAATTCTTGAACTTGTTTTATTGAATTCTTATATCATTGTCATCATCCTCATGTTTATATTTTGTTGAAAGTCATCTGTGGCCTATAGTGCATAGATGGACTTGGTATGATTATGACCGTGGATTATTCGTATAATCATGACCGTAATGTTACAAATGATGTGGTAAAAGTCCTCATTGGCCCGTAGTGCATTGATGGACAGTTGTTGGCATGATTATGATCATTAATGAATACACAAATATTATTGGCCCGTAGTGCATTGATAATTGTGGTCGTGATACTAAAGAATATCCTTACCGTCGAAAGTGCGAGGGGTGATTCGATGATGTGGATTATTTATTAAAATCGAGTCCCAAATGATAAAAGTGATGAAAAACCTTTTAAATCATAAAAGATAGTAGATTTTATTCTCTACTTGACTCTTTTAATGGATTGTTTGTTCAGCTACCGCAGCTAAACTTGATGGTTGTTATATTGTATCGCTTTAACACTTTGTTGAAGGCTAACGATAATATATTCTCGCATTATCTTAGTCATAATATTTCTTCTTGGGCTAGTTGAGCTCACCCTTTTACTTTTATTGTTCTCTTGAAATGAGAATATAGCGAGGTGGTCTGGTCGAGGAACGGAGTGACTTTACCGGATGATAGCATTAGTAGTCCTCACTATTCAAAGAAATAGTGGAAAATAAATGTAATAATATTGAATTTGAGTTTGAATATTTTCTAGACGACAAATATTTGTATTAAAACTCACGACTTATGTTTTGTCGTACTTTACACGACAGTTGTATAATTAAGTTGTATTTGTATTCTGTACCATATATTTGGCGACTCAAGATGGGTGATGTATACCTAATTTTGGGGGCGTCACAGTTGGTATCAAAGCTTAGCGATATGATCCCTGGCTAAGATGTGAGACTAGAACTAGGAGTGGAGAGACGGGGAATTCCTTCGCTAGTATGACCTACCTAAGTTTATTTGATATTTAGTTGGTCGGTCAGAGTATAGGGATAATATGTGATGTTAATTAATCCTTGTTTTGTGGCAGTATTTGAAAATGACATCCGAGAATGTTGAGAATAGCAATGGAGCACAGGAGACCGTTGAGTCTCCACAGATCAATAATCAGGACAATGTGCAACATGATGGCGATAATCTTCTTTTAAACACCAACACTGATCAATTTACGAACGATGGTACGTTTAGTTGCTTTTTAGAATTCATGCAACATTAGGCGAAGGCCACTCCTGTTCATAATACAGGAGTAAACAATGGCAACCCACGATTGGTCACCGTTAAGCAATTCAAGGAGCTGGGACCACCGGAGTTTTTGGGAAAGCCAGAACCACTTAAGGCAAAGACGTGGTTAAAGCAGATCACCAAGATATTTAATGTCTTGTGATGCTCCGAGGAGCAAAAGGCTCCCTTTGCCACCTTTATGTTGCGTGAAGAGGCAGATCACTGGTGGGAATCTGTAAAACGTACCCAGCCTGACGTACTCAAGATGTCTTGGGAGAAGTTCCAAGAGCTGTTCAACGACAAGTACTTTCCCGAAAGTATTTGTCAGATGAAGGTGGTGGAGTTTATCGAGTTGGAACAAAACAATATGACCGTGTCGCAATACGAGGCTAAATTTGCGGAGTTATCCCGGTTTGCATCCTATTTGGTCGATAATGAGGAGCGAATGACGCGAATGTTTTTAAGAGGTTTGAAGCCGGAGATACGCCAATATCTTATTTCTCATAAATTGTGTTGTATTCAGATGTTGTAAATAGGGCTCGCTTAGTGGAGTGCGATAACGAGTCAACGTAACCAAAAGAGAGCAAAGTGAAAATGATAATACCCCAGGTGATAACAAATATCAAAAGCGGTGACAATAAGCATGGAGGGAATCAACATGCCGAAATGGTTACCACTTCTGGTGGTAATCATGGTCGAAAACAATAAGAATGGACATTTCAAGAAGAGGAGATTCAACAATGATGGAAAGACGTCCAAAGACCAACACCCGCTTGTTAAGGAAGGAGAATGACCACCCATCATATGCTTCAAATACGGAGGGAGGGACACATCACCAAAATCACAGCGATGCCGTCAAAACATGTTATAATTGTGGAAGAGAAGGTCACTTAGCCCAATTTTGTCGCTCATCAAGACAAGTTCTGCTATGATGGAGGCACCAAAGGTCATCCCGAAAAAGTCAAAGCCGGAGTTCAAGAGAGAACGTTTTTTTTTCATGACGAGGAACCTGAATAAAATTATCACGGGTATGTTAGTCATAAACTCTTGCGAAGTCTATACCGTATTAGATACCAGTTTTTACTCACTCTTTTATTTCACCTAGTTGTGTTCAATGTTTGAATTTAACTCCAGAGAAGTTAGATTTTAATTTATCTGTTGAAACTCAGTTGGGAGAAACCTTCTTTACCTCCACTATTTATAAATCTTGTTCAAATCAACACTTTCACGTTACCTGTCAATCGTATCTCTTTGAAAATACTTGCCTTTGATGTGATTTTAGGAATCAATTGGTTAACTACTCATCATGCTTTTCGTAAGGTTGTTAGTTTTCATATTCCAAACCAACCTGTTATGCGAATTCAAGCAACCAAATCACTAAAGTCAATCATGGTCATATCAAGCCATAAGTAAAGAGCCCCATTCTTTCTGTTTCTTGACTTCTTTGTGTGGAATGCACCGGCCGGACTTTACAGAGGCGACGCCAGAATGACGATTGAAGTTGATAGGTATCAATGTGACGTGTTACCCAAGTCTTCGATGAGAGTCACAGTTTTGAATGATATTTCTATTGTTAATAAATTTCCTTACATATTCTTGAAGACTTTTTAGCCTACCCCTAGAGCGTGAAATCGAATTTTGTATTGATCCCAGTACAAAACCCATTTCTAAAACCCTCAAATATTTCTTCAACTAAAATGAACGTAACATGCGCCAAAGACGTTAGCTCGAGCTGTTGAATATTTCGATCGTACCATTCAATACCATCGTGGGAAAGCGAACGTGGTAGCCGACGCTACTGAGTAGAAGATCGTATGCATTTACGAAAAGGCGATGTTGTTAACACAAAGACCCATTTCGTACGACTTTACAAATGATGAAGATAGAGTTAAAGACTCTAGGAACCCACGTGAAGATAACGAATATACGATTAGAATTGACTTTAATCGATAAAGTTAAATCTGCTCAAGCTACACACCCGGAGCTGATGAATGAAGAAGGTTCAAGAGGGCGTTATTCTAGAAGCAAGAATCGACGAAGAGAGGAAATCTCAACCCTCGATTTAATTGGCCCATTTGAAATCCTCGATCGAGTAGGAACTGTGGCCTATATACTCGTTTTACCGCCAAGTATGTCGCGTGTTCATAACATTTTTTCACGTATCGATGTTACGTAAATATGTGGACGACCTGAACCATATTATTAAATTAGAACTAGACGATATAGCAGAAGATTTAACGTATGAGGAGATACGTGTTAAAATCTTGGATAAGAAGGATCGTATTCAACACTCAAAGGTTATACCTCAAGAGTTAAAATCTGAAATGAAGTCAAGGTATCCTCACCTCTTTGGCATATCAAGTGCGTACGTAAATTTCGAGGGCTTAAATTTCATAAGGAGGGGAGATTGTGAAATCCCGATTTTATGAATAAAGATTTAAATTTATCGAAATATTTTTTGAATATTATGGTGTGGATTTGATATAATGTTATAGTTGTGGGTAGTATTTATAAAATTTTCAAAGTATGCAAGTTGTTATAAAATATTCGATTGGCTCTGGGAATATTCTTTTTTTCGGGAATATTCGTATTTACGATAGACAATCATTAATGGACCCTATTAACGGAGTATTGTCGTTGTTAGAAAAACTACGTAATTATCTTTTATAAAAATAACGACGGAAGTGTTACCGTTAAAATTGTTAAACTACTCTTTGAGTAAAGTACGAAGAATACGCGGGTTGCATAGTAGCACACCAGTATTGATTATTGATGCTTACGTAATAAGTCACTCATTATACTCAATTATTGCTACAAAGAATTGGCCGCATCATATCTCTTATATTATTGATTCAATTATTGTCACAGTATCATCTGCATAAAATGTTATTTTATTAAATCAATAATTGAGACGACAAAGTTATTCATATTATAAATTGCAATATTTACAATGTCTAAAAGTTTTGTCAAGGAGAGGTTAGATAATCTAATTGCGCGCTAATAGGGAGAAATCTTTATCGAAAGCCCCTCTTCTTGGGGAACGACTTCGGTTGATAAATATTGTGAGTTATAATATTAATGATGAATGTTATTAAAATTAAAGTTGTGTTAGGAGTTGAATTTGGAGACGCGGACGTGATATTTGAGTCCGGAACGATGAAATTAGTAAAAATAGTCTATAATCACAAAAATTTTCGGAATTCACTATTTGGTCAAAAAGTCAACAGTTAACTTTTTCAGGAAAAGTCAAACTTCGAAATTTCAAAATTTATATTTTTGATAAAAATGGTTTCATTATGTTGGAATTATTTGTGTTAGTGAAAATTGACAATTATTTCGATGATAATTGATGTCTAGGGGTTATATTGACAAATCAGGTAATTTATCGGATAAATGAGCAATTAATTGCTACTAATTCACATGCTTATATAACTATTTATTCACATATGTGTACTATTGAATCACATTATTTACTATTAAGGGAGTTGGTGCAAGATTGATAATACTTGCAGGACTAAATTAAAAATGAAAGAAAAGTTGGAGGTATTGTATTGTAATTTTTCGAGCCCCAAAACGTGCAATTATTGAAACTATATTTTCCTATAAATAGAAGCTCATTCTTCCTTCATTTCTCATCAATTCACAAAAGCTTTAGAGCGATTATTATAGAGAGAAATTATAGAAAGAAGAAGAGAAGTCTGCTACCTCACTATTCCAAAGATCCAGCTTTTTCTAAAGGTAGGGAGTATTATTTCTTTCTTATCTATGAGGAGAACTTCAGTTATTCCATTCTTCATTATTCTGTTGGAATAACTCAGATATGCTGGCTACCCTATACTTGGTGAAATTCTTCTCGTTGTTCCATTCTTTATCATTCTCCGCTGGAACATACCGTCTCAAGCGTTTCTACGCCTGACCGGGTTCCGCTTTTTATTATTCTCGCTGAAATATCCTCGTCAGGCGCTTTTACGCCGGACCGATTCCGCTCTTTATTATTCTCGCTGGAATATCCCGTCTGCGCGCTCTACACCGGACCGATTTCGCCTTTTTATTATTTTGTTGAATATCCTCATGCGCAAGCGCGGCTTTTACGCCGGACCGATTTCGCCTTTTTATTATTCTCATTGAATATCCTCGTCTCATATGCTTTCACGCGACCGATTCTCGTTATTTATTATTCGCTGAATTACCTCGTCTGCAAGCGGTCTATCGCATGCTTGGTGATTTCTTTTGTTATTCCATTCTCTATTATACTCAGTTTGTTAAAGTTTTGACTTCTATACTCCATGAAATTAGTGGAATATCCTTGATATTTGCGCTTCATCCAAAGATCTTTTCATGGAAATATTCTTCTCGCGCATTCTTGAATTTTACTCTACAAAGCAAAGATCATGTTGACAATTTGACGTTATTAGTTCCCGGATAAAATAATTCTTGAACTTGTTTTATTGAATTCTTATATCATTGTCATCATCCTCATGTTTATATTTTGTTGAAAGTCATATGTGGCCTATAGTGCATAGATGGACTTGGTATGATTATGACCAGGGATTATTCGGTGTAATAATGACCGTAATGTTATAAATGATGTGGTAAAAGTCCTCATTGGCCCGTAGTTCATTGATGGACAGTTGTTGGCATGACCATGACCATTATTGAATACACAAATATTCTTGGCCCGTAGTGCATGTATAATTGTGGTCGTGATACTAAAGAATATCCTCGGCCGTAAAAGGTGTGGGTGATTCAATGATGTGGATTATTATTAAGTCGAGTCTCAAATGATAAAAGTGATGAAAACCTTTAAATCATAAAAGATAGTAGATTTTATTCTCTACTTGACTCTTTTAATGGATTGCTTGTTCCAATAGCAATTAAACTTGATGGTTGTTATATTGTATCGCTTTTTAACATCGTTGAAGGCTAACGATAATATATTCTCGCATTATCTTAGTCATAATATTTTCTATCGGGTTAGTTGAGCTCACCTTTTTACTTTATTTGTTCTCTTGTGAAATGAGAACGTAGCAGGACTAGTCGGGAACCGAGTGACTTTACGATGATAAAGATTAGTAGTCCTCACTATTCAAAGGAATAGTGGAAAATAAATGTAATAATATTGAATTTGAGTTTGAATATTGTCTAGATGACAATATTTGTATTAAAACTCATAGCTTATGTTTTGTTGTACTTTACACGACAGTTGTATAATTAAGTTGTATTTGTATTCTGTACCATGTATTTGACTACTCAAGATGGGTGATGTATACCTAATTTTGGGGGCGTCACAAATATTACAATATTCATGCTTTAAACGACCCAGAAAATCTTAGGATCATGGGACAATTTATGGTCAAACCAAGCACCCTGTAGTCTGACATGCATTTCTGGGTTGATGAAGAACAGGCTCAAGAACACCTATAGGGACGGGTTTGTCGCAATAGGGCCATTTAGTGACATTTAATTTCAGAAAATAATTATTTTTATTAAGTAAATCAAATTAAATAGTTTTTAATTATTAAAAATACATAATAAATTATGAAAAATTATTTTAAAGCCCTAAAAAAAAGTTTTTAATTATTTTGAGTATATTTCAAAAATTTTAATATTTTTGAATATAAAAGGTATTAATTTATTTAATTATAATATTAAATAAATAAGTTAAAATGATTTTAATTCATGAAAAATCATGAAAAATAATATTATGGTATAAGAAAATATTTAAAGATATTTTCAAAGACTTTTAATATTTTGTGATGAAATTCATTAATTAATCAATATTAATGATAGTTAATTTATTTAATAAATTAAATGAATAAATCATGGAAAAATAGTTTTAATGTTTTAAAAATCATATAAAAATAATTTAAGTGTTATAAAAATATTTAAAGTTATAAAATATGACTTTTGATATTTTGTCATAAAATATTAATATTTTAATATTAAAAGCAATTATCGAATAATATATTTAATTGTTTAAAAATCATATAATGTGATTTTAAAGTATTAAAATACTTTGTAATATTATAAATATATTATAATATTATGTTATGATTTTCATTAATATTTTATATTAAATAAATATTAATGATAAAGGAATATGGTGGTATTTATATTATATAAATACGATATTAATGATTGAAAATTTTTTGATAAATGATATTAATTATCCGAAAATTATTATGAGCCTATAAAAATATTTTGATCGATAATAAATTATCTAAGATAATTGTTAAGTGTTTAGTCAGAGTTTAAATTGAAATTAAACTCAATATTTGTCCGACTAGACCGCTTGGGATGTTAGAATTGTGTCTCAACTTCAACTCTGCATCGCAATAGTTTGACTTGATATCGAGTCTTATGTGCTAAATAGACTGATAGGGTTATGTGATAAATGTATTTAGGTTATTTTAAATACTGTGATGATATTATTCTAATGTGTAGATCGGTATTATTTATATTAGGTTTTCACACAAAGCTAGATAAATTATGAGTAGCAGAATCAATCTGCTCAGTAAGTTTTTACTTAACTCTACTAAGAGTTGTTTCATTCGAGATATGCTTATGGATAATCATTGTCGATTGCCATTGTAGAATTGTACTCATGTATATATTGCATGTATAAGTCGTATGAAAGGCTGATCACCTTCATTACCATTCGGTTCAGATATATTTGTTCATGTTCAATACTTGTTCAGCAAAAGTTTGTTCCTTGCTAGTTCACAATTGTATTGTTGAATTATAGCCAGCTTATTATTCAGATTCTGTCAATCATGATATATCGTTATATTATTGAACTTAAACTTGCTGGGCAATCTCATGCTCACCCTTGCTATATCATGATTTAACATTGCAGATTTAGAAGTATACGTCGAATACAGGAAAGGATAAAGCCAAGTTCAGCTTGGGATTTTATGTGCAGCTTAATTGTAATAGTATAGTATGATAATAATGTTTGTTAGATAGATAATGAATTGGGTTTATTTGAAGGTTACTCGACCTTGGGGAAAATATTGTGTAAAGTTTAATGTATAAACAATTTATGTTTATATCTTCTGCAAATAGTAATAGTTATAGAATTAGCATACCAAGATCCGTGGTGATTTGGGACCCAAATTTGGGGATGCTACAGTTGGTATCAAAGTTGTTGGTTATGAACCTTAGGTAGGAATACCTGAGACTAATAACCGCAGTGATTAGGATAAGTACTAACTCAAATAGAGTTAGTGTGTCGGTAAAATTCAAAGACGAATCTCTAAGACGCAGGATAATTTACGTAGTTCCCTAACTCGATATATAAAGTTGAATAGTAGTGATGAATAGATAGAGTCTAAAAAGACTAAAGTATAGTTGATAAAAGATCAAAAAGCAAAACGATCATGGAATAGAAATGAATCGTAATATATATGATGAGATCACCCCGATCCGATATGGATTGAGAGAATGATTGACAAGCTTACAAACAAGATTGTTGCAGGTGTCTATGAATTGATACAGAATCAGGAAAGGATTATGAATACGAGTTGAATGGAATTCGTATTGAGAAGGGAGTTAAGATTAGGTGGGGATTTCAATTGAGGACTCATGTCAGCAGATGAGTTGTATGATTCTTCGTATGGGAGATGAATTGTACTTGGTGTGAAAACCACTTAGTTTCTGGCACTGATAATCATTGAAATGTCTGTGTCGCGCTATTTGCTATATACGTATTGAGAAGGTGATTCTTTTCTCATGTGTATAACAGATAGATAGGTTATAGGTAGAGAATGTAAGGTTAAGTACGAGTTCTTAAAACTCATACTTATGGTATGTTTTGTGACTCATAATTATATGAAATGTTTATGAACCCTTAGCGAATGGACGCCAAAGGTCCTGCATTCAGGACAAGTTCTTAAACTCATATGATTGTGGCAAGTTCTCAACTCATAAGTGTGGTAAGTTTGATGAACCGGGGTATATTTTTTGTGAATGGAGTATTAAGGATAATAGGAATAGATAGAATCATTTAAGCAAATGATTATTAGTGGAGACCTAGTTTTTTCAAAATTCCTAGTTATGCTAGACTTCGAACTTTTTGGACATCAAGCTAAATACGCACTATGTGCTTTAAAAAAAATGTGTAGACTCGTAATCATTTTTGGAACAGTTTAAAGTACAGTATATGCTAATTGTTTCAGCCAGACGAAGATGATTTGAAATATCAAAATTTATTTTATTTATCACTTATGTACTATTTAACCTGGTGCATAGATGATAAAAAGTTAATGGAGTTGTAAATGCAGGAATACTTAGTGTTGAATTGATCTAAAATCGTTGTTCCACTATTGTATGATGTGTTATGACAAAGTCATACGATGACGAAGATCCTTAAACGGACTATTAATACAAAGACGCATCATCATGACGCATTCTCAAAAATATTTTCAAAATTTTAATTTCCCAACTGGTTTTACACCTAAATAATTCGATTGAATTGAATTATTGATATGAGTCTGTGCTATTCGATTCAGCTAGACTAATGTTTATGAAAACTCTAAGTGTTCATTGAAACAAATTCCCGAACCAAATTGTTTTGGTGCGGAATCTAATAAGACTGAGGAAAAACTTTGTGCCTATGGCAGAGACGAGAAACAGAGTTGACCAGAAGTACTTGATAAGTACAGGGCATATCGGGTTAATTACCCACTATGTCTGTAAGTTATGACAGTTTACGGATGAATTTCCATATAACCTTTATGAAAATGACAGAGAATAGTCTAGAAAACCTTCAAAGAATACTTGAAATTTTTACTCCGTGAGGAATGTATTGGGTAGTATATGATGTTGTGTATGAATGAATGGTGTAAAGTAAAATTTCGGGGACGAAATTTTTAAAGAAGGGTGAATGTGATGACCCAAGAATTTAGAAAAATTATTTAAATCTTAAATTATTGAATAAAGGTTAAATAATAAACCTGATGTAAAATAAGTGTATGGATTTGACATTTCAAAAAGAAATTTTGGATTTAAAATCTTTGTGGTGAATTATTCAGATTAAGGATATACGTAATTATATTCGCGTATATGGTTGTATATGTGTTCAAGATGTGGTTAAGGTTCAAGGGTTGACCAAATAAACTATATCAAAGGGCAAACCCTAATATTATATTAAGAACGCCAACGCTCAGCTTAGAAAACCCTAACGATCGATAAGAAACCCTAAAAACTCGGGCTCGAAACCCTAATTTCAATTCCCGGAAATTGAAACCCTAATTTGGATATTAAAATTCTAATTTAGAATTTAAATGCTATGCATAAGGTTTATGTATTTTAATTACAAACCTAATCAAAGATAGCCTTAATGAGTAATTAGATTTTCTAATAATTCAGAAACCCTAATTCATTGGTTATAAACCCTAATGAATGATTATGAAACCTAATTGTTAATTAGTAATTTTAATTAGAAAATATTAATCCTAATTAGCAAGCTTGTATAATGATTAGTAAATGCAAATATAATTAGAAAATCCTAATTATAATTTTGAAATATTAATTTTTAATTTTGAAAACCGAAATTTTGAAATCCTAGAAATTTAATTTCAAATATGTTAAGGTTAAGCCCTAAACCCTAAGGGTTAAACCCTAAACCCTAAAAGGTTTGAAAAATTTACTAATATGCCATTAAAGACAAAAAAATCAAAATGTCTAATCTACCCTTTATGCATTATTGGAGAGAAGTGAGCAAATCTAGCCATGATCTTGTAGGGGGTGGCTAACCCTAGCCCTAGCCTTAGCTTTATATCAATTACCAACCATCTTTCCCTCGATCACCCAATATAGTGTAACATATCAATTATTATAGATTTTAGAGAGAAAGAGCCCACTTTAATTTTTTTTTTCTTCTCCAAAGCTTTTCTCCTTCTAAAATCCGAAAATATAGAGTGATAAAGTGAGATAGATAAGCTAATGTCATTCTTTAGCTTTCCATTATCGCTCATCAAGATCGTAACCATGATCAAAGCCAAAAAGGTATGAAAACCCTAAATCTGGAAAATCTTGGTAATTGTTGTTAGATGTTGAAAGTCGCTTGGTTAAAGATGTATATTAGGGTGTTAATAAGTGATCTGGGTTGTTAGATCAAGGATCTATAACAGCTAGATGCACGAAGTTAATGTTTTGAAAAATCTGGAAATTTGGAAAAAAATGGCCTGACAGTCATATGTCAGAGGCCTTAGATCTGTGTGTGTTTTATGTTTGGTGTATGTTATGTTATAGATCTGTGCTTTGATGTTAGGGCTTTGATCTGAGACTTGAATCAAGCTCAGGGCATACTCAGATTGCAAGATAGGATCGGTCAAAGTCCGTTGACCAAGCACAAAATTTGAATCTGGGCAACCCAGAATTTTTCCAGGTGATGATCTGACAAGATTTTTAAAGCCCTTAATCTTGCTGTATGTATATGTTTTGGTTATTTTTCTGTTTGATCCTTGTAGTATAATATGCAAAGTACAGATCATTGTCCTTAGATCACCCAGATCATTAGTAGATTGAGAAATATGAGCAGTCAAACTGCGTTGACCGATATTATGGAATGGGTTTCAAGTGACCCGTAAACCCAGATCTTGTCTCGACATAGCCTTTCTGAAGCCACGATCTTGCTTGTGTTTATGTTGTAGACCATGTTGTTGATTTAGGGTTATTTTCCGACATGTAGGCTATACAATCATGCTTTTAGATTACTCATACCATTACCAGATGACATTTAATCATGGTCAAACAAATTGCCGACCAACTCGGACGGATGAAGATTTCTAGGAAACCCAGATCTTCAAGAACCGTTTCCTGAGCAACACTTTGATCGGCCTAAATCTCCCTTTTTTGTTGTTGTTAGACTGATATGATGTTATATAATTGTTCACTGACATCTCCACTACAAATATGAACCTTAATATCACGCAAAACAGAACTGGATTCCACGTTACACGGATCGAAAGTAGTACCCATGAACTGTTCTCCATTTCTGGAAAACCCAAAAATGAAGAACAACTCTGACATGAGAATTGACAACCTATATCTCTCAGTTATGATGTTGGATTTCCATAAAAAGTGTTGATGTTTGTAGAGTTACATCAATACTACAATATTGATGCTTTAAACGGCCCAGAAAACCTTAGGATCATGGGGCAATTTATGGTCAAACCAAGCACCCTGTAGTCTGACATGCATTTCAAGGTTGATGAAGAATGTGCTCAAAGAACACCTATATTGACCGGTCTCTGCCGCTATAGGGCCCTTTAGTGACATTTAATTTTAGAAAATAATTATTTTTATTAAATAAATCAATTAAATGGTTTTTAATTATTAAAATACATAATAAATTATGAAAAATTATTTTAAAGCCTAAAAATAGTTTTTAATTATTTTGAGTATATTTCAAAAATATTTAATATTTTTGGAATACAAAAGGTATTTATTTATTTAATTATAATATTAAATAAATTATTGTAAATGATTTTTAATTCATGAAAAATCATGAAAAATAATATTATGGTATAAGAAAATATTTAAAGATATTTTTAAAGGACTTTTAATATTTTGTGATGAAATTCATTAATTAATCAATATTAATGATAGTTAATTTATTTAATAAATTAAATTAATAAATCATGGAAAAATAGTATTAATGCTTTAAAATCATATAAAAATGATTTAAGTGTTATAGAAAATATTTGAAGTTATAAAATATGACTTTTGATATTTTGTCATGAAAATATTAATATTTTAATATTAAAAGCAATTATCGATATAATATATTTAATTGTTTAAAAATCATATAAAGGTGATTTTAAAGTATTAAAATACTTTGTAATATTATAAATATATTATAATATTATGTTATGCTTTTCATTAATATTTTATATTAAATAAATATTAATGATAAAGGAATATGGTGGTATTTATATTATATAAATACGATATTAATGATTGAAATTTTTGATAAATGATATTAATTATCCGAAAATTATTATGAGCTTATGAAAAATATTTTGATCGATAATAAATTATCTAAGATAATTGTTAAGTTTTAGCATAGTTTAAATTGAAATTAAACTCAAATATTTATCCGACTAGATCGCTTGGGATGTTAGAATTGTACCAAACTTCAACTCGCATCGCAATAAAGATTTGACTTGATCTAGTCTTATGTGCTAAATAGAATGATAGGGTTATGTGATAAATGTATTTAGGTTATTTTAAATATCGTGATGATATTATTCTAATGTGTAGATCGATATTATTATATTAGGTTTTCGATAAAGCTAGATAAATTAATGTAGCGGTAATCAAATCTGCTCATGCAAGTTTTTACTTAACTCTACTAAGAGTTGTTTCATTCGAGATATGTTTATGGATAATCATTGCGATTGCCATTGTAGAATTGTACTCGTATATATTTCATGTATAAGTCGTATGAAAGGTCGATCACCTTCATTACCATTCTGTTCGATATATTTGTTCATGTTCAATACAATCTTTTATAAAGTTATTCGCTTTATTAATATTATAAATAATGAATATATTATATTTTATTTAAAAGATTTTGCTTTAATATATGGACCGTTATAGATTAAAGTAAATCAATCTGGGACCGCTCATGACAAGAATTAGTTATTCGCTATTAGATTATAATTTTTATATAAATAAGCTCATTCCTTCATTATTTTCATTTAAATTCAAAATAAAACTCATTCCTTCAGAGAGAATTCACCTAAACTATAGAGAGAAAGAAGAAAAGAAGATTCTTCGCTACTTCACTACTTATATATCCAAGACTTTCTTCTTAAGGTAGGGAATATTATTTGTTGTACTTGTAAGGGGTGTTATTCTTTTTATATTCATGAAGAGAACTTATGTTATTCCATTCTTTATTATTCTCGTTGAATAACTCAGATACGCCAAGCTACCCTATACTTGGTGACATTCTTCTTCTATTCCGCCTTTATTATTCTCGCTGAATATCCTTGAATCAATTTTACGCTTAATTGATTCCGCCTTTTTATTATTCTCGCTGAATATCCTGCTCTCAGGCGCTTTTTACGCTTTTTCCGCCTTTATTATTATTCTGCTTGAATATCCTCGTCAGCTGCTTTTACGCCGACCGATTCCGCCCCTTTATTAGTATTCTCGTTGAATAACTCGCCTATGCGGCAAGTACCGCATGCATGGTGATTTCTCTTGTTATTCCATTCTTTATTATTCTCGTTGAACATCCTGCTTGCATGTAATTTTGCCGACCGGGTTCCGTTATTTAGTATTCTGTTGAATAACCGCCTCATGCGGGTACCGCATGCATGGTGATTTCTTTTGTTATTCCATTCTTTATTATACTCAGTTGGTTAAAGTTTTGACTTCTATACTCCATGAAATTAGTGGAATATCCTTTATATTTGCGCTTCATCCAAAGATCTTTTCATGGAAATATTCTTCCGAGCATTCTTGAATTTTACTCTACAAAGCAAAGATCATGTCGATAATTTGACGTTATTAGTTCCTCGGATAAATTAATTCTTGAACTTGTTTTATTGAATTCTTATATCATTGTCATCATCCTCATGTTTATATTTTTTTGAAAGTCATCTCAGTGGCCTGTAGTGTATGATGGACTTGGTATGATTATGACCAGGATTATTCGGTAATAATCATGACCGTAATGTTACAAATGATGTGGTAAAAGTCCTCATTGGCCCGTAGTGCATCGATGGACAAATTGTTGGCATGATCATGACCATTAATGAATACACAAATATTCTCGCCCGTAGTATGGATAATTGTGGTCGTGATACTAAAGAATATCCTCGGCCAGAAAGTAGGGTGATTCGATGATGTGAATTATTTATTGTCGAGTCTCAAATGATAAAAGTGATGAAAAACTTTTAAATCATAAAAGATAGTAGATTTTATTCTCTACTTGACTCTTTAATGGATTGCTTGTTCCTACCGCAGCTTAAACTTGATGTTTGTTATATTTTATCGCTTTAACATCTGCTTAAGGCTAATGATAATTTATTCTCGCATTATCTTAGTCATAATATTTCTTATCGGGCTAGTTGAGCTCACCCTTTCTTTCACCGCTTTCTTCAGAAATGAGAACGTAGTGGGACGAAGCCTGGGAAACCAGAGTGATGGTCCTGATGATAGTATTAGTTAGTAGTCCTCACTATTCTGTTAAATAGTGTGATAATAAATGTAATGAGGACTTATTCTCGAGAGTTTGATATTGTCTCTAGAAGACAATATTTGTATTCAAACTCACAACTTATGTTTTGTCGTATATTAAAGATTGTATTATTATTCTGTATTTGAATTTGTATTTATGTATTTAAAGCACTCAAGATAGGTGATGTATACCTATTTTTGGGGCGCCACAATTGGTATCAAAGCTTAGGATATGATCCTGCTAAGATGTGAGACTAGAACTAGGAGGAGAGAGACGGGAATTCCTTCGCTAGTATGACCTACCTAAGTTTATTTGGTATTTAATTGGTCACAAAGTATAGGGATAATATGTTATATGTTAATTAACCTTTGTTTTGTGGCAAGATTCCAAAATGACATCCGAGAATGTTGAGAATAGCAATGGAGCACAAGAGACCGCTGAGTCTCCACATATCAATAATCGTGATAATGTGCATCGTGAAGGCGACAAATCTCATGCAAACAACAACACCAACCAAAATGATGAATGATGGATTGTTCAGAGGCTTTATGCAATTCATGCAACATCAAAGCAGAGCGCCCCCCGCCCAAAATGTAGGTGGAAACACTGAAACTCTTGACGGCCACCGCTAAATGCTTCAAGGAGCCGGGACCACCGAGTTTATCGAGAGAGCCAAAACCACTTAAGGCGGAAGCATGGATAAAGCAGTATCACCAAGATATTTGATGTCTTGGGATGCTCCGAGGAGCAAAAGGTTCCTTCGCCACCTTCATGTTATGTGAAGAGGCAGACATCGTGGAAATCAGAAAAAACGCACTCAACCGACGCGACTCAAGATGTCTTGGGAGAAGTTCCAAGAGCTATTCAACGACAAGTACTTTCCCGAGAGTATTCGCTACATGAAAGAAGTGGAGTTTATCAAATTGAACAAAACAATAATACGACCGTGTCGCAATACGAGGCTAAATTTGCGAGTTATCCCGCTTGCATCCCATTTGGTCGATAATGAGGAGCGAATGACGCTAATGTTTTTAAGAGGTTTGAAACCGAGATACGCCAATATCTTATTTCTCATAAACCGTGTTTGTACTCGATGTTGTAAATAGGGCTCAGCTTATTGAGCGCCAGAACGAGTCAACGCAACCAAGAGAAAAAGCAAATGCAAAGATGAAAATACCAAAGGGTATCACCATCAAAATCTGGTGACAACAAACGGAGGGAATCAACATGCCAAAAATGGTAACCACTTCGTGGTAATCATGGCCAAGACAAGAAAAATGGACATTTCAAGAAAAGGAGATTCAACAATGATGGAAGGACGCCAAAGACCAAAGACCCGTTGTTAAGGAAGGAGAACGACCACCTATCATATGCTTCAAATGCGAGGGGAGGGACACATCACCAAAATCATGCGATGCCATCCCAAAGCATGTTATAATTGTGGAAGAGAAGGTCACTTAGCCCGATTTTGTCGCTCACCAAGACAAGTTCAAATGTGATGGAGGCACCAAAGGCCATCCCCGTAAAAGTCAAAGCCAGAGTGCAAGGGAGAGAGCTTTTGTCAGACCTCCCAGTAAAGCAAGGAACCCGAATGAGGTCATCACGTAAGCTTATCATAAACTCTAGCTAAGTCTATACCTTATTTGATACCGGCTTCTACCCATTCTTTTATTTCTCCTACTTGGCGCCAACGATTAAATTTGACTCCTGAGAAATTAGACTTTCGACTTATCTCAGAAAACTCCGCTGGGAGAAACCTTCATTACATCCACTGCTTATAAGTCTTGTTTGGTTCAAATCGGTACCCTCACATTACCTCGTCGATCTTATTTCATTAAAAATACTTGCATTTGATGTGATTCTAGGGATTGATCGTTAACTACTCATCATGCAAAAATTGATTGTTTTCGTAAGGTTGTTAGCTTTCATATTCCTAACCAACCTATTATGCTAATTCAAGCCACCAAACCATTAAAATCAATCACCGCTCATCTCAAGCCATAAAGCTATTCGCTTATTGAAAAACGGATGTCAAGCTTTCTTAGCTCATGTCACGATCTAAACAAAAATACGCCGCTTTTGAATGATATTTCTATTGTTAATGAATTTCCGACGATTCCCCAAGAACTTCCCCGCCTACCCCCAGTAGCGTGAAATTGAATTTTGTATCGACTTTTGAACCCTAAGACAAAACCCATTTCCAAAGCCCCATATCGAATGGCTCCTATTGAACTTCGTGAGTTAAAGACCCAACCACAGGAATTGTTAGACATCGATTTTTATTCGTCCCTAGTACTTCTCCTCGGGGTGCTCCTGCTCTATTCGTGAAAAAGAAAGATGGGAGTATGCGACTTTGTATTGATTATCTGAGTCAATCATGTCACCATCAAAATAGGTACCCATTGCCACGTATTGATGACCTGCTTCGACCAAAGTAAAGGAGCCAAATTCTTTTCAAAGATCGATCTTCGTCTCGGATATCACCAATTGAAGATTAGAACCGATGACATTCCAAAGACGGCTTTAACTCCCAGACGGCATTATGAATTCCTAGTCATGTCCTTTGATCGACTAATGCTCCCGCCGCCTTCATGGATATGATGAACCGAGTATTCAAGGAATATTTGATCACTTTGTGGTCGCTTTTATTGATGACATCCTTATTTATTCCAAAAGCCGTGAAGATCATGAGCAACACTTGAGGTCGATACTCCAAAAGCTTCGTGAATATAAGCTTTATGCCAAGTTGAAGAAATGCGAGTTCGCTTTGGAAGAAGTAGCATTCCTCGGGCACGTGGTATCAAGTCATGGAATATCTGCTGACCCAAAGAAAGATTGAAGCTATTCAAAGTCGGGAGCAACCTAAATCAAATGACCGGTACGAGCTTTCTCGCTTTAGCCGGTTATTATCGAGAGATTCGTAGAAGGGTTTTCTCGAATCGCTACTCCACTAACTCAAATTGACTCGGAAAGATACAAAGTTCTATTGGAGCGAGGAATGTGAGAAGAGTTTTCAAGAACTCAAGAGGAGACTCATTTCAAAGACTGCTCGACAATACCATCCGGTTCGAGGGATTTGTCATCTACAAAGATGCTTCTGCAAAGGGTTAGATGTGTTCTCATGCAACATGGGAAAGTCATAGCCTATGCCTCACGATAACTCAAAGAATATGAGAGGAATTATCCTACTCATGATCTAGAGTCATAAAATGTTGTTGTCTTCAGACTAAAGATTTGGAGGCATTACTTGTATGGGGAGAAAGTGGAGATCTTTACGATCATAAAAGCCTCAAATATTTCTTCACTCAAAAGGAACTCAACATGCGACAACGACGCTGGCTTGAACTCATGAAAAGATTATGATCATACCATCCAATACCATCCTCGAAAAGCGAACGTGGTAGCCGACGATCGAGTAGAAGATCATATATAAAGTGCGAAAGCGATATTGTCAACGCAAAGGCCCATTTTGTGTGACTTGCAAAGGATGGAGATAGAGTTAAAGACTCTGTGGACCCATGTGATGATGGCGAATATACGAGTAGAACCGACTTTAATTGATAAAGTTAAAGTCGCTCAAGCTACGCACTGAGCCGATGCGCGATGAGGAAGAAAGTGCAAGAAGGTGCTATGCCGAAAGCAAGAATCGATGAAGAAGGAATACTTCGAGTCAACTCCAGCACTTTGTGTTCCTAACGACCCTGATTTAAAGTATAAAATCATGATGGAGGCGCATAACACACCGCTTGCAATCCATCTCGGGAGTACCAAAATGTATCATGATCTTCGCCATACATTTTGGTGGAGCAATATGAAGAGAGAGATAGCTACTGCTTATCTCAAGGTGTCTAACGTGTCAACGAAGTCAAGGCGAGCATCAAGTACCAAAAGGTCCATCAGAACCACTTGAAATTCCGTAATGGAAGTGGGAGCACATTACCATGGATTTCACATCGGCCTTCCCAAAGTTTCTCAAGGCATAGATGCGATTTGGGTCATTGTTGATAGATTGACCAAGTCCGCTTTCATTTCTTACCGATACGAGAAACTTATACACTTGAACGCCTTGCTCAGATGTACATAAACGAGGTTGTAAGATTGCATGGTATGCCAAGATCCATAGTTTCCGATCGAGACCCAAGATTCACTTCAAGATTTTGGGTTAGTTTGCAAAAAGCTATGGGCACGGATTTACGATTTAGTTCTCAGCATATCATCCTCGCATTTGACGGACAAATGAGAGGACTATTCAAACTCTTGAAGATCTATTAAGACTCGTGTCCTCGACTTCAAGGGAAGTTGGGACAAGTTCTTACCATCGGTGGAGTTTTCCTACAACAACAGCTTATCAAGCAAGTATCGCATGGCTCCATTCGAGCGTTAGATGGAAGAAAGTGTCGCTTCCAAAGATGCCGGGATGAGGTGGGTGAAGCAACGTTGTTGGGACCGGAGTCAGTACGTATGACTACTACGAAAAAGATTCAAACGATCCGACAACGATAAAAACCTCACAAGATCGATAAAAGAGTTATGTCGATCTTCATCGAAAGGACGGGAATTCGATATAGAGATCATGTGTTGTTACGTGTTGCTCCATGGAAAGGAGTTACGAGATTTGGAAAGAGAGGAAAGCTCAATCCTCGATTCATCTACCCATTTTTAATCCTCGATCGAGTAGGAACTCGTGGGCCTATAGACTCGCTTTTACCGCCAAGTATGTCTCGTGTTCATAACGCTTTTCACATATCCATGTTACGTAAATATGTGGAAGACCCGAACCACATTATCGAAGTTAGAACCGATTTAAATAATGGAAGATTTGACGATGAAGAGGTTCCCTGCTCAAATCTTGATAAGAAGGAACATATTCTACGCCCAAGGTTATACCTCAAGTCAAAGTTTTGTGGAGAAACCACGATGTTGAGGAAAATGACTTGGGAGTTAGAATCAAATGAAATCAAGGTATCCTTACCTCTTCAATATACCGTACGCACTCTAATTTCGAGGGCAAAATTTCATAAGAAGGGAGAGATTGTAAACCCCAACTTTTGAATAAAGATGAATTTTCTATAAATATTATTTTTGAATATTATGGAGTGAAATTGATATAATGTTATAGTTGTGGGTAATATTTATAAATTTTGCAAAGTACGCAAGTTGTTATATAATATTCGATTGGTCTGGGAATATTCGCTTTTAACAGGAATATTCGTATAACCAAGACAATCATCAGTGGACCCTACAACGGAATTATTGTTTGATCGAGAAAACGACAAAAATATACTTTATGAAAAATAACGGCGAAGTTTTACCGTTAATCGCTGAAACACCCGTAAGTTAAAGTACAAAAGAATACGCTGTGGTCGCATAAGAGCACACACCAGATTAATTATTGATGCTTACGTGATAAGTCACTCAATTTTGTTTTTGGTATTATTAATGTAATAATACGTAAAAATCTTTTTATATAAAATGTAATACTTTTATAAAGTTATTCTATAAATAGAATATATTATATTCTATTATGCATAGTGTCAGTATAGTGTCTCGCATATAGTATTTTTGTATAGTAAAATCTTTTTATATAAAAAAATGTAATACTTTTATAAAGTTATCTCGCTTTATTAGACAATAATTAGAATATATTATATTTTATTATGCATATAGTGTTTGTGATAAAGGTTCCCAGATAAGTGTTTGCATAGTAAAATCTTTTATAAAGTTATTCGCTTTATTAGATTATAAATAGAATATATATTATATTTTATTTAAAAGATTTTGCTTTTAAATATGGACCGTCGATTAAAGTAAATCAATCTGACCGCTCATGAGTTAGTTACTATGCAAAAGTTCATTTTTCTATAAATAGAAGCTCATTCCTTCATTATTTTCTTACGAATTCACCAAACTCTAGAGAGATAAACTATAGAGAGAAAGAAGAAAGTATTCTCGCTACTTCACTACTTATATATCCAAAGATTTTCTTCTTAAGGTAGGAAATATTATTTGTTGTACTCGTAAGGGGTGTTATTCTTTTGTATTCATGAAGAGAACTTATGTTATTCCATTCTTTATTATTCTCGTTGAATAACTCAGATACGCTGCTACCCTATACTTGGTGACATTCTTCTATTATTCCGCCTTTACTATTCTCGTTGAATATCCTGTCTCAGGCTTTTTTTTCGCCTGACCGATTCCGCTTTTTTTATTATTCTCGTTGAATATCCTGTCAGCGCGCTTTTACGCCTTACCGGGTTCCGCCTTTTTATTATTATTCTTCGTTGAATATCCTCTGTCTCGCTTTTTACGCCGACCGATTCCGCCCTTATTAGTATTCTGTTGAATAACCTGCCTATGCGCAAGCACCGCATGCATGGTGATTTCGTTGTTATTCCATTCTTTATTATTCTCGCTGAACATCCCGCTTGGCATAATTTTTTACTCGACCGTTCCGTTATTTAGTATTCTCGTTGAATAACCTGCCTATGCGCTAAGCACCGCATGCATGGTGATTTCTTTTGTTATTCCATTCTTTATTATACTCAAATTGGTTAAAGTTTTGACTTCTATACTCCATGAAATTAGTGGAATATCCTCGATAATTGCGCTTCATCCAAAGATCTTTTCATGGAAATATTCTTCCGAGCATTCTTGAATTTTACTCTACAAAGCAGTATCATGTTGACAATTTGGACATTATTAGTTCTTGGACAAATTAATTCTTGAACTTGTTTTATTGAATTCTTATATCATTGTCATCATCCTCATATTTATATTTTTTTTGAAAGTCATCTGTGGCCTGTAGTGCATAGATGGACTTGGTATGATTATGACTAGGGATTATTCGGTGTAATCATGACCGTAATGTTACAAATGATGTGGTAAAAGTCCTCATTGGCCCGTAGTGCATTGATGGACAAATTGTTGGCATGATCATGACCATTAATGAATACACAAATATTCTCGGCCCGTAGTGCATGGATAATTGTGGTCGGATACTAAAGAATATCCTCGGCCGAAAAGTGTGGGTGATTCGATGATGTGGATTATTTATTGTCGAGTCCCAACGAAAAAAGTGTCATGAAAACCTTTTAAATCATAAAAGATAGTAGATTTTATTCTCTACTTGACTCTTTTAATGGATCGCTTGTTCCACAAGCAGCTAAACTTGATGTTTGTTATATTGTATCGCTTAACACTCTTTAAGGCTAATGATAATTTATTCTCGCATTATCTTAGTCATAATATTTCATCGGGCTAGTTGAGCTCAGTTGAGCAATTTCTTTTCTTTCACGTTTTTATGTGAACGAATATAACGAGTGATGATCCTGATGGTGCATTAAGTCCTCACTATTCTCGTGAAATAGTGTGATAATAATCCTAGATGAGTTTGTATTAGTAGTCCTCACTATTCTTTTTTGTCGAAATACGAGTGTGATAATAATTGTAATGAGGACTCCATTTCGAGCTTCAAGATGGGTGATGGATACCTAATTTTAGACAATATTTGTATTCAAACTCAGATTCATGTTTTGTCGATTGATTATGCGAGGGAAGGTGTTAGTGTTATATATTATTATCCGTGTTACAAAATACAACCTACCGACTTCCTCGTGGGTATGAAAACCATCTAAGGAAATTCGTATAACATGCAGATAAATTTACAAGCCACTACCGAAAATGTCCATCGTGGGAACCAAATCTAGATCCAATAGATCAATCATGACCACATAATTTCTAGGCTCACATGATGCCTCAATTTGTATGAAAGCGTAAAGAACAGTATATATATAAAAGTCAGAAATATATATATACAAACATGATCACCACCACAAATCACCTCCATGGGGATCGAAAAATGTAAATAAAGTCAGAAACTATCAACCACACAGAGAAAACTCCAAAGGGACGAAAAAGTAAAGAAAGTCAGAAATCGATCAACCACCATGGAGGAAACTCCAAAGTGACGTAAACGTAAAGAAAACTCAGAAGCGATCAACCACCACGAAGTAAACTCTGTGTGGGACATATATATATATATATATATATATATAAAATCAGATATAAAATCTGTGCTCATCGAATGAGTTCGACAACAGTTCATATATATATATATATATTAAAGCAAAGAACGCCTCCACGTAAGTCTAGGCTCATCGAACAAAGTCCACACATAGTTTATATATATATATATATATATATATAAAACTATGTGTTTAGGACTTTGTTCGATGAGCCTCGATTTATATCTGTAGCTATTTGCTTATATATATATATATATATATATATATATATATATATATATATATATATATATAAGCAAGTAAACGCACTGCATCAAGTTCAGGCTCAATCGAGGCATAACTCGATAATATTAGTCCATATATAAAAATATATATATAAATATATATGTATATACAACTGAAATAAAACCACTTGACCAAGTCCGCAAAACACACGTAAATACGACTCTCAACGTGAAGAAGGGTGTGTGCAAAGATGAAAAAAAAATGCTTTAAAGTGTATGAGAAGGCTTACAGTGGGCTGCCAAAGAAGACTTCTATATCTTTAAAGTGGATGAACACTCGGCTCCCGCCGGTACAAAAGTAGCTATATATGAGCTCACAAGTGTTTAAAATGAGAAAGCACTCAGTATATTGTATGTACGGAGCAAATTTAACAGGGCTTCCTCACCTTTTTTCTCTTACAAATGGCCACCCCAAGCCTTCTATTTATAGAGGGGAGCCGCAGTACCGCGACCAGCCGTGAGTTGTACTGCAGATTGGTCGGGTTTCCCCCTCCGTGGGTCGCGTTGTCTCAGAAGACGACGCACGCAGCAATCGTAATGTCCGCTCAAACTTTCAGAATTACAATCCGGGCAACCAATTGAGGTATGCAAGACCTATTTCGGACCGCCATTGTCGAGAGTTACGCAATGGCATGGGATTAGAGGTTGTATGAAGTCAGGAAGATGGGATGGTGCCCTCTGGTCTTCAAGCTTCAAATTCTCCGCTATTCTCGCGTAATAGTCATTCGGATTGGTTTTCCTTGATTCTTGTGGGACATTATTGTGTAGAAATGTATGTGTGAAATGTTGAGACGACGTGATGTGGCGCCGTAGCAGCAAGATGATTTACTTTGGCCCTCACCGGGTTATCGCCATTTGGGTTGGTAAAGCGTACGCGTTGCTCGTGTTTATCTTTGAGATTGGACTGATGCAAGTGTTGAAGGTCCTCAGTGTCATCTTTGAGGTGTTCCTGTCTTCCCGGTGTTATCTCCAGGTCTCGTACTGAGTGCCTCGGTGTGAGTGTTGAGGTTGAAGCTGATTGCATGCATTTGAAACAAGCATTTACGGGTTATCGCTTAATCGCATTCCTTGGGGTTATCACCAAGGTTGGTAAATGTTACTCCTAGTGTTGGGACTGAGACTGGATACCTCGAGGTTATCTCCGAGATTAATCGGTCTTCTCCGGTGGAATCTCCGGTATTGGAACTGCATGCCTTGGGGTTATCTCCAAGGTTGGAACTCATATTCTCAAAGTGTGTTCCGGTCAGACCGAACTTTCAGAGTATCCTGGCTTGACGTGAACTTTCTTCCAGGGTTATCTCTGAAAGACGAATTTTCCCTCCTGCAATGTCAGTGACAGGTGTGAAAAAAATTTCGAGTGTCTACAATAAGTATTGTAAATTATATTGTTTATCATTTATGGAACATTAGCTTATATTTGTAATTGTTAGCTCAGTAGTGTTGATGATAATCAGTTAGTAGATTACGTTGAATATTTGAATGTGAGATACATATTTATATTACTGTGTATTAGGTTGTGATAGGTTACAGTTACATAAATGGGTTTAAACACCTGGAAACTGTACTTTTCAAATTTGCATTTAAAAAAATAGTTAATTCCGAATTTTAATAAGGTATTTCGCATTTAAAATTCGCTGGATTTAATAATTAGCCATTTTTAATAAATACCGGTATATTTTAATTTTTAGTCGGAAATAGGTTAATTTTGAGGGAATCTATCCGTCTGAAATAAGGAATATTATACTCGATGGAAAGTTTCGTCCTATTTATTCAGTCGTAGATAAATTATTTTTGATGAAATTCCATCGGAGATAAATTCGTCGAAGATAAGATAGATACAACGGAATTTTCTGTTGGATGTTATCTTCGACGCGTATATATACGACCGAATTTCTGACGGAATATTCCATCAGAAATAACCTATTTTCGACTGAATAGGCTTATTTCCAAGAGAAAAATCCGTCGGAAATAAGGCTTTTTACTGCTTTAATATATATATATATATATATATATATATATATATATATATATTCTCATTGCTATATATATCCACTTTAACTGCTTTTTTGCAATGTAGATATTTAATCTTTCAGCTTGTGAACTAAATTTATTTAAATCTAGTTTTCTTTCTAGCTTTTGTACATATTAATCTATCATGTGAACCTAGGAGCCGTGAGATCAAAGATTCAACTTGTGAATCTAGATTCGGTTCCCAAGACTTTTGACATTTCTCAACCTCATAAATGACTTTGTAAATTATATATGGTGTCTGGATATCCTTGGATGGATATCATGCCCATATGGAGTTCAACACTTCTATGTATCTTATTTTCTAGAAGATGTTTTGCATCTTGAAAATAAAAATCAATCAAGCCGAATACAGAATAAAATAGAAGTATCAAATGCCTCAATTACTATTGAGCATAAGGGTTTGAAAACCTATTTTCCAAAACTTTACTGCTATATCTTGTTAAAATTGAACTTTCATATACAAGTCAAACCCTTTTTATATAGGTGCAAATGAGGCATAACACTACTTCCAGATAATTGCACATAGGCCGAATAAACACACACACACACACACATGCATATAAATAAGGTAATTAAAAAGTTGTGGTAACTGTAGAGTTTTTTCAAGCCTGGGTGCCTAACAACCCCCCCACTTAATCAAGCGCCCGACTCAATGAATCTCAGTTTCCAAGGCCAGTTAAACAGTGTCCAACCATTGGGCCTTTGTGTAAACCTTTTCAAAATCGGTTGAGTTGGCACAACCATTTTAAATCTACCAATTGGAGACTCTAAATGTCAAATCATCAACATTCACATGTCGGACCTTTTCAAACTCGCCTTTGTAGACAAAACTCAACCAAATGAGAACACAAAAGGGCAAGCACAGAAAGTGACCAATTTTCCTGACGTCGACAACTAGTATTTCTGGGTTCGAAACATTGGACTTTGGATCTAAAGAAATGTAAACTAAAGAATAGTAGTGGCATTGGACGTATTAATCATACGCAATAGCATGTTCGTTGAGCGTTCGAGGTTTGACAAGTCGGGTGTATGACGTACGAACAACGAAACGTCGAGTCAGATAATAATGAACTTAAATAGTGTCCGACTTTAATGAAATAGACATTATAAAATATGTAATAGGGTTATAGTAAACCATGAATGACATTTATATATGACTAATTAGTATGTCTATGTGCACTAAATGTGTAGGACTTTCAAAGGGAGATTATTGTCAAAGTATAGAAGACGCTTGAGACAAGTTTTCTAAACTACTCAAATTTAATTTATTGAGCAAGTATTCTAACTCCATTCAACTTTCGTTTGAATGTTAGTTTTCGAGTATATATTCTTATGAATAATCCTTATATATGCTTCGATTTACATAATATTTATCGATTGTGCAACCTTCAGACTTATGCAAACTCTTTGTTAGTTGTATAAGTGTTCAACTATGCTATAATGCATAAATTGTTTAACATTTGCTATAATGCATAAATTGTTCAAGATTTTCTTTAACATAAATTGTTCTTATATTTATGAATTGTTTAAGAGTGATGTCAATGCCAATTGTATCAGCTAAACACATGTTAAAACGTTTTATTGATTTCAATACCATTCAATGCCAATTTTGTTGCTTCTCTATTTTACTATTTACAAACTCCATTTGATTGAAATACTTCTCTATATTTACCCATTCTATGTCTTCTACAAAATTCACCACTTTAGATCCAAATGATATAGTTCTACCTTTAGCCATTAATTTAGTATGAAAAAACTTCATCTTAATCAAGCTTATGATCTACTTATTGTGAATTAGTATTCGAGTCACAAAAAGAATTACTTGTGTCACTCAATTCTCTTCTGGTGGGAGATTATTTTTGAACATGATACTCATTTGTTTCTACCAAATATCCCTCCAAATTTGGCTTCTCATATATACGTGTATTTTTTCTGATGAACCCATTTGGACCCAACTTCCATGACTAAAAGCATCATTTGATTCTTTCAGAATTTCCAAATATTGGGAGGGAGGCTTCAGCTCTATGTCATATTCCTTGTCTTCAATAAAAATTTCTTCTTCCATTTTCTTAAATTTGAAAAGTTCTTCAATATTTTCTTTTTCTTCTTCTTTCTCAAAAGATTCTTCAATTATTGTGTCTTTAAATTCTTTATTTTCATCATGATCTATTTCTTTTGCCTTCCGACATATGTCTTCAAAGTCTTCATTTTTACTTTTTTCTTCTTTAACGTCATCAATTTCTTCTACAAGTATCTCATCCTCTTCCAAAAACCAAGACTCTTTAGGTAACGATGGACCTTTATAATTATTGTAAGTAAGTTCAAATTCATTCCATAACTGAGGTAGAGAATCAAAACCCACAACACGTTTCCAAACTTCTTCATGTATTACTCCTTGCAAAATCTCCCTTGTTCTTTTTTCTTTCAATTCTCGAACTTTTTTTTTGAAATACACTTTTCTGAATCTGTAATTACATCTTGCCATAAATTGCAAGCTCTAAGAAATACTCGAATTCTTATACTCCAAACATTGTAATTTTTGAATACTAATTTGGCACCATATAATATCCGAGATTATTATGTAATTTACTAATTATCATTAAATGAATTTATGTGAAACCCTTGTGTGATTTCTATTATTAGATGTATATGTGTTATACGTACATGTTTAATTTTAAGTTTATGTGATGAGGTATGCGTAAATAGTTGGTTTAGATTAATTTTACTATTTGAGTTAGTTATGTAAATAAAGTGATTAATTGTGTGGGAGGGGATTAAAACATGAGATAGATTTTGGATCGGAATTTAGGTACGTGGACTGTGTATTTGAGTCAGAAACGTCAAAATTAGTCAAGATAGACTGTAACCACAAAATGTGTCGCGGTTGACTTCTGGTCAAAGTCAACTAGTTGACTTTTTTAGGTAAAAAGTCAACCATGAATTTTTGGAGGCTAATTTGATGAAACGAATAGTCCCATGACGTTTGGAATGTTGATTTAGTAGGAATCGATATTGGTGTCGAAACGTTTGGCTACGGAGGGCAAAATGGTCAAAATAGTGTATTAAGCGATTAAATTGATTATATTAATATTTTAATAAAGGAGTGCAGCAACTATGGTGCCCGCGTGACAACCAAATTGGGACAAGAGAGGGAGTATTCATATTATAAGGTAATGAGGGGGAGGGGAGTTACAAACCCTTTACAAATCCAAGACTCTTCCTTTCTCTAACCCCCACCCCATACTAAATTGAATTTATACAATATACTTGATACATATAATTGATGTTGGAGATGGAAGAATTTAAAAAAAAATAAGAGTTATCATGTTTATATATACTACCTATCCAAGCTCTTATTCCTTTTTGTGAAAATCCTATCGTAATTGAAGTTGATAGTGAGAGAGAAAGTGTTTGAGAGGGTGGCGAATTACAGGTTTTCGAGAGACTAATCAAGCAAGGAGAATCATTGGAGGAGTTCAAGCAAGAAGAATTCACCAAAGAGGTAAGCCATGAACTCTCTTTTCTATGTTCTTTAGTAAAAATGAGAGAATATGCTTATGCGAGATTTTGCAAACGATTTGTTTTGGACCTTGTGATGCCATGCTACTGTTAGTTGATGTAAGAACGAAAGTTCTGGTTTAATCATGCCTCAATATCGTAGAGAATCAAGAAATTATGACATGCCTGCCAAATATTTGATAATATGACTCAATGATGCTAATTTGATCAATACATTGAAATATAGTGAGTTCAATTGTTGTAACATGTGTATTTATATGAGTATATATGATCTGGATAGTAGGAACTAATTCCTTGCATGCCAGAATCGAAATCATGAATTTTGTCAAAGTTGGTTAAAACTTGAAATCTATGACTTTTTGGGTTTTTCAGAGCCTTGGAATCATGGTTTATGTGACCCAATTATGGTAGGTAATAATTTTGTAAAATACTATGTAGTATGATGTATAACCAGAACAAATTTCATAAGAAACAGAGTTAAATTGAGCGAGATATGAAATTCGGTAGCAAGCATGTTCATAAGGAAAAATCTGCAGATTCTGGGATTTCAAAAAAAATTCTTACTCTGGAAACAGTCTGCGCACGCTTATCTAGGCATCAGGTTTGTGATCTTAATATGCTAGTTTGATGTATGTACTAATTTTGTAAAATACAAGGTAACATGATGTCTAACCTGACCAAGTTTGAATGTAATTCGAATTAAAACAAGCAAGATATGAATTTTGGGAACTAGAAAGAAAATAATCAAAATCTGGAAAAATCTGGAAAACCCAAAAAATTTTCCAACTCTAGAATTAGTGCGCGCACGCTTATCTATGCAGTTGGTTTGTGGTCTTAACATGATAGTTTCATGAATGTTATATTTTTGTAAAATACCTTGTTGCATGAAGTTTATTGTGTCCAAGTATCATGGTCATATCATCTGTAGATTAGTGGGAATAAAATCACAAAAGTGGCTGCAAGAAACAAAAATTTCAATATCGGGTCAGAAAAAAAAAATTATCAGGTTCTAAAATTGTATAATTCTACCTATGTGATGCGACACATTATGTGATTAATTTGTATTGATTATAGAATGAGGATTAAATATATATTTTAATTGAAATGAAAAGAATCATTTATCCTTAAAACTAGTATTGGAATACTTAGTTGCTTAATGTGACTTAAATGAATAGGTTACGTGAAGAACTAGTACATAGCTTTAACCATAGAAGACTTATCAGGCAAGTTTCTTGACTCTATTTTTTTTCAATGAGCAAGTTTCTAAACTTTACTCTTTTAATTGGTAAATATTCTATCCTTATTCAGTGATCGTGAGTTTCTTAACTTGTGCTATTTATTAATATGTACAAGTTTCTTATGACGTAAGTTATACAAATTCATTGTACAAGCTTTATTGATGATTACTCAATTGTTATTTCAATCGTTATGCTTTAAAGTTCTTAATTATTTCCGAACTGCTTTCAAGTATGCTTTCTGGCCTTTTGCTCCGGCTAGACATTATTGATGCGACACATTATATTATTTGAATTATTCAAATTCATTGTATTTAATTAAAGTCTACCAATCCAAATTATTTTGGTGCGGTCCCGCATGAATACTAAGATGAACAACCCGGATAACATGGTAAAACTGATGTCGGGAATATAGTCACATTTACGCTTATACGTTTAAACTTTATACGTGTGCACAATGTAGGGTACGATAGGCTGATCATCTGGAGTACTTGCAGAGACTGTTTACAATCTACTTGATTATTAAATCGTCTGATGGTTTTCGATGAAACAAAGTAATGTTCAGGGTATCTAACACCCCTTAGTATGCTATTGAGAATTCCAGAACTCTTATCTTGATATTCCTGCTTATCTCTTGATAATTATTTCAACTGTTGAGAAATATTCATACTAATGCTTTTACTTCTGATGTATGTTCCCAAACTACTTTATATACTTGCAGGCCAATTTGTGCTCATTCTTGCTTAAATCTTTCGATTAAAATTTGATAATCTTTGAGGGCTCGGGCAAGGGCAAGGAAAAGGGAAAGTCTAAGATGAAATGATGAGAGTTATTTATGCAATACGTTATATTTCCGCATATGATATAATGTAGCGATAAACGCTAAGTTAAAGTTTCAGTTTATAAAAGGTTGTAAAGACTTTTATTTGAATAGATATGTAATAGATATTATTATTATTATTATTATTATTATTATTATTATTATTATATTATTATTATTATTATTATTTCCAGAGTTTATGTAGTTAGATGGTTATGTATGTGTATCGTGAGCATCGTGTCCTGTAATTAATGTTACACGGATTTGGGGACGTCACACACCAAACCTAGGAAACATCATTTTTTTATAATTCACCTCTTCAAAACGCTATCAATATGACCACATTTGTGACATGCTTCAACTCACAAACTTTTTATTCAAAAAATTTCTCAATTATCACCTTTGCTAGTTTGCGTTCCGTAACTCTAACGTTCACACTTTGCACTGGCCCACTGAAACAATTTGATGACATAAAGTTACCGCAATTTGGTCGTCTACGACTCTCCCTTGTCCTCACCTTGAACAACTTGTCGAAAGCTTGAAAGTACCTTGGAATTACCTTAGCTTTGATACCACTTGTTAGAAATTTATGGAAGATGATAAATTATAGAGGAAGTGAAATATAACTTTGGAGAGCACTCAAGATCACTTTCATTTCACTTGCTTCAAATGATCCAAGTACAAGGTATTTATAGGACTCTTAGGATACTTCTAGAGTCACCATAACAATTATTACATGACCAAATTCATGTATATGAACCTAACCATTACATGTTCTAAGACAATTTCAAATACATACATGTATCATGTACTTATTACCTAATCATGTATTTAATTAATTCATGAACAATCTAGAATCAATTTAGTTTAGTTACTAATAGTTGATATATAATTCAACCTTTGAAAAAATATCAGACACGAAGACTTCAAAAGATGTATGGGAGATTCTATAGAAATCCATTCAATGAGTTGAGAAAACCAAAAAGGTATGGCTCCAGACACTCAGCTGAATTTGAGATGTTGAAAATGCAAAATTCATAAGATATTAATGACTATGTCACCCGTTTGAAATGAAAAGAAATGGAGAAACTCTGGATGAAGTCAGGGTGACGGAAAAGCTCACGATATTTGACACAAAAATTTGATTATGTTGTGACAGTCATTGAAAAATAAAAAGACTTGTCAAAGATCATTGACGAGCTTGTGGGTTCTGTTAAAGCTCATGAACAAAGAATGAATCAGAATGAAATTTCTAGCAATTTGGAGCAAACTTTACAAACCAAATTATCTTTTGGTGATAATCAAGTCAACAACAGCTTTGGATACAGTAGAGGAAACCGTACTAAATATAGAGGTGGTTATAATACTCGAGGTAGTTGTGGCAGACGTGACGGACACGGTCGACGTGGTTAAGGGTGTAAACGAGTTGAATCTCAGCGAACATCTTCATGCTCAAATTCGGCTCGACTAGAAAAAATTGAGCTCGAATTCGACTCAGATTCGATAAGGGATTTATATTTTTGCGCCAGATTCGACTCGAATCATTACTCGGACCTACTCGGCTTGTAAGTACTCGACTCGTTTACAAAGCGAGTTACTCATGAGCCTTCAAATTGAGTTTCGAATATGAACCATTTCACTTAAAAATGAACCATTACATACTAAATTGGTTACTTAACTAATATTTATATATATATAAAATTCACTTTTATTTATGTATTGAAATATAAAGAATGTAATATAAATTGACATTCAATTAATTGATTTATTCAAGTACAAGTTTACCCAATTTCATACTATACTTTATAAATTATAAAGATTGATATAAATATCACATATTTAGCTTACTAGCATGGATCAGATCAATATTCGAATATGATCCATCGAAAGGAGTGAGTATGGTTCGAGAAAAATGAAATACTCGAACCCTAATATGAGCGAACACTGGTATTGTAACACCCCCTTCACGAAAAAGAAAGGGAGGTCACGCGAAAAGCATAACAAACCTCAAAATAAGTAAACAGAGCACTAATAACTTCAAAATATTAATAGTGATATCCATCAATGAAGTACTAAAAACAATTCTCCAAAACAGAGTTAAAATTAATCAAAACATAAATCGAATCAACTTAGATGGTCAAAGGCAACTCTCTCATCACACTAGCCCTGAGTCACCCCTGCAAACCTGCCGGAAGAAAAACACAGCATGAGCCATTTGCCCAGTACAGATAAAGATAATACAAAGATGTATAACTGAAATACGAAATCAACTAAAGCAACAAAGCCTCAAGCTTAAAGACCGACGAAAAATATGATATCCAAAGTCTGAATTGAATATATCCAAATCAACAGATTTAACGAAAACAAACAGAAGAGTAAAAAATGAACTGAAGTAACTAACTCAATTAATTAAACTGGACATAAATAAACAAAACTAATACACTAAAATAATAGGCTGAATCAAATGGTTTGGAGTTATTTCATACCGAGTGAGCTCAGAAATATACATTGCCACGTAGGCAAATCAAAACAATGCCACACAGGCAAGTCAAAATAATGCCACATAGACAAGTTAAATGATGCCACACAGGCAACCAAAATAATGCCTCACATGAAAATCACACATTGGACCGCGAATCCAAATGTATACAAATCGGATAGGTGTGTTTGGCACAACATCACAAATTCGCAAAACAGAAAACTAGGGTGAACCCATAGGCCTCCCACAACAAAACACCAAATGGCCCACTTCCTTCGGAGCCGAAACAGAGACGTCGTGGACTAATCATACCGCCACAGAAAATGTCATGTCTCTCGTGCCAAGACGACATGCCTGTGGTTCCCCCACATGTGGTTATAACTCAGGTATACCCTACGGTATATTCTAACAAAAATACCATGTCACAACACATGTGACATAATACCAATAAAAGGGTTCAATATGTACATGTTGAACCAAATTAAATTATAGTCACAAGGTCTCAAAAAGAAGGTAGCAACATGTACCGCTCTACAATTATCAAAAATAAATATTGAACATGATATCCTAATTCAAAGAGTACAAATACGAGTCATATGTATTAACTCCAAAATGAAACTAATATATTTATTTAACAGGAAACAATTATGTTAAATCATAACAGAATTCAAAATAAGGAAATAAAACGAACAAATCAAATTTAACAAGAGTACGAAATCTGTACCTAAATTTGAGCAACGTAATACCCAAAATTTATATTCCAAATATAACTCGGTAAGTTTCTTCCGTCCGAGCTATCTACACAAATTAACATAAATAAATTAATAACAGTTATTAAATTCATAATTAATAATTTCCCCTTTCCATGATTTGTTATTACTATTATTATTATTAATATTACTATTATAAAATAATATGAGCTTCATGTTCATTATATATAAAGTACACCAAGATTCATACTTACTTCTGTTCCAAAAATAATATATATAATATAATATAGACTCATTCTTTATTAATTCAATTGAACCTCCTGATGCTAAGTTTATTAACTTACTGATTTCTAACTTTCTAACCACCATATTATAAAATATATGTAACAAGAATTTGATGGAAGACTATATTATAATTAATTATTCAATTGAAATATGCACCAGAATGACCACGCTCTCCTTTACGAAATTACAATTCAAAAGTCATCAATTTTTTAATTTTATTATTTGTTTTAAAGCAGCAAACATGACTTGGCACTTCTAAAATCAGCTTTCTATTATCAACATATATGAACAAACTAAGATTTAATTTTGTCGAATTAACGGCACCATACCTTACATATACACACATATTGTTTACGAACCAAACCCAGACAACAAATTAATTTCTTATTTAATATATAAATTATCAAATATTCTAAGTTACATATCATTGAATTAAACAAGCGATCTAGTCGATTCTCCAAAACAAATTTTAATCATATTAATAAAATTAAATATTTTATATTCAAAAATAAAACCAATAATTACCTTTTTAGAGATATAATTATGTTGAATATAGTCTCACAATCTTGTTCCCAAATTTTCTTTTATCCCAAAGTCTTTCTTCCGCCTCCTCTTCGTTTCTCGATTCGTTAGAATCCCTCTTTAGTCGATTATGTCAGTATATGTATTAAGAAGGAATTTAACCTAATATATTACTCTTATTCCAATTTGGTTTTTAAACCCATCACCTTAATTTGGGCTCAAATAGTAACAAGCCCAAATTTAAATACTCATAAATTAGTTTGACCCAATTAGTATAAATGCCCAAATTAATTAAATAACAAGTTTGACTCAAATAAAAGAAAAAGTCCAAACAATATGTTTTAAGAATATAAAATTTTTTTTTATTTTTTTTCTGGGTATTACATTACCTTCCCCTTAAAAAGGATTCCGTCCCCGGAATCAAAAGAATGAACGTAGCTAATTATCAAAAAGATGCGGATATTCCGCTCGAATAGACTCCTCTATCTCCCAAGTAGCTTCTCGCTCCGAATAATTTTACCACAAGACTTTAAAAAAAGGAATTATCTTCCTCAATTTTAATTTAATTATCTACTAAAAGAATTTAATTTTTCAAACAAAACTAGGAAGAAAAGAGGGAAATAAAATCATTTACCTTTTCCAATTTAAATACAATTGTATAAGATAAAATAAATTAATATTTAATTATTAAAAAAATGGGTTATCACATTTTCACCCGTTAAAATTAATTTCGCCCCTCGAATTCAAATTAACTACATTAATTTTATTTTATTTTTTATTTAAATTACATAATTATTCATAAACTTAAATTAAAACGTAGCGCCGTCATTTGTAACGATCAAGCTTGGTAAGTCCATAGGTCCACACAATTATCCATGTACTCGTAAAAGATTGTCGCTAGATGTCGTGTCAAGCCTTAGTAATTTTCTTCGCGTTGCATCAAATTAAATCACATAATCCACCATTGGTGAGGGCCCCCGTTAATATCTTTGAGTTTCATTCTTGTAAACGTATGTAATCTTCGGAACATAATTTGAGAACACATAATTCGCTCTTCATCTAAATACGATTCGAATACCCAAAACTTTAAAATTATCTTTAATTCGTAAAACATTTATGTTCCACACATGACAAAGATTTAACAAATTATTTTTATTTTATTTATTTACTTTAAATAAATTCATTCAAAACTCTAAGGACATCAGATAAACACAACAATTGTACAAATTATATTACCACTTCACCCTAAGAACTCAATAGTTTCAAAATATCATAACCTCAAATTAAACTAGTTCTCAAATATTATTATACCAAAAATATACTACTAAGATCTCTTTATCACCATATCAAACTCCAAGTCACATATTCTGCCATCTGCATAAGCGGACTACAACTATTCAAGATCTCTCAAAATCAATTGAATTTCATCACTTATTATCTAATCATATAATAAATCAATCAACCCTTATTGCAAACCTTAATTCAATAAATTTCAATGTCTCCTCATACTATCACAAAGAAACTTCATAGAACATAACTCCAATATCCTACTAGAAATAGTTACAAAATTGATCATTAACTCCAAATGATTAAATTACAAGAAATCATCTATAGTTAATAATTTTCACTTTATCGTGTCATCAATACACAAACCTCAAATTATCCACAAGCTTAACATAAATCAAAACCTAACTCAAATCAAATCATTAATTCCAAAATCATAATAATTTGTCACAAAAAAAAAATAACTCTAACAAATAATTTTCCAAAATCAAATACTCGTCGATACAAATACTCACATCATAATCACATCTAATATAAGATCACTTCTTATTTGTACAAAGTAAAACTTTATTCACCTCAATGATTGAATCACAATTCTTAACTAATATCATTACTCAATCACCTTAACAAATTATTCCACTTTCCTCAAATCAACTACAAATCGAAAAGAAATCGACAGTTGGTCAAAATAGAGACCTATCAAACAAGGAACTAAATCAAATCAAACTCCTATGTTTACCCAATGGTTTACTCACAACTCATAGGTCAAACCTAAATAAGTTTTATACAAGAAAGAACTCAAGCTTTGATACCATCTCTGTAACACCCCTTCCCGAAAAGGAAAGGGAGGTCACGCGAAAAGCACAACAAATGTAAGGATCAAGAAATTTGTATTTGTGAGACCCCAAATTTTATGAAATAAAAGTATTTAATTTTTCTATTTTGGTAAATTGTTAAATTGATAAAAGTTTAAAGTTAAGGGTGATATGTGAAAATTTTCAAAGTAGACAAGCTGTCATAAAATACCCGATTACTATTTACTCTAGTATTGTTCACTCGAGTATTTGGGGCACTTTTTGTGTCAGAGTACTATTCATGAGTTACTATTTATGGGTTACTATTCACCCGAATATTATTCACTCGGGTATTTGGGATATTTTTCGTGTTAGAGTACTATTCACGAGTTACTATTCATGGGTTACTATTCACCTGATTACTATTTACTCTAGTATTGTTCACTCGGGTATTTGGGACACTTTTTGTGTCGGAGTACTATTCACAGGATACTATTCCCGAAGTACTATTCACGAGATACTATTCACCAGAAAAATATATTTTTTTTCGGTCCAAATCATTTTTGGGTACAATATTATTCCATGAAGAGATGTACTAATTTTTCAAACCGTTGGTTGAAATTATAACAGAAAAGCTTTTTATATAAAACAGAATACTTTTATAAAGTTATTCTATAAATAGAATATATTATATTCTATTATGCATAGTATTTTGCATAGTAAAATCTTTTTATATAAAAATGTAATACTTTTATAAAGTTATTCTATAAGTAGAATATATTATATTCTATTGTGCATATTGTTTTGCATAGTAAAATCTTTTTATATAAAACAGAATACTTTATTAAAGTTATTCTATAAATAGAATATATTATATTTTATTATGCATAATGTTTGCATAGTGCCTGCATAGTATTTGCATAGTAAAAATCTTTTTATATAAAATAAAATATATTATATTTTATTTAAAAGATTTTGCTTTAAATATGGACCGTCCGATTAAAGTAAATCAATCTGGACCGTTCATGGGTTGGTTACTATTTATTCCATTCTTCTATAAATAGAAGCTCATTCTTTCAATATTTCTTACGAATTCATTGAAACTCTAGAGAGAGAAACTATATAGAGAATTCTTTTTCTATAATCTTAAGCGTATTTCTTTAGAGTTTAAGAAAACTTTGAGCGTAGTACAAGTTTTCTTCGAGTATATCCTCGCCCTACCAGTCGGAGTACTCTTCTTCTTAAGGTAAGTGATATTATTTATAGTACATGTAAGGGGTATTATTCTTTTGTATTCATGAAGAGAACTTCTGTTATTCCATTTTTTATTATTATGTTGGAATAACCTGTCTATGCGAAGTACCGCATACATGGTTAAATTCTTCTATTATTCCATTCTTTACTATTATGTTGGAATAACCTGTCTATGCGAAGTACCGCATACATGGTGAAATTCTTCTATTATTCCATTCTTTATTATTCTATCGGAATAGCCTGTTGGTGCGTATTACACCTGACCTGATTCCATTATTTATTATTCCATTCTTTATTATTCTGTCGGAATATCCTGTTTGTGCGTTTACGCCGGACCTAGTTCCATTATTTATTATTCTGTTGGAATAACCTGTCTGTGCGGTTTATCGCATGCATGGTGAATTCTTCTGTTATTCCATTCTTTATTATTATGTTGGAATAACTTTTATACATCGCAATCTTTAGCATACATGGTAAAATTCTTTTATTATTCCATTCTTTATAATGTTGGAATAACATGTCTATGCGAAGTACTGCATACATGGTGAAATTCTTTTATTATTCCATTCTTTATTATACTGTTGGTTATTTGTTTTACAGTTGTATGTCTTTGGCCTGTAGTGCAAAGATGATATGTTGTTGAATATCTTTGGCCTATAGTGCAAAGATGATCTGTTGTTTGATATCTTTGACCCGTAGTGCGAAGATGAACAGGTGTATGACATGATCATAACCACTAGTGATACTAATGAATATCCTTGGCCGTAGTGCATGGATAATTCAATGATGTGATTGGCAGGATCATAACCATTAGTTAACAGTTGAATGTCTTTGGCCGTAGTGCACTGACATGCAATTGATTGGTATGATCATGACCATTGGTTTTATAGTTGAATATCTTTGGCCCATAGTGCAAAGATAGACAACTGATTGGTATGATCATTGTTATTACATTTGAATATCTTCAGCCTTTGGGGTAAGGATATTGAGTAAACGTTCTATTAAGTCTTTGTGGCAAGAAGGAACTGTTAATTAACATTATTATAAATATGAATTGTGAATTTAACTAACATATTTGGTGGTTCAGGTGAAGACAAGTGATGAAAGTTCTATTTGTCTTGAGTATAACAAAGAACTGTTGATGAGTAGTACATGAATAAAATATCAACGATGGACTTTTAATCTGGAAGAGATAGTAGATATTATGTTCTACTTGACTCTTCTAATGGATTCCTTGTTCATTGCAGCTTAAACTTGATGTCTCATTATATTTTATCGCTTTAACACAACATTAAAAGGCTAACGATAAATTATTCTCGCACTATCTTAGTCATAATATTTCTTCTTTGGGTTAGTTGAGCTCACCCTTTCTTTCACTTTATTCTCTTGAGAAATGAGAACGTAGCTAGGACTAATCGGGGAACAGGTGATGATCCTAGATGTTTGCATTAGTAGTCCTCACTATTCGTGAAATAGTGTGATAATAATTGTAATGAGGACTCCTTTTGAGTTTGTATACTCTCTAAGTAGGCAATATTTGTATTCAAACGCATACGATTTATGTTTTGTCGTATTGTGCCTGACGGTTGTATTGTATTATAAGTTGTATTTGAGTTACATAGCATGTATCTGGCGCGACTCAAGATGGGTGATGTATACCTTGTTTTGGGGCGTCCACAAGATTTTAATTTAAATATTTATTAAATTAAATAAATATTTTAAATAATTTATTTATTGAGAGAAAATAAATAATTGATGAATTAATTAGTAAATTAATTTAGTAATTAAATTGAGTAATGATAATTTTATCTCAAGGATTTAATTTAAGGAAATTATAAAATTAAATCAATTGCTTAATATTTAAGAAAATAATTAAATTAAATGAATTTTTTAATATAAAGGAAAACAATAAATTAAATAAAGTTATGTTTCTAATTTATTAATTAAATTAGATATATAATTATTTATTAATTATAAGTATAATGGTAATAAGATTTTGATTGTTATTATTATTATTATAAGTTATTTAAATTAACTAAACTAAAGTTATCTAAATTAACTAAATTAAGGTGTGACACAACTATATAATATAAATAATATAAAAATAATCTAGTTGGGGGAATTGGTGTGTGGCCAAACAAGGCCTTGTGGCCTTTGGTCTTATGTAACTGATGAAGACGTATTATTTGTTTTAACTGATGATCATGGGGAGTTTCAGTTATTCTCATGTATTATGTTTCTTAAGGCTAGATAATAGAAATACAGAGAGAAGCTATGAGAGATTTGAGAGAGAGTGAGGGAAAAACAAGTGATTTCAAAACAATTTCAGTTGGTTAGCAGGGATTATCTAAGCATAAGAAGGTATTTCTCTATAATTTGATATTGTATATATATATATATATATATATATATATATATATATATATATATATATATATATATAGGTATTACGGAAAATTGTTAAGTTTTATATTTACGTGAATTGAATTTGTATACAATTTAAATTATGGTGATTATACGTGTTTGAGTTTGTATGTAAATAAAGAATTTGTTATGCTAATTTTGCGTTCAAAAAGGAAGAAAAGTATTTATAGTATATTTTTCTATATGGCTTGTAAAAGTACCAATTTAAGTGGTCAATTTGTATGTTAAACTATAAATTGGGTTTTGATTATGCTAGTCCATTAAGAATCGAAGATAATGTAGCTTAAACGAACTGATTTGGTGAAGAATTGAAATCACAGTGTCAATTTTTGTAAAGAATGTAAAAAAATGGAGTTTTGTATAAAAATATGAAAATTAAGGATTTAAAATAGTTAAAAGTGTTGTTAAATTGTTCTATGTTGATGAATATGTTAGCAATCATGTTTATGATAGTTTTATATTTATTTTATATGTTAATTTCAATCGCTTGGTGGGTGAAATTAGTGTTTGTTGGGCTAAAGTTTGCCATCGCTTATAGCCGCTCTCTTTCTCTGTCTGTGCATTAAATAAGAACACCGGTGCCAAGGCTAATAATCTAAAATGTTGCAAAGTTAAATGGTATGACATGGTATGGCAAGCAATTGTGCTACATACATCGATCTCCGAGGCGATGATTTCTACCTATTTGCAGGTCATGTGTAATGGACTTATGATTGGTTAAGAATGCATGCTAATGATGTTAAGACATAATATACACTATAATATCAAGATTGTAAAGGTGTTGTAATACAAAGTGTAAAAGATTTTAAGTGATTATTAATTGAGTTATATAATGAAACTAAAAGTGATGTTTTCAAAAGTTAGAGATGAACGATTAAATTATGTTGGATCGTAATGAGATTTCAAAATTCATTAAGGATGTTAACCAACATGGTTAGGTGCTAAATTAAGGTTATGACCTAAATGATGGTTTAAACCCTAAAGCTAATATTCATACAACTAATTGTTATTGCGATTACAATGATTTATGTAGGGTAATTGGAGAATATTTTACACTTGTGTAGCTTACATACAAGGCAAGTTTCTAAACCTTATCTTTTACATTGATTTTTCAACCTTTATTTTTATATCGAATGCTTTCATCCTAAATTTTTATCGAGCAAGTTTCTATTGATTCTATTCTTATGTATGATTGAATAAGCTCTTGTAACCTTCATTCGTTACAATATCGAATGAGTTTCACATTCTCATTTCTTGTTATTATTATTCAAAACGATATATTGTTCTAATACATTGATTCAAAGGAGATTGTTCTAATTCTTTGAATATAGTACTTTGCATGTGTATCATGTTTATTCAATTATATATTGTTGATATCCGATCTTTGACTTTTGATAGCCTTGTTCAATTATACATTCTTGTATTAAACCTTCTTCAAGAAGTAAGTAAACTTTTATTGATTTCATTCATTTATAATTGAATAAGTGTTCTAAAATTCTAGAAACACCGATAAGCTAGTTCCAAACTAAACTTTCTTTAGTGCGGAAATTCTAAATTCAAACCGAGACGAACAACCCTAACATAGGGGATTTTGTACGTAACGCTTAGATGTTTGTGCACAATACATGGTACAAAGGGTCGATCCCCAAGTACGTTAAGAAGAGTCTCAGATAGTCTAATGATCATTAAGGTTGAGGTAATAATACCTAAATACCAAAGACATAGTTCGTGGTCTTAAGACCCTCGATATATTAAAGTTCAACTTGTTTTCTATTTTTGATTCAGAGAACAAGTCCAAACAAGTCATTATTGTTCAAAGATTCGTTGTTCATTCTCATGTTGTTATTATTACTACTCTTTATATCAGTGAGCAATTGTTTGCTCACTCTTGCAATTAACATTGCAGCTAAAGCTGAAAGAGTCGATGAGCCATCTACTAGCAAAGGAAAGGGCAAGATGTCCAAGTGTTGAAGAGTTATTTAGAATTTATTTAAATGCATGATGTTATAAGACTTGTTTTCTTTTATGATGTTTTCCGCAAACTTATGTAATAAATTAAGGTTAGATTACCTGGGATTGTTTATGAGATGATGTAACCCTTTAATGGGAGAGATTATTGTTTAAATTAATTAATGTTTTATCCTTTATTATGGGTAGTTAGATGTAATTATTTTGATAGTGAGCACCAAATCCTATGGAAATGAAGTACCTGGATTTGGGGTGTCACAAGTTGGTATCAAAGCTTTAGGTTATGAACCTTAGGTGGGGAAACCTTAGGAAGTAACCTTTAAGAAGTCGTAAAACATAGTGGTGTTTAACTCTTATCGGTTTTAAGGAATGGATTAAGGCATCCATCAAAACTAAACAATAAAAGACATTATGTGCTATGTGTTAATAACTTATGTGCTCATGAAGTATCGATAATGTTAAGTAAAACTTAAAATATTTTGTTGTCGTGGATGTCTCAACGGCGAGGAGGATCCAGTCCAAATTAGGGAGGTGATACCTCGATACCTAGAGATGATGAACCCCGGATATTCACACGCCAGTGTGAACAATGATCCAGAGGATGAGCCTGTGACCGATCCCGAGGAGGATAATTCTGAAGAGATAGAGGAGGATGATGAGGAAGAGGATCCTGTGGAGTTTCCACCAAACTCCATATTGGCTGAGATGTATGATGCTTTGTACGACCGTAACATAGAGTTACAGGATAATGTAGAGGAACTGAAAGAGTTGGTTGATATGCATCATGCTGCAATGGAGCAGAAGGATGTAGAGATTCAGGAACTTGACTCAAAACTTAGAAACATGGAATGGGATTTAGTCCATACTAAGGGACAACATGAAGATCTGTTGGCAGTGAATTAGAAGATGAAGACTGACATGGAGAAATTAAAAGATGACTTCAAAGAGGAATCAACTAAGCGTGCAAGAGCAGAGGACGCTTGATGAAGGCGACTCAACGTGCACTGTGGTTGAGGCTAAAGTCCAAGTGAAGAAGGCCAAATGAACGAAATGGATCATGCCTTTAATTCTCATGATTGATAGGGCCCAGATCGAGTCTTTTATTACCCGCCTCAATTTGAAGACTCGTTGTGGTTCGTGATGGATCGTAGGATGGCATATCGCATCATGGAAGAGGAGCGCAAAGAAGCCTCTCGACGTCTTAATAGGCGTAGATAGAAAATAAGAGTGATAATAATATGTGGTTATTTATGTGAATAAATAAAGTTTTAAATCCTTTTATTTTGAGATGAATAAAGGGTAGTATGAGTATGTAATCCCAAAACTTGTTTAGTTCAGAAAGTGGATGTTAATAGCAAATATGATATCTTTTATATTTTTTAAAGTATTATGAATGAATAAAATATCAAAGTTATTTGAAATGTTATGAGTTTTAGCTTTAATCTTAGAATGTTTAGAGTTCAACTTTAAAACATTTAGGGAATTGAATAAATGAACTAATAAGCGTATATTTTAATAGAAAATGCCTCCTAGAAGAAGACAACCACGTCAACAACCACCTCCTGAGGGGTCTACTAACAATAATAATGAGGCCAACGCTAACCCGGTTCAGCAGTTGGTGACTTTATTGACGGGAGCACTTGCGAATCACTCGCAAGCTCAAGTTACGACCTTCAAGGAATTCAAAGCGGTTGGACCGCCAGAGTTTCAAGGGTCTATGAATCCAGTGGAAGCCCAAACCTGGATCATAGAAATGGAGAAGGTGTTTGATGTTGCTAGAGTTAACGAAGATCAGAAGATTGCATTCGCGACGTTCATGCTGAAGTCCGAAGCTAGCTACTGGTGGCAATCAAATAAGGTTTGAGGAGGACAAGGAGTGATAATGTGGGATAGATTTAAGGAGATGTTTTTCGAAATGTACTTTCCAAATGAAGTTCTCTAATCACTGGAGGTGCAATTTCTCGAGTTGAAGCAAGGAACCATGACGGTGCTGCGTAATATGTCATGCTAAGTTTAACGAGTTGGCAAGGTTTGCCACTTATCAAGTCAATACGGATGAGCGTAAGGCGAGAAGGTTCGAACAAGGATTGAAACCCTGGCTGTCAGATAGCAAGGTTTCAATGTTCCAATTAAATACATTTTGCTATAACAGATTGAAAAGGCAATTATCGCAGAAGGTGGAAGCGATGCCTCACCCAAGTACAATCAAGAACAAAAGAAGAGGAAGAATGATAGTGAAAATAAGGTCGGTGGAAGTAATGTTGAAGTAACAATCAAGAGGAAGTGGAACGAGAATTCACTACGGAGAGACAAAGCAAGGAAGTCAAGAGAAGAAAAAGTTTGAAGCTTGTGCTACTTGTGGAAAGAACCATACCGGGGTATGTTTGAAGGAAAGCGGTGTGTTTCAACTGTGGTCAGGAGGGGCATATTGCACCAAACTATTTTAGCCCAAAGAAAGGAGCATGTTTTACCAAGGGTTCAAGGATCACATGGCTCGTGATTGCCCTAAAAAGCCAAATGGGGAGTGCAAGTGGAGGAAAGGAAACAACAACGGTGGTGGTGCATCGACTATCACCGACCAAAGACAACAAGCCGACCCATCACGAGAACTTTCAATATGACCGCAGGTGATGTCGTTCAATTTAAGGATGTGGTGTCGTATCATCCGATTAATGGTATTAATGCTTATGTACTATTTGATTCGGTGCTACTTGTTCATTTATATCCGGCGAATTTGCTCAAAACTTAGATTTGCCTCGTGAAGAATTAGATTATCCTTTGAGCATAGAGATTGCAAATAGGGAAGTGATTCCTCATTAGGTTCATATATAAGAATTGTAGAGTGGTTATAAAGGGTCAAGAGATGAGGGTAGACTTGATACCAATTAGACTCGGGGAGTTTGATGTTATCCTCGAATGGATTGGTTATTCAATCACGGAGCAAAGAATTGATTGCCAAAGAAAGTGTGTTAACGCTTACGACTCACAAAGGTTGTGTTCTATGGCAAAGAAATCACCTCGACAAGCAAGTTGTCTCACTATGATGCAAGCCAAGAAGTTGTTAAGACAAGGATGTGTAGGATACTTAGCCTACATAGTCGATACACACAAGAAAAAAAGTGCGGTTAGAAGAGATACCGATCATAAGAGATTTTGCAGACGATTTCCGCATGATTTGTCGGGTCTTCCGCCAGATCGACAAATCGAGTTCGTGATTGATTTAGTACCAGGAACAGGCCCGATATCTAAGGCACCATACAGAATGGCCCCGGTAGAGATGAAAGAGTTGATGGTGCAATTGCAAGAATTGCTCGACAAGAAGTATATCCAGCCGAGCGTATCTCCATGGGGAGCGCCAATGTTATTTGTTAAGAAGAAGGATGGATCGATGCGGCTCTGCATTTATTACAGAGAATTGAATAAGGTCACGATTAAAAATAAGTATCCGTTACCAAGAATCGACGACCCGCTTTGATCAACCTGAAGGGTGCGAGGTATTTTTCAAAGATAGATTTGAGGAGTGGTTATCATCAATCAAGGTGAGGCCGTAAGACGCATCAAGATGACATTCGTAACTCCAGTATGGTCATTACGAAGTTTCTGGTTATGTCATTTGGTTTAACCAATGCACCGCAAAGCTCATGGATTTGATGAACAGGTGTTTAAACCATTCTTAGATAAATTTGTGGTGGTGTTTATTGATGATATCCTCGTGTATTCTAAGACCAAGGAAGAACATGTTGAACACTTAAGAGTGACGCTGGAGACATTGAGAAAAGAGAAGTTGTACGCAAAATTTTCAAAATGTGAGTTTTGGTTGAACGTGTACAGCTTCTGCATGTTATCGATAAAAAGACTAAATTTCGAGATCCATCAAAAGTCAAGTCAGAGTAAATCGATCACCAAGACACCGCCGAGATAAGGAGTTTCTTAGGGTTGGCAAAGTTACTATAGGCATTTTATTCAAGACTTTTCTAAGATCGCGACCCCTCGCTGACGAATTTAACCAGAAGGCGCTTAAGTTTGTTTGACGAGAAGTGTGAGGAAAGTTTTCACGAATTGAAGAAAAGGTTGAGTACGACACATGTGTTGTCATTGCCTGATGATACAGGTAATTTTGTGGTGTATAGTGACGCATCGCATAAAGGACTAGGTTGTGTGCTTATGCAAAATGGTAGAGTTACCGCGTATGCATCACGTCAATTAAAAGATTACAAAAAGGGGTATCCGACTCATGACTTAGAGTCAAGTCATGGTGGTGTTTGCCCTGAAGATTTGGAGACATTATCTTTATGGAGAAAGGTGTGAAATATATACTGACCATAAAAGTTTGAAGTATATCTTTACACAAAAAGATTTGAATATGAGGCATAGAAGATGGTTAGATCTGATCAAAGACTATGATTACGAGATTTTCTATCATCCCTAAAAGGCGAATGTTGTTGCCGATGCTTTAAGTAGGAGGGACGAGAAAAAAGTTAATGATGTTGACAACTCAGAGAGAAGTTAGTGTCGAAATGGCTAAGATGGAATTGGAAATTAAATATCCGACAAAATCCGATTTAAAAGTTATTCCAGATAGAAACGATTCAACGTTGGTAGATAAAGTGAAGAATGCACAACTTCGTGATGAAGATCATGAAAAGATAAAAAGAAAAGTATCTCAAGGGGAGGAAAGCAAATTCAAAATCGATTCAGAAGGGATACTTCGATTCGAAGGGAGAATTTGGGTTCCGCCAATACCGGAAGTTAAAGAGGAAAGTCTGAGTGAAGCTCACAACTCAAGATATTCAATTCATCCGAAGTACAAAATGTACCAGATCTTAGACATCATTTTTGGTATCGAATATGAAAAAGGATGTGGTGAGTGTGTGGCAAAAATGCTTAACGTGTCGTAAAGTTAAAGTCAACACCAAAGGCCAAGTGGATTATTGCAACCGCTGGAGATACCGTAATGGAAATGGGAGCATATCACAATGGATTTTGTGGTAGGTCTTCCAACGACTCAAAGAAGGTTATGACGCCATTTGGGTGATTGTTGATCGATCGACGAAGTCGGCACACTTCTTACCAATCAAGATTAGATTTAACCCGGATCGATTGGCAAAACTATACGCTAAGGAAATTGTTTCAAGACACGGTACCTTCGTGTCCATCAGATCGACATGAGATCCACGCTTTCACATCAAATTTCTGGAAATGATTACAAGAATGTTTGGGAACACAACTAAGAATGAGCACAACGTACCATCCTCAAACCGACTTTACATAGTGAGAGAACCCATCCAAACACTAGAGGACATGCTCGTATCATGTATTATGGATTTCAAGGGAAATTGGGATGATCATTTACCGCTGGTTGAATTTTCCTATAATAATAGTTATCACGCCGAGTATCGCATGCCGCCTTTATGAAGCGTTAGTACGACAGAAATGCGTAACTCCTTTATGCTGGGATGAGGTAGGTGAACGTCAACTATTGGGTCCAGAGTTGGTACAATAAACCGTCAAAATCATCAAAGTTATTCAAGCAAGATTGATAGTCGCACAGATAGATGTAAGAAATATGTCGATCAACACCGACAAAAATCGGGAATTCGATGTCGGTAGTTATGTCTTCTTGAAAGTATCTCCCTGGAAGGGGAAAATTCATTTTGGCAAGAAAGGGAAATTAAGCCCTAGGTTTATAGGACCTTTTGAAGTGCTTCACGCAGGGTGAAGTGGCATACGAGGTAGCTTTACCTCCGTAATTGGTGCATATCCATAATATTTTCCACGCCCTTGTGTTGAGACCATATAAGCCCCGACTATAAACATGTTATAGAATATGAGCCCTTACAGCTTGAGAAAGACTTAACATATGAAGAAGTTCATGTTCAAATTGTTGATGTAAAAGCAAGTATCGAGGAATAAGGTGATACCTTCTCGTTAAGGTAACTGGAGGAACCACAATGCCGAGGAAGCTACGTGGGAACTTGAAAGCGCTATGATGAAGAAATTATCCTCAATTGTTTGCTTGATTTTTTATAGCGATTCGGGGACAAAATCTTGTTAAGGAGGAAGAATGTAACGACTAATAAATTTTTTCGAGTTGTGATTCTGGGACATAATCCTTTTAAGGAGGGAAGGATGTAACGATCGAGAAATTTGTAATTTAATTTAAATATTTATTGAATTAAATAAATATTTTAAATAATTTATTTATTGAGGAAAATAAATAATTGATGAATTATAGTGAATTAATTTAGTAACTAAATTGATTAATGTTAATTAAATTGAATAATGATAATTTTATCTCAAGGATTTAATTTAAGGAAATAATTAAATTAAATCAATTGTTTAATATTTAAGAAAATAATTAAATTAAATGAATTGTTTAATTTAAAGGAAATAAATAAATTAAATAAGATGATGTTTCTAATTTATTAATTAAATTAGATATATAATTATTTATTAATTATAAGTATAATGGTAATAAGATTTTTATTATTATTATAAGTTATTTAAATTAACTAAACTAAAGTTATCTAAATTAACTAAATTAAGGTGTGACACAAAGTAACTATATAATATAAAAAAATATAAAAACAATCTAGTTGGGGGAGGCCTTGTGGCCTTTGGTCTTATGTAACTAATGAAGACGTATTATTTGTTTTTTTAACCGATGATCATGGGAGTTTCAGGTATTTTACGTATTATGTTTCCTAAGGCTAGATAATAGAAATACAAGAGAGAAGCTATGAGAGATTTGAGGCTTGTAAAAAGTACCAATTTAAGTGGTCAATTTGTATGTTAAACTCAGAATTGGGTTTTGATTATGCTAGTCCATTAAGAAATGAAGATAATGTAGCTTGAACGGAGTGATTTGGTGAAGAATTGAAATCACAGTGTCAATTTTTGTGAAGAATGTAAAAAAAATGGAGTTTTATATAAAAACAAGAAAATTAACAAATTAAAATAGTTAAAAGTGATGTTAAATTGTTCTATGTTGATGAATATGTGAGCAATCATGTTTATGATAGTTTTATATTTATTTTATATGTTAATTTCACTGTTTGGTGGGTGAAATTCGTGTTTGTTTGGCTAAAGTCACCATCGCGTTCATAGCCATCTCATTTCGCACTGTCTATATGCTGCTTAGGTAATTAAATACCGGGCAGCTGCCAAGGCTAAAATCAGCTATGCAATTGCGCCATACACTGATCTGAGGCAATGATTTCTGCCTATTTGCAGGTCATGTGTAATGGACTTTTGATTGGTTAAGAATGCATGCTAATGATGTTAAGACATAATATACACTATAATATCAGATTGTAAGGTGTTGTAATACAAAGTGTAAAAGATTTTTAAGTGATTGTTAATTGAGTTTTATAATAAAACTAAAAGTGATGTTTTCAAAAGTTAGAGATGAATGATTAAGTTATGTTTGATCGTAATGAGATTTCAGAATTGTTAAGGATGTTAACCAACATGGTTAGGTGCTAAGTTAAGGTTATGACCTAAATGATGGTTTAAACCCCTAAAACTAATATTCATACAACTAATTGTTATTGAGATTACAATAATTTATGTTGGGTAATTGGAGAATATTTTACACTCCCCCATAGTCCCCCCCCCCCCCCCCCCCCCCCCCCCCCCCCCCCCCCCCCCCCCCCCCCCCCCCCCCCCCCCCCCCCCCCCCCCCCCCCCCCCCCCCCCCCCCCCCCCCCCCCCCCCCCCCCCCCCCCCCCCCCCCCCCCCCCCCCCCCCCCCCCCCCCCCCCCCCCCCCCCCCCCCCCCCCCCCCCCCCCCCCCCCCCCCCCCCCCCCCCCCCCCCCCCCCCCCCCCCCCCCCCCCCCCCCCCCCCCCCCCCCCCCCCCCCCCCCCCCCCCCCCCCCCCCCCCCCCCCCCCCCCCCCCCCCCCCCCCCCCCCCCCCCCCCCCCCCCCCCCCCCCCCCCCCCCCCCCCCCCCCCCCCCCCCCCCCCCCCCCCCCCCCCCCCCCCCCCCCCCCCCCCCCCCCCCCCCCCCCCCCCCCCCCCCCCCCCCCCCCCCCCCCCCCCCCCCCCCCCCCCCCCCCCCCCCCCCCCCCCCCCCCCCCCCCCCCCCCCCCCCCCCCCCAGGTTGAGGTAATAATACCTAAATACCAAAGTCATAGGTCATGGTCTTAAGACCCTCGGATATTAAATTCCGAACTTGTTTTCTATTTTTAAATTGTGTAGAACAAGTCCAAACAAGTTCCTTATTGTTCAATATTCGATTTGTTCATTATCATGTTGTTATTATTACTACTCTTTATATCGTTGAGCAATTGTTTGCTCACTCTTAATTAACATTGCAACTAAAGTTTGAAAAGAGTCGATTTGAGCCATTCATCTACTAGCAAAAAGAAAGGACAAGATGTCCATGTGTTGAAGAGTTATTTAGAATTTATTTAAATGCATGATGTTATAAGACTTGTTTTCTTTTATGATGTTTTCCGCAAACTTATGTAATAAATTAAGGTTAGATTACCTGGGATTGTTTATGAGATGATGTAACCCTTAAATGGGAGAGATTATTGTTTAAATTAATTAATGTTTTATCCTTTATTATGGGTAGTTAGATGTAATTATTTTGATGGTGAGCACCAAATCCTATGGGAATGAAGTACTTGGATTTGGGGGTGTCACAAAAAACCTCAAAATAATTAAACAGAGCACTAATAACTTCAAAATATTAATAATGATATCCATCAATGAAGTACTAAAAACAATTCTCCAAACAGAGTCAAACTAATCAAAACTTAAAATCGAATCAACTTAGATGGTCAAAGGCAACTCTCTCATCACACTAGCCCTCAGTCACCCCTGCAAACCTGCCGGAAGAAAAACACAGCATGAGCCAATTGCCCAGTACGGATATAGATAATACAAAGATGTATAACTGAAATACAAAATCAACTGAAGCAACAAAGCCTCAAGCTTAAAGACCGACGAAAATATGATATCCAAAGTCTGAATAGAATATATCGAAATCAATAGATTTAACGAAAATAAATAGAAGAGTAAAAAATGAACTGAAGTTAATTAAACTGGACATAAATAAACAAAACTAATGCACTGAAATAATAGGCTGAATCAAATGGTTGGGAGTTATTTCATACAGAGTTAGCTTAGAAATATACATTGCCACGTAGGCAAGTCAAAACAATGCCACACAGGTAAGTCAAAATAATGCCACATAGACAAGTCAAATGATGCCACACAGGCAACCAAAATAATGCCACACAGGCAAATCACACATTGGACTGCAAATCTAAATTTATGCAAATCGGATAGGTGTGTTTGGCACAACATCACAAATTCGCAAAACAGAAAACTAGGGTGAATCCATACGTCTCCCACAACAAAATACCAAATGGCCCACTTCCTCCGGAGCCCAAACAGAGACGCCGTGGACTAATCATACTGCCACGAAAAGTGTCATCACTCTTGTGCCAAGACGACATGCTTGTGGTACCCCCACATGTGGTTATAACTCAGGTATACCCTACGGTATATTCTAAAAAAAAATACCATGTCACAACACATGTGACATAATACCAACAAAAGGGTTCAATATGTACATGTTGAACCAAATCAAATTATAGTCAGAAGGTCTCAAAAAGAAGGTAACAACATGTTCCGCTCTATAATTATAAAAAATAAATACTGAACATGATATCCTAATTCAAAGAGTACAAATACGAGTCATATGTATTAACTCCAAAATGAAACTAATATATTTATTTCACAGAAAACAATTATGTGAAATCATAACACAATTCAAAATAAGGAAACAAAATGAACAAATCAAATTTAACAAGAGTATCGCTGAAAGAATACGAAATCCGTACCTGAATTGAGCAACGTAATACCCAAAATTTATATTCCAAATATAACTCGTTAAGTTTCTTCCATCCTAGCTAATAACACAAATTAACATAAATAAATTAATAACTGTATATTAAATTCATAATTAATAATTTCCCATTTTCCATTATTTGTTATTACTATTAATATTATTAATATTACTATTATAAAATAATATGAGCTTCATGTTCGTTATATACAAAGTACACCAAGATTCATACTAACTTCTGTTCCGAAAATAATATATATAATATAATATAGACTCATTCTTTATTAATTCAGTTGAACCTCCTGATGCTAAATTTATTAACTTACTGATTTCTAACTTTCTAACCACCATATTATAAAATATATGTAACAAGAATTTGATGGAAGATTATATTATAATTAATTATTCCATTGAAATATGCACCAGAATGACCATGCTCTCCTTTACGAAATTACAATTCAAAAGTCATCATTTTTTTTATTTTTTTTTATATTTTTTAAAGCAGCAAGCCTGACTTGGCACTACTAAAATCAGCTTTCTATTATCAACATACATGAACAAACTAAGATTTAACTTTGTCGAATAAACGGCACCATACCTTACATATACACACATATTGTTTACGAACCAAACCTAGACTAACAAATTAATTTCTTATTTAATATATAAATTATCAAATATTCTAAATACATATCATTGAATTAAACAAGCGATCTAGTCGATTCTCCAAAATAAATTGTAATCATATTAATGAAATTAATTATTTTATATTCAAAAATAAAACCAATAATTACCTTTTGGAGATACAATTATGTTGAATGTAGTCTCACAATCATGTTCCCAAATTTTCTTTTATCCCAAAGTCTTTCTTCCACCTCCTCTTCGTTTCTCGCTTCGTTAGAATCCCTCTTTAGTCGATTATGTCAGTATATGTATTAGGAAGGAATTTAGCCTAATATATTACTCCTATTCCAGTTTGGTTTTTAAACCCATCACCTTAATTTGGGCTCAAATAGTAACAAGCCCAAATTTAAATACTTATAAATTAGTTTGACCCAATTAGTATAAATGCCCAAATTAATTAAATAACAAGTGTGACTCAAATAAAAGAAAAAGTCCAAACAATATGTTTTAAGAATATAAAATTTTATTTTATTTTTTTTCTGGGTATTACATTACCTTCCTCTTAAAAAGGATTCCGTCCCCAGAATCAAAAGAATGAACGTAGCTAATTATCAAAAAGATGCGGATACTCCGCTCGAATAAACTCCTCTAACTCCCAAGTAGCTTCCCGCTCCGAATGATTTTACCGCAAGACTTTAACAAAAGGAATTATCTTCCTCAATTAATTTTAATTTAATTATCTACTAAAAGAATTTAATTTTCCAAACAAAACAATGAAGAAAAGAGGGAAACAAAATCATTTACCTTTTCCAATTTAAATACAATTGTATAAGATAAAATCAATTAATATTTAATTATTAAAAAAATGGGTTATTACAGGTATGCTAGAAATTGACTCGTGTATCATTAAACAGAAAATGAGTATGGATTAGATTCGACTCGGATCAACTTCGAATTCGAGCTTTGGATCATATTTTCGAGCCGATCTCGAGTACCGAACTACTTGGCTCGATTTACACCCCTACACGTGGTCAAACAAATAGGAAAGTGGTGTGAGTGATTAAGAAATAGGCGATGTGGTCAATTTTTACGAACAAGGGATATATATATATATATATATATATATATATATATATATATATATATATATATAATTCATTAGGTAAAGTCCAATTGTTCGGGGAGCGTAATATCCTTCCGGAGAATTGTTCTTAGAACTTGAATATTAGCATCAGTAGTAGAACTTTGAATTAAAACTGTTAAATCTTTAGGACTTTTATTTAAAGCATGAACATTTAAGTTTGTTTTCATTGTTTTATAGTAAATCCTATAAATTAAAGCAATAGGCTGAGAACCCTTGATCATATGAGTGATTTCGCCTGAAGTTTTAATGTTTAATGTTAAAGCCTTTAATAGATGCTGATCACTAAGACTTAGGGTGAAATCAGGAAAGCAATTAAAATGGACAGGTCCATTGTGCAAACTTGATTCCATAGCACCTATTATACTGGGGTGATAATTCAAAAACCGAGCATCTCTAAGACAGAGATAAATGCATGAGTTAATACCTTTAATGTTTAAGGGTTTTATTTGCAACTTGAATTAATCCAATATGAATAAAATTGTAACCCTTTTCCTATGTTTTTAATAACATCGTAATCGAGAAGACTATAATTTTCATATTCTTTATTAATGGCGTAAACTTTCTCAACCTGCTTTAACATTATAATCGCTTTTAAAATTATCTAAAATGTCAGATCGATAAATTTCTTTAGGGAAACTCTTGGAATATTCTAATTATGTAAGGCTTGACTAATATTTTTCATAATCTGTGAGTTTCTTGGTTAACTATGTCAGGGACAGAAGGTAAAGTTGACCTTTGACTAGTTGAAGAGTTGGATCTAAATAACCTATTCATTATACTGGTTTCAAAGCAAAATTTCACTCTTTATCTTCCATACAGACCCTCTTACCTTGAGTAGACTCATACCCAAACCAAATACCCGAAACTGCTCGCACAAGAGACTTACCTGGGTAGACACGATGAAGGGTGGACTACAGTAAGTTAGGTGACTTTTGATAAAGGATAGAAGTTGTTTTGAAAATAGTATGAATGAGAGATTACTTATTTCTTATCAGCAACTAGAACAAACAGTAACTTAGCTCTGATACCATTTGGGGGCGGAAGCAGATAATTGAACAGATGAAGAAGAGATGCATTCAGAATACACAATTAAATTAATAAATAAAAATAGTAGTTTTATTGATTACTGAAACTATGTACAAACTGAAATTAAATTTGACTTACAACTTAGAACATTTAAATGGAGAAGTAGAGAAGAGAGGTTAAGTAGGTTAATCAGCGGTAGAAACTAAAGATTTGTCTGAGAGAGACCTCAGAGTCTTTCTAAGTTTCGAAGTCTGATTAAATGACTAAGTTCAGCTTCCTTTTATAGAATAAGGAAAAGAACTATTACAGATGCAAATATAAATGAAAATGAAATTCAAATAAATATACGAGACAAACAAATCAGAGATAAACATTGCTAACTTTTGACTAAATCTGAGATAGCATTATTAACTTTTGACCAAATGGCGATAAAACAAAGCGTTGCTAACTTTTGACTTTTAATCGAATGGTAAATAACTTTTGACTCAAAGAAGCTTTTTCATGGAAAAGAGCATCAATCGATCACTTCGTGGACGTATGCTACTTTCGGTGCAAAAGCAGATTCCTTTGATTGAGAGGCTTCCCAAGGAGAGTGGTGGCCAAACAGAACCGAGAGGGATTGGATTTTCTTCTTGGACTCGGTAGAATGGATCCACGAGCATCATGGAGGTTAACAGCAGGTTGTATGGATCATAATCACCATCATCATCATGTTGACGGTCATCTGAATCACCTTGGGAAGAATGATTAGAAGCTTCTTCATGTAGAGCTTCGTCAATTCTTTTATTGAGAACTTGGGCAATTTTCAATAATTCTTTACTGGTGCAATCTTTAAAGTCTGAAATACTCCAGGAACAAGAAGATTGAAGAGAGGGTCGACTTTGGATATTGATTTTTGAGGTCAAAAGCAGGACTCCTTTTCAATCTCGACTATGGGCTGGCATTAACAAAGAGAGCTGGAATTGGAGCAACTGGAAATTCCTGCTGAACCTGAGTGACTATTCTATCAATGTTGAATTTATCCCACCACTTAATGTAAAAGAGGCGAGATACACGGGGAAGTGGATCATTAGGAATGCTGTTGACTGGAGAACCTGGAGGTGAGAGACAGTACTCCCATTTAAGAATCCAAGGAATTTTGTATTTACCGGATTTATAAAAAAGAGTGGGAGGAACCCCTTCATTCAAAGGGATAGGTTTATAATGGTTATTGAAATGATTTAATTGGACCTTTAAAGGGTCAGGAAGGAGATCATAACAAGATCCTAACCTATACCACCAAAGGACGAACCAATAGGGAAATGGAATTTTGAATTTATGGTCAAATTGTATGAACCATGAATGACTGAGGGACTCATTCTGGTGAAGGAGGACCTTATACCAGGCTTCAATGTAATCATAATAGTAAAATTGATGATCTTGACTAGAAAGATTCATGAGATCGGAGGGATTCTTCCCCCAATCAGAGATTTGAATAAACTGTTTAATATACATAGAATGATAAAGAACTTTTAATTTATCATTCTGTGCATAGATGGGTTTGATGTTTACTTGACTTTGGTTTCTAGCGAATATCCTTATAGTACACAAGGGACTTATAAGGGGCTAGAGGTGGAAATGCCATCCGAGGGAAAGAACTTGGCAAGAAGTTCTTCGGGATCATTCTTGACTTCATCTTTGGGTTCAATATGGAATAAGTAACTTTCCCATCTCGAGCATGTACTCAAAGCAGGAGAATGACTAGAAGTCGAGGACGAAGCCTTAGCAGGATTATTGAATGTGTCAATCGAACAGTTGATCGCCAAGGCCGAACTGTAAGGCTTAGGCATGGTGCCTAGAATAGTGAATTTATTACTGGTTTGAACTGTAGGGTTAACTGGGTGAGGAACCATAGCTCCTCTTGGCTGATTAATTGGGCCTGAAGGGCGACCCGGGCCTCTTGAGGACGATACTCCTCTAGTGCTCATTTATGAATGGTACATGTATTAATAAATTCTCTGGTAAGAAAATCAGGAACTGAATTGTTACTTCCTTTGATGTATTCAATTTCAAAATCAAAATGCTTAATAGAGCTTGCCATCTAGCGAAAAAGAATGCTTAGAGGCTAGATTTTCAACATCCTTTTCTAATATATATTTTATTTGACTTCTGATCTATACGAACTAAGAATTTTTGGTTTAATAAATCATTTTGAAATTTAGAAATACATAATACTAATGAAAGTATTTCTTTTTTAATAGTACTGTAATTTAATTGCTTAGTATTCCATGCATCGGAATGAAAACGAACAATTTGTTCTGAAGAATTAGGTGTTAACTTTTGTTTCAGAATGCCTCCGAAGCCAATATCTGAGGCGTCAGTTTCTACAATTTTGACCGCTGAATCATTAGAAATGCCAAGACAGGGTAATGCCTTGACGTATTTTTTAACTTGTTGGACGACGGAAGTATGAATGTCAGTCCAAGGTGGAGGATTGTCTTACAAACGCTGAAAAAGTGGTTTGCAGATCTTCCTGAGATTCTTGTAAAACTTACCTATGTAATTCAGCGAGCAAAGAAATCTCTGCAGTTGGGTTTATTGGTTATCTTATCGGGAAACTTGTCAGCGAATTAAATAGCTCGTTCAATGGGCTGGACTTGTCCTCTAAAGATATTGAGACCAAGAAACCTTATTCTGACCTGAAACAGGCTGCATTTAGAAGGTAAAAGAACTAGACCATTATCTTTAACTGTCTTGAAGAATGATTTCAAGTGTTTAATGTGTTCTTCAATGGTCATTGAAAAAACAAGGATATCGTCAATATAGACTACAATAAAATGACTGAAAGGGTTTAATATGTCATTGAGAATATTTTGAAATTCACTTGGGGCATTCTTTAGGCCAAATGCCTGGACATTCCATTCGTAATGACCGAACGGAGTGGTGAATGCAGTTTTATAACTATCATCAGGATGAATGGAAATTTGCCAGAAACCGGATTTAAGGTCAAATTTACTGAATATAGTGGCATTACTTAATCTATTGACTAGGTCGTCTTTATTGGGAAGGGGATATCTAATCCATTCCAAAACTTTGTTCAATGGTTTATAATTAATGACTAGACAAGGAACTCCTCTCTCTTTCTCTACTTCATTGTTTACGTAAAATGCAGGACAAGACCAGGGAGATTTACTGGGTTTAATAAGACCTTTACTAAGGAGATCATTGATTTCCTTTTTGCATAACTCCATTTGTTCATGATTCATCTGAATAGGCCTAGCCTTAGTAGGAATTAAATGTTCTTTGAATTCCTTAGCATAAGGGAGCCTAACCATATGCTTCTTCCTATACCAAAAGGCATTGGGAGAATCAGAACAAAGGTTGTCTTTCAAATATGTTTTCAATTCTTCAATTTTTTCTTGAACTTTTTTATTAAGAAGTTGCTCTTCAACTCTTTTATATTTAACTTCTTCTTTTAAGAAATTTAAATGTGTTATTTTACAATTGAGTAGATTTATTGATTTTGAGATGGATTCTTCTTGAATGAATTTTAAATCTCTTTCTTTTGGTTTAATAAGAAATTTAAATGTTATTTTCTTACCTAAGTGTCTCACAAATTAGGCCTTCATTATTAGTAGTAAATGGGTAAAGTAAATATATAAATAGTAATCCTAAAATGACTTTATCGGTGAGGTTGCGGATCAAAACAAATGATGTTTTGAAACACATATTATCTGACAGAGATATGCACTTTTGGTAATTTATATTTAATTTCCATTTAGACCGCCATTAAATGAAGTTTAATCTCTCACCGGTTTTCCTAAAATATTTGGTTGGGATTAAACCTTCTTGTATGCGATTTAAATCACACTTTGTCAACCAGAGCGAAAAGTCGATAGAGAAGCTTTTATCAACAACCGAGTTAATCGAGATGTACCATTTTTGAATGGTGATGTCTTTAATTCTTTTAAGCGTGAGACCTTGAACAAAAAGATCAGGATCATTTTTAACGCCAGAAGATTCAGGTTCATCATCATGATTTTCATCACTAGATGAGGAATCGTTAACTTGAAGACCAGATCTTTTATCAACAAAATCCTTTTTTAAATTAGAAACTTCTAATTTTAGATTAGTAATTTCCTTTTTAAGTTTATTAACTTCTAGATTCAATTCTGGGAGGGTGACTTCTTTAACAGGAGTTTTAAATCTTTCCAATGTTTTATTAAGGCTAAAAATTGGTTTTTCTTTGGCTTTAATGAATTTTTCATTATTATCATTAGTTAATAAATCCTTTAACTGTTTAGTGTACTGAGCCTTTAGTTTAGGATCAGTAATTTTACTAATTAGATCAATTAACAAAGAACTTTCTTCATCATCTTTGTTAATTACATTAATTCTTTTGTGCAACACTGCTCATTGCAATTGTCTGCGCAAATAGTGGCTTCTCCTGTATCACTGCTAGATGTGTTATTACTTTTATTACTAGAGGAACTAGAAGAATCTTCATTATTATCGACATCATTTTCTATTCGCATAAGTTCTAGGATTTGCTCGGTGTCTTCTTCTAGAAATATTTAATCGATTTAATTTTTGTTTTATTTTACATTCATTTTATAATGACCCTTTTGGCCACAATTGTGGCAAATAACTTTACTTTTATCATATTTTTTAGACTTAGATTTTTTAATATGCCTTTTATTAGTAGTTTTGGGCTTATTATAATAACTGTCTTGATTTTTATTTTTGAGGTAACGTCGTTTTCTTTTATGATGTTTAGTTTTTTTGTGAGATTCAATATGTTTATACCTTGGCTTCCTTCTGGAAGGAGCAACAGGGGGCAAACCATATTGTTCACAAAAAGTGCCTAATTCATATTTAGCTTTTTTCTTATCTTTACTAGCTTGTTTAGCTAATTTAAAATCAATACACATTTTTAATCCAATTTTTTGAATGTGACTTATTATATCACCGTAGGTTAAGTTATCATAATCAATGTATCCAAGATTTTTACCCAGTTCTTCACGAACCTTATGGGCAAATAAAGAGGGTAAACCATTGATGAATTTTTCTTTCCAGAAGGGTTTATTACTGTCATTGCGTAACATAACTCTAGATGTAAAAACATCTTTGTACCACCTAAAGTCACTTAGAGTGGGGCAAGTGAGATTACTTAATTGATCGTGAATCCTTTCTGTTATATTACTAGGAGTGCCAATGAAGTGTTTTATTATGGTAAATATAAGTGTATTAACTCCATCAGGTGGACCGATGCCAATATCCTCATTGAAGATAGGGTTGCCATCATCATCCAACTGGACGGCATGGATTATTGATATTCTAGCATCTTCAAAGTGAGATGTTTTTACCACCAAGATCCGAGGATACCAAAGGAATCCACTAACAATTAATTCAACAATATCCGGTTGAGATAGATTGTTGAATTTGGTGATGTAAATCGTTTGCCACCATGGACATATGGTTTAATTTATTTAAAATTTCACATTCACTAAATCCATCAATGTTCCATTCAGTAAATTTTATTAGATGAAATCGAGAACCTGCTTTATCTAGGTTTCTCTCTCTAACTCTAAGTCCTGGGAGGAGTAGGTCTAGAATACCAATTCCTAGTTATCTTTGGTGTTTTTAACTGTTAATTTGTTAAGCTGATCATTTAAATCTGGTATTGAATTAGTATCAGAATTATCTGATTGATAACTTCTTTCAACATCAGTTTTAATTTGATCAATCGCAGCAATGGTACCACTTGTACCAGGTTCATTTTTAAGTTTTTTGAATAACTTATCAATGGATTTAACTAAGTTATCATCATTAGATTGTAGTCCTAACTTGTGTCTATTTTCTAGTAACTTTATTAAAGAATGTTCAATTTTTAAATCAGGTTTTTTTATAATAGATTCTTCAAATTTTTCTTCAATTACGCTCTAATGTTTTCCAACCTGTTTGCTAGATATTGATTGCTAAAGTTTAATTGTTCAATAATTTTTTATCATTGTTATTAGCATCGAAAATTTTAAATGGACTAGCTACAATGATGTATTTTTAATCGAAATTAAAATCTGCTTCCAAAGGAGGATGACTAGAAGAAACTTTTGACTTATCTTCTTTAACCCACCGTGTTTTGGTAATCACGTTACATTTACTTTGAAATTGTTCATACCAATCATAAAATGAAATATTCATTCTTTCATTTTTAATAAATCTTTTCCGTCTGTTTATTATTTTATCACGCTCCTTTTCTGTGGGGTGATTGGATCTAAATAGATGTATTTTTTCTTTATTAGATTTAGCATTAAAATCTTTTACTAGATTATCCCAGTCTAAAACAAACTCCTTTTTGATGACTCTTAATTGATTGTTAATGGGGATATCAAAATCTGACTGAGTGGGCATCACAGAAGAAGTGGGAGAAGAAGAACTTTCTTCTTCAACAAAATCTCTATGAGCATAACAAGGATGACTAGTTTGACCTTGATTAAGAACGCCTTTTAACTTAACCTCTTTGATTGAAGGATTACTGAGTACTTCAGTGTCTCTTCTAGTATGGATAACTGAAGGGGCTGAAGAACTAGAAATATCTTCAATAATAATTGGCGTTTTAGTTCGTTCAAAACTATATATATATATATATATATATATATATATTAGTAGCTTTTGAGGAAAAAGAGATTAGTTGGGTGTTGTAATACTTTTAGTGAAGAGAGATGACATATTGAGTTTTGCATGTGAGCATTTTGTAAGAAAACTTTTAATACTAATTTAGTGTAGTGCGACTAATATATTTATGAGTTTATACACTTGATTCCATTTACATTTCTAACAATTAATGTTAGTCTATATTAGGGGGTGTTTATTTAGAACTAAATATATTTGAATGACTGAATGGTTGAATGGCTGAATCGGTCAGATGATTGAGCTGAATGGCTAAGTCATATTTTTTGGCTGAATGGCTGGATGAGCAGCTGGATAAATTAAAAAAAATTAAAAAAAATATTAATTATTATATTAAGTAATATTAAATAAATTTTTAACAACTTTGAATTTTTTAGAGGGGTAAAATAATAAAATTATGTCATTCAGATGTTTCAAACATGTTAATTATCAAATAACTTTTTTCATTCAGATTTAGATTCAGATTTAGCTCATTCAGATTCATTCAGTTTTTATCAAACACCCCCTTAGTCTGGAGTGTGGTTTGATGAGTTCAGAAGATTCAGTGAGACCCATTGATATGATAAATATTACAATAAATAATTTGACATTTTAGAGGGTCTACAATTAAAATTGATTTATGACTTCTACATTCTATTTGACTTCCTATTTCTAAGAAAGTCAAATCATATTCACTTATGTAACTAAAAGTTATAAGAAATCTTTACGTAGGATTCCTATTCCTACTCGCTGACAGTCGTAATAAATTGAGGCGGTGTAGTTAAACTATAAATACGCGACCATAATTTAATTCTAGGTACACATTGACACTTTATCTATTTTACGCACTGAAGAAATTACATACCTCAATTTTTGACGTTTTTGGTATGTACTTATTCTCACATCGGAGCTATCCCTCGGCGGCCCAGGTTGTCAAGCTTTTTGGTGTGATCGTTTGTTCATTGTGCATGTTTAAGTTCGTTGTTTAGTGATTAGGTGAGCGGACAAATTTTGGCGTTAACATTGGCGTTAGAAGAAGGACCTATTTTAGTGTTACCCTTTACAATCACCAATCTACTTTAAGTTGAACATATGGCAGGTAAAGGGAAAGTGGTTCACGACTAGGAGAGATCCTTGGTCAAACCGATAACAAAAGTTTGTAAATTAGTTAAGGATAGGCTCGGGCCCAACAACCCCTTTATAGTCTTAACAAAAGCTCAATCAGCTCCAGTTCGACGACAATTGTTCTCTACTAGTTATAGAAGGCTCTCAGTCCCTACAATCACGAGACATATAGTCAGTCCTGGACATATACTCGTCAAAAGCGGGATAAGGAGCAAGAGGGACATGACATAAGGGAGTTGATATAGATGCGGAAGATCTAACAAGTGAAGCAAGCTTTAGAGACACTACGCCTCCAATAAAAAGAATGAGATGCACAACTTGCTGAATTAGAAGGGGAGTGAGAGGTCTCCCTTAGTTGGCACAGACGTCTCTAGAGTCTATAACACAAAGCCGATGTAATACCCGTAAATTTTAAATAAATAATATTAATATTGGGAATAATAATTGTGTTAATATTTATTTAAATAATATATATATATATATATATATATATATATATATATATATATATATTAGTGGCATGAGTTTATAATCATTCATTTAATTGAATAAGCATATAATAATTGAGTAATATGGTAGAATTGACAAAAAGCTTAATTTAAAGCTTATGAGAATTGACTAGTGTGGCATAAAGAAAGACTAAGAAATTCATTAAGTAAGTCAATGGAGGAATGATATAATAATGGGATTATTTAGTACTATTAATGAGTAAATAATTAAATAAGGTAATATATTAATCTCTATTATTTTTACTCCCTCCGTCCCAGGATAAAAGTCCTGGTGGACTATTCACGCATATTAAGAAGATGAATAAAATGACAAAATTGCCCATAATAATATGTCATTAAATATGGAGAGAGAATTAGAATAAGAAAAGTATGAGATATTTAATGCTATGAGCATAATAGGAAAAAATGTGTAAAAGTTTAGTTATTAAAGGAAAGTGGACATTTAACATGAGACTACCCAAAATAGTAATAAGGATTTTTATTCTGGGACGGAGGGAGTAATTAATTGTTATGTGCAATAACATGTTGTGTGTGGTCATATATAATAAATTCGCTTCATGCATTAAATATAGCAAAAGGTGTGACATAAATATTATATAAAACTATATAATAAAAGTGAGTTGAATTATATAATCATACTAAGTTATATAAAGAAGCTTATGTGAGATCATGACGTGTGGTAAGAACAATTAAATGTGTATTTTAAATATATTAGAGAAATTAAATAAATAAATATTTACTATTAAAAATTTATTTCTGTGACATCCCCAAATCTGGGTACTTCAATTCCCACGTTATTTGGTGTTCACTATACAAAAATCATATGTCTATCTACCCATAATAAATGAAACCATAAAATAGATAGAAATAAATCATCTCCTTAAGGATTACATAATCTGAAAATAAATACATCAATCCCAGGTCATACTAACCTTAAATCTCAAATGCGGAAACATAAACAAATATTAAGTCTTACACAATTTAAACTTAAGTCTGAAACATAACATAACAAATAAATAACAAGTCTTCATCACTTGTTAATCTTGCCCTTGCCCTTGCCTTTGCTAGTAGAAGGCTCATCGGACCTTTTGTTCTTAACTGCAATGTTATTATTATGCAAGAGTGAGCATGATTGCCCACAAGTATAATAATGTAATAACAATATAATAACATGCAAGTGAATCAAAGACTTCTGAAATAAGAAACTTGACTTTTGAATCAAGAATGAATAACAAGAACCAAAAGAACTTCTTAGGGTCATATGACCTTGAACTATGTCCTAGGTTGTGAAGTGTTTAAACTCAAAACCTTTAACAGTCATAAGACTATGGACTCTTCTACTCGTATTTAGGGGGGATCAGCCCATATTACCATATTGTGCACAATATCTCAACACTAAAGCATAAGTAATCCCCTATAATAAGGTTGTTCATCTCAGTTTGACTTAGAGTCCGCACCAAAGGAAGTTTGGTTTAGATAAACTCAACAAGGGTTCTGAAATTTAGAACATTTATCAACTATGGACTAGTCGAATCAAAAAAGACTCGCTAATCTTACAAGGTTCAACAATAACTGATATTAACTTTGAATAATCAACTCAAGAGGTATACAATAATGATATTCAATTTGAATAGTAAACTCAAAAGGTATATAATGGAATAAGTATTGTATAACATGAATCATGCTTAAAAAAATTGATAACATTTAATACGACAACTTGAACTTGATCAAAAAATCACAAGAACTAGCTGGATATAGAATATAAGTCTAGAACTTGCTCAATGTAAAGAGGTAAGGTTTAGAAACTTGCATGACGATAACAAGTAGGGTTATAAAACTTGCCTCGTGCGTAGATTACACGTTAACTATACGCGTCCCTCGATTTAATCCTACATACCATTTACATTCACAATACAAGTCAATTATAGCGTAACTAGCATCACAAGTTTATTCTCTTTTGTCTAAACTCTTATTATAATTTTATTAATCAAATCACAACACTTGTTTTCACATAATATTAGATTTCACGAACGACGAGTTAACTATGCGTTAAATAATTTAATTAAACATGTAAATACCTCATTAACACGTTAAGAATCTATTTTAACATCACATTATATGTCTAACATATTTTTATGTTCATTAGATAAGGTTAATATTACATTCCTTGAACTAAAACAATTTAAACACTCATTTTTGGACAAATCGCATAGTATTGCCGTAGAAGACACCATATAAAGCTATCCTCAGGCCATATACATGACCTTAAGGTATGGAGTTGAAATTTGCATGACACACCTCGGCTCCAAAATCTATATGCTCATGAAAATGCGTAAAAAGGCAAAATCTTCCAATTTCTTTATTTACACATTAAATTAAGCATACCTAGTTACTAGAAATCGTACATGATCATTACCTAACCTTTATAGTATGATTTTAACAACTTAAAACATACAATTACTTGAATCAAACCATAAAATTTAAGTGTTCTTGGTGTTTTTGAAAGTTTTGAAGATAAAACATGAAATTTAACATTACGGGTTCATTATAACACCGAATCTGTCTGTTCAAAGTTTGTTTTCTTCGTTTTAACATATGCTATCACAATCTACTATTGAAATTGAAGTTAAACAACAATTAGTGGCATCCCATAGCCTAAAAGGGTTATATTTATGCAACTTTAAAAAATCTATTTACGACATAATTATATGCACTGGGAGTATCAGCCTCAACCCCGGAACACACATCGAGAGTATCAGTTCCAACCTCGAAGATAACCCCTAGGCATGCAGTCCCAATACCAGAAATTCCATCGGAGAAGGCCGATTCATCTCAAAGATAACCCCGAGATATTCAGTCTCAGTCCCACTACAGGGAGTAGTAGTTACCAACCTTGGAGATAACCCCAAGGAATGCAGTTCCGAAGATAACCCCGACAATGCTTGTTTCAAATGCATGTAATTAGCTTCAACCTCGACACTCACACCGAGGCACTCAGTACAAGACCCGGAGACAACACCAGGAAGACAGGCACACCTCAGAGATGATACTGAGGACCTTCAACACTTGCAGCAGTCCAATCTCAGAGATAACCCTGAGCAACGTCTGCTTTATCAGCCCAAACCGATGATAACCCAGGTGAGGGGCAAAGTCATCAACTTGCCACCTTGTCGCTACATCGTACCGTCTCAACATTTCATGTATACATTTCTACACATTAATGTCCCACAAGAACCAAGGAGGTCCAATCCCGAGTGACTATTACGCAGGACAACATATATTATTTCAAGCTTGAACACCGGAGGGCATGGTTGTGACGCCCCCAAAATAGGTATACATCACCTATTCCAGTCGCCAAATACATGGTATGTAATATAAATACAAACTTAATTATACAACAAATGTAAAAATACTTACAAAACATAGGTCATGAGTTTTAATACAAATATTGTCCTATAGAGATATACAAACTCAATGGAGTCCTCATTACATTTATTATCACACTATTTCATAGAATAGTGAGGACTACTAATGCACCATCTAGGACCATCACTGCTCCCCCGACTAGTCCCCGCGCCACGCTTCTCATTTCCTCAAGAGAACAATGAAAGAAAGGGTGAGCTCAATCTAGCCTAGTAAGAAATATTATGACTAAGATAATGCAAAATAATTTATCGTTAGCCTTCAATGATTGTTAAAACCGATAAAATATAATAACTATCGGGTTTAATCATAGCTGAACAAGCAATCCATTAGAAGAATCAAGTAGGGAATAAAATCTACTATCTTCTATGATTTAAAAGGTTTTTCATCACTTTTATCGCTGGGACTCAGCTTAATAAACAATCCACATCATCGAATCACCCCTGCCCTACGGCCAAGGATATTATTTAGTATCACGACCACAAATTATCCATGCACTACGGCTAAAGATAATCATGTTTTCATCAATGGTCATGATCATGCCATAAAATAATTCATCTTTGCACTACGGCCAAAGAGAGTCCACAGCTATAATCATACCAAAAACTGTCCATCAATGCACTACGGCCAATGAGGACTTTTTTCCACATCATTTGTAACATTACTAAGCATGATTATACCGAATAATCTCTCGTCATAATCATACCAAGTCCATCTATGCACCACAGGCCACAAATGACTTTCAAAAAAATAAACATGAGGATGATGACAATGATATAAGAATTCAATAAAAACAAGTTTAAGAATTAATTTATCTAGGAACTGATAACGTCCAAATTATCAACATGATACCGCTTTAGAGTAAAATTCAAGAATGCTCGTAAGAATATTTCCATGAAAACATATCGATGAAGCGCAAAAATATCAAGGATATTCCACTAATTTCATGGAGTATAGAAGTCAAAACTTTAACCAACCGAGTATTATAAAGAATGGAATAACAAAAGAATTCACCATGCATGCGATAGATCAAGATGTACCAAAGTTATTCCAATGTAATAATAAATAATCGGAATCAGTCCCCACAGAAACGCATGCATGTGATATTCCAATAGAATAATAAAGAATGGAATAATAGAAGAATTTCACCATGTATGCAGTACTTTGCATAGACAGGTTATTCCAACATAATAATAACGAATGGAATAATAGAAGAATTTTACCAAGTATAGGGTAGCCTGCGTATACAGGTTAGTCCAATAGAATAATAAAGAATGGAATAACAGAAGTTCTCTTCATAAATAAGAAAGAAAGAGTACCCCTTACGAGTACAACAAATAATATTCCCTACCTTAGAAAGAAGAGTACTGGATATAGAAGTAGTGAAGTAGCAAAACACTTTTCTTCTTTCTCTCTATAGCATCTCTCTCTAAAGTTTTAGTGAATTCGTAAGAAATATTGAATGAATGAGCTTCTGTTTATAGAAAAATGGACTGCATAGTAACTAACTCATGAACGGTCCGTATTGATTTACTTTAATCGATTCGGTCCATATTTAAAGCAAAAATTTTAAATAAAATATAATATATTCTATTTATAATCTAATAAAATGAATAACTTTATAATAGATTTTACTATGCAAACACTATGCAGGCACTATGCAAACACTATGCATAATAAAATATAATATATTCTAATTATTCTCTAATAAAACAGATAACTTTATAAAAGTATTATGTTTTATAACAAAAAGATTTTACTATGCAAAACACTATGCAGGCACTATGCAACACTATGCATAATAAAATATAATATATTCTATTTATAAAATAACTTTATAAAAGTATTATGTTTTATATAAAAGATTTTCTCAGATTATTACATTAATAATACCAATAAAACAAAACTCGAGTGACTTATCACGTAAGCATCAATAATCAATACCGCGCTTACTATGCAACCACGCGTACATCGACTTTTTACTACCGAGTAGTTCAACAATATTAACGGTAAAACTTCCGCCGTTATTTTCATAAAATATTTTTGTTGTTTTCTCAATTAGACAATAATTACGCTGTGGGGTCCAAAGAATGATTGTGTTGCCGCATCTAATATTCCCTCGATAAAATATTCCCCACCAATTGAATATAATATGACAACTTGCATACTTTGCAAAATTTATAAATACTACCCATAACTATAACATTATCTCAAATCCACACCATAATATTAAAAACAAATATTTCGAAAAAAATTAAATCTTTATTCGTAAAATCTGGGGTCTCACAATGGTCCCAGCTTCCTGACTTCGTACAACCTAATCCCATGTCATTGCATAACTCTCGACAATGGCGGTCAAAAATAGGTCTTATATACCTCAATCGGATGCCCGGATTGCAATTCTAAAAGTTCGAGCGGACATTACAATGCATGTGTGCATGTACTTCGAGACGACATGACACGCGAAGCCCGGGGCAACTCGGGTAGCCGCAGGTACACCTGCGGCTCCCCCCTCTATAAATAGAGGGCTTGGGGTGGCCATTTTCTAAGAGAAAAAGGCAAGGAAGCCCTGTCCAATTTTCTCTGTACACACCCTATATTGAGTGGTTTCTCATTTTAAACACTTGTGAGCTCACATATAGCTTCTATTTTGTACCGGCGGGAGCCGAGTGTTCATCCCTTTCTAGTTATAGAATTCTTCTTTGGCAGCCCACTATAAGCCTTCTTACACACTTTAAAGCCTTTCTCTTCATCTTTACACACACTATTATTCACATTGAGAGTCGTGTTGCGTGTGTTTTCCCGGACTTCGGTCCATGGTTTCATTTCAATTTATATATATATATATATATGGACTAACATTATCGAGTTATGCCTCGATTGAGCCTAGACTTCGGTCTGGAGCATTTATTTTCTTTCTTATATATATATACTTATATATATGAACTGTGTGTCGAACTCTGTTCGATGAGCCTGGATTTTATATCCGGAGCATTTACCGCTTTAATATATATATATATATATATATATATTTATATATATCAACTGGGTCAACTTTGTTCGATGAGCCCAGATTTTACATCCTATGCATTTACCGCTTATATATATATATATATATATATATATATATATATATATATATATATATATATATATTTACGCTTAATCCCGCCTAGAGTTTACTTCTTCGTGGTGGTTGATCGCCTTTACATCTTTCTTTTACTTTTTGTCCCACCCGTAGTTTACTCCGTGATTCGCTGATTGCTTTTACAGCCTTTATTTACATTTCTCGATCCCCATGGAGGTGTTTCGTGGTGGTCGATCATGTCTCAGATATATATATTTACATCTTTTATATATATACCTACTTACTGCTTTATTATCAATTACGGCATCATGTGAGCCTAGGAATCATGTGATCACAGATTCAGTCTACCATCGGATCTAGATTTGGTTCCGTGATGGACATTTTCAAATTAAGTTGTTTTGTAAATTTATTCACTTGTGTTTGGATTTCTCAGATGGTTTTCATACCCACGAGGAGTTCGACATTATTTTGTACATTATTTTCTCGAAGATGCTTCGCATCTCGAAAATTAAAAAGCAATCAAGCTGAACACTTAATAAAAATGGGAGTGTAAAAGGTCTCAATTACTATTGAGCACAAGGGTTTGAAAAACCTCTTTTATAAAACATCACTGCCATATCTTGTTTAAAACTGTTTTTTTACACAAATTCAAACCCTGTGTATATAGGTGCGAACGAAGCCTCTCACTACTTCCAAATAATTGCACATTGACCCACACACACACACATATATTCATATAACAGTTTCTTGAAAAGTGGCGGTCACCGTGGTAACACGGATGTCGGGGGGTGCCTAATACATTCCCTCTGCATAATTAAGTCCCCGGACCTTAATGAATCTCGATTTCACCGACCTGTTTAGGAGTGCCACATAACTGGGTCAATGTGCAAACCTTTTCTCGGTTGTGTTGGTACAACCTTATAAAAAACCAACTGGCGACTCTTAATAGTCCATTGTCGACACGATACATGTCAGGCCTTTTTCACTTGTTTTTTCAAACAAATCTCACCTAACATGAGAACACCAAAGAACAAGTAACGAAAATGGACAAATAAAAATCCCGACGTCGACAGGTGGCGACTCTGCTGTGGACACCAATAAGAGGACTTAAGCCGCTATTACAAGCTTTTCAAAACTGTTATATGCTTATTTATGAATGTTGCATTTACATTTATGATGAATGTGTACAAATGCATATATTTTTCTGTGTTTAATGCTTTACACTATATCTGTTTGTGATATTAGTGCTTCGCACATGTTATCATTTTCATAAACGGTGAGACACGTTGTATGTAATGTTTGTTGTGTGGTTCCTCCATCAGGGGGCTATCTTGTCGGTGTTTGATTACTGGAATCGTAGGAAGACTAATTCCAACGAGGCTTAAGAAAGGCACCATCCAAATTCGCTCCAGTTGAAAGACCGGATTAATTTCCCATCAAGTAAATTGTGATGATTTGGGAATCTTCATGCCAAAAAGCCGCGAGAGTAACCTAAAATAGGTCAGCCTCTGATAAACCAAATGCGGAGGAAAGTCTCTTAATGCTTTCTCATTTCAAATTACTCAAAATTTCATTCCATATTCATCTCCATGTAATGAGAAATCTGAAGAAACATGTGTACATACATATTTAAATTAACATGCTATCCTGTAAATACAAATAGCTAACATCCGCCTTGCAGGATAATATTCCTAGAACAGATACATAGCATTAAACATTTACATATTCCCTAAAGACTAAACTACGCAAGTCTTTTGCAGGGAAGCAATCAGACCTATTACCCGATAAAAATCCAAAAAGGCCACGAACCTATAGTCAATTATGTCATCATCAGAACAGACTGACCTTAATCCAGTTTCGCGCAAAGAATTTGACGAATTAAGTAAACGAATTATAGATTTGGTTGTTCTGCTTAAAGAACTACACCAATCTACTCAGGGTACGAGGATATCCATACATGCTGAATCCTCTACACAAGGAGGAACCCAAGGCCCTGATAAAGCCATTACAGAACCTAAACTTCAGTTGGATACGACCAGCAAAATTCATGATATCACCCATCTCAAAGGAGATCCAGACACCGGTGACATCAGGAAGAAAGTCATTCAAATGGAAGAAACTCTTCGTGCAATCAAAGGAATTGGAGCACACGAAAATGTCTCATATGCTGATCTTTGTATATTCCCTGGGGTTCATTATCCAGAAAAATTTAAAACTCCTGACTTTGAAAAATATGATGGGTTAGGAGATCCCTACACACATTTGAAAGTGTTCATTGGAGAACTTGGATCTTATGAAGAGGACGAGAAGCTCAGGATGCAGCTGTTTCAAAAGAGTCTGACTGGAGAAGCCCGTTCGTGGTATACAAGATTAGACAATTTAAAGATCCATAGTTGGGAGGAGCTAGCTCATGCCTTCCTCACTCAATACAGCTTCCAGTCTCAGATGACTCTTAACCGGTACCAAATTACCAAGGTCAAGAAACAATCCACTGAGTCTTTCAGAGAGTATGCTCAAAGGTGGAGGCGCCTTGCTACTCAAGTTTTTTTTCCATGACGGAATCAAAAATGGTCATGACCTTCATAGACGTACAAGAAGCTCCTTTCTATGAAAGAGTGTTAGCTGGCATTGGCAAACAATTTTCTAAAATGATTAAACATGGGGAGATGGCTGAGATTGGATTGAAGTCAGGAAAAATTCAAGACCTAGTTGCCCTTAAAGCTGTTGCTAAGCACATCCAATCCAGAAATTATGGAAACAACCCCCGGAGAAAGAAAGAGGAGGATGTTTCCTTGATACTATAAGGTCGGAAAGGCAACCAGAATATGCCTATCCAGAGGAGAAATTACACTCCCTTTCAAGCACAGTCTTCAAATCCTCTATTGCCTAAAGGTGGAGAAGTCAAACGCCCTCGAGTGTTCACACCCTTAGGGGACTCACTCGAGAACATTCTCACTCTTTTGAAGACTCAGAAGAAAATCACGCATCTTTTTCCACCAGCCAACCCTAATGGGAGGGGTTTCAACGCTACTCGGAAATGTGTTTATCATGCCAGAGCACCTGGACATGATACTCAAGATTGTTGAGCCTTGAAACACAAGATCCAGTATTTAATAGACAACGGTGAGATCGTGGTCACCAGATCAACCTCACGTACAAGACAACCCTCTTTCTCAACACAAAGAGGAAGATGTCAACATGATCAATTGGAGTAGTGGATAGAGTTCCATTTTTACGATGAATCATCCCAGACCATCAAAGATGGTGTTGATAAATGGGATTATGCAAAGTTCCTGTTCACAATGGAACGATAGATAAAAGCTCTTTGTAAACAGATTAAGTAATTGACAGAACTGGTGACCTATCAACATCAAGTCACACGCCAATTAGTCAGCCAGGAGCATGCTAGTCTGCTCCCTTTTATTGTGAATACTCCATCGTCACCTTCAGAGAAAGAAACACTGGAAGACAAAGTGACGAAGAGAGAAAGTGCCAAAGCCCGTAGGGATTTTGCCAATAGAAGGGAATTTATATACCTGGGCCAACCTATGGAGGAGATACTTCAGATGCTAATCAACGAAGGAAGGATCACCCTTCTGCCTCAAATTAATTCCCGTTCAGGATGGTTTAATTCTGATGGAGTATGCCAATATCACTCCCATTCTCGCGGTCACAGCACGGAAGAATGCTGGGCACTCCGCCACCTTATTCAGAACTTAATTGACAGCTGTGTCCTGCAGCTAGCAGAAGACGATATGGTGCTATTTGAGAGTGAGAATACTTGTCCTACTAAATGGAAGGGACTGGTAGCAATTATATCCAATGAGGCTGATAGGACTGTCAAACCTTTCATAATGCAAGCAATTCAACTCAAGGGAATTGACAATCCTTTGAAAGTGGCTGCTCCTGAGCTGATCAACTTGTCATTCAGACCACAATATCCTGTTATCGGCTTATAAAACGTCCCATGGAATTATGGAGAAGTTAAAGGATCCACCTCTCATACAACTATGGCAGTGTCGAAGGAAAACCCACTGTATCTTCCCCAACGGGTGATGAAATCTAACATCAAATCAAAGGGGAAAATACCCATGGAGAAGATTGAGAAGTTCCTCCGCACTATGGGTCATAATGAAGCCAATGTGGTTTTAAGCTTAAGAGAAGCTCAACATCAAATTTCCATATTGGACTTGGTTTTAACTTCCGAGGATCACAAGAAGATCTTATTGAAGGTCTTGGAAGAAGCCTACTTGCCGACATCAGTGGGTGGGGAAAAATTTCAACATTTGGTTGATCACATTTTTAACAACAATGTGATATCTTTCACTGATGATGATATACCGCCCAAAGGAACCGATCATTGCAAGTCGTTGCACATTGCGGTTTTGTCCTCCTGGTACACGGTAGCTGGAGTTTTGATAGATAGAGGGTTGTCTCTGAATATCTGTCCTTATGCTACTTTGCTGAAGATGAACGTCAATCTCAAACGGATCCGAAGTAGCCATACGATCATCAAAGCTTTCAATAGAGCCCTCAGGAATTCAGTCGGAGAGATTGAGCTGCCAATCGAGATTGGTCCCCATACATTCTGCATATCTTTTCACGTGCTCAAAATAGATTCAGCATACAACTTGCTATTGGGAAGACCGTGGATTCATATGGCTGGGGCCGTCCCCTCCATTCTTCATCAACAATTGAAATACATCATTAATGACAACCTAGTTACGGTTAACGCTGAACCAGAATGTCCTAAACAAAGTGACATACCACTCATCAGTTTTAATTAAGAAGTTGAGCCGGTCAGTTTTCATGCCCTGGAGGTGAGCAACCCTCACTACCACCCTATTGGGGCGCCACCTCTCACACCCAAGATTTTTTCTGAAGTAATGTCGGCTACTCAAGAAATGATATCTTTGGGTCATCGGTACGATATAAATTTGGGTAAAAGCCATCAGTGTATTAAGCACCCGATTAAAGTGATAAGTCAAACTGGGACAGTTGGACTGGGCTATCTGCCAGTTCCAGTCAAAGGAATCCACATAAGCATCATCGGATTCCTCCAGCTTCAGTTTTATGACGATTGTCTCCACCTACAAATCCTGAGTCCACACAACCTCCAGTAAAGGTGCCAGCCAGCGTAATGACTATGTTATTTCCCAAGCCAATACCGGTAAAGGAGAAAGAAGTCTTTGTTCCAGACCCTAGAGTGGAAGAAGAGAAATGAAGAATTAAGCAAGACATCTTCAGAATGATGTCAGGTATATGCGTCATTGTCCATGATGATCATACAAATAGATACACCCCAGACGATGATTGCCCAGATGTAATGGTCATCATTCGGGAGAAGGAGGATGATGACAGCCCCTCCATCACTGCAGTCCACCAGGACTTTTCCTCAACAATTGGAGTAGCACTCCTTGCATTGGTCTACGAGGGTAAAACGGGACCCTGAATTTAGATGTGCCTGTACTTGCTGATAAGATGCCTCTTCTCCACAAGGATTATAACTCTAATGTAGAGTTGGATTCAGCCTTGATGGAAATACATGAGGACATTGAGGTGCCTCTGGAGATTAAAGAATGGGTCGAAGATAAACCTAAACCCAACCTTGATCAAACCACTTCCTTCAATCTTGGAACCTTAGAAAGCCCTAAGTTAATCCAGAGTGGTTCAGACCTTACCCCAAACCAGAGGAATGACATGGTTACACTACTAACCCAATTCTAGGATGTGTTTGCATGGTTTCACGAAGACATGGTGATTTTGTCCACTGACATTGTTCTTCATTGCTTTCCCATTAAAGAGGGATTCAAGCCAGTCAAGCAGAAGCTCAGGCGATTGAAACCTGAGTGGAGTTTAAAGGTGAAAGAAGAATTTATGAAACAATTTCAAGCTGGTATTATCATGGTCTCCACATATCCTGAATGGATATCCAACATCGTTCTCGTGCCTAAACCTGTAGGAAAGGTACGAGTTTGCGTGGATTACCAGGATCTGAACAAAGCTTTCCTTAAAGACAGCTTTCTCGTGCCATTTATCCACATTCTCATTGACAATATTGCTCAATACAGCATGTACTCCTTCGCTGATTGCTTTGCGGGGTACCATCAAATTATGGTTCCTGAGGAGGATCGTGAGAAAAATGCCTTCATCACACCTTAGGGAACCTTTTGCTATAGGCGGTTGTCATTCGGCCTCATCAATGTCGGATCCACCTATCAACGAGCTATGATGGCTCTTTTTCATGACTTAATGCACAAAGAGATAGAGATCTACGTGGATGACATCATTGTCAAGTCCCGAAGGGAAGAAGACCACTTAGACCATCTCATAAAGCTCTTCAATAGGTTGCGTAAGTACAACTTGAAGTTGAATCCAGCCAAGTGAGCCTTTGGCATTAAATCATACAAGTTGCTAGGATTCCTAGTCAGCCACAAAGGGATTGAGCTGGATCCCACCAAAATCCAAGCCATAACAAAAATTCCTATTCCTCAGACAGAGAAGGAAATACGGGGATTTTTGGGAAGAATCAACTTCATTAGCATGTTTATATCTCAACTCACAGCAACCTGTGAGTCTATCTTCAAGTTGTTATGGAAGAACTCCTTCATGAAATGGAATGATGAGTGCCAGAAGGCCTTCCTTATAATCAAAGAGCAGCTAGTCAAAGCTCCCATTTTGGTACCACCCAGGGATGATGTTCCCCCTATTCGTGTACCTGTCCATAGGTGACAATGCTGGGATAGAAAGATGATAGAGGCCAAGAACGAGCTATCTATTACCTCAGTAAAAGATTTAGCAGCAGTAAACACAAGTACACCCTAATTGAGAAGACTTGTTGTACATTAGCATGGGCTTCCATGAGGTTACAACATTACCTCCATGGTCACACAACCCATCTCATATCCCGCGTGAATCCTCTCAAGTACATGTTCAATAAACCCATGTTAAATTGTTGGCTGTCTAGATGGCAGTTGATCCTACAACAATTTTACATCGTCAACGTGACTCAAAAGTCTATCAATGTTCAAGGAATTACGGATCAACTGGCCGCCACACCTTCAGGGGAATTTAAACCCTTGGAAACCTACTTCCCAGATGAAGGGGTAATGACAATTTAGCAACACCATCAGTACGATACATGCCATACATAGAAAATCTATTTCGATGGAGCTGTTAATATGGAAGGTTCGAGCCGAGCAGCTTCACGGTATCCCAGACGGGAGCAGATCCCGTCAGTCGCTAAATTACCGCTTTGTCACCACACCAACAACACAAATAAGTATGAAGGTCGCCTCATGGGGCTAAACTTGCCTGCTCAATGAGCATCGAAGCGTTAATCGCCTTTGGGGATTCGGAGTTGGTAATCAAATAACCCATGGGAATCTATCAAACCAAAGAACTACATTTGTTACCTTACCATCGGCAAGTTTTACAGATGGCTTTGGAGTTCGAAGAAATCTCTTTTCTACACATTCCTTGTAATATGAATGACTTTGCAGATGCGTTGACAACTTTGGCCTCCTTGATTCACATATTGGGCAAGGAACACATGCTAAGCGTCACATTTGCCCTATACAAGGCACCAACCTATGACAACTATGTTGGAGAAGTATCGGATAAGCTACCTCCCATCCAGCACCCTTGGTATCAGCATATCAAGGAGTACCTACGAGATGGATCTACACCCGCTGAGGTGAGCCCGATTGAGAAAAGGCGGATCCATCGACTTGCTATGAAATTCTACCTGAGCATAGATGCACTCTACAAAAGAGATGCAGGACTAGGTCTCCTCAGATGTCTGGACCAGGACCAAGCTCAGAGGCTCATGGATGAGGTCCATGGTGGAATATGTGGCCCACACATGAGCGACCCCCTACTTATTAAGAAGATCCTCAGAACAGGACATTACTAGCTTAACCTCAAAGCTGACTGTGACGATCACGTTAAGAGGTGCTATGAATGCCAAACTCATGGAAATGCCATCCACGCCCCTCCGAGGGAGCTCCACAATATGAGTTCACCTTGGCCCTTCTCAATGTGGGGAATGGATGTGATCAGGCCCATTGATCCCAAATCCAGTAATGGGCATCGCTTTATCTTCACCATGATCGTCTACTTCACCAAATGGGTAGAGGCAGCCTCCTTCCCCAGGGTTACCAAAGAAGTCATTATTGCTTTCATCAGAAACAATGTCATTTGTCGATATGGACAACCAGAGGTAATTGTATCAAACAATGCTAAGAACCTCAATAACAGAATGATGGAGGAGTTATGCCGTAAATTCCACATCAAACATCTTAACTCCGTCATCTACCGTCCAAAGATGAATTATGTTGTTGAAGCAGCTAAAAAAACATCTAGAAGATCATGCAAAAGATGTCTGCTAACCACAAAGAGTGGCCTGACTTATTGCTTCTTACTCTGTTAGCCTACAGAATATCAATGCGCAATTCCACAGGGGCAACCCCCTATGCATTAACCTATGGGATGGAAGCAGTGCTCCCCATAGAAGTTGAAATGGAATCCTTCAGAGTGTTGATAGATGCTCAGTTGGATGAAGACCAATGGGTACAAGACATGTATCACCAATTGTTTCTAATAGACGAAAGGCGAACCGCGGCTATCTTTTATGGTCAGTTATATCAACAAAGGATCTCCAGATCCTACAACAGAAAAGTTCAGCTATGGCAGTTTAAACAACATGACTTGGTTTTAAAGAAGATCATGGACAACCAAGATCAGTCCAAGGGAAAATTCACCCCTAACTGGGAAGGCCCGTTTGTTGTCAAAGAGGTATTGACAGGAGGAGCTTTCAGATTGCAGGAAATGGACGGCGATGAATTTCTACAACTCATCAACTCGGACACCATGAAACGGTACTATGTCTAAAGTTACCATCAAGCAAACATCCTGGTGTTGTATCATCAGATCACCAGTCATTCCGATTCTTTAACCCTTCACTACATACAACCCTTTTTCACACTTTGCCCCTCAGAGAAACCTACTCTTCAAGCCAGCAGCATGGCATCTTTCCGTTCATACAACTTCGGTTATCCCCCCAGGGATTGAACCTTTCACACCTGCAGTTTATCCTGAAGACGTGATTAAACTTTTCTAGGCTTGAAGTTTGTCCTGAAGATGGGATCAAACTTTTTCACACCTGCAGTTTGTCCCAATCATGGGATCAAACTTTCTTTTCCCCGCAGTATAGCCTCCACATGGGATTCATACTTCTCTTCGGTTGCAAATCTTCCTGAGGGGCAAACTACGCCGACCTAATCTCCTCTTAAATAGGAGTACGTAGGCAACTATTTTACATGGCCCAGTCGCAATAAAACAAAAACAATAAAAAACATTTCTTACACCTTTCTCCTTACAAAAATAAAAACAACAAAAACATTCCTACACCATTTCTGCCACATACAGCGTTGAACCTGTGACGCCCTCAAAATAGGTATACATCACCCATCTTGAGTCACCAAATACATGGTACAAAATTCAAATACAACTTAATTATACAACAGTCATGTAAAATACGACAAAACATAATCTAAGAATTTTTAATAAGAATATTGTCATCTAGACAATATCCACACTCAATGGAGTCCAAATTATATTTATTGTCACACTATTTTATACAATAGCGAGGACTACTAAAACAACCATCTGGACCGTCAATCCATTCCCTGACTCGTCCCAGCTATATTCTCATTTCCTGAAAAGAACAGTGAAAGTAAGGGTGAGCTCAACTAGCCCAGTAAAGAAATATTATGACTAAGATAATACAGAATAATTTATCTTTAGCCTTCAACAGTATAACAACTAATAGAATATAATAGACAACAAGGTTTAACTCAACAACTGCAGTGGGATAAGCAATACATTAGAAGAGTCAAGTAGAGCATAAAATCTACTATCTTCTATGATCTAAAAAGTTTTTCATCAACTTGATTGCTGAGACTCAGCTTAATAAATAAAATCGAATCATCCATGCATCATGACCAAAGATATTCATGTAATCATCAATGGTCATGATTATACCGAATAATTCCTAGTCATAATCATACCAACAACTGTCCATCAATGAACTACAGGCCAATGAGGACTTTCACCACATCATTCGTCACATTACGGTCATGATTATACCGAATAATCCCTGGTTATAATCATACCAAGTCCATCTATGCATGTAAGCCAAAGATGACTTTCATCACAATATAAGCATGATGATGATGACAATGACATAATAATTCAATAAAACAAGTTCAAGATAAATTTTAAAGATTTATAATTTAATTTATCCAGAAATCAATAAAGTCCAAATTGTCAACATGATACTGCTTTGTGGAGTAAAATTCAAGAATTCTCAGAAGAATATTTCCATGAAAAGATACTAGATGAAGCGCAAATATCCAAGATATTCTACTAATTTCATGGATTATAGAAGCCAAAACTTTAACCAACTTAGTATAATAGAATATATGAAACTGCAAATGGATTTTTGCCCGCCATGCGGTAATCCACGTAGACAGATCATTTCCATAATTTAATAAGGAATGAATATGAAGGATCATTCACCATGCATGCGGTAGTCCACATAGACAGGTTATTCCAACAGGATAATAAAGAATGGAATAACAGAAGAATTCACCATGCATGCGGTAGCCCACGTAGACAGATTACTCCAACAAAATATAAAGAATGTAATAACAAAAGAATTCACCAGGCATGCGATAGACCGCATAGACAGGTTATTCCAAAAGAATAATAAAGAATGGAATAGCAAAAGAATTCACTAGGCATGCGATAGACCGCACAGACAGGTTATTCCAATAGAATAATAAAGAATGGAATAACAAAACAATTCACTGTGCATGCGATAGATCAGATGATAAAAGTTATTCCAATGTATATAATAAAGAGTGGAATAACAGAAGAATTCATCAAGCATGCGATAGACCACACAGACAGGTTATTCTAACAGAATAATAAGGAATGGAATAACAAAAGAATTCACCAGGCATGCGATAGATCAAGCATGCATGTTATTCCAATGTAATAATAAAGAATGGAATAACAACCCTTACGAGTATTGAAAGAAAATAAATCTCTTCATGAATATGAAAGAAATAATACCCTTACCTTAGAAAAAATTAGATACTTCGAATAGTGAGGAGGTAGCGTACTTCTCTTCTTCTTTCTCTATAATTTCTCTCTATAATAATTGCTCTTGTGAGACTTAGTGAATTGGTGAGAATGAAAGAAGAATGAGCTTCTATTTATAGGAAAATATAGTTTCGATAATTGCACGTTTTGGGGCTCAAAATATTACAGTATAATATCTTCCTCTTTTTCTTCATTTTTAATTTAGTCCTGCAAGTATTATCAAACTTGCACAACCTCCCTAATAGTAAATAATGTGAATTAATAGTTTATTCATGTGACTTAATAGTATAATCATGTGAAAAACTAATTACAATATAAGACCTTCATCTATACCTCCATTTTTAATTTAGTCATGCAAGTATTATCAATCTTGCACCAACTCCCCTAATAGTAAATCATGTGAATCAATAGTACACACATGTGAACACATAGTTATAAGCATGTGAATTAATAGCAATTAATAACTCATTTACTCGGTGAATTACCCGAATAGTCAATATAATCTCCAGACATTAATTATTATCAAAATAAATGTCAATTTCCACTAATACTAATAATTCCCACATAATGGAACTATCAATTTCATCTTTAATCAACACGAACTTATTCATCATTAATATTATAACTCACAATATTTAACAACAAGGTCGTTCCCAGGAAAGAGGGAGATTTTCGATAAGGATTTGTCCTTATTGGCGTGCAATTAGGTGACCAAACCTCTCCTTGACAGAAATTCTAGACATTGTCAATATTGTAAATAATAATATGATTAACTTTGTCGTCTCAATTATTGATTTAATAATATATGAAATATTATGCAGATGATACTGTGACAATAATTGAATCAATAATACGAGAGATATGATGCGTGAATTATCGCTGTAATAATTGAGTATAACTAAGTGACTTCTCACGTAAGCATCAATAATCAATACCGCAAGTGCTACTACGCAACGATCGCCAGACATTATACTTTTTTACTACCGTGTAGTTCAATAGTTTTAACTCGTAACACTTTCGAGGTTATTTTTATAAAAGATAATTACGCCATTTTCTAACTACGACAATACTTCCGTTGTGGGGTCCACCAATGATTGTGCCATCGTACGAATATTCCCTGTTAAAACAAATATTCCCCGACCAATGCTTACTTTGCAAAATTTGTAAATATTACCCACAACTATAACATTATATCAAATCCACACCATAATATTCAAAAATATATTTCGAGAAAATTATTCTTTATTCATAAAAGTTGGGGTCTTACAACCTCCCCTTCTTATGAAATTTTGTCGTCCAAATTAGGGTACATACCTGGTATATCGAAGAGGTGAGGATATCTCGACTTCATCTCAGATTTTAACTCCCAGGTCATTTCTTCCACATCGTCGTTTCTCCACAAAACTTTGACTTGAGGTATAACCTTGGAGCGTAGAATATGATCATTCTCATCCAAGATTTTAATAGGTAACTCTTCATACGTTAAATATTTCTCTATCTCGTCTGGTTCTAATTTAATAATGTGGTTCAGGTCTTTCACATATTTACGTAACATAGATATGTGAAAAACGTTATGAACAGGAGACATACTTGGCAGTAAGGCGAGTCTATAGGCCATAGTTCCTACTCGATCGAGGATTATAAATGGGCCAATGAATCGAGGATTGAGCTTTCCTCTCTTTCCAAATCTCGTAACTCCTTTCCATGGAGCAACACGTAACAATGCATGATCTCCAATATTGAATTCCACGTCCTTTCGATGAAGATCAGCATAACTCTTTTGTCGATCTTGTGAGGTTTTTATACGTTGTCGGGTCATTTAAATCTTTTCTGTAGTCATATGTACCAAATCCAGTCCCAACAACGTTGCTTCACCCACCTCATGCCAGCATACTGGAGAACGACCATTTCTTCCATATAACGCCTCAAATGGAGCCATGCCAATACTTGTTTGATAACTATTGTCGTAGGAAAAATCTACCAATGGTAAGAACTTGTCCCAACTTCCCTTGAAGTCAAGGACACAAAGTCTTAATAAATCTTCAAGAGTTTGAATAGTCCTTTCCGACTGTCGGTCCGTTTGAGGATGATATGCCGAACTAAATCGTAAATCCGTGCCCATAGCTTTTTGCAAACTAACCCAAAATCTTGAAGTGAATCTTGGGTCTCGATTAGAAACTATGGATATTAGCATACCATGCAATCTTATAATCTCATTTATGTACATACGAGCAAGACGTTCAAGTGTATAAGTTTCTCGTATCGGTAAGAAATGAGCAGACTTGGTCAATCTATCAACAACCCAAATCGCATATATTCCTTGAGAAACCTTAGCCAGTAAGAAAATCCATGGTAATGTGCTCCCACTTCCATTCTGTAATTTCAAGTGGTTGCAATGGACCTTTTGGCACTTGATGCTCTGCCTTGACTCGTTGACAAGTTAGACACCTTAAGATAAACCCCGCTATCTCTCTCTTCATATTTCTCCACCAAAATGTATCTTGAAGATCATGAAACATTTTGGTACTCCCAGGATGGATTGCAAACGCTGTGTTATGCGCCTCCATCATGATTTTATACTTCAAGTTAGAATCGTTAGGAACACAAAGTCTGGAGTTGACTCGAAGTATTCCTTCTTCATCGATTCTTGTTTCCGGAATAGCACCTTCTTGTACTTTCTTCCTCATACGCATTAGCTCCAGGTCTGTAGCTTGAGCAGCTTTAACTTTATCGATTAAAGTCGGTTCTACTCGTATATTCACCATCATCACATGGGTCCCTGGAGTCTTTAACTATATCTCCATCCTTTGTAAGTCATATAAAATGGGCCTTTGCGTTGACGATATTGCACTAGTATCCGCATATGATCTTCTACTCAATGCGTCAGCTACTACATTCGCTTTTCCAAGATGGTATTGGATGGTATGATCATAATCTTTCAACAGCTCAAGCCATCGTCGTTACCACATGTTGAGTTCCTTTTGAGTGAAGAAATATTTGAGGCTTTTATGATCCGTATAGATCTCCACCTTCTCTCCATACAGGTAATGCCTCCAAATCTTAAGCGCAAAAACGACTGCTACCAACTCTAGATCATGAGTAAGATAATTCCTCTCATATTCTTTGAGTTATCGTGAGGCATAGGCTATGACTTTCCCATGTTGCATGACACATCCTAACCCTTTGTCTGAAGCATCACTGTAGATGACAAATCCCTCCGAACAGGTGCTGAAATGAGTCTCCTCTTGAGTTCTTGAAAACTCTTCTCACATTCCTCGCTCCAACCGAATTTTGTATCTTTTCAAGTCAGTTGAGTTAATGGAGTAGCGATTTGAGAAAACCTTCTACTGAATCTCCGATAATAACCAAATTTAAGCCGAGAAAGCTACGTGACTTGGTCATCGACTTAGGTTGCTTCCAGCTTTGAATTGCTTCAATCTTTGCCGGGTCAACATATATCCCGTGATTTGATATCACGTGCCCAAGGAATGCAAATTCCTCAAGCCAGAACTCGCATTTCTTCAACTTGGCATATAGCTTGTTTTCACAAAGCTTTTGGAGTATCAGCCTCAAGTGTTGCTCATGGTCTTCACGGGTTTTAGAGTATATGAGGATGTTATCAATAAAGACGACCACAAAGTGATCCAAATATTCCTTGAATACTCGGTTCATCATATCCATGAAGACAACAAGAGCATTAGTCAATCCAAAAGACATGACTAAGAATTCATAATGCCCGCACCATGTTCTGAAAGCAGTCTTTGGAATGTCATCAATTTTAATCTTCAACTGATGATATCCAGAATGAAGATCGATCTTTGAAAAGAATTTGGCGCCTTGCAACTGGTAAAACAAATCATCAATACGAGGTAATGGGTATCTATTTTTGATGGTGACATGATTCAACTCCCGATAATCAATACAAAGTCGCATACTTCCATCTTTCTTCTTCACGAATAGAACAGGAGCACTCCAAGGAGACGTTCTAGGATGAATGAAACCGATGTCTAACAATTCTTGTAGTTGGGTTTTTAACTCTTGAAGTTCAATAGGAGCCATTCAATATGGGGCTTTGGAAATGGGTTTTGTACCAAGTTCAAGGTCGATACCAAACTCGATTTTACGCTCTGGGGGTAGGCCAGGAAGTTCTTCGGGGAATACGTCAGGAAATTTATTAACAATAAAAATATCATTCAAATTTGACGTATTTTTGTTTAAATCTATGACATGAGATAAGAAAGCTTGACATCCGTTTTTCAATAAACGAATATCTTTATGGCTTGAGATGACCGTGATTGATTTTAATGGTTTGGTCGCTTGAATTCGCATAATAGGTTGATTAGGAATATGAAAGCTAACAACCTTACAAAAATAATCAATTTTAGCATGATGAGTAGTTAACCAATCAATCCCTTAGAATCACGCCAAATGCAAGTATTTTTTAAGGAGATAAGATCGACGGTAACGTGACGCCACTTCGATTTGAATCAAACAAGACTTATAAACAGTGGATGTGATGAAGGTTTCTCCTAACGGAGTTTCAACAGATAAATCAAAGTCTAATTTCTCTGGAGTCAAATTTAAACGTTGAGCGCAAGTAGGAGAAATAAAAGAATGGGTAGAACCGGTATCAAATAAGGTATATACTTCACTAGAGTTTATGATTAGCTTACCCGTGATCACCAATTTCGGATTCCTCGCTTTTTGGGAGGTTACGACAAACGCTCTCCCTTGAACTACCGCTTTGATACCAACTGTGACGCCCCCAAAATAGGTATACATCACCCATCTTGAGTCGCCAAATACATGGTACAAAATTCAAATACAACTTAATTATACAACAGTCGTGTAAAATACGACAAAACATAATCTAAGAGTTTTTAATAAGAATATTGTCATCTAGATAATATCCACACTCAATGGAGTCCTCATTACATTTATTATCACACTATTTTATAGAATAGTGAGGACTACTAAAACAACCATCTGGATCTTCAATCCGTTCCCCGACTCGTCCCAGCTATATTCTCATATCCTGAAGAAAACAGTGAAAGTATGGGTGAGCTCAACTAGCCCAGTAAGAAATATTATGACTAAGATAATGCATAATAAATTATCCTTAGCCTTCAACAGTATAACAACTGATAGAATATAATAGACAACAAGTTTTAGATCAACAACTGCAGTGGAATAAGCAATCCATTAGAAGAGTCAATTAGATCATAAAATCTACTATCTTCTATGATTTAAAAAGTTTTTCATCAACTTGATTGCTGAGACTCAGCTTAATAAATAAAATCGAATCATCCATGCATCACGACCAAAGATATTCATGTAATCATCAATGGTCATGATTATACCAAATAATCCCTGGTCATAATCATACCAACAACTGTCCATCAATGAACTACAGGCCAATGAGGACTTTCACCACATCATTCGTCACATTACGGTCATGATTATACCGAATAATCCCTGGTCATAATCATACCAAGTCCATCTATGCATGTAAGCCAAAGATGACTTTCATCACAATATAAGCATGATGATGATGACAATGACATAATAATTCAATAAAACAAGTTCAAGATAAATTTTAAAGATTTATAATTTAATTTATCCAGAAATCAATAACGTCCAAATTTTCAACATGATACTGCTTTGTGGAGTAAAATTTAAGAATGCTCAGAAGAATATTTCCATGAAAAGATATTGGATGAAGCGCAAATATCAAGGATATTATACTAATTTCATGGAGTATAGAAGCCAAAACTTTAACCAACTGAGTATAATAGAATATATGAAACTGCGAATGGATTTTTTCCCGCCATGCGGTAATCCATGTAGACATATCATTTCTATAATTTAATAAGGATTGAATACGAAGGATCATTCACCATGCATGCGGTAGTCCACATAGACAGGTTATTCTAACATAATAATACATAATAGAATAACAGAAGAATTCACCATGCATGCAGTAGCCCGCGTAGACAGGTTATCCAAATAGAATAATAAAGAATGGAATAACAAAAGAATTCACCAGGCATGCGATAGACCACCCAGATAGGTTATTCCAACAAAATAATAAAGAATGGAATAACAAAAGAATTAACCAGGCATGCGATAGACCGTATAGACAGGTTATTCCAACAGAATAATAAAGAATGGAATAACAAAAGAATTCACCAGGCATGCGATAGACCGCATAAACAATTTATTCCAACAGAATAAAAAAGAATGGAATAACAGAAGAATTCACCAGGCATGCGATAGACCGCAAAGACATGTTATTCCAATAGAATAATAAAGAATGGAATAACAAAAGAATTCACCAGGCATGCGATAGACCGCACAAACATGTTATTCCAACAGAATAATAAAGAATTAAATAACAACCCTTACGAGTATTGAAAGAAAATAAATCTCTTCATGAATACGAAAGAAATAATATCCCTTACCTTAGAAAAAACTGGATACTGGAATAGTGAGGTAGCAGACTTCTCTTCTTCTTTCTCTCTATAATAATTGCTCTTGTGAGACTTAGTGAATTGGTGAGAATGAAAGAAGAATGAGCTTCAATTTATAGGAAAATATAGTTTCGATAATTGCATCGCTTTGGGGCTCGAAATATTACAAGATAATACCTTCCTCTTTTCTTCATTTTTAATTTAGTCCTGCAAGTATTATCAAACATGCACCACCTCCCCTAATAGTAAATAATGTGAATTAATAGTTCATTCATGTGACTTAATAGTATAATCATGTGAAAAAACAAATTTACAGTATAATACCTTTATCTATACCTCCATTTTTAATTTAGTCATGCAAGTATTATCAATCTTGCACCAACTCCCCTAATAGTAAATCATGTGAATCTATAGTAAACACATGTGAACACATAGTTATAAGCATGTGAATTAATAGCAATTAATTTCTCATTTATCCGGTGAATTACCCGATTGGTCAATATAACCTCTAGACATTAATTATTATCAAAATAAATGTCGATTTCTACTAACACTAATAATTCCCACACAATGGAACTATCAATTTCATCTTTAATCAACACGAACTTATTCATCATTAATAGTATAACTCACAATATTTAACAACCAGATCGTTCCCAGGAAAGAGAGGGCTTTCCGATAAGGATTTCTCCTTATTGACACGTAATTAGGTGACCAAACCTCTCCTTTACAGAACTTCTAGACATTGTCAATATTGTAAATAATAATATGAATAACTTTGTCGTCTCAATTATTGATTTAATAATATATAAAATATTATGCAGATGATACTGTGACAATAATTGAATCAATAATATGAGAGATATGATGCATCAATTATTGTAGCAATAATTGAGTATAACTAACTGACTTCTCACGTAAGCATCAATAATCAATACCGCGTGCTACTATGTAACCACGTGTATTACTGTACTTTTACTATCGGGTAGTTCAACAGTTTTAACGGTAACACTTTTGCCATTATTTTTATAAAAAGATAATTCTATCGTTTTCTAACTACAACAATACTTCCGTTGTGGGGTCCACCAATGATTGTGCCATCGTACGACTATTCCCTGTTAAAAAGAATATTCCCCGACCAATCAAATATTATATAACCACTTGCTTACTTTTCAAAATTTGTAAATATTACCCACAACTATAACATAATATCAAATCCACACCATAATATTCAAAAATATATTTCGAGAAAATTATTCTTTATTCATAAAAAGTTGGGGTCTTATAGAACCTCTTACACCAGGTTCGAACTACGCAGACCTGATCTCCTTTTCAATAGGAGTACGTAGGCAGCCATTTATGGTTCGGTCTCACCTCCTACCAAAACACCAACACTTGTGAGCGGTACTAGGACCATCCTTCAATCCACTATATTTCATCGGCTTTAGACCAAAGGGATGGAATTACCTGAACTCCTCCTAAATAGGAAATTCGGCGACCATCTAAGTTACGGTTGTACCTTGAAGAGCAACACCAATCCATAAGAGGTGGAATTAACTAGGCTCCTCCTAAATATGAGTATTGGCGACCATCTGTGGTACGGTCAATCTCAGAGAGGAAAGACACACTCCTCTCCACATTTCCATACAACAACCAGTCCCAAGACACCGAAGATGGTAGGGATACACACAAATCAACGATCCATTCTAAACTATCCAGAGATAACTCAATGTCCATCCATTAAAGAGGAATTCAGAATACATCAAGATCGTAAGTCCTAAAGAAGCAGGCAAAATATCAAGCAAGTATCCAGACATATCTAAGAAGGAAGTGATCAAAAAATATATTTCCCTGCTATATATATATAATGTTGTTTGATATACACAATGTAAATTGTACATGACAAAATGGCTAAGCTAGTCTGTGTAGGAAAATACAAGCCCATACAAATTGGTGTATATGCGAGCTATCAAGCCCAACATGGCATCCCTCTCAACAGAAGGAGGTAACGATGTGGTCTCCTGTACAAGGGTATCCACACGAGCTAACAGATCTACAGCCATCTGCATGGTGACTCTATGCTCGTCAATGTACGTGTTCATCTCTACAATCATGCCAGTGGTATAGGACCTCACTGTAGTACTATCTGTGACGGCTACAGCCCGGGCAGATATGGCAATATCCCTCTCAATTGTCATAGCATCTCTGGTGGATCTGGCCTCATCCCGCTTAACAACATCGGCATCTCTACCAGCTAATGCCTCATCCCTCTCTGATTGAGTTGCGTCTCTCCTATCAAGGGCTATCAACATCAAGGCTCTTGCCTGATCTCTCTTAAAGGTCATCAGATGAAGACTACGCTTTCAAAGCATCAGTCTTTGAGTCTTTGGATCACAACAAAGGCTTTCGACTTGGGAGAATCCAAAGGAGATGTTGGCAACCCAGTGAATGGCTCCTCATCGATGTGAGAATCAATGTCCTCCATGGGCTCTCCATCATCTGAATCAGTATTCGGCAGTATGGATACTGACGCATCCGATAAAGTCTTTGTCTCCATCCACGCAGAATACTCTGGCGAACAGCTCAGATGGCTCATAGAGAAAGCAGCTATCTCACGCTAATCCCAATATGCATACACCTAGGATCGGTCCTTTGCTGATAGATGGCTAAAAGCTAAACGCTGACCTAGCGCCCCCTCGAAAGGATGGAAGTCCTGAAACTAGTCAAACTGTGACATCACGGTCAGCGGGTGATAGGTAGTCATGCCCCTCAAACCAGCCAGGGGGAGATAATCCATTCCCAGAGCATGAGTAATGAAGCTATAGGGTGAGCTAAGCCCTGTGCACGGCAGGATGCCATATGAATCACTGATCTTCGTTAAGAATACTGACCAAGACATAGCATCTATACACTCCGAGGGTTGAAAGGAGTAAGACATAGCTATATCATGGGTAAAGCAGTACCCATGTCGGCAGAAAGTCCCAATCGGTCCCAAGTGTGACATAAAACACACGTACAACATGACCAAACTTCCTGTAATACCCCTGCGGGGTAAGTGCTACAAAACGTGGCCGATCTCAGCGTCTCCGCCACAATCATCGGAATAATGGTATGACCCACCCTGAGAGCTCTCACTGCCATGATAACATCGATATCCAGATCATCCATATATCGTGGCATGAACATATACACAACTATGCACATCAAAAATGCATCCATTCAGGCCAAATGCCACTGGTTCTCTGGTATGGTGAAATTCCCAGAATGCCGAGAATAGTTGTCCTCAAAGCCAAATCTGTCAAACAGAAAATGCTGGGATATCACTTGGCCGGATGTGATCTCATCCTGCACTACCCTACGCCTCAATCTAGTGAGGGTCATTAACTGTCGACTCATGTCCCCAATAGCCATATGCACGCAAGGTCTGTTAAGCGGCATCATTGTCAAACGTGTATACTCCTCCAGAGTCAGAGTCAACTCCTGGGTCCCAAACCGGAAAACCTGTTGCTTCGGTACCCAGTGATCCAACATGCCCTCTACAAATCCTGCGGGAACCTGAAACATCAAGAGGGTCATAGTATGTTGCAACAGATGATTTACAGTCACTATGTCTTATGGTGACATACCATCATACCATGATCTAAGATGTGATGCTACCAGTAATGGTGGGGTATGATCTATGCGGCTGACTACTGAAGAAGACATCTGTGTAGGCTGTATCATAAAACCATCCAGGAGTCAATGCTGAATATCAATGGATATTCATACATATGCATAACATGATACATGCCTTACAGATAATAGATGGCAATATGATATAGGGAATGGAAAACAGTTCATACAATACTAATTATATCATCATCTATATACATCATCTCTGTACAGCTAAAAATATAGGGAAATGGGGCACAGACGCCCTACTACTAATAGAGGCCTATCAAAAGATATAGCGAGAATGGGGCCCAGCCACCCAATATCTAACAGAGGCCTATCAAAAGAGATAACGAGAATACACATCAGAAGAAGACAATGGTGTCACTATCTACATCATCAATCCTTTCCACCTGATGTAACTCCTCCTGAGTCACTGGATCTCTATCTACAGGGATATCAGGCCTATACAAAGGAGGATCTGCACTGAAAAAGCCAAATGGGTCATCTAAGGGGCCAGCGCCTGAGCTGGAAAGATTAAACGAATCTGTCTCCACCAGATCTCTGCCCAAATGCCATATAAAGAAATGTGCCCGATCCAGTTGATGGGTCAAACTGTCAATCTGTGTTAAATGAGTCAGATCTCGGACACAGGCTAGCCAATCCGTCATCATTATGGATCCTGGAACCATATCCCCCATGAACTGAGTGGCGCAGGTCTGAGCTCCAATAGTACGAGGGGATCACCAATGCTGGAACATCTCCTGAGTGCAGGGACCCTCTGACAGTGCAAAACAATAAACCCCCAACAATGGGATATCAGTGATGGGTGACTGTGACACAGACCAATAATGCCTGGCAGGAGACAAGATCGGCATACGGATCTCACCTATAGTGCTCATAATAGCACGCTCTCCTAAATAGAGCCCCATCTTCCATATATGAAGAGAGGAATCCTACGGGTGGACATCACATACTCGACACCAGTCAGGTACCCATCCTCAAATCCCATGGCCAAGTGCTCCCAAGAATATGGAATCCATGTGATGATGTCAGCTGTCAACAACTCCAACTATAGGTGGTAATGAGTAAAACCCTAAGCTATAGGGACCTCCGCCAATATGGAATGATGCCATCGTCGTCCTCATGCATAGGTATCTAAACCTAACACGCTCACAGGACGTAAACATTGAAGCCTCTCATAGGCCCAAAACTGCCAACACAAAGCCAAACATCTGCTGTCAGTAAACGCTCTTAACCTACATATGGGAAATTACAAAAGAAAGTACTCACCAGTACAAATGGGTAGAATCCTAACCAAGCCTCGGTTAAGCCCTGCGAACGCATACGCATGCCCCTGAGGAAATAGGAAAATGTGTAGGAACCCCAATCATACTCTCCTATACGATCCACATGTCGCGTGGCACTGATCAAAGTAAATGACATAGTAAAAGAATTATCTGCTATAAAGTAGCCTCTAATGATCATCATGAACAATCGCCGAAGAATGCAATCCCTGACTCTAACGTCGTCTGGCATGGGCTCGCTCAACAACCCACTCATAAAATCTACGCTCAAAGGACCCGTACGGACAGTCCTGCCCTTGAGCACCACCGCCGAAACTCCTAACAAGGATCTGACGACAGTAGGGTAATATCCGCCATACAAGGCACTGGTGCCCCTCCAAACTCCATACCTGTGATAAACCGCCAGTCCATCGGCGTCATCATCACCTCACAGTCCAACAAATGGAGAGACTGAGTCTGGTGAAACCAGCGCTCAGACAATGCCCTGAGGTAACCCCAGGGACAACGACGAGGAAGGATGGAAAAGAACGCCCCAAATCCTCAGTCATGCACAATCGTTCTATAGTCAGGATGTAGAGCCTGGTACATGGAGTGAATGTTGAACCAGTTCCCTCGAGGCTGTGTAAAGCTGAGAACCTACATAAAATGCAGATCAACATCAAAATCCTTTGCTCCACATCAATAGGAAAGAAGGAAGATTAAGATCTAACGTTATACCTCGTTGGCATGCAAATACATCGAGGGATGTTGACTCAAATCACCCAGGAGCTCTGGGTTTGCCACCTGAATAGTCGGGAGGTCCCTATGGGGAACATGTGCAGCAGGAGCAGGGTTCACAACCGGAATATTTTCCTCCTCGTCCTCGACGTCCGGCACATCAACCTGGACTGGACGTATCACCGCCTCCATTAACCGACGAGGCTGTCTAATAGAACGGCGTCGAGGGCACTTCAGAAGCCCTCTTCCGTACATCAGAAGTGGTCCTGTGGGAACTACTCGGCTGATCCGGATCCATAATATCTGGACAAAAGTCTCCAAATCACCTCAGAAAGGGTGTGGTAATCTTAAACCTGGAGCTTTCTTTTCAAAATGCATTTTATTACTACATGCATGCATGCATTACTTTAACATACATCTATAGTAGAGTTAAAAATGCATGATTATTCAATGCCTACATTTTGAAATTTTTTTTCCATAGTCCCCTCTGTAAATAGGACTATCCACATGCACATAGGCATGACTAGGTAGCCATTCAGTAGCACACCTGCCCACAGTCATATAAATACTATATGCATTAAAAGTCAAAGTCATTAGTCCATAAGAGTAGTTTAATTACCAGGATTACTTTGCATTTTTACCTTTTTCTCATTTATCCTCAAAAAGGATAAGAAATAACAGAAAAAGGTGCCAAATTGACTATCTCAAAAGTTAAAAATTTTCACATCATTATGTTTAGCATGGTTTAATACTAACATTTACTATGTTGAATATTTATATCAAGTAATTATTTAAGCATGCATATTCACTACTATTTGTTTAGATGCATTTTATGTGATAAGTCATTTTCCAACAGATAAAAACTGGAAAAGAAGACATGCATACATTACCAGGACAGTGTAGAACACTTGTACGGTGACAGAATTTGCCAAAAGTCGCCCGAACTCAGCAGATCCGAAGAAGAGCTCTCGAATTTCCTTCGCGGCGCAATTTAAAAAGACTTGAAAAGGCCAACCTGCAGCCTTAATAGCACCACGGCTAACCGCATGTCCATCTGTGGCTGCTGCAGTTGTACCTGCAACACCTTTACGTGGGTCCCACCCCTCTGTCTCGGTCCAGTTTGAGTTGTAACGGAGTTCTCATAAGCTAAAAAAGCCAAATCAGGAATAAAAACGCTACGCGATTGAGCAGAATAACTTACAATCCTGGTTTTCTCAGACCAAGCCGTGGGTCTTCACATCACTTATTGGTATTCGCCCGAGCACAGGGTATACTATGCCGATGATCTCAGCTGTTACAAATCATACTCGGCAATACCTTACACAGGTCCAATGCCGCCAATTCAGGGTCGTCACCCAAATTTTTAATAAGATCCCGGCGGGGGTTACAACACAAGTTCCGTTGATTTACACGTCAGCGACGATTAAGCAGAATCCCCGGCGGGGGTTACAACGCATGTTCTGTTGATTCACACGTCAGCGAAGGTCAAGTAGCCTTGACAATCTACCCAACAAGGGTTTTATCTGGTGACGTACGTGTGAGCGAAAGTCAGGCAACCCTGACAACACATACTGTTGACAGTAAATCCAACAGAACATTGATATGTCCTGGAAATACAAACCAGGGAAGATCAGCATCATCAAGGAGGATTGATGATGGAATATGTTATACACATCCTCAAACAGACATAGCGTTATCCCCACAGATCTCTTGTACACAAGAGTCACATCTTCAGAATAAAGTCTGTATCAAGGATTAAGGAATTTGGTGATAACCCCAGCGTCAACATCCTTAAAGATTTGGATCACACATCCAATCTGGTCATCGTTGTCAATCCCTGATAGAAGCAACAGGGAGCCGACAATCATCCCCAGCATGTTGGACAACAACCCAACACACATGCATCATACATTTGCATCATGTTGCTGCACATTACATCATGTTTATCTTGTTGCATTTCAAGTGTCTAGGATTCTTTAACCTATCCATGCCATTGCATTGCATGAATATGATAAAGAGGGGCATCTGCAGACACTAAAAATTTTCTGCACACTTGTCACTGATATTGCGGGATGGCAGATTCGTCTTTCAGAGATAACCTTGGAAGATAGCTCATATCCAGTCCGGATACTATCGAAAGTTCAGCCTCAACCCCGAAACACACACCGGGAGTATCAGTTCTAACCTCGGAGATAACCCCGAGGCATGCAGTCCCAATACCGGTAATTTCACCGGAGAAGGTCGATTCATCTCAGAGATAACCCCGAGATATTTAGTCTCAGTCCCACCACTGGGAGTAGCAGTTACCAACCTTGGAGATAACCCCAACGAATGCAGTTCCAGAGATAACCCCGAAAATGCTTCTTTCAAATGCATGCAATCAGCTTCAACCTCAGCACTCATACCGAGGCACTTAGTACAAGACCCGACGACAACACCGAGAAGACAGGCACACCTCAGAGATGACACTGAGGACCTTCAACACTTGCAGCAGTCCAATCTCAGAGATAACCCTGAGCAACGTTTGCTTTATTAGCCCAAACCGACGATAACCTAGGTGAGGGGAAAAGTCATCATCTTGCCACCTTGACGCCACATCGCACTATCACAAAATTTCATACATACATTTCTACACAACAATGTCCCATAAGAACGAAGGAGGTCCAATCCCGAGTGATTATTACGCAGGACAACAGATATATTTTGAAACTTGAACACCAGAGAGCATGGTCCCATCTTCCTGACTTCGTACAACCTTTAATCCGATATCATTGTGTAACTCTCGACAACGGCGGTCCGAAATAGGTCTTACATACCTTAGTCGGATGCCCGGATTACAATTCTGAAAGTTCAAACAGACATTACAGTGCATGTATGCACGTACTTCGAGACAGCATGACCCGTGAAGCCCAGGGTAACCCGGGCAGTCGAAGATACATCTGCGGCTAGCCGCAAGTACACCTGCAGCTCCCCCCTCTATAAATAGAGGGCTTGGGGTGGCCATTTTGTAGTAAAAAAGGCGAGAAAGCCCTATCTAATTTGCTCTGTACACACCCTATATTCAGTGCTTTCTTATTTTAAACACTTGTGAGCTCACATATAACTTCTATTTTGTACCTGCAGGAGCCGAGTGTTCATCCCTTTCAAGTTATAGAAGTCTTCTTTGGCAGCCCATTGTAAGCCTTCTTATACACTTTAAAGCCTTTCTCTTCATCTTTACACACACTATTATTCACGTTGAGAGTCGTGTTGCGTGTGTTTGCCCGGACTTCGGTCCGTGGTTTCATTTCATTTGTATATATATATATATGTATATATATATATATATATTATATATATATATATATATATATATATATATATATATATATATATTTTTTATATCTCGACTAACATTATCGAGCCTCCTCGATTGAGCCTGCACTTTGGTTTGGAGCGCTTATTTGCTTTCTTATATATATATATATATATATATATATATATATATATATATATATATATGAACTATGTGTAGAACTTTGTTCGATGAGTCTGATTTTATATCCTGAGCGCTTACTTACTTTAATATATATATATATATATATATATATATATATATATGGTTAGACTTTGTTCGATGAGCCTAGATTTTACATCCTGCGCTTTCTAGCTTATATATATATATATATATATATATATATATATATATATATATATATATATATATCGCCTTTACGTATTTCTTTACTTTTTGTCCCACTTTCGGAGTTTACTCCGTATGTTGATTGCTTTTACGCTTTTATTTACATTTCTCGATCCCCCATTGAGGTGCTTCGTGGTGGTCGATCATATGCATATATATATATATATATATATATATATATATATATATATATATATATATATATATATATATATATATATATATATATATATATATATATATATTATATACGGACTAACATTATTTGAGCTGCCTCGATTGAGCCTGAACTTTGGTTTGGGCGTTTATTTGCTTTCTTATATATATATATATATATATATATATATATATATATATATATATATATATATATATATATATCCGAGCGCTTACTATTTTAAAATATATATATATATATATATATATATATATATATATATATAGTCGACTTTGTTCGATGAGCCTAGATTTTACATCCTATGCGTTTACCGCTTATAAATATATATATATCGTCTTTACGTATTTCTTTACTTTTTGTCCCACCTGGAGTTTACTACGTGGCGGTTGATTGCTTTTATAGCTTTATTTACATTTCTGATCCCCCATTGAGATGCTTCGTGGTGGCTGATCATGTCTCAGATATATATATATATATATATATATATATATATATATATATATATATATATTTACAGCTTTTATATATATATATATCAGTTTATTTCTTTATTATCAATTGCGGCATCGTGTGAGCCTAGGAATCATGTGATCACAGATTCAGTTTACTGGATCTAGATTCGGTTCCCGTGATGGACATTTTCAGCTGTAAGCAGCTTGTAAATTTATTCACGGTGTTTGGATTTCCTCATATGGTTTTCATACCCACAAGGAGTTCGGTATTATTTTGTACATTATTTTCTTGAAGATGTTTCGCATCTCGAAAATTAAAAAAAATCAAGCTGAACACTTAATAAAAATGGGAGTGTAAAAGGTCTCAATTACTATTGAGCACAAGGGTTTGAAAAACCTGTTTTATAAAACATCACTGCCATATCTTGTTTAAAACTGAATTTTTACACAAATTCAAACCTTATGTATATATGTGCGAATGAGGCCTCACACTACTTCTAAATAACAGCACATTGACCCACACACACACACATTCATATAACATGTTCTTGAAAAGTGGCGGTCATCGTGGTAACACGGATGTCGGGGGGGGGGGTGCCTAACACCTTCCCTCCACATAATCAAGTCCCCGAACCTTAATGAATCTCGGTTTCACCAACCTGTTTAGCAGTGCCACATCACTGGGTTAATGTGCAAACCTTTTTCGATTGTGTTGGTACAACCATATAAAATACCAACTGGCGACTCTTAACAGTCCATCGTCGACACGATACATGTCGGACCTTTTTCACTTGTTTTTTTAAACAAATCTCACCTAACATGAGAACACCAAAGAATAAGTAACGAAAAGGGACAAATAAAAATCCCGACGTCGACATTAATGATATAAAGTATAAGCTTAATATAATTATATGTAATTAAACTAACGTTGGTTGTGGTCAGTTAATCCTTCGCGGGTTAACTGCCCAATTCCTCTTAGGGCCCTGTTTGGCTAGCCTATAAGAGGTTCTTTCCCATTTAATTTAATTAATCTCTTATAATATAGTTTAATAATGTCTGACCCAATTAAACAATAAATCAAATATCTTATTTAATTTAATTTAAATAAAATATACTAATTTCTCATTAATTCACATAGTCACATAATTAAATTCTCGTATATTAATTATGTCAAATCATTAAATCTCTAATTAATTATTAAAATAATTAGAATAACATTATGCTTATTAAATAATTCATTTAATCTAATAAGCTCAATTAAATACATACTTTGAATAATAAAATTCTCCACATTAATTTAATCAATGTAACATATATAATTAAATTAATCTATAACAAATTCATCAATTAATTATTTAATCCAATACTTAGATCGTCAAAAAATATTTATTTAATTCAATAAATATTCAAATTAAATTACAAAATTTTGTTCGTCACATCTTTCCCCCCTTAAAAGTATTTTGTCCCCATAATCACGACTCAATCAATTCGTCCCGTTACATTCTCCCCCCTTACAAAGATTCTATCCCAAGAATCGCTTACACATAAGTTAAGTAAATAAATGAGGATAATTCTTCATCATATGCTCTTCGAGTTCCCATGTAGCTTCTTTAACGTTGTGGTTCCTCTAGATTACCTTAACAGAAGGTATTACTTTATTTCTGAGAACTTGCTCTTTTCTGTCAACTATCTGAACAAGAACTTCTTCGTATGATAAGTCTTTCTCAAAATGTAGGGGTTCATATTCAATCACATGCTTGTAATCGGGTTTGCAGGGTCGTAAAACTGAAACATAGAAGACGTTGTGAACATTCTCGAGTGCCGGAGGTAAGGCTATCTCATACGCAACTTCTCCAATCCTTTGTAGTACCTCAAAGGGTCCAATGAACATTGGGCTTAATTTTCCCTTCTTTTCGAACCTGATCTTTCCTTTGCAGGGAGAGACTTTCAAAAACACATAACTACCCGATTCAAACTAAATATTTTTATGGTGTGGATCGGCGTATTTCTTCTGCCTATCTTGAGCTGCTACCAGTCTTGTTCGGATCACTTTGACTATCTATGTTGTCTGTTGTACTAGCTCTGGACCTAGTAATTGTCTCTCGCCAACTTCATCCCAGTATAGCGGAGTTCTGCACTTTCTTCCATACAACGCTTCATAAGGCGGCATGCCAATACTAATGTGTTAAATGTTGTTGTAGCCGAACTCTATGAGCGGTAGATGATCATCCCAATTTCCTTTAAAGTCCATTATGCAAGCTCTTAACATATCTTCTAATGTCTGAATCGTTCTTTCACTTTGCCCGTCTGTCTGAGGGTGATATGTCGTACTCATTCTCAATTTCATACTCATGCATTCCTATAGTCTTTTCAAGAAGTTCGATGTAAAACGCAGATCCCTATAGGAAACAATTGATACCGGAACTCCGTGTCTTGAAACAATCTCTTTTACATATAACCTTGCCAACTAGTCTAAGTTGAATCTTATTCTGACCGGAAGAAAGTGTGCGGATTTCGTCAATCGGTCAACGATAACCCATATTGCGTCATAGCCTTTCTGGGTTGTTGGAAGGCCAACCACAAAATCCATCGTGATATGTTCCCACTTCCATTCTGGAATTTCTAAAGGTTGTAGCAACCCACTCGACCTTTGATGCTCTACTTTCACTTTCTGACATGTCAGACATTTGGCAACACACTCTACAACATCTCGTTTCAAATTTGACCATCAGAAATGTTGTCGAAGATCTTGGTACTTCTTGATACTACCAGGATGAATCGAATATCGTGAGTTATGAGCCTTGTTCAAAATGTCTTCCTTAATCTCGGGCACTGGCGGTACCCAACTTCTACTCTCAAATCTCAGTATAACTTCATTGTCCATCTTGAATCTTGATTCGGTTCCTCCGGATATCTTTTTTTTCACCTTTTCACATTCTTCGTCCTGAAGTTGAGCCTCCTTACCTTTGTCCAACAAAGTTGTACCAGATTGTATCTAGAACAACTTCTCATCAATCTCCATAGGATACTTTACTTCTAATTCCAGCTTCTCCATCGCTGAAATTAGCTCCTGCTGAGCAGTCAACATCATCAATTTCTCCCGACCCTTTCTACTTAACGCGTCAGTAACCACATTTGCTTTACTCAGATGGTATACAATTTCACAATCATAGTCCTTAATTAACTCCAACCACCTTCTCTGGCGCATATTCAAGTCCTTTTGTGTAAAAATATATTTCAGACTCTTGTGGTCTGTATATATTTCACACTTTTCCCCATAGAGATAATGTCTCTAGATCTTCAAAGCAAATACCACCGCAGCTAACTACAAGTCGTGGGTCAGATACCCCTTTTCATAGTCTTTCAATTGTCGTGACGCATACGCAATGACTCTGCCATTTTGCAGAAGCACACATCCAAGTCCTTTATGCGACGCATCACTATAAACCACAAAATTTCATGTATCATCCGGAAGTGATAACACGGGTGTTGTACTCAACCTCTTCTTAAGTTCTTGAAAGCTTTCCTAACACTTCTCCGTCCAAACAAATTTCACCGCTTTCCTAGTTAAATTCGTAAGTGGAGTTGCGATCTTGGAAAAGTCCTGAATGAATCTTCTGTAATAACCTGCAAATCCAAGAAAACTTTTCACTTCCGACAGAGTTTTCGGCTGATCCTAGTTCATCACAGCTTCAACTTTGGATGGATCTACCAAAATTCTGTCTTTATCTATCACATGCCCAAGAAATTGTACCCGCTCAATCCAAAATTCGTATTTCAAAAACTTGGCATACAACTTCTCACTTCTCAACGCCTCTAACGTTACCTTCAAATGCTCTACATGTGCTTCTTTGGTCTTCGAGTATACTAAAATGTCATCGATAAATACCAACACGAATTTGTCCAAAAATAGCTTGAACACTCCATTCATTAAGCCCATAAATGTTGCAGGAGCATTCATTAAACCAAATGACATCACTAAAAATTCGTAGTGACCATATTGCTTTCTTAACATTGTCTTCGGTACATCCTCTGGACTCACCCTTAGCTGATGATAACCACTCCTCAAGTCTATCTTGGAAAAGTATCTCTGAAATTTAAATAGGTACACTTAAAAGGGGGGGTTGAATAAGTGTAGGCACAAACTATGTCCAATTTTTATTTCTTATCAAAAATTCCTTGAGTGTTTAATGCAGCAAGCTAGATTACTGATATGGATAGAATGCAGGTTGCTGGATAAATAACAGAATATTAGAGTATAGAATGCAATTACACAAACACCAGAATTTTTACGTGGTTCAGCCCCTATCCTCTATTCTAGTAGCCTAATCCACGTCCAATACCAACTAGTATTGGAGACTCTCTTTATTAATTAACTTTGTTTACATTTAAACCCCTTTACAAGACAAGTTTCATAACCTTTGAGTACTTATACTCCCCTAGCACCTTTGCTCCCCATGCACCTATGCACCCTTAAGCACCTATGTTTCCTTGAAATTGCTTGCAAAACCTCTAATCCAACCCCAATTAGAAACCTTAGACTAACAACTTAGTCTACCACATGTTTAGAGAATTGATCAAAGATATGCCAACAAAATAAACTATGATCAAAGCAATAATTATATCAACAATTCAAGGCTCAACTAAAATGCAATGATCAATATGAAAGATAAAGATATCACCGATTTAAGCTCATGAGACTTAGCTGAAAATATAGTCGATTTAATTACCCAGTAGTTTGTATGCTTGCATTCAAAATAATAAAATATCTTCCAAGTATATTAGTGCAAAGATTGATCTTAGTGAATAAAGAATAGAAGAGATGTCACCAATTAGATGTTCATGAAGTAGCTAAAAATATAGTCAGTACAATTGCCCAACAGCTTGTATGTTTGCACTTGAAATAATAGCTTATAAGTATATTAGTGCAAGGATAAACTTCAGTGTTCTCTCTCTTTGCATACCAATATCTCCATGTATTTTATAGCCTTCATATATTACCGTTGCACTCCAATCAATTTAATCCCGTTAGAAAAACATTCTATTTAGAGATGATTTAGGCAATCCTTAATGGCATTAATTAAGGGCAGGATATAATCTTGTTAGTATAAATCATGAATTGATGCTAATTAGGAGAATACTATATCACCAAAATCCCTTCAATTTATGCAATCAGTTATACTAACTAATTTGGATATTTAAAGAAGGATTTTATAAGAAATCTCAATATCTTAAAATCTCAAAGATTCTGCCTCTTTATAAAGATATTCCATATCTTAGATTATGCTCTCAAGATCCTCATATTCTGTTTTTCCTTTTCAAGAATACATTCATTCCATGACACCCCAAATCAAGGTACTTGATTCCACGGGATTTGGTGTTCCTTTGTACAAATATCATCTATCTATCTACCCCATAATAAATGCAAACCATGCAATAGATAGAATAAAAATCTTCCCTTAAAGGGTTACAACATCCGAATAATAATAATACAATCCCGAGTTAAACTAACCTTAAACATCATCATGTGGAATCATAAACAAATAAGTCTTAAACAACATCATTAACTCAAGTTTAACATAAATACATCATCAAATAAAATAACAAGTCTTCCTCATTTGCTAACTTTGCCCTTGCCTTTACTAGTGGAAGGTTCATTGATTCGTTCGTTCTTAACTGCAATGTTATTATTAAGCAAAAGTGAGCACTATTGACCATAAGTATAACAATGAAATAACATTATAATAACATGCGAGTAAATCAAAGACATCTGAATAAAAGCTCAACTTTTGAATCAAGAATGAATAACAAGAATCAAAAAGAATTACGAGGGTCATAAGACCTTGAACTATGTCCTAGGTTATCAAGGGTTATACTTGAAACCTTTAACATCATAAGACTATGGACCTTTCTACTCGTACTTGGGGGATCGACCCTTAGTACCATCTTGTGCACAATATCTTAATGCTAACATGTATAAGTAAATCCCTTTGCGGGGTTGTTCATCTCGGTTTGACATTCGAGTCCACTTTTGAAAAGGAAGTTTGGTTTGGATAATTCAATAAGGGTTACGAAATTTAGAGCGTTCATCAACTAAGGACTAGTTGAATCAATAAAGTTCACTAGTCTAATAAGGTTCAACAATAATGATATTCAATTGAATAATAATCTCAAAGAAGTATACAATAGAACAATTATTGTATAAGCTGAATCATGCTTTGAAAAGATAATAAATCTTTAATATAACATTTGAACTTGAATAATAGTAATGATAATTTACTCGAGGTAAATAATAAACTTGAACAATAATGACAAGTAGGGTTAGGAAACTTGCCTCGTGCGTAGATTACACTTTAACTAAACACGTTCTTTGAATTTAATCCTACATACCATTCACATTCACAATACCGATTAATTATAACTTAACTAATCATCATAAACTCATTCTCTTTGTCTAAACTTTGATTATTAACTATACTTAGTTAATTTACACACTTTGTCACATAATTTACACTTCATGAATAATAAGCTAATTATGTATTCAATAATTCAATCCACATGTAATTATGTTATTTACATGTTAAACATCTATTTTAACATCTCATTATACTTATAACATATTTACATGTTCATTACATTAAGTTAACAACACATTGCTAGACTTAAACATTTTAAAAATTTACATTTACGAACTTTACGGAGAGTGGTATTTGTATTTCTTTTATACTAATCTAATCTTGATTATGTATGTATGCTTGATGCTATGATGGACTATTTGGTACATTGCTTGTGCGGCTGGCGACTTAAGACAGGACTTAAGAGACTTTTGAGGCATGAGGCCCATGCATGGCAGCGAATCGAAACGAAGATTCTGCAATTAGCGAAAATTGCGAACCACATTAAAAACTCAATTAAATTACTACTACTACAAAATTAATCATACCCACATGTTATAATTCATGTATAATCATAACCCAACATTTATAGAATGGTTTTAACCCATTAAAACACATAATCACGAGTTAAAATATGTGAATTTCAACGACTTTGATGTTCTTGAGGTTTTGAAAATAAAACATGAAAATTGTCACTCTGGATTAGTTATAACAAGAATCCGTTTATTTAAACTTTGGTCTCTTAATTATCAACATGCATAATAATATCACAGTGTAAAATTTAGGGATAATATCGATCAATACATAAAATATCACGTATAAGGCCATAAGGCCAAAACCCATACTACTGTAATTTTGTAGAAATCATATCGATGTAATATTATAGAAATGATGATATGGAATCATATAATATATATATATATATATACGATTTGATACATACATCTTAACCCATAAATAACTCATAAATATTACTCCTTTCTCAATCACGAGAGGCTTTACGAAAACTTTGAAAGCCATTTTCTTATAAAAACTTAATGATGTAAAATAGAATTTGGGAAGAGGAGATTACCACGAGAATAAGTATAGATTAGTAGGGAATAAATTTCTTCTCAACTCTTCTTTCTCCAAAATTCTCTCAACACTTCTCAATCTCTCTCTCTCTCTCTCTCTCTTCTACTTTTTCTAGACTTAGGAAAAATGAATAAAAAAAAGAAAGAAGAATCGATATAATAAAAAAAGCCAAGCGCCGCCGTTGTGGTCGATTAACCCAATCAATGGATTAGCTGCTCTCCAACTCCCCATAGGGCCTTGTTTGGCTAGCAAAATAGATTTAAAACCATTTAATTTAATAAAGCTTTATCATATAGTTTAATTAATGTCACACTCCTTTATAAAATAAATCAATATCTTATTTAATTTATTTTAAATAAAATATAATAATTTCTCATAAATTCACATAGTCACATAAATAATTTTCTCATTAATAAATAATGTCAAATTATTAACTCTCTAATTAATAATTAAATTAATTAAATAACATCATGCTTAATTAAATATTTCATTTAATTGATAAGCTCACATAATTACATACTTGAATAATAAAATTCTCCATTTAATTTAATAAATGTAACACATATAATTAAATTAATCTACCACAATTGCATCAATTAATTATTTAATCTAATAATTAAATCATCGAAAAATATTTATTTAATTCAATAAATATTAAAATTAATTTACAAAATCTAGATTAAATCATCTTTTCCCCACTTAAAAGGATTACATCCCCGAATCACGACTCGATAAATTCGACCGTTACATTCTCCCCCCCCTGAAGATTACATCCCCGAATCGCTTTACACATAATTAAGTAAATAAATGAGGGTAATTCTTCATCATATTCTCTTGAGTTCCCCGTAGCTTCTTGACGTTGTGGTTCCTCCAAATTACCTTAACGAAAGGTATAACTTTATTTACGAGAACTTGTTCTTTTAGATTAAACAATTTGGGCGAGAATTTCTTACGTAAGATAGTCTTTCTCAAAATGTGAGGGTTAAGTATTCAATTACATGCTTGTAATCGGCTTTGTAGGGTCGTAACTGAAAAACATGGAAGGCGTTGTGGACATTCTCGAGTCTTTGGAGGTAAAGGCTACCTCGTCACGCGACTTCTCGATTCTTCTCGATACTTGAAAGGGTCCAATGAATCTTGGGCTCAATTTTCCTTTCTTTAGAACTGATCTTCCCTTTCCGGGAGAGACCTTCAAGAAAACATAACTACGATTCAAACTCGATATTTTTACGATGTGGATCGGCGTATTTCTTCTGTCGATCTTGGCCGCTACCGATCGTGCTCGGATCACTTTGACTATTTACTGCCGTCTGTTTGTACCAATTCAGCCCTAGCAATTGTCTTTCACCAACTTCATCCCGATGGCGGCGGAGTTACGCACTTTACTGTAGTATATAACGCCGTGGTGGCGGCATGCCATACTAAGCGTGGTAAGCTGTTGTTGTGGCGAGAACTCTACTAATGGTAGGTGATCATCCCAATTTCCTTTAAAGTCCATCACACGGGCTCTCTTAGCATATCTTACAATGTTTGAATCGTTCTCTCGCTCTGTCCGTCTGTTTGAGGGTGGTAAAATTTGTACTCATTAGCAATTGCGTACCCATGCATTCTGAAGGCGTTTCCGAAAATTTGATGTGAGCGCGGATCCCTATCGAAACAATTGATCTGGGAACTCAGTGCCTCGAAACAATCTCTTTTACGTATAGCCTTGCCAAGTGATCTAAGTTGAATCTTATTTTGATCGGAAGGAAGGAAGTGTGCGATTTAAATCGATTCGGTCAGCGATAACCCATCTTTAGCGTCGTAGCCTTTACGAGTCGTCGGAAGGCCAACCACGAAGTCCATTGTAATATGTTCCCATTTCCATTACGGGATCTCTAACGGTTGTAGCAATCCACTCGGTCTCGATGTTCCGCTTTCACTTTACGGCGGGTAAGACACTTGGCAACACATTACGCAACATCACGTTTAAATTCGGCCACGAAAAATGTTGTCGAAGATCTTGGTACATCTTGGTACTACCGAGTGAATCGAATATCGTGAACTATGAGCCTCGCTCAAAATATCTTCCTTAATCTCTTGTCTTGGCGGTACCCAAATTCTACTCTCAAATCTCGGTATTCCTTCCTTATCCATCTTAAATCTTGGTTCGGTTCCTTGAGATATCTTCTTTGTCACCTTTTTGCATTCTTCATCCTGAAAGTGAGCCTCCTTTACTTTATCTAGTAGGTTGTACAGTTGCATCTGAAATAGCTTCTCATCGATCTCCATAGGATACTTCACTTCTAACTCCGGTTTCTCCATTTACGTAATTAGCTCCTCTGACGATCAACATCATCAATTTCTCACGACCCTTTCTACTTAAGGCGTCGGCAACCACATTTGCTTTACCGGATGGTATAAAATCTCACGATCGTAATCCTTAATTAATTCCAACCATCTTCTTTGGCGCATATTCAAATCCTTACTGCGTGAAAATATATTTGAGACTCTTGTGGTCAAGTATATATTTCACACTTCTCTCCCGTAGAGATAGTGCCTCCAAATTTTCAAAGCAAAAACAAGCTGCGACTAACTCCAAGTCATGGGTGGGATATCCCTTCTCGTAATCCTTCAATTTGTCGTGATGCATACATGATGACTTTGCCGTTTTGCATCGACACACAACCAAGTCCTTTATCGACGCATCACTATAAACAACAAAATTTCCTGTATCATCCGGAAGAGATAACACGGGTGCCGTACTCAACCTCTTCTTCAATTCTTGAAAACTTTCCTCACACTTATCCGTCCAAACAAATTTCCACGACTTTTGAGTTAAATTAGTTAGCGGAGTTGCGATCTTGGAAAAGTCTTGTATGAACCTTCTATAATATCCCCTTGAATCCAAGAAAACTTCTTACTTACGGCGGGCGTTCTCGGTGATCCCGATTAATCACGGCTTCTACTTTGGATGGATCTCTCAAAAATTCCATTTTTATCGATCACGTGACCAAGAAATTGTACTCGTTCGATCCAGAATTCGCATTTCAAAAATTTAGCGTACAACTTCTCCCTTCTCAATACTTCCAATGTTAACCTCAAATGTTCTTCGTGTTCTTCTTTGGTTTTGGAATATACCAAAATGTCATCTATAAATACCACCACTGAATTTGTCCAAAAGCGGCTTGAACACACCATTCATTAGTCCCATAAATCTTTGCGGGGAGCATTACGTTAGACCAAATGACATTACTAAAAATTACGTAGTGACCATATCGCGTTACGAGCAGCTCTTTTGGTACATCCTCGGCCTCACCTTGATTGATGATAACAACTTCTCAAGTCTATCTTGGAAAAGTATCTACGCTCCTTGATTGATCAAAGCAGTTCGTCGATCCTCGGTAATGGATATCTGTTCTTAATAAATGACCTTATTGAGTTCTCTATAGTCGATGCGAGTCGCATCGATCCATCCTTCTTTTTCACAAACAACAAAGCGCGCTCCCCGGCGTCGCTTTCGGTTGAATGTACTTCTTGTCCAACAATTCTTGTAGTTGTACCATTAATTCCTTCATCTCTCTCTGGTGCCATTCGGTATGGTGCCTTCGATATTGGAGCGGTTCAGGCAGCCAATCGATCACAAAATCTACCTCTCTATCTGGTGGAAGTCACGGTAAATAATCGTGCGCAAAATCGTCGATGAAGTCCCTCACAATCGGTATTTCTTCTACCTTGGATTCTCTTTTCGATTTATCGACTATATAAGCTAAGTATCCTACACGACCTTGTCTTAACAACTTCACGGCTGCATCATCGTCGACAACTTCGCTTGTCTGGGCGACTTGCTACCATAAAACCTGACCTTTGGCGGTCATAAGGTTATCGCTTCTTTTGGCAATCAATTCTGACCCGTAATTGAATAACGATCCATTCCCAAAATAACGTCAAATTCCCCAAGTCGAATAGGGATAAGATCTCGTTCGTGATATTACCCTTAATATCCACTCTCTGATTCTTATATACATACTTAACGAGGATTATTTCTCTATTACATAATTTCTATGTTCATGGGGTAATCAATTCATTCTTAGGCAAATCTAAATTCTTGGCAAAATCATGGATATAAAGGAACAAGTAGCACCCGAATCAAATAAAACATAAGCATTAATTTTATTGATCGGAATGATACCTGACACCACATCACGGGATTGAACTGCATCTTGCACCGTCATGTTGAAAGTCCGGGCGGTCGATCGGTTTGTTGCGGTTGGTCGGGTGATGGTTAAAAGCATTTCCTTTATTATTTCCCCGTTTCCTCCACGATCCACGACCCTCCGATCCCTTCTTGGGACAATCTCTTGCCGAGATGGTCCTTGAACCACAAGTAAAACAAGCACCCTTCTTTGGGTTTGGGCGGTTTGGTGCTATGTGGCCTTCGACCACAATTGTAGCACTCTTTTTCCTTTTCATACAAACTCCCGGATGGGCTTTCCATAAAAGTCGGGCATGCTTGATTCTTTTCTTACGATTACCTTCTTTGATTCCCAGATGATGAGTTGTCGTTCCACCTTTTCTTGATTTGAAATTTCCACCTCTGTGCCACTTCCATTGGCCTTGTTATTAATTTCACCTTCACTCTTCTTCTTCTTCTTCTTGATCTTGATTGTACTTGGTCACGCACGCCGCTTCCTCCTTGGCGAGGATGGCCTTTTCGATACTCCGACAAAATGTGTTTATTTGAAACATTGATACCTTGTTGTACACCCAGGCTTTAGTCCTTGTTCGAATCTTCTGGCTTTTCTCTCGTCCGTGTGTGTACTTGATGCAGGCGAACCTCGCTAACTTCGTTGAATTTAGCAGCGTGTAGTCGAGTGCGCTCATGTTTCCTGCTTGATTCGAAAATTGAACTTCCATCGATTACGAACTAGTTGGGAAATACATTTCAAAAAACATTTCTTTAAATCTCTCCACGTAATTACACCTTCCCTCCTCGCACTTTGTTTGCTTGCCACGGTAGCTAGCCTCGAGACTTCAACATAAGCGTTGCAAAAGCGGTCTTACGGTCTTCTCTAACCTAGCAGCGTCGAAAACCTTCTCCATTTCCATAACCCGTTTTGAGCCTCGATTGGGTTCATGGAACCTTTGAACTTCTGGCGGTCCCACCAGCCTTGAAGTCTTTAAGCGTTGTGTTTGGTGGAGCTTGAGGTTGATTATTCATGGCTCGATCGATAAGTTCACCAAGCTTCTTTGCGGGATTAGCGTTAGCATTATTGTTATTATTGGTTGACTCTTCACGGTAGGTTGGCGTTGTTGTCTTCTCCTTGGCGGCATTTTTACATTAAATAAAAGCTTTATTAGAACTTTATTTATTTCTCTAAATAGTTAAGGCATTACTCAACAATTTAACATATCATTTAACACATCATCTCAAACAACTTGATATATTTTCATTCAAATCAAAGTTTTAACATTAAGCGATAGCATAAGCTGCTATTTACATCAACTATCACGGAATAAAGAATCCACGAGTTTAAAACATTCAAATATTCTTTCGTTCATAAACACGTCGAAATTTACATCTAAAAAAACTAATTAAGTTCTTCACATAATTAAATAAATCATATCCTTTGTCGGTTAAGTCTTGATTAGCCTTATTCTGACTCCTCTTCTAAGATGCGATGCATCGTCCTGCGATCCATCATGTACAATGGTAGTCCTTGAATTGGATTGGGTACCTCAAAACTTCGATCTTGGGTCTCATTCATTGCCTTGTTAAGTGTAAATCGTTTCCCCAATCTTAGCTTTCTTTGCCGACTATCATCCTCTGCTTGCGATCATTTCGGCGTGATTCTCTTACCCGACCTTCCTGCTGCTATATTTAGACCTTTGGAGGTTTCCTTGATTCCTTCTTGATTTCTCTATCTCCTCGGTCTTATCTTGGTTTGACCCTTCTCATGGACCAAATCCCATTCTACATTTGCCGATCGAGTGAAGAGTCAAAATCTCCCTCTCCTTACTCTCTAGAGTAATATCTTTGAATAACCGCTTCGCTCGGTCGAATCCACGACCTCGTCTAAGTAACTCCACGTTACGGTGCGTATAACGTGTCATACATCTCGGCATCAACGGTGTATGCGTGGTAACTCCTCTTCTTCCTCTTCCTCTTCCTCAACAAATTCCTCCTCGGGATCCTCCTCGGGATCGATCTCGGGACTCATGCTCGACCACCAACAACGGTGATCAATGGAGATGATTCCCTCTGCACCACATTGCCCCTAACGACATGAATGTCTCGGGGCTCCTCCTCTGTCGGTACTATAGGTACAGGGGTTCCTCCTCGATGGGTACTATAAATTACACGGGTTCTTCCTCCCCACTTGACTAGCTTCTCCAACATTCGACATCCACGACAACAAAATTTTAAGTTTTAGTTACTAAGTCGTATCATCTAGCATACTTTAACACATAAACATAAACACATAAGGTCTTTTATTATCTTCAATGAATTACATAAATTCATTTCTTATAACTTCGATAAGAGTTTTCCATCACTATCTTCTTTCTATAAAGCTACTACCTAAGGTTGTTCCCCACCTAAGGTTCATAACCTCTGACTTTGATACCAACTTGTGACACCCCCAAATCCGGGTACTTGATTCCACGGGATTTGGTGTTCCTTTATGTCTGAAATATCATCTATCTATCTACCCATAATAAATGCAAGCCATGCAATAGATAGAATAAAAATCTTCCCTTAAGGGTTACTGACATCTGAATAATAATAATACAATCCCGAGTTAAACTAACCTTAAACATCTGTCTTGGAATCATAAACAAATAAGTCTTAAACAACATCATTAACTCAAGTCTTAAACATAAATACATCATCAAATAAAATAACAAGTCTTCATCATTTGCTAACTTTGCCCTTGCCTTTACTAGTGGAAGGTTCATCGGTTCTTTAGTTCTTAAGCTGCAATGTTATTATTAAGCAAGAGTGAGCACTATTGCCCACAAGTATAATAATGAAATAACGATATAATAACATGCGAGTAAATCAAAGACATCGAATAAAAGCTCAACTTTTGAATCAAGAATGAATAACAAGAATCAAAAAAGAATTACGAGGTCATAAGACCTTGAACTATGTCCTAGGTTATCAAGGGTTATACTTGAAACCTTTAACGATCATAAGACTATGGACCTTTCTACTACGTACTTAGGGGATCGACCCTTAGTACCATCTTTGTGCACAATATCTTAACAGCTAACAGCGCAAAGTAAATCCCTTTGCGGGGTTGTTCATCTCGGTTTGACATTCGAGTCCACCAAAGGAAGTTTGGTTTGGATAATTCAATAAGGGTTACGAAATTTAGAGCGTTCATCAACTAAGGACTAGTTGAATCAATAAAGTTCACTAGTCTAATAAGGTTCAACAATAATGATATTCAATTTGAATAATAATCTCAAAAGTATACAATAGAACAATTATTGTATAAGCTGAATCATGCTTTGAAAAGATAATAAATCTTTAATATAACATTTGAACTTGAATAATAGTAATGATAATTTACTCGAGGGTAAATAATAAACTTGAACAATAATGACAAGTAGGGTTAGGAAACTTGCCTGCGTCGTCGTAGATTACACTTTAACTAAACTCGTTCTTTGAATTTAATCCTACATACCATTCATTTCACAATACCGATTAATTATAACTTAACTAATCATCATAAACTCATTCTCTTTGTCTACTTTGATTATTAACTATACTTAGTTAATTTACCACTTTGTCACATAATTTACACTTCATGAATAACAAGCTAATTATGTATTCAATAATTCAATCCACATGTAATTATGTTATTTACATGTTAAACATCTATTTTAACATCTCATTATACTTCTAACATGTTTTATGTTCATTACATTAAGTTAACAATACATTGCTAGACTTAAACACTTTAAAAAATTACATTTACGGAACTTTACGGAGAGTGGCGATTTATATTTCCGTTTTATACTAAGTCTTAGTGTTGCTGCTATGTGACTTAGTATATTACTGGACATTATTGTGCAGTATTGCTTTGGACTTGTGGGACATAAAAACGTGAGGCTGGCCCTTATTGGCGAACGAAAGCTGATTACTGCAATTAGCGAAAATTGCGAAACCACATTAAAAACTCAATTTAAATTACTACTACACACAATTTAATCATACCCACATGTTATAATTCATGCATAAATCATTACCCAACATTTATAGAATGGTTTTAACCCATTAAAACACATAATCACAGAGTTAAAATCTATAATTTCACTGACTTTGATGTTCTTGAAGGTTTTGAAAATAAAACATGAAAATTGTCACTCTGATTAGATTATAACAAGAATCCGTTTATTTTTAAACTTTGGTCTCTTAAATATCAACATGCATAATAATATATGAGTGTAAAATTTAGGGATAATATCGATCAATACATAAAATATCACGTATAAGGCCATAAGGCCAAAACCCATACTACTGTAATTTTGTAGAAATCATATCGATGTATTATTATGAAACTGATGATATGGAATCATGCAATATATATATATATATATATATAAATACGATTTGATACATCTTAACCCATAAATAACTCATAAATATTACTCCTTTCTCAATCACGAGGCTTTACTGAAAAACTTTGAAAGCCATTTTATAAAAACTTAATGATGTAAAATAGAATTTGGGAAGAGAGATTACCACGAGAATAAAGTATAGATTAGTAGGGAATAAATTTCTTCTCAACTCTTCTTCAATCAAAATTCTCTCAACACTTCTCAAACTCTCTCTTGAAACTCTCTCTCTCTCTCTACTTTTTCTGAGACTTAGGAAAAATGAATAAAGAAAAGAAAGAAAGGCGTCGATATAATAAAAATCAAAGCGGCGCTTGTTAGTGGTGATTAACCCAATAATGGATAAGCTGCTCCTAACTCCCCATAAGGGCCTTGTTTGGCTAGCAAAATAGATTTAAAAACCATTTAATTTAATAAAACTTTATATCATATAGTTTAATTAATGTCACACTCCTTTATAAAATAAATCAATATCTTATTTAATTTATTTTAAATAAAATATAATAATTTCTCATAAATTCACATAGTCACATAAATAATTTTCTCATTAATAAATAATGTCAAATTATTAACTCTCTAATTAATAATTAAATTAATTAAAATAACATCATGCTTAATTAAATATTTCATTTAATACAATAAGCTCACATAATTACATACTTGATAATAAAATTCAAATATTAGTCTAAGAATCTTTTCATTAACCCAAGTGATTAAAAGATTTAAATATTTTCTTCATAAAATAAGCTAACCACATAGATTCAAGTAAGAAATCATACCTTCATATTTATTTACCTCTACGTCAATACCTTTATCATATGCTGTGAATTTAATTGACGTACTCATTTGTGTAGCCTTTGATTTATATTTCTCACATTCAAACCTTTTGATCAACTCTTTCGTGTATTTGGTTAGATGTATATATATGGCATCCTTTGTTTTCTTTATTTTGAGTCCCAAACAAAAATGGTTAAGTTCTCTCATTAAGCTCATGTCGAACTCCTTCTGCATACACTTAGAAAATAACTCACAAAGAAATTCATTAGTAACACCAAATATTATATCGTCTACATATATTTGCATAATGATAGTATCTTTATTTTCATGCTTAAATAATGCAGAATTGATTTTACCTCGAGTGAATCCATTTGAGATGAGATACTTACTTAATCTCTTATAACACACCCTTGGAACTTGTTTGAGCTTGTTTAAGTTTGTAATCATGATTTGGGTAGTTCGCATACTCATATTTGGGAGTAATATCTTTAATAATATTCTCAGGTGGATGACTTTTGAGATACTTTACGGCTTTCGACATTTTAACTTTCTTTTCTAAGAATACGGTTTGCTGGATAGACAATTAGACGATGCTATATTCTGTTTGTCGAATCCAGTCTGTTGTTTCTTCTTTTTGACGAATTTAGTTTGCTCTTTTGGCTTACTCAATCTGTTTATTTTGAGAAGGACCTTTGGCTTTGAGATGTACCTATAAAAAAAATTCATCCTTTTGGTACCCATATCTTTTTGGGTCCTTTTGGGTTAGTCACATATAAATCACTTTTCTTAATCCACAAACTTTTAACTTTCATATTCCTTTTATTTGATGAACAATCTAAATGTCCCTTTAAGCCACATTTTATACAAATAGTGAAAGGAGATTAATAATTTAATTTTAAATATGATCTAGATTTTAACATTTTTATATCACTCTTTTTATGTGTTGGATTATAGCCAATTCCTTGTTTTTCAAAGCTAGGTCTTTGTTTACCTGCATAGATAATGTATAAATTTTCTTCCCCTCGGACAAATTTAGCCAATGATAATTTTAGTGAGTCTATTTCTTTTTGTAGTTCATTCGTTGAAGGATTTTTAATATGAGAATTATCATTAAAAGCATCAATACAAACATCTCTCATTGCTATTTCTTTGTTTAATTTTTTACTTCTTTATTTAAATCATTAACCTTGTTGGAAAGAGATTTTTTATGATTTTCTAAAAAGTCATTTTTAGCAATTAAAATATTTTCTTCTTGTGATGATGTATCTTGTTCAACTTCTTTCATTTCATCAACTAATATATCAACCTCATTCATTAAAGTATTTACTAAATCTTTTAAGTATACATTCTTTTCTCTTAGTTTCTCATTTTCATGTTTCAAGATATTATAATCAGAAATGGTTACCTCACTCGATTCGTCACTTGATTCATTTCCAACTCCCATGAAGCATACTTGGGCTATTCCTTCGTTTGCATCAACTTCCACTTCGAACTCATCATCACTCCAAGTAATAAATACTTTGTTCCTTTTGTTATCCTTGTAGCTTGGTTTACCTTTGTTCATTATTTTGAAACAATCCTTTTTGAAATGGCTCGGGCGTCCGCATTCAAAGAAAGTGTCTTCATTTTGCTTTCCCTTGAATTTGTTTGAAGTGATTGCATTCTTTCTCTTAATCTTTCTTTGTAACAACCCTTTGAGCCTTTTTGAAAGTTTTGCAATTTCCTCATCCGAATCATCCTCTAGCTCCTCTTCATCACCTGCAATAAGAGCTAGAACCTTCTTTCGAGGAGTATCCTCCTCATCATCATATCTCCTTAATTGATGTTCAAATTCTTGGTTGATCTCACTTTGCGGAATTGATTTATCAAGAAGATTCATGGAATTCATTAGTACTAGGAACCTTGCTTGTGCCTCGTTGATAGTTTCATCTTTCTCAAGCTTGAATATTTCATAATCATGCATGAGCATACTAAGCTTGACTTCTCTTACTTTCGATGTACCTTCATGGCTTACTTTTAAAGTATCCCAAATCTCCTTAGCCGTGTTGCATGAGGAAACTTTGTCACTTTTCGATTGCACCAATCCACTAAAGAGTGTGTTCATTGCTTTTGAATCATAGGAGACCATATAAGTTTCAGTTGAGTCCATTTCCATTAAGGTCTTCGAAGTACCATCTTTTTTTTTGGAATAACAGGACCATTCTCCACGACCCACCATTCCCAAGGGTCTCTTTTAAGAAATATCGTCATTCGAAACTTCCGTGGTTATAATTTTAGCTCCTGAAGTAGTGGAGGTCTAACAGCTTGATTAACCTTCTTGAATGATGTTCCCAAGTTGTGGCATGCTAGAATCTTTCCCTACAAGTCACCTTTAAGACCAAGATAAGCAGAGCCAAGCTTTGATACCAAATGAAATTTAAATAGGTACACTTAAAAGGGGGGGGGGGTTGAATAAGTGTAGGCATAAACTATGTCCAATTTTTATTTCTTATCAAAAATTCCATGAGTGTTTAATGCAGCAAGCTGGATTACTGATATGGATAGAATGCAGGTTGCTGGATAAATAACAGAATATTCGAGTATAGAATGCAATTACACAAACACCAGAATTTTTACGTGGTTCAGCCCCTATCCTCTATTCTAGTGGCCTAATCCACGTCCAATACCAACTAGTATTGGAGACTCTCTTTATTAATTACCTTTGTTTACAATTAAACCCCTTTACAAGACAAGTTTCATAACCTTTGAGTACTTATACTCCCCTAGCACCTTTGCTCCCTAGCACCTTTGTTCCCCGTGCACCTATGCACCCTTAAGCACCTATGCTTCCTTGAACTTGCTTGCAAAACCTCTAATCTAACCCGGATTAGAAACCTTAGACTAACAACTTAGTCTACCACATGTTTAGAGAATTTATCAAAGATATGACAACAAAATAAACTATGATCAAAGAAATAATTATATCAACAATTCAAGGCTCAACTAAAATGCAATGATCAATATGAAAGATAAAGATATCACCGATTTAAGCTCATGAGACTTAGCTGAAAATATTGTCGATTTAATTTCCCGGTAGTTTGTATGCTTGCAGTCAAAATAATTAAATATCTTCCAAGTATATTAGTGCAAAGATTGATCTCAGTGAATAAAGAATAGAAGAGATGTCACCAATTAGATGTTCATGAAGTAGCTGAAAATATAGTCAGTACAATTGCCCAACAGCTTGTATGCTTGCACTTGAAATAATATCTTATAAGTATATTAGTGCAAGGATAAACTTCAGTGTTCTCTCTCTTTGCATACCAATATCTCCATGTATTTTATAGCCTTCATATATTACCGTTGCACTCCAATCAATTTAATCCCGTTAGAAAAACATTCTATTTAGAGATGATTTAGGCAATCCTTAATGGCATCAATTAATGGCAGGATATAATCTTGTTAGTATAAATCATGAAGTGACGCTAATTAGGAGAATACTATATCACCAAAATCCCTTCAATTTATGCAATCAGTTATACTAACTAATTTGGATATTTAAAGAATGATTTTATAAGAAATCTCAATATCTTAAAATCCCAAAGATTCTGCCTCCTTATAAAGATATTCCATATCTTAGATTATGCTCTCAAGATCCTCATATTCTGTTTTTCCTTTTCAGCAATACATTCATTCCATAAATAACATAAACAATTAGCGATCGATCAGAACTTTAATTCCCGTTGCATTATCACGTGTAGCAGAGTATTACCTCATATTTTCATTAAGCATTTTCCTTCTTGATTCAAAGATTCATTATACATGGCAACATATGAACCAATAAGCACAGTGACTACGCATGCAAAATATTTAATCTATGATTTCCAAAAATAGAGCTTAACTAATTCCATGAAACAAGTGTTTGTTGGATATTTAAAAACAATCCATTAAGAATATTCCAAGTCTGCCACCTCATATAGGAGTGTTAGTTTTGTAAATAGTTCAAAAATAAATCCACTAAGATTGTTTCCAATAATATTTCCTCATAAAAAGTGGAGTGTTAGTTTTGTAAATATTTCAAAAAGAAATCCACTAAGATTGTTAGACTTGTTAAAAAAAAGAATCCTTTAATTATACCATGTAATAACTACCACCTTAAATAAAGGAAATTATTTAGTATATTATTGTTGGCGTCAATAATAATTTGGCATTTAATAAGATATCAATTAAAGCATATGATGCCATTAATTTAGGCAAGCAATTGCATTCACCTTTAGGATATTTAAGGAATGAATCCTTTTGAAATTATCCTGCTGTCTCATATAGATTCTTAGTTTGATTACCACATATTCTGCCGCCACATAGGATGAAGTAAAGATATTTTATATCTTAGATTACCAACAATTATGCACACCAAATTTCTATATCCTGATACCTTAATTTTCCTTTCCAGCCATATGAACATTCCATGAATAACAAAATCAATTACTTCAGAATCTAAATTTCCGAGGCACATGCATTAACAAGGTGATCAAATTATATTCCCATTTAGAGCTTCACCTTATTGATTACTAGCTTCAAGAAATATTATGCATGACAAAATATGAACCTCTTAGTAATCAGATATTAAGCACTTAGCATAATGTTAAGCATACACAAAATATTTAATTATTTTTATTTGTATTGAAAAATAATTAAAGCTAGGATCTTACATTTATTTCCTAATGACTCAAGCAATTCTACAAGCCTTTATGTCTTCAATCCTTTAATAAATTAAAGCTTCAAGAATTCTTTTAATATCTTGTAAATGCATGAGTAAACACTTTAGTACAATAGGAAAGTCATCATCAAAACCTAAGGTTGGAATATGACCAAGTCAACAATCTCGCTCCCTTCAATTGATCAAACAGGTCGTTGATCCTTGGTAATGGATATCTATTCTTAATCGTGACCTTATTCAGTTCTCTATAATCGATGCAGAGTTGCATCGTCCCGTCCTTCTTCTTCACAAATAACACCGGCGCTCCCCACGGCCATACTCTCGGTTGAATGTACTTCTTGTCCAGTAACTCTTGCATTTGGACCATCAATTTGTTCATCTCTACCAGTGCCATTTGGTACGGTGCCTTCGATATTGGAGTTGTTCATGGGGCCAAATCGATCATAAACTCAACCTCTCTGTCTGACAGAAGTCCTGGTAGATCGTCCGGAAATACGTATTTGAAATCCCTCACTACTGGTATCTCCTCTATTTTCATATTCTCTTTATAACTGTTGACTATGTAAGCTAAATATCCTACACAACCTTGTTTTAACAATTTCCTAGCCTGCATCATCGTCAGATAACTCGCTTGTCTAGGTGACTTCCTACCGTAAAACACCACCTTTGACAGAGTCATAAGGTTAATATATTTCTTATGGCAATCAATTACATCCCCATAATTGAATAACCAATCCATTCCCAAAATGACGTCAAATTCCCAAAGTATAATCCGAATAACATCTATGTTCATAATATTACCCTTAATATCCACCCTACAATTCTTGTATACTTACGTAACATGGATTATTTCTCTATTCGCAATTTATATGTTCATGGGGTATTCTTACTGTTGATCGATTTCGCAATCAATGAATACGTGCAAGTATACACGGTTAACAAGTAATAAAGTGAAAGTAGAGTATCGTTCCCATGAGGAATTATTTAATAAAAATCACCAAGTACTAATTCTTAACCAAACTAATTTTATTTAAACAATCTCAAATCGTGTTTTTTCTAATTAAGAAAACTAAATTAACTAATTAAAACTAAGATTTTAACGAATGAATTCAAATAAATAAAGATTAAGACTTTAATATCCCCAATTATGAATTATAAATCAATTATCCAATTATCCCAATTATTATGTCTACTGAATTGTTAACAGGAACTCTCAAATGCCAAAAGCCCTTTTCCAAGTAATCAATTGCCTTCTATTTAATCCAGATTAATCTTGCTATATTCCTATGCAAAACAATTGAATTAAACTCTTTCCAATCCCAATTCCTTACGTGTTACATGCGTGAAAAGATATTTCCATTCTATTCACAAACCTAATTTTTTCACCATGCAAATAACTAAGTCACATGATATCATGCCCGGTTCTAACCCTAGAATTCCTCTTCCAATTCCTTCTAGAGTAACAAAGTAATTCTTGATCAAATAATTAAGCAATAAGCACAAGACAAGATAAAGCAACTCACTTTAACATAAATAATTAGAATATAATGAATAACTAATTCATAGCCATAAAAAGTTCAATTGAAATCTCAAAATAGTTAGTTCATAATTAATGAATTAAAACCAAGAATCCACAAACCGAATAGACATCAAAGATAAAAGTAAGATGAGAGAAGAGAATAGAATCTGTTGTCAGCAAATCTGATGCTCCCCTCTTACTCTTGCTCTTGATCTTCAATGGTCTCCAAGTTGCTTCAATCTCCAAAACTAATAAGAACTAGGGTTATTTTCTAATCTAAAGGAGTGTTTAATCTAGGCTAAGCTATGTAATCTCCCTTTATTTTATGCCTTACATCATGTATTTATAGGTTACAAGTCTAATTTTGAGCTTAGAACAAACCCAATCCTATTTGGAGTCAAAAGGTGTCAAAATTCGCCCAAAACGCGCGTCCGAGCCATCACCAAGCCTTCCCGGCCCTTACAATGACTGCAAGTCACTCAAACTCAAATCACTTCCCAACGCCCCTACTGAAAATGCACTAAGAATAGCGCCCGCCGGCCCTGAAATCGACATTTTCAAGCTCCGACGTCCTTTGGGAAAATGGCCATAACTTCTTCGTCCGAACTCCGATTTCGATGATTCAAGATGTTCCGGAAAGAGAAGAAGTAGATCTATAACTTTCATTCTTTAAGTTTGTCGAAATAATGTCAGGAGCTATAGTCAAATTGGATCCGAAGTGGCTGTTGTGTAAATGGCAAGCCGAAAACGCGAATCTAGCCACCCCAAACATCGATCCATGTAACTTTTGTCCCAATTCCTATAAAATAACATAAAACATGCATGAATAGACACAAACACATAAAACATCCTAAAAGACTTAAGAACAACGATGAAATTAAGCCCGAATGTATCCAATTCATGGGTATAAAACTCACTCATCAAATACCCCAAACTTAAATCTTTGCTTGTCCTCAAGCAAAAACACAAAAAAAATGTTATGCAATGCAATATAATGAAACTAATCTATATGCCTACTTAATCCAACATAGAATGATAGAAACAAGTCTATTAAACCTACCTTAGAAAATCAAGTAAACATGATAATACATCATATTAAAACAAATCAAGAATTTCCCAATCAATCATCAAATCTTAGGCTGTTATCACTTATATAGTGCGTGTGTGCTCCACAACAATGTTAACTGATATAAAATCAAATTTAAGTCATAATAGATATCTTTGAAGGCATCATACGATTGCAAATTCACAAAATTCACGAACAAGCTATATCCAACTAAAGTCAAACATCCACCAAGTTCAAGAGTCCAATCTGGGATACTTATGCTTTACTTTTCATTACGGGGCTTTTTTTAACCATAAGCGTGCAATGTCTCATTCCATTAGGCTAACAAGGTCACCCTTAACGAGCTTTCGACCAACGACTCCCGCACCATATAAGACCTTAGAGCGCTTAGGTTTTAAGATACCCCTTAGGCGTCTTACTTTCAAGTAACAAAGGCCCCAAACAAAACTAGCTACGGTAAATTATTTTTTTTTTCTCTTTTTTTTATAGATGGTTGGTGAGTCGTTTTTACGCTCCATCTCACGCTTGTGTTTATGGGGAGTGTTTCTCCTCAACCCACCACAAGACTCAACATGTTTTTTTTTAAAGCTTATATACCCCAAAATTTCCCCCAAACTTAAGTTTTATCAAAATTTAGCCATCTCCGCCTATTCATGTCTTTCATTCCTTCAAACTAGTATTATCCTTAAAAATCCATTATGTATCAATTTAAACTTAATCGATTAACATAGTTTGTTATTAACGTCTTAACCTTGATTATACCGAGTTTCAAACAGGAAAAGATTCAATTCATAACAAGAAATCACATCAAAGCCCTGAATATTCAATACTATACTTATCTACTTAACTCCGGTCTCATCATTGGCCAAAATAGACTTTTACTATCTAACAGGTTGGAATCATGCAAATATAAACTAACTGCAACAAACATAGTAAACTAACTACTATTTTTTGATTTTTAAATTTTTTTTTTTTTTAACAAAAAAAAAAAAAAAAACGAATGCAACAACTAAATGTAAATAACCCAAAAACATAACGAACTACAATGTAAATAACTAACTATATGCAATACGACACTAAAATGCCCCCAAACTTAAACTAGACATTGTCCTCAATAGACCCAAATAGAAAAAATTAAAGCGGAGGACTTCCACGAAAATATAGCAATCTTCCTCCTTGCCTCGCTAAGTTTTGAGAATAGGCTAAGCACATGGAACAAATTGGGCACCACACTTGAATTTGACTTGAATAACTCAGAAACCATGATAGAAGCAATTTTATTAAATCCTAAATAAATGCAAATTCAAAACTACTAATATAAAACTTAATAAAAACTAAAAATAAAATTAAACTTGGGTTGCCTCCCAATAAGCGCTTGTTTTATAGTCTCACTGACTTCTTCAATTCTCATCCAATTCCCTCACGAAAGTTGAGGAACCCTCCATCCATTGGAAATAATATAGCTTTTGCTAGGTTCCCATTTGTAATAGCCATTGTATTAAAGTCACCTAGAATGCTTTCTTGAGATAAGATCACATTCAAGAACGTCCAAATCTAGGTGGTTTCTCCATTAATGTCTGCGAATATATTACTCGCATAGAGGCTTGTCGGACACAACAATTTCTTCTTCTATCTTCTCTAGCTCATTCATCGCACCATGGTTTCAAGGTGTACTTGCTTTTACATCACGAGAGTATTCATTGATTTACATGACTACCAATCTGGACAAGGTTTTGCAAATCTAACTTGGGACTCTTGAATCGTGGAGGAGAAGGCACTTGAGGCATAAATAACATTGGCTCATCATCATTGGTTCTCATAATTAGTTCTTCACCGAATTTTGTTGTCATTATCCCCACTTGTCTCCTCTTTTTTCATCTCGTGGCTCATCCGGTTGTAGATTTTGCTCGGGCTCACCATCGGGCTCGGAATCCATGTCATAGGGCAGTGTGTATTGAGGATCCATTGTTCAACGATGTCTTTCTCTGTTCCACTTGATTTTCCAAATTCATGATCAACGCCCTTGGCTTTGCAAATTCAGCTCTACTTGATTCATTTTCTTGTCTTGTTCCTCATTCCTTTTTTGAAGCTTTAATAAATTTTTCCCAAGGCTTCCTCCCAATTTGAATGTTCTTCCTGTTGTAGTGGAGGTGGACACAAGAAATCTGTGGGTATATTGGACTTGGAGCATAAAATTAATCTTGATTGTTACTCCATGAAAAATCCGGGTGATACCCCAATCCACGATGATAGTTGTTGGGATAGACATAATTATTGGGGTAATCACCACTATCTTGTCTTAAACTCAAACCGATGGTGCATTGATGACTCATATGATTTCCAAAGCCTGATAATCACAAGTAACCACCATACTTTGGCGACGACGCCGAGCTTCAAAAGCTTCAAACAACCTCGAAAGTGTCTCAATCATGTTTGACAATGCGAAAAGTTTCTAGTCTTTCAATCTCCACTCCCCTTGGTTGAGTTATGTTCATGTATGGCCATTGATACACAAAGTCATCCATGGTACACGAAAAGAGAAAATATAGAAGAGAATTAAAATAAAAATAAAATGTTTAAATTAAGACTAATTTGATTGAAATTAATATTGGTAAATAATTATTAAATTAATTCCCCAAGAATTCGGCAAAAAAACTTGTTGAGTAAAATCTAGTTACACACGACGACTGCAAGTATCGTGGTCAACAAGTAATAAAGTGATAAGTTGAGTATCGTTCCCACGAGAATTCTAATTAATAAATTTCAACTACTAATACTATATATCAATTCAATTTTATTCAAACAACGAGAAATTGCGATTTTCTGAATTATTAACTCAAAATTAAACACTTAAAGACACTGTACTAAGATAAACAATTAACTAAGCTATTACTTGAGTGAATGACTTCCGGTAGGGAAATATTAAGACTTCAATATCCCCAATTATGAATTATAAATCAGTTATCTAATCATCCCAATTATTATGTCTCATGGATTGTTAACAGGAATTTTCAAATGCCAAAAGCCCTCTTCCAAGTGATCAATTGACTTCTATTTAACCCAGATTAACCTTGCTATATTCCTATGCAAAACAATTGGATTAAACTCTTTCCAGTCCCAATTCCTTATATATTACATGCGGTGAACAGATATTTCCATTCAATTCACAAACCTAATTATTTAGCGTGTAAATAACTGAGTCACATGTCATCATGTCTAGTTCTAACCCTAGAATTCCTTTCCCAATTCCTTCTAGAGTAACACACTAATTATTGGCCAAATAATTAATCACTAAAATCAAAACATGATAAACAATCCACTTCAACATAAATAATTATAACGACAGAATAACTAAGTTATAATCATAAAAGGTTCAATTGAAATCTTAATTAAAGAATTAGTTCATCACGGAAATAAGAATCATTATTTGTTGATAAATCATCCTTAAAGAATTACAAATAAAAATAAGGAGAAAAGAAGAAACTCAGTGTGATCTTGAAGCTCCAAGTAATCTCCGTAATCTTCAATGGAAAAGCTCCTTCAATACTCTACGCCAAATAAATCCAATCTCCTTTTTAACTCTACAGATTAGTTTCTTTTTATAGTCCCCATCCTCTCCCGATTAGGTTTTATTATTAGCCCTTAATAGGCAACCCGAGAAGTCAAACGCTTAATCCGGGTCAACGCTGCTGAGGCTCAAAACGCCCGTGACGAGGATAGTACAATTTCAGTACCAACGCTGGACTTCATTGAAATTACAAAATTGCCCTTCAATGCTTGAAATTCCCATAATTGCCCTTCCAGCTTCCAAATCTGCCAAATAAGATATAAACACAATAAAAATGCTACTAAATAACTTAAGAATGCACTAATTTAAGTCTAAATATATCCGAATTATGGGTATACTACCCATTCATCACTTACTCATCCTTGGGCAATTTTAAGTTCTTAGCAAAGTCATCGGATATAAATGAACAAGTAGCACCCGAATCAAATAATACATAATCATTAACTTTATTGATCGGAATAATACCTGACACTACATCACGAGACTGCACAGCATCCTACACTGTCATGTTAAAAGTCCTAACAGTCGGTCGGTTAGTTGCGGTTGGTCCCGTGATAGTCAGAGCACTTCCACCGCTGTTTCCTCTATTCCATCATGATCCTATCCCTCTAGATCCCTTCTTAGGACAGTCCCATTCCAGATGGTCCTTTGAGCCGCAAGTGAAGCAAGCACCCTTCTTTGGGTTAGGACAGTTAGGTGCTATGTGGCCTTCCTGACCATAATTGTAGCACACTCGTTTTCCTTCATACAAACCCCCAGGTGAGCTTTCCCGCAGGTCGGGCATGCATCGATTCTCTTCTTTTGACCTCCTTGCTGATATGCAGTTGATGAGTTGTCAGACCACCTCCTCTTCTGATTGTTACTTCCTCCCGTGTTACTGCCACTGGCTTTATTAATTCCCTCATTTTCACTCTTCTTCTTCTTCTTCTTCTGATCCTGATTATACTTAGTTACTGCATCGTTCCCACCTTCAGCGAGGATGGCCTCGTCCAATACTCCAGAAAAAGTTTTCAACTGAAACATTGACACTTTACTATATAACCAAGGCTTCAGTCCCTGTTCAAACCTTCTTATTTTTCTCTCATCCGTGTACACTTGATATGTGGCGAACCTAGCTAGCTCATTGAATCTTGCCGCATAGTCTGGCATGAACATATTTCCTTGCTTCAATTTCTGAAATTGTACCTCCATTTGGTTCTGTGAGCTTGTCAGGAAGTACAGCTCAAAGAACATCTTCTTAAACCTCTCCCAAGTGATCACACCTTCTCCTCCACGGACTTATTTTCTTGCCACCAATAACTAGCTTCTGATTTCAGCATAAACATTGCATAGGCAGCTTTCTAGTCCTCTTTGACTCTGGCGACGTCAAAAAAAATTTCCATCTCCATAACCCAAGTTTGAGCTTCTATCGGGTTCATGGAGCCTTTAAACTCTGGCAGTCCTACTGCCTTGAAGACCTTGAACATTGTATTCGGTGGAGCTTGAGGTTGATTATTAATCGCTCCTGCTAATAAGTTCACCAATTGTTCAATGGGGTTGGCATTGGCATCATTGTTGTTGTTTGTCGACTCTTCTTGGGCTGGTTGATAGTTTGGTCTTCTTCTCGGTGGCATATTTCTGTTAAAATATATGCTTATTAGGTCTTTATTCAATTCTCTAAATATTTAAGGCTTAACTCAAACATTTGAACATAATCACTTAACACATTTTCTCAAATAACTCAGATATATTTATTTAATCAAAAGTTTTAACAAAATACGATAGCATCACTACTATTTACATCAACTATCCCGAGATAAAGAATCTATAGGATTTTAAACATCAAAATATTCATCTGTTTATAAACATATCGGAATTTACATTTATTACTACCAAATAGGTTTTCACATAATTAAACTATTCCTATCACTACTTGCTACAACGTTGAATAACTTTGCTACGCTCTTCTTCCATAATGCGGGACATCATCCTGCGATCTAGCATATACGATGGCAGTCCTTCGAACTGAATTTGGTATCTTATAACTCGATCCTAGGCCTTAGCCTTTTTCGCTCGACAGTTCTCTTCTGTAAGATTTGTACGTCGTGATTCCCTTACCCAGGCCTCCTCTGCTATGGTCAGCTTTGTTGAGTTCTCTTTCAGTTCATTCTTCAACTCCTCTATTTCCTCTGACTTCTGCTCGGTTTGACCCTTCTCGTGAATCAAATCCCACTCTATGTTTCCAAGACGTGTGTGAAGAGTCTCAACCTCTCTATACCTCTGCTCAATGGTAAGCTGTTGAATAACCGTCCGCTCCTTTAGCTCCTGAACAGTATCTCGTAACTTTGTGTTACGATCATATAGCTCGTCGTACATCTCAGAACTGATAGAGTTCGGTGGGAACTCATCTTCCTCCTCTTCTTCCTTAGGGTCCTCCTTTGGGTCAGACACAGGCTCATGCTCCTGACCAACAACAGTGATCATCGGAGATGGCTCTCTCTGTACCAACTGCTCCCGGACGACATGAATGTCTCGTGGCTCTTCCTTTGTAGGTACTCGGGGTTCCTCCTCCTCAGCTTGACTAGATCCTCCAACATCCGACATCCTGACAACACAATTTTAAATTTTAGTTACTAGTCGATACTCGCGAGCACATAAGTTTATCACATAACCACATAAAGTCTTTTATTATCTTCAATGAATTAAGGAATTAATTCTTAGAACTCGATAAGAGTTTTCCACCACTATGTTCTCGATCTCCAATAAGGTTACTACCTAAGGTTTTTTCCCCACCTAAGGTTCATAACCTACAGCTTTGATACCAACCTATGACACCTCCAAATCCGGGTACTTCAATTCCCACGTGATTTGGTGTTCACTGTACAAAAATCATATGTCTATATACCCATAATAAATGAAACCATAAAATAGATAGAAATAAATCCTCTCCTTAAGGAGTTACATCATCTGGAAATAAATACATCAATCCCAGGTCATACAAACCTTAAATCTCAAATGCGAAAACATAAACAAATATTAAGTCTTACACAATTTAAACATAAGTTCGAAACATAACATAACAAGTCTTCATCACTTGTTAATCTTTCCATTGCCTTTGCTAGTAGAAGGCTCGTCGGACATTTCGTTCTTAACTGTAATGTTATTATTGCGCAAGAGTGAGCATGATTGCCTACAAGTATAATAATGTAACTACAATATAATAACATAAGAGTGAATCAAAGACTTCTGAAATAAGAAACTTGACTTTTGAATCAAGAATGAATAATAAGAATAAAAAGAACTTCTGAGGGTCATAAGACCTTGAACTATGTCCTAGGTTGTCAAGTCTTTAAACTCGAAACCTTTAACAGTCATAAGACTATGAACTCTTCTACTTGTACTTAGGGGGATCAGCCCTTAGTACCATACTGTGCACAATATCTCAACGCTAAAGCATAAGTAATCCCCTGTAACAAGGTTATTCATCTCATTTTGACATTAGAGTCTGCACCAAAGGAAGTTTGGTTTGGATAAACTCAACAAGGGTTCTAAAATTTAGAACGTTTATCAACTATGGACTAGTCGAATCAATAAAGGTTCGCTAATCTTACAAGGTTCAACAATAACTAATATTAACTTTGAATAATCAACTCAAGATGTATACAATAATGATATTCAATATGAATAATAAACTCAAAAGGTATACAATGTATTGTATAACAGGAATCGTGCTTAAAAAGATTGATAACTTTTAATATGACAACTGGAACTTGATCAATAAATCACAAGAACTACCTAGATATAGAATATAAGTCTAGAACTTGCTCAATGTAAAGAGGTAAGGTTTAGAAACTTGCATGAAGATAACAAGTAGGGTTAGGAAACTTGCCTCGTACGTAGGTTACACGTTAACTATACACGTCCCTCGATTTAATCCTATATACCATTTACATTCACAATACTAGTCAATTATAATATAACTAGCATCACAAGTTTATTCTCTTTTTTCTAAACTCTGATGATAATTTTACTAATCAAATCACAACACTTGTTTTCACATAATATTAGATTTCACGAACGACGAGTTAACTATGCGTTTAACAATTTAATTAAACATGTAAATACCTCATTGACACGTTAAGAATCTATTTTAACATCACATTATACGTCTAACACATTTTTATGTTCATTAGATTAGGTTAATATTACATCCCCTTGAACTAAAACAATTAAAACCCTCATTTCTGGACAAACTACATAGTGGCCTTCTTGGCGCCACCATATAAAGCTATCATTGGTATTTGCAGCTTGGGCTAAAAAAGACTGCGGCACACGACCTTAAGGCATGGAGTTGGCAGCTGCGGGCGGCCTCTCGATTCGAAATCTACGGTTAAATGAAAATGCGAAACAACGCAAAATCTTCCAATTTCTTTATTTACACATTAAATTAAGCATACCCAGTTACTAAGCTTCATATATGATCATTACCTAACCTTTATAGTATGATTTTTAACAACTTAAAACATACAATTACTTAAATCAAACCATAAAATTTTAGTGTTCTTTGTGTTTTTGAAAGTTTTGAAGATAAAACATGAAATTTGACATTACGGGTTTGTTATAACATCGAATCTGTCCGTTCGAAGTTAGTTTTCTTGGTTTTAACATATTTTATCACAATCTACTATTAAACTTCAAGTTAAACAACAATTAGTGGCGTACCGTAGCCCAAAAGGGTTATATTTATGCAACTTTTATACTCTGCAACTTTAAAAAAAATCTATTTACGACATAATTATATGCAATTTATGTTAAGAACACATACGTATATTGTGACACCCCCAAATCCGGGTTACCTGCCCCCGAGTTTGGTGTTCACGATCCATAATATAATAACATCTAACTACCCATTCATATAGAAATAGTAATACATAAGTCATTAACAGAGATTGTTAATACATTAGTCCCAGGTTCTCTAACCTTAACATTTTAAACATACCCTTTAGTTATACAAAAGGGTTTACAATTACAACATATTCATAATGTTTATAAAAACTAATCCAGCATTTTGCCTTTGCCTTTGTACTTCTTTGATCCGCTGGCCTCTTCGTTCCTACCTGAAATATTTTATTTAGCAAGGGTGAGCAACAAGTTTGCCCCGCAAGTTTAGACATATAATAAATGTATACGAATCAATAATAACAGACTATCTATTTTGAAAGAATAAAATCAAAGTTCGGGGAACTTTGAAATAGCTGAACAAATCATTAATAATTAACAAGTCTTCTCATAATATATGCAACACAATAATTTGATAATGAAAGAGTACAACGCTTTCAAAGTTTCTACGATATTCTATTGAATAATCAAGAATCAATTCTACGCAATAACAAAGTGGAATGTTTTTCAGATTTATGCTGAGTGATCCATTGGATCTTGAACTTCTCTTCTCGGGTATATATTAAAGTTTTACTTTGACATATCACGCAGTGTATCGAATAACCATAAAGATTAAATCATACCCCTCTACAAGTACTTAGAGCTGGCCAACTCCTTGTACCCTATATTATGCATAATACTTAAATAGCACGCAATGGTCGAATAAACAACTAAAAATGTTCCCTTTATATAAAAGGTTATTCTTCTCAGTCTCAGAATCAAGATTTAATTTAACAACGAAATTCAATGATTTCAATATCTAATCACTTCTCTTCTCTTCTCTTCTCAAACCTATCAAGTTTTCTTTTTTTTTTTTCGATCTAGCCGATAAAACTGGCATTGATCTATCAATAATAATTAAATTCTCTTCTCTTCTCTTCTCGAACCTATCAAGTTCTAACAAATGTTCGTCTAGCCAGAATAATTAGCTTAAGACATTTTTGAATATAATTTGAGAATAAACAGAAATTATTTGTACTGTCAATATTAGCTTCTACAGATATGAATATCTAACAACAGTAATTCTACGGATATATATTTTCTGAATCAGTAATTTAATTTGAGTTATTAAACATACACTAACTGCGAATAATCAACAATAAATTCTTGGACGTGGTATAATTAACAGTAATTAACCACTATAATAATTGAAAGAATATAACTCAAGGTTGAGTTAGGAAACTTGCCTTCTCCGCTGATTACAGCTACACAATTAATTTATCTGCGTTCGTAAGACCTATAACCAATAATATTGATCTCCCAATTAGCACAATATTTCATAACATGCAACACTGTAATTCATAGTCAAACTTCTCCTAGACACATTATCACATAGCCACATCATTGTTTATAACCTATATAAACACTTGACGAGTCTAACTTGTAACAATTCAGATTTTTAATTAAATATTTATTGAATTATATAAATATTTAATGGATGTGTTTATCATTGAATAAGTATTTGTTTAATTGATATTATGTGATTTGATTATTTATTTGTTTAATAAATAATTAATGAGTTAAGGAAAGTAATTATTTTGAAATAGTAATCTAATTTAATTTAATAATTAAGTTAGAGAGTTTATAATGATTAAATAAATTATTATATTATGCAATGAATTGCTATTAGAATTAAGTAAATTAAGTATGAAAACTTAATTAATTAGAAGTGTGACAAATAACTATATTATAAGTGGTTATTAAAATAAATTAAAGTAGTTTTAATTTATTTTGCCAAACAAGGCTTAAATATATTAAGTCTTTAATTTTAAAGAGTTTTGCCAAACGGAGCCTTATGGATTTTGAATTTTTAAATTTGATTTATTAAATATAAATAATATATATAATAATTTTATAACTGATAATTGATTAGGGGCAATTATTATAATATCAGTTTTTTTTTAAAAAAAACGTCTGCGTTAGCTTTATGTTGTGTTACGTATATTGTATTTGGTTAAGTCTGAGAAAGGAAAAAGGGAAGTGTTTAAGGAAAGAAAAGAGTCTGAGAAATTTCAGAGAGAGCATTTGAGAAAGGACTGAGATTTCAAAAGCTAGTTCAGAGTAGCGATTCTCAGTGAATGGTTTTTCTAAAAGCAACAAAAAGGTATGTTTTATAATCTTAACATAGGTTTTATAGTATAACTATTTAGCCTCTATGTTTCTTGAAACTCAACCTCACTGTATATAGGTTTTTACAAAAAGTGTCTGTAACCATGTTTTAGAATTGGTTATGTTATTACATGTAATTATAATTGTAATTGTTATAACTAGCATGTATATATGTATATATATGTTGTATGCTAAAATACATTCAAAGAGAAAGAAGAATTGGTTTTACAGTGAAAACGTGTATGAACTTGAGTTGTACAAAATCAAAGGTTATAGATACAATTGTATGCTAGTTGTGAAATTAAAAGTCGGGTATGTTAATTGGATATGAACTACAAAGAATTGTTGTTTAAAAGTAATCAAATTGGTGGTTAGTAGGATTTATAGTATACACTGTGTTTAACAAATGTCAAACATGGAGTTTTGATTTTAATACATTGTTTTTACAGATTTAGTCTTTCTAAATTTGTTGTTTAGTAGTTTTAAGTTAATATATGTATGCTTGGTGAGGTTATGTGTAAATTACATCAGTTATATGTATGTAATTAGTTGTTGAATTTCTTAAACAAACCGAAAATGGTCTTAGTGTTGGGATTACATTAGTTTTTGGCGCTTGATGTAAATTAAGCCTTCAACGTTGAAATTTGTGCCCCAACGCCAAATTTCGCTCCCCGGCACCACCGGCTAGTTTAGTCCTCGCGCCCCAGCGCCGGAATTCTAGTCTAGGTCAAATAGTTTTGACATCCTGTAGTAAAATGGCCATAACGTTCTCATACGAACTCCGATTGAGGTGATTCAAGATGATCCGAAATGAGGACGAGTAGACCTACAACTTTTGTTCTTTACATGTTTCAATTTGAGGTCTGTAACAGTAGTCAAAATGGTAATCTTTAGGATTGTTGTGTTTTCGGGGGCAATCGGAGGGCGTCGGGCATGCACATATGCATGTGTAGTGCTCCTGACGATAAAAGATGTTATTTTAAGTTATAAAACTTGAATATTAGTAAATATAATGATGCTTAACATTAATAAATAATGTATTAGATAAGTTATAGAAGCATAGTAAGCAAACACAAGAGATGCAAATCGGGCGTGAGATGATTGAACGTCAAAACGCCGTGCCAAGTGTTAATGAACTTAAAAAGTGTTTCAATTCAATTGAAATGAATATTATAAGATATGGAATGGATTTAATATAAAACCAATAAGTAGTCCTAGCAAGACTTAAGCAGTTGAATGAACTTTGAATATAAAATACAGTGAGATATAAGTTGAAAGTTAACACAATCAAATTGAACATTGTGTGCTAATTAATAGGAAAGATTATGAGATGTGGAGTAGAGTTTACATTACAATTACTATGTGTTGTTATGTGACTAATAGTTGATGTGTATGATTATATAATTGTGTAGGGCACGTGAAGTGCAGATAACTGTAAGCTATTAAACTGTTATTGGTAAACAACGATCAAGACATGTCTTTCGGTTCCTATTTGTTACGTGGACTTGATGAACTATTTTAAATTGCATGATATGTTATACATGTTGAAATCATGAAATGTTAAAGTCAATTTATGACTGCATTGTTTTGGTTAAATAAGGAGGATTGAGTAAGCAACTCAATCTTTTATATTTGCTATGTGAACTAAAAGCATGTAGGCCATGTCGTTTTAGTTATTATGATATGTATGTTTAGCATATTATTACGTGTTATGTGATGCATGAAAACTTTTAGATTTTTCTGGGCTGTCAAGCTCACTCTTGCAAATAACCACTTTTGCAGGTCAAGATTTTAAGGTAAAGATATGTGCTAAGTGAGTTATAGAGATCTATATTCACGAAGATTACTTATGTTTTATGAGAAATGTATTTCATATTTTGAACGTAACATTGTTGAATTGTAAGTTGAGCTATCCAATATTTATGGATATTTAGTTATGATGTAAGACTTTATATAGTCATTTTGTTGTAACGACCCCAAAATTCATACCATTTAAATCTTAACTTTGGTCGTTAACCATACATTAAATCTCTAATTTTACATCATTATTCGATATTAAAAAAACAAAATTTACAGAATATTTAAAACGTTTATACATTTCCTTCTTTCTTGCCCTGAATCGCAACCTTTACATTACATCTCTTTGATTCCATCTGTTGTGTTTTCGGGGGCAATCGGAGGGCGTCGGGCATGCACATATGCATGTGTAGTGCTCCTGACGATAAAAGATGTTATTCTAAGTTATAAAACTTGAATAATAGTAAATATAATGATGCTTAACATTAATAAATAATGTATTAGATAAGTTATAGAAGCATAGTAAGCAAACACAAGAGATGCAAATCGGGCGTGTGATGATTGAACGTCAAAACGTCGTGCCAAGTGTTAATGAACTTAAAAAGTGTTTTAATTCAATTGAAATGAATATTATAAGATATGGAATGGATTTAATATAAAACCAATAAGTAGTCCTAGCAAGACTTAAGCACTTGAATGAACTTCGAATATGAAATACAGTGAGATATAAGTTGAAAGTTAAAACAATCAAATTGAACATTGTGTGCTAATTAATAAGAAAGATTATGAGATGTGGTGTGAGACCCCAGATTTTATGAATAAAGATTTAATATTCTCGATTTTTTTTTATATTATGGTGTTGATTTGATGTAATGTTATAGTTGTGGGTAATATTTACAAATTTTGCAAAGTAAGCAAGTGGTTGTATTATATTCGATTGGTTGGGGAATATTCTTTTAGTCGGGGAATATCCATACGACGGTACAATCATTGGTGGACCCCTAGCAAATTATTTATCGGATAGAAAATGACAATAATACTTTATGAAAATAACGGTGGAAGTTTTACCGTTAACTGTTGAAACACCCGGTGTTAAAAGTACAGTAATACGCATGGTTACATAGTAGTACACGGTATTGATTATTGATGCTTATGTGAGAAGTCACTCAGTATTGTTCAATCGGGTATTCAGGACTCTTTTTTGTGTCAGAGTATTATTCACGAGTTACTATTCACGAGTTACTATTCATGAGTTACTATTCACGAGTTACTATTCATGAGTTACTATTCACGAGTTACTATTCACGAGTTACTATTCACGGGGTACTATTGATCACCCGTAAAATATATTTCTTTTCGGTCCATACCATTTTTGGGTACAATATTATTCCATGAGGAGATGTGCTAATTTTTCAAACCGTTGGTTGAAGTTATAATAGTAAATCAATATGGACCGCTGGTGGAAAGTTATAATAGTGAATCAATATGGATCGCTGGTTTAAAGTTTTAATAGTAAATCAGTATGGACCGTTGCTTTAAGTTTTAATAGTAAATCAATATGGACCGTCCGTTTAAAAGTAAATCAATCTGGACCGTTGATGAATTAGTTGCTATTCAGTTCATTTTCCTATAAATAGAAGCTCATTCCTTCATTATTTCTTACGAATTCACTGAAGCTCTAGAGAGAAAAATTATAGAGAAACTATAGAAAAGTATTCTGCTACTTCCCTACTCTTATATTCAGTTTCTTTTATGGTAAGGGGTATTATTTCTTTTGTATTCATGAAGAGAACTTCTGTTATTCCATTATTTATTATTCTGTTGGAATAACCTATATACGCAGGCTACCCTATACTTGGTGAAATTATTCTATTATTTCATTCTTTATTATTCTGCTGAGAATATCACCGTCTGTATGCGTTTATTCTTCAGGACTGGTTCCATTATTTATTATTACATTGAATATCTTGTCGGTCGCTTTTCGTCGGACTTGTTCCATTCTTTATTATTACGTTGGAATATCCTGCCTGCATGCATTTTACTGTGGGACTTGGTTCCGTTATTTATTATTACGTAGGAATAACTTTTGGTTGTCTTGATCTATCGCATTCATGGTGATTTCTTTTGTTATTCCATTCTTTATTATACTCGGTTGGTTAAAACTTTGACTTTTATACTCCATGAAATTAGTGGAATATCCTTGATATTTGCGCTTCATCCAATATTTTTTCATGGAAATATTCTTCTAAGCATTCTTGAATTTTACTTCACAAAGCAAAGCGATTATGTGTTGACAATTGGAACGTTATCGGTTCTGGATAAATTAATTCTTGAACTTATTTTATTGAATTCTTATATCATTGTCATCATCCTCAGGTTTATATTATGTTGAAAGTCATCTGTGGGCACAGAAGTGCATATATGGACTTGGTATGATTATGACCAGGATTATTCGGTATAATCATAACCGTAATGTTACAAATGATGTGGAAAAAGTCCTCATTGACCCGTAGTGCATTGATGGACAGTTTTTGGTATGATTATGGCTATTTATTCTCTTTGGCCGTAGTACAAAGATGAATTATTTTATGGCATGATCAGGACCGTTGATGAAAACATGATTATCTTAAGTCATAGTGCATGGATAATTCGTGGTTGTGATACTAAAGAATATCCTTAGCCGTAGTGCAGGGGTGATTCGATGATGTGGATTATTATTAAGATGAGTCCCAGCGATAAAAGTGATGAAAAACCTTTTAAATCATAGAAGATAGTAGATTTTATTCCCTACTTGACTCTTCTAATGGATTGCTTGTTCCACTGCAGTTAAACTTGATAGTTATTATATTTTATAAGTTTAACACTGTTGAAGGCTAACGATAAATTATTCTGCATTATCTTAGTCATAATATTTCTTCTTCGCGCTAGTTGAGCTCACCCTTTCTTTCAACATTGTTCTCTTTAGGAAATGAGAACGAGTGGGACTAGTCGGGAACAGGTGATGGTCCTAGATGGTGCATTAGTAGTCCCTCACTATTCTCGTGAAATAGTGTGATAATAATTGTAATGAGGACTCCTTTTGAGTTTGTATACTCTCTAGTAGACAATATTTGTATTCAAACTCACGATTTATGTTTTGTCGTATTGTACCACACGGTTGTATTATTAAGTTGTATTTGAATTCTGTACCATGTATCTGGCGACTCAAGATGGGTGACGTATACCTAATTTTGGGGGCGTCACATGTGGAGTAGAGTTTACATTACAATTACTATGTGTTGTTATGTGACTAATAGTTGATGTGTATGATTATATAATTGTGTAGGGCACGTGAAGTGCAGATAACTGTAAGTTGTTAAACTGTTATTAGTAAACAACGATCAAGGAAAGTCTTTCGGTTCCTATTTGTTATGTGGACTTGATGAACTATTTTAAATTGCATGATATGTTATACATGTTGAAATCATGAAATGTTAAAGTCAATTTATGACTGCATAGTTTTGGTTAAATAAGGAGGATTGAGTAAGGAACTCAATCTTTATATTTGCTATGTGAACTAAAATCATGTATGCCATGTCGTTTTAGTTATTATGATATGTATGTTTAGCATATTATTACGTGTTATGTGATGCATGAAAACTATTAGATTTTGTTGGGTTGTCGAGCTCACTCTTGCAAATAACCACTTTTGCAGGTCAATATTTAAAGGTAAAGATATGTGCTAAGTGATTTATAGAGATCTATATTCACGAAGATTACTTATGTTTTATGAGAAATGTATTTCATATTTTGAACGTAACATGTTGAATTGTAAGTTGAGCTATCCAATTTATATGGATATTTAGTTATGATGTAACACTTTGTAGTCATTTTGTTGTAACGATTCATGATATAAGATTGAATCAAAGAGATGTAATGTAAAGGTTGCGATTCAGGGCAAGAAAGAAGGAAATGTATAAGCGTTTTAAATATTCTGTAAATTTAGTGTTTTTAATATCGAATAATGATGTAAAATTAGAGATTTAATGTATGGTTAACGACCGAAGTTAAGATTTAAATGGTATGAATTTTGGGGTCGTTACAGTTGGTATCAAAGTTGTAGGTTATAAACCTTAGGTAGGAGTACCTTAGGCTATAACCTTAGAGAAGAGAGGTGAAGATAATGAAAGAATAAGCTCAAATAGAGTTTGAATTATAAGAAGTAATTTAAGAAATTTATAAAGAAGGGATTTAAAACATGCGAAAGAGGGATTCAAAGAAGAATCTCGCAAAGTTATAAGGAATATGAATGTGGGGTTACCCAACTCCAATAATAAGGATGTAAGGTGATAATAAATAGACAATTTCTATAAGAAGAAAATGATAAAGAAGTTAAGAATAGAGAGTTATATCTAAGTATGGTGCAATTGTACTCTTTAGTAGTTGATGTATGGTATCTGGGCTAAACGATTCCTTCATAGAGCGAAGGTATATACGAACTAGTAACTCGAAACCTAGTTTGTTGGTTGTTTGTGGAAAACCACTCAAATGGTATACCATATTGAAACTATTAGAGACTCGATGTGTACAAGTTTAGTAAATGGATACGCAGATGAAAGTGTAGACCTTAAATGGAATGTTGAGCAATGTAAATGAAGTTAGAAATTCTTAAAGGAAGAATTGTTATATAAACAAGTAGATTCAAAGAAGAATCTTGAAGAGATATAAAGATAAGAAATGAGAGTTTCCTAACTCCAATAGCCAAGATAACGAATAATGTCGTAAATGATGAAAAAAAGGGAAAGAAAGAGGATCGTAAAACAAAACGATCACGAGTTAAGAAAACAATTTTAAAGGAGATGATTATAGAATAAGATCACGACGTGATCTGTTTAAGTTATAAAAAGAAGATGGTTTGTAATGGTTGAATGATTATAGCTTGATGTTATGAAGATAATGTACTATGATAGTACGAGATAAACTCATGAGGAGTTATAGATAATGTGATACGAGGAATTCGTATCGAGCAAAGAGAAAGTTATAAGCAAGATAGAGTTAGGAGGGATTTCAATTGAAGACTCAGGTGGTGGCTGAGTTGTACAAACCTTTGTATGGGCGAGGGTTTTGTGCTTGTACTCAATTTATCACATTGATAATCATTGGAATGTTTGTGTCGCGCTATTTGCTATATTCCTGTTGAGAAGTTGATTCTTTTCTCATGTGTATAACAGATAGGTAGAGTATAGTTAGAGAATATTATAAGGTTAAGTGCGAGTTCTTAAAACTCATACTTATGGTAGGTTCGTGACTCATAATTATATGGTATATTTTTGAACCCCTCACCGAATGGACGCCTATGGTCTGACTAGGATAAGTTATTAAACTCATATGATTGTGGCAAGTTCCTGAACTCATAACGTATGGTAAGTTTGACGAACTAGGTATAGATAAGTGTGAATGGAGTATTAAGGATGATAGGAATAGATAGACCTATTAAGCAATGGATCATTATAGAAAGTGGAGTTGATGGTGGAAGCATAGGTATTCTAAATCTACTAGCTATGCTAGACTTTCGAAATTTATTGACTTCATGCTGATGTTTACACTTCTATTTTCTTGAAAAACATTGGATCAACTGATGGAATCAATGAGTTTTAACAACAATACTGTTATTCGTATATCTATGCTAATTGCTTCGGCTAGACAAAAATGATTTGGAATATATCAAAATGTATTTTATATATCATCAATGTATCATGGAACCTGGTGCAAAGATGATAAAAATGATGGAGTCATCAATGCAGTATTACTTAGTGGTGGATGTGATCTAAGGATCATCAGCCCACTGTGGTATGATGTAGTATGATAAAATCACCAAATGACGAAATCCTCAACTGATTTGTAAATACAAGTATGTATATCATGACGCGTCATAAAAATTTTTGAGATTTCTTTAAGATATGAGAATACATATGTATGTATGTATATGTATATTTCAGTTGATGTCCAAATTGTTGTAGAGGTCTATGCTATTTGATTCAGCTAGACAAATATTGAAAGATGTTCATGAAATTCAAGAGTTTCTTGAGAAGTTATGCCAAACCAAATTATTTTGGTATGGATTTAGATGTTGAAAAGCTGAGATGAACAACCCTATTAATTAGGGGTTGCGCTTAGTTTATACTTTGCGCTGAAATATTTGTGCACAATACATGTACAAAGGATTGATCCCCTAAGTACCTTGGAGTCCTTATAGTCGTATGACTGTTAAAGTTAAAGTTGAAAGATTACTTATAACTGTGGACATGGTTCGTTGTCATTAGACCCTCAATTGAATGCTTGCAATCTAAATTCTGAGATGAACAACTCTTTTATTAGAGGTTGCGCTTAGTTTACACTTTGCGCTGAAATGTTTGTGCACAATACATAGTATGAAGGGCTTAACACCCTAAGTACTGAGCGTAACACATATAGTCGTTACAAAACACTACGTTGCGGCCCAACGTAGTGGTACAATAGGCTGGCCACCTAGTGTACAAGTGGAGGGTGTTTTCAGTCTTTGTGATTGATAAACATTCTGCCAAAGAGGGTTTAAAGTGTGAGAACCCGGGGGGGGGGGTGAAGTACTATTAAACCTAGAGAATAGAGGTCAAGGTCTTGTGACCCTCAACATGATTTGGAATCTTTTAAATTCCTGAGTTATTCATACTACTTCCCAATTATTGAACAATTGTGGAAGATTCTTGTTATTCTGCAAGATGGAAGTGAAAAAGGAAAGTATTCCTTAGAAAGAAGTGAGTCGTAGAATGCAACACTGAATGATGAATATGTTGAATAAGTGAGAAAAGAGATTTTGAAGTGAGAATGATATGAGTTATCAAATAATAATGTAAAATAGAAAAGTTAATAATTGTAGAACGATCTTTGTGGAAATGAAGTGGTTATAAAACCCAAGGAATGAATGAAGTATTAGTGTAAAATCTATTTTGTTAGATTGAATGAATAAAAATTTCAAGGACGAAATTCTTAGAAGAAATGGTGAATGTAATATCCCGAGTGTTTATGATAGCGATTCTTAGAAAAGGAAATGAATGGGTTAAGAATATAATACTCATAATATATTGAGTTCAAGTGAAAGTTATGAAATGAAACCTACAATTTGTTAAAGTAATGAATGTAGTAGGAAATATAAAACCTATATTTAGATAAAATAATGAAAGATTACTTTGAGTTATTTTTTAATTTGTGTCTTTGATTCTGGAGACGGAATCTTTGTAAGTAGGGAAGATTATAACGAATGAGTGGTTTGAGTTGTGATTCTGAGGACAGAATCCTTGTAAGGAGGGAATGATGTAACAATCTAGATTTTTAATTAAATATTTATTGAATTATATAAATATTTAATGGATGTGTTTATCGTTGAATAAGTATTTGTTTAATTGATATTATGTGATTTGATTATTTATTTGTTTAATAAATAATTAATGAGTTAAGGAAAGTAATTATTTTGAAAGAGTAATCTAATTTAATTTAATAATTAAGTTAGAGAGTTTATAATGATTAAATAAATTATTATATTATGCAATGAATTGTTATTAGAATTAATTAAATTAAGTATTAAAACTTAATTAATTAGAAGTGTGACAAATAACTATATTATAAGTGGTTATTAAAATAAATTAAAGTAGTTTTAATTTATTTTGCCAAACAAGGCTTAAATATATTAAGTCTTTAATTTTAAAGAGTTTTGCCAAACGTAGCTTTATGGCTTTTGGAATTTTAAATTTGATTTATTAAATATAAATAATATATATAATAATTTTATAACTGATAATTGATTAGGGACAATTATTATAATGTCAGTTTTTTTAAAAAAAACGTCTGCGTTAGTTTTATGTTGTGTTACGTATATTGTATTTGGTTAAGTTTGAGAAAGGAAAAAGGGAAGTGTTTAAGGAAAGAAAAGAGTCTGAGAAATTTCAGAGAGAGCATTTGAGAAAGGACTGAGATTTCAAAAGCTAGTTCAGAGTAGCGATTCTCAGTGAATGATTTTTCTAAAAGCAACAAAAAGGTATGTTTTATAATCTTAACATAGGTTTTATAGTATAACTATTTAGCCTCTATGTTTCTTGAAACTCAACCTCACTGTATATAGGTTTTTACAAAAAGTGTCTGTAAACCATGTTTTAGAATTGGTTATGATATTACATGTAATTATAATTGTAATTGTTATAACTAGAATGTATATATGTATATATATGTTGTATGCTAAAATACGTTCAAAGAGAAAGAAGAATTGGTTTTACAGTGAAAACGTGTATGAACTTGAGTTGTACAAAATCAAAGGTTATAGATACAATTGTATGCTAGTTGTGAAATTAAAAGTCGGGTATGTTAATTGGATATGAACTACAAAGAATTGTAGTTTAAAAGTAATCAAATTGGTGGTTAGTAGGATTTACAGTATACACTGTGTTTAACAAATGTCAAACATGGAGTTTTGATTTTAATACATTGTTTTTACAGATTTAGTCTTTCTAAATTTGTTGTTCAGTAGTTTTAAGTTAATATATGTATGCTTGGTGAGGTTATGTGTAAATTACATCAGTTATATGTATGTAATTAGTTGCTAGAATTTCTTAAACAGACCAAAAATGGTCTTAGTGCTCGTTTTGTTTGTTTTTGGCGCCCTAGCGCCAAAAATGGAGCCCTAATAATTGAAATTTAATACCTAGCGCTGTAAAATTTATGCCTCAAATATTGAAATTTACTTATTCAAATACCAAATTCAGCCCTCAGCACCACCGGCTAGTTTAGTCCTCGCGCCCCAGAGCCGAAATTGTAGTCTAGGTCAAACAGTTTTGACCTCCTGTAGTAAAATGGTCATAACTTTCTCATACAACTCCGATTGAGGTGATTCAAGATGATCTGGAACCAGGACGAGTAGACCTACAACTTTTGTTCTTAACGATTTTCAATTTGAGGTCTGTAACAGTAGTAACAATGGTCATCTTTAGGACTGTTGTATTTTCGGGGGCAATCGGAGGGCGTCGGGCATGCACATATGCATGTGTAGTGCTCCTGATGATAAAAGATGTTATTCTAAGTTATAAAACTTGAATATTAGTAAATATAATTATTCTTAACATTAATAAATAATGTATTAGATAAGTTATAGAAGCATAGTAAGCAAACACAAGAGATGCAAATCGGGCGTGTGACAATTGAACGTCAAAACGCCGTGCCAAGTGTTAATAAACTTAAAAAGTGTTTCAATTCAATTGAAATGAATATTATAAGATATGGAATGGATTTAATATAAAACCAATAAGTAGTCCTAGCAAGACTTAAGCACTTGAATGAACTTCGAATATGAAATACAGTGAGATATAAGTTGAAAGTTAACACAATCAAATTAAACATTGTGTGCTAATTAATAGGAAAGATTATGAGATATGGAGTAGAGTTTACGTTACAATTACTATGTGTTGTTATGTGACTAATAGTTGATGTGTATGATTATATAATTGTGTAGGGCACGTGAAGTGCAGATAACTGTAAGCTGTTAAACTGTTATTGGTAAACAACAATCAAGGCAAGTCTTTCGGTTCCTATTTGTTACGTGGACTTGATGAACTATTTTAAATTGCATGATATGTTATACATGTTGAAATCATGAAATGTTAAAGTCAATTTATGACTGCATTGTTTTGGTTAAATAAGGAGGATTGAGTAAGGAACTCAATCTTTATATTTGCTTTGTGAACTAAAAGCATGTATGCCATGTCGTTTTAGTTATTATGATATGTATGTTTAGCATATTATTACGTGTTATGTGATGCATAAAAATTGTTAGATTTTGCTGGGCTGTCGAGCTCACTCTTGTAAATAACCACTTTTGCAGGTCAAGATTTTAAGGTAAAGATATGTGCTAAGTGAGTTATAGAGATCTATATTCACGAAGATTACTTATGTTTTATGAGAGATGTATTTCATATTTTGAACGTAACATGTTGTTGAATTGTAAGTTGAGTTATCCAATGTATGTGGATATTTAGTTATGATGTAAGACTTTGTATAGTCATTTTATTGTAACGATTCATGATATAAGATTGAATCAAAGAGATGTAATGTAAAGGTTGCGATTCAGGGCAAGAAAGAAGGAAATGTATAAACGTTTTAAATATTCTGTAAATTTAGTGTTTTTAATATTGACTAATGATGTAAAATTAGAGATTTAATGTATGATTAACGACCGAAGTTAAAATTTAAATGGTATGAATTTTGGGGTCGTTACATAACTAGTTCGGTCTAGTTGGACTTCGGTCCATTCTTGGTGTTCTGGTCACCTTATCCGATAATTAACACAGTTATTGTCAATTAAATTCGGTTTCTAAGCTTCAATATTAATTCAGATAAGTCATATATCATTTATAATATTTTCCGAAAGCTTTTAAATGATTTAATTATCAAATAATCTTATCATCATTAATATTTAATAATATAAAAATATTAATGTTATTGTTAATAACTTAAAATATTAAAGTTATTGTTAATAACTTAAAATATTTTTAAGTCATCAATATTCTACTTAAATTATTTTTAAATTAAATAAAAATCATTTTTAAACCATCACCATTAATATTTAAATATTAATGAAATTTTTATCAAAATATTAAAAGTCATTAATTATAACTTAAAATATTTTTCTCATTTTTAAATCAATAAAATTATTTTTAATTCATTTATTTAATATAATAATTAAATAAATCTAATATCATTAATATTAATTTATTAATGAGAATTCTCCAAAAATATTGAAAATTTTATTTTATAATTCAAAATATTTTCTAACATTTTATTCTCATTTAAAATGATTTTTAATCATTAAAATCATTTTATCTTATTCATTTAATTTATTAATTAAATAAATCTAATATAATTAATATTAATTTATTAATGAAAATTCTATAAAAATATTAAAAGTCACATTTTATAACTCAAAATATTTTTAAATAATTTATTCTTATTTAAAATGATTTTTCATAATATTAAATCATTTTCTCTAATTTATTTAATACACTAATTAAATAAATTAAATACTTTTAATATTTAAATAATTATAAATATTAAAGAAAAATATTCCAATTGTTCAAAAATTATTTTTCATAATTTAAAATAATTTTGAAAACCATTTTTAATAATTTTTATAATTTATTTTCAATTTTTAAGTAATTTTCGGAAAATCAGAAATTAAATATAATTAAACCGTCGTTATAGGCCTTTAGCGACACAAAGCGTCGCTGTTGGTGTTCTTGAGCTCACGAACACTGACAGATTTGTGTTCCAGGTGCTCGGTTTGACTAACCTTATTTATCAATCCATGTATGTTCTAGACTTTCTAAGACACTGATTTTGTGTTTGTAACACTACCATTATCAACTAACATCTTAGTCATACAATAATCAAACAAATAGATCTAGCGTATCAAAGTCCTTGTTAGATCACATCTGGGTTTTCTAGGTAACCCAAAAACCCAGACAGTGTCGAGTTGACACTTTCAAGCTCGATTTCCTTTATGTTCTGGTCATCAAATGGTTTGGTTTTTGGTCCACACATACAGTGTTCATGACAAGGAACACATATTAATCAACAAACCAGTTAAAAAAACAATAGAATCACATTATATGGGACGGTCAAATGTCGTATCGTAAAGTCGCTCACACAGCTTTCTCGCTTTTCCGTAAACGTAAAGACAAAGGCGAGGTGGTCTACTTTGATCACGGCCACGATCTACCTGTTGTTTATTTACACGATCTAAAGCCATGGAATCAAAGCAAATATAACAGGATACAACATAGACATCATAACATCAATATATCACCTAACAAATGACAGATCTGGTCGTTATAAAACGTTGTCAGACTCGGTTTTCAAATTTCTGGGTTACCAAGATTTCACCCGGTCAACGTCGGTCAACGGGTTTTGACCATTAATAACTCATGATCTAGACATCAAATGACCTTGATTCCACTTGCAGAATAAAGACCTCATACCAGACTACCAATCCAAAAGATCAAACAAGGAAAATCAAAAATAGACACAAATCTGTGGCGCCTGACATTAGCTTGTCAGACCACAAATCGTGTTCTTGACCGTTTTGGAAAAACTCGATTTTAAAGCATTTTGATGTTATGGATCCATGTTATATCACCATAGATCATCATAAAACACCTACCAAACATCTAAACACATAAACACAAAATTTGTCTTAGCATACAAGATCAAAATAGGTTTTAGGGATTATCCCTTTTCTTGAATATGATTGATCTTACCTTAACAATCTGATCTAGATGTTTTAAAGGGCTAAAATATGACTGATCTACTTGATAATTTCGGAGCTTTGAGAGAGAATAAGAGTTGGTGAGAGCTTGTGTACAAAATGACTAAGTTTAGTATACTTTCTCTCTCTTAAATCTATATATATACAATGATATGTTGTTATGGCTGATAATTTCGGCTGATTTACTAGATATACACTCACCAAGTCAATCTAGTGGTTCACCAACTAAAGTTGCTAGCATTTTTACAAGTTATCATTTAAAGAAAATGAAAAAGGGCATTTTGGTCATTTGCAAAATAAATTTAATGGCATACATAGAATTTGTCACACCCTTAGGGTTTAACCCTAAGGTTCTAACCCTTAGGTTTTAAATACTCCAATTCTAGAATTTTCTAATTAGGGTTTTAAAATAGAAAATTAAGAATTTCAAAAATGTAATTAGGGTTTTAAATAGAAATTAATATTTCTAAATTATAATTAGGGTTTCCTAATTATATTAACAAATACTAATCACTTTAGGCTTGCTAATTAGGATTAGGGTTTCCTAATTAGGGTTTAGGATTCTCGAATTTAAAATTGGGGTTTCCCGACTTTCGATTAGGGTTTCTAACAGTACGTTAGGGTTTCTAATCTCTTATTAGGGTTTATAATTTTAAACCTTATCTTATCAATCATTGATCAATAAATCTCTTCGGTACAAACATATACTCATTAATATAATTATATTAATTATATTTTCTATCGAATCCCTTTCCAGAAATTAGGGTTAGGGTTTTTAAAATGGTTAAGCACAACTCTACTCTAAATTTATTAGTCAATACACAAATTGACCTTCTCGAGACTCGTATCACAGATACTTATCACAAAATTGATAATCAATATTAATATTAAATAAAAAAATTTATTCGTAAAATTTTGATTATTCGAAATCCCGGGTTATCACATATTATGATAAAAAAAACTTATTATGATAATGTATTATCATATATATACACATAAATCATTACTTTTTCAATTACAGAGACTTGAAATAGTTTTTCATAGAAAATATTAACAATGTAATTTACAAGTTAGGTTGAAGAGATTACCTTAAAGCAACTTCTCTGATTCTTCAATCTAATAATTTCCTCGAAACTCTCTTTGAATTCTCTCTGGATTTTCTAAACTTTTCTTCTGATTAATGATATAAACTATAAGCTTAATATAATTATACGTAATTAAACTGACGTTGGTTGTGGTCAGTTAATCCTTCGTGGGTTAACTGCCCAACTCCTTTTAGGGCTCTATTTGGCTAGCCAATAAGAGGTTATTTCCCATTTAATTTAATTAATCTCTTATATTATAGTTTAATAATGTCACACCCAATTAAACAATAAATCAAATGTGACCCCACCAAAATAGGTATACATCACCCATTCTGAGTCGCCAAATACATGGTACAAAATTCAAATGCAATTTAATTATATATCTGTCGTGTAAAATACGACAAAACATAAGCTGAGAGTTTTAATATGAATATTGTCTTCTAGACAATATTCAAACTCAAATGGAGTCCTTATTACATTTATTATCACACTATTTCACTGAATAGTGGGGACTACTAATGCAAACATGTGGACCGTCACTCCGTTCCTCGACTAGTCCCAGCTATATTCTCATTTTCTGAAGAGAACAATGAAAACAAAGGGTGAGCTCAACTAGCCCAGTAAGAAATATTATGACCAAGATAATGCATAATAAATTATCGTAAGCCTTTAACAGTGTTAAATTGATAAAATATAATAAATATCAAGTTTAGCTGCAGCGGAACAAGAAATCCATTAAAAGAGTCAAGTAGAGCATGATATCTACTATCTTCTATGATTTAAAAAGTTTATCATCAATTTTATCGTTGAGACTCAGCTTAATAAATAAACCGCATCATCGAATCATCCCTGCACAACGGGCCAAGGATATTCATGTAATCATCAATGGTCATGATTATACCGAATAATCCCTAGTCATAATCATACCAACAACTGTCCATTAATGCACTACAGGTTAATGAGGATTTTTACCACATCATTTGTAACATTACGGTCATGATTATACCGAATAATTCCTTGTCATAATCATACCAATCAACAGTACATTTATGCACGTAAGCCACAGACGACCTTTATCACAATATAAGCATGAGGATGGTGATAATGATATATGAATTCAATTAAAAGAAAGCAAATGATAAGTTTTTAAAGATTTATAACTTAATTTATCCAGAATTCCATAATGTCCAAATTGTCAACATGATACTTGTAGACACTCAAAATTTTCTGTACTATTGTTACTAACATTGCAGGAGGACAAATTCGTCTTTTAAGAGAGAACCCTGAAAGAAAATCCATATCGGATACTACTGGAAGCTCAGCATCAACCCCGGAGCCCACTCTGGGAGTAACAGTTCCAACCTCGGACGTAACCCCGAGGCATGCAGATCCAATACCGAAACACACACCGGAGAAGACCGATTAATCTCGGAGATAACCCCGAGGTATCCAGTCTCAGTCCCAACCATGGGAATAGCCACCAACCTTGGTGATAACCCCAAGGAATGTAGTTTCAGCGATAACCCCAAAAATGCTTGTTTCAAATGCGACCAGCTTCAATCTCGGCGCTCACAATGAGATACATTGTACAAACCCGGCGATAACATCGGGAAGACAGGCACAACTCAAAGATGACAATAAAGACCTTCAACAATTGCAGCAGTCCAATCTCAGCGAAGTCTGAGAAACGTCTGCTTTATCAGCCCAATCCGGTGATAACACCGGTGAGGGGCGACATCGTCATCTAGGCAACGCGATGCCATGCCACATCGTCTCAACATCTCTACGCAACGATGTCCCACAAGACTAATCAATCCTGAGTGACTATTATGCGGGGTAACGGATGAATGTTGAAGCTTGAAGACCAGAGGGCATCGTCCCATCTTCAATGACTTCGTACAAGCTCTAATCCCATGCCATAATACAACTCTCGACAACGGTGGTCCGAAATAGGTCCTGTATACCTCAAACGGATGCCCGGATTGCACTTCTGAAAGTTCGAGGGGACATTACAGTGCCCGAGTGCACGTACTTCGAGACAACCTGACCCAAAAACTTCGCCCACCCGTGGTTGCCTCTGTACATCTCATGGCTCAAATAGTAGGTACACACTGGCTTAAATTGCCTATAAATAGAGGGCTTGGGTAGCCCATTTTGGAAGAGAAAAAGGCGAGGAAGCCCTGCCTAATTTGCTCTACACTCAACCCATACAGTGTACTTTCCCCTTTTAAACACCTGTGAGCTCATATATAGCCCCTTTTGTACCTACAAAAGTCAGTGTTTACCTACTCTAAAGATATAGAAGTCTTATTTGGCAGTCAACTGTAAGCCTTCTCACACACTTTAGAGTTTTTCTCTTCATCTCTGCACACACCCTTCTACACGTTGAGAATCGTGTTACTTGCTTTTACCCGACTTCATTCCGTGGTTTCATTTCAGATAGATATATATATATATATATATATATATATATATATATATATATATATAAAGTAAATAAACGCCTGCATCAAGTTCAGGCTCAATCGAGGCATAACTCGATAATGTTAGTCAATATATATATATATATATATATATATATATATATATATATATATATATATATATATATATATATATATATATATATACATTTATATATATTAATCGTGTGTCGAACTTTGTTCGATGAGCCTGAACTTGATGCAGTGCGTTTATTGCTTTAATATATATATATATATATATATATATATATATATATATATATATATAGATTAATCATGTTTTAACTTTGTTCGATGAGCCTAAATATATATATATATATAGATTAATCTGCGTGTCGAACTTTGTTCGATGAGCCTAAACTTTGATGCAGTGCGTTTATCGCTTTAATATATATATATATGTACATTTATATATATTAACTATGTGTCGCTACTGCTTGATGAGCCCGGATTTTACATTCTATGCGTTTATTCGCTTTTATATATATATATATATATATATATATATATATATATGAACTTTAGTCGAACTCGCTCGATGAGCTTCGATTTTATATATATATATATATATATATATATATATATATTTCGCCCTACACAGAGTTTACTTATTGGTGGTTGATCGCTTACTGACTTTCTTTACGCTTTCATCCTCGCTGAGTTTACTTCGTGGCGTATGATCGCTTTAATACAAATTTATTTACATTTTGTCCCGCTTCGAGTTTCCTTCATGGCGGTTGGCCGATATTCTGACTTTATTTATGTTTTGTCCTTTGGAGTTTCCTCCGTATGGCGGTTGATAACTTTAATGCCTTTATTTACATATTTGATCCCCATGTAGGTGCTTCGTGGTTGGTGATCATGTACAGATATATATATATATATATATATATATATATTTACTTCTATATATATTCCTCGCCATCGCTTTCATACAAATTGCAAGATTGATCGTATACCAGGAATCATGTGATCATAGATTAATCCCATTGAATCTAGATTCGATTCCCGTGATGGACATTTTTAGCTGTAGGCAGCTTGTAAATTATTCTGCGTTGTCTAAATTTCCTCAGATGGTTTCCATACCCACGAGGAAGTCAGCATTATTTTGTATATTATTTTCGTACGGATGCCTCGCATCTGTCAAATAAAATCAATCAAGACGAGCACTTAATAAAATGAGAGTGTAAAAGGTCTCAATTACTATTGAGCATCAGGGTTTGAAAAAACCTCTTTTATAAAATATCACTGCCATATCTTGCTTAAAAGTGAATTTTTACATAAATTCAAACCCTGTGTATATAGGTGCGAACGAGGCCTCACACTACTTCCAAATAACAACACATTGACCCACACACAAACATATTCAGATAATAGTTTCTTGAAAAGAGGCAGCCACCATGGCAACACGGATGTCAGGGGGAGCCTAACACCTTCCCCCCGCATAACCAAGTCCTCAGACCCTAATGAATCTCGGTTTCACCGACCTGTATAGCATTGTCACATCACTGGGTCAATGTGCAAACTTTTTCTCAGTTGTGTTGGTACAACCATTTAAAAAACCAACTGGCGACTCTTAACAGTCCATCATCGACATTATACATGTCGGACCTTTTTCACTTGTTTTTTCAAACAAATCTCACCTAAAATAAGAACACCAAAGAACAAGTAACGAAAAGGGCATCCAAAAACCCCGACGTCGACAATACTGCTTTGTGGAGTAAAAGTCAAGAATAATATTGTATCAAAAATGATTTATACAGCAAAGAAATCAATTTTTGTCATGAATAATTCCCCGGGTGAATAGTACCCCGTGAATAGTACTTCGGGAATAGTACCCCAGGAATAGTACTTTATGAATAGTACTCATGAATAGTACTTTGTGAATAGTACCCATGAATAGTACTTTTTAATTAGTACCCCGTGAATAGTAATTTGTGAATAGTACCGTAAATGAATACTACTCATGGACCGTACTCCGGCATGAAAAGCTTAAAATTTAACAAGAATGTGCAGAAAATATCATTGTGAAACGATAATAGATGAAGTGCAAATTTCAAGGATATTCCACTAATTTCACAGAGTATAAAAGCAATATTTTAACAAAATGAGGGTATAATCAGGAATACGAGACGACATAATATTACTCACATACTGCAGAGTATGCAAGAAAATATTATTCCTATAAATACTGAACAAAATAATATCCCTTACCTCAGAAGAAGACTTGATACTGGAATAGTGAGGTAACAGATTTCTCCTCTTCTTTCTCTCTATAGCTTCTCTCTCTATAAGTACTGTCGACGTCGGGATTTTTGGATGTCCCTTTCCGTTACTTGTTCTTTGGTGTTCTCATTTTAGGTGAGATTTGTTAGAAAAAATAAGTGAAAAAGGTCCGCCATGTATAATGTCGACGATGGACTGTTAAGAGTCGCCAGTTGGTTTTTTAAATGGTTGTACCAACACAACCGAGAAAAGGTTTGCACATTGACCCAGTGATGTGACACTGCTAAATGGTTCGGTGAAACCGAGATTCATTAGGGTCCGGGGACTTGGTTATGCGGGGGAAGGTGTTAGGCACCCCCCGACATCCGTGTTACCACGGTGACCGCCTCTTTTCAAGAAACAATTATCTGAATGTGTGTGTGTGTGGGTCAATGTGATTTTATTTGGAAGTAGTACGAGACCTCGTTCGAACCTATATACACAGGGTTTGAATTTATGTGAAAATTCAGTTTTTAGCAAGATATAACAATGATGTTTTATAAAAAGGTTTTTCAAACCCTGATGCTCAATAGTAATTGAGACCTTTTACACTCCCATTTTATTAAGTGTGCAGCTTGGTTGATTTTATTTTATGAATGCGATGCATCCGTATGAAAATAATGTACAAAATAATACCGACTTCCTCGTGGGTATGGAAACCATCTTAGGAAATTCAGACACCGCAAAATAATTTACAAGTTGCTTACAGCTGAAAATGTCCATCATGGGAACCAAATCTAGATTCAATGGGATGAATCTGTGATTACATGATTCATAGGCTCACAAAATACTACAGTTTATATGAAAGCAGTAAGCAGATATATATATAAAAGCTGTAAATATATATATATACAGACAGGATCACCAACCACGAAGCACCTCCATGGGGGATCAGAAAATGTAAATAAAGCTGTTAAAACCTATCAACCGCCACGGAGGAAACTCCAGCAGGATTTAAACATAAATAAAGTCAGAATACTATTAACCGCCACGAAAAGAAACTCCAAAGTGATGTAATGTAAATAAAGTCAGAATACGGCCAACAAGCGCCACAAGTAAACTCTGTGTGGGACGAAATATAAAGAAAGCTGTAAAAGCGATCATATATATAAATATATATGTATATATAAGCTGTAAACGCACTGCATGTAAGTCTCAGCTCATCGAACAAAGTCCCATTACACACATTTAATATATATAAGTATATATTTATTAAAGCAAAACGCCCGCATCAAGTCTAAGATCAATCGAGGCATAACTTGATAATGTTAGTCAATATATATATATATATATATATATATATATATATATATATATATATATATATATATAGGATGAATGAAACCACTAATCAAGTCCGCAAAAAGCAAGCAACACGACTCTCAACGTGTAGAAGGGTGTGTGCAAAGATGAAGAGAAAGACTCTAAAGTGTGTGAGAAGGCTTACAGCTGACTGATAAAGAAGGCTTCTATATCTTTAGAGTGGGTAAACACTGACTTTTGTAGGTACAAAAGGGCTATATATGAGCTCACAGGTGTTTAAAAGGGGAAAGTACACTGCATGGGGTGAGTGCAGAGCAAATTGGGCAGGGCTTCCTCGCCTTTTTCTTACAAAATGGCCACCCCAAGCCCTCTATTTATAGAGGGGGAGCCGAGGTCTACTCATAGGCCGCCCATTACCGCCTCGATATGTGTCGGCATACGTACATTTGGACAACGCGTTGTTTGTTCGGTCGCTCATAACTTTCAATCCAGGAGTCCGATGGAAGCGTGCCATATCATTCCGGAAATCTCTTTCCGAGAGCTACACAATGACATAATATTTTCCCTTTTTTGATTCCAGGAAGATGGGTCCATGACCAAAATGGCATTCCTGGTTTTCGCTAAGCAATCCGGTGAGCTGCTTTTGTGTAGTTTCTTCCTCCGAGTTAAGATATCGCTCTTGTGGGACTTCCTTTGAAGTATTTTGAGTTGAAATGAGTGTATTTGATTTAAAGTGAAGTTGAGTTGGCAAAATGACCATTTTGCCCCTCCCGGGGTTATCTCCGATTTTCGCGCAGTTGTAGTAGTCGTTTCTCAGGGTTATCTCTGAGGTTTACTTGATGTTGACTTTGACTGTCCTTAGGGTTATCTCTAAGGTTGGCTTGACCTCCTGGGACTATTTCCAGGCTTTGATCTTGATCCTCCGGGGTTATCTCTGAGGTTGAAACTGACTTTCCCGGGATTATCTCAGGGGTTGGAACCTGATTTCCCAGGGCTATCTCCGAGGTTGGAAACTGGATCTCCCTAGGTTATCTCCGAGGTTTGAAGTTGATGTCGTAGTCCTCCAAGGTTATCTTTGGAGTGGGAAAAAGACGCTTTTGCCCTCCTGCATTGTTAGTAACAGGAGAAGAAAATTTCGAATGTCTACAATTACTCTTGTGAATCTTAGTGAATTGGTGAGAATGAAAGAAGAATGAGCTTCTATTTATAGGAAAACATAGTTTTGATAATTGTACATTTTGGGTGTGACGAACGAGATTTTTTCGTAATTTAATTTTAATATTTATTAAATTAAATAAATATTTTTTGATGATTTAATTATTAGATTAAATAATTAATTGATGAAGTTGTAATAGATTAATTTAATTATATGTGTTATATTTATTAAATTAATGTGGAGAATTTTATTATTCAAAGTATGTAATTATGTGAGTTTATTGAATTAAAAGAAATACTTCATCAGCCTAATATTATTTTATTTAAATTAATAATTAATGAGAAAATTAATTATATGACTACGTGAATTAATGATAAATTATTGTATTTTGTTTAAATTAAATATTTGATTTATTTTATAAAGGATTTTGTTTAAATTAAATATTTGATTTATTTTATAAAGGGGTGTGACATCATTCAACTATAATATAAGGAATTTATCAAAATAAATGGATTTGAGTTTTAAGAATGACCAAACAAAGCCTTAGGGGAGGTTGAGAGCAGTTAACCCATCATGGGTTAACTGACCACCACAACTGCGCTCAGTTATTTTTATAAATTTAATACGTCGTCTTCTTCTTTCATTTGGCTAAGTTTGGAAGAGGAAAATCAGAGAGAATTAAGAAATTTTGAGGGAAATTGTGAGTGTGTGATCAAACAAGTATCTGAGAAAGGATCATCAATGATCAACCCTACTAATCTATACTCTGGGTAATTCCTTTAACCAAAGTCTGTTCTACGTCATTTAAATGTTTTCATGAAAATGGCTTTCAAGTTAATTGTTTAAGTCTCTATAATTGAAAATTTAGAGTCTTTGTAATTGAAAAAGGGTGTTAATATGTTAGTATAACATGTTTTACTATATTGTATTTTATCCATAACATCAGTTTCATAAAATAGGTTGTATATTGTTCTTCAAAAATACAGAGTATAGAAATATGGCCATATGGCCCTTACGCACGAATTTAATACGTTAATCATATGTTGTATCATAAATTTTACACTTGTATATAATTATGTATGTTAAAATGATGGAATCAAACTTCAAATGAATAGATTCGGTGTTATAACGAACCCGTAGTGTTAATTTTTATATTTTTTGTTCAAAACTTTCAAGAACATCAAGAATAATAAAAATTATATGTTTTGATTCTTTAAATTATGTGTTTGAACTTGTTAAAATCAGGCTAGAAGGGTTGAGTAGTAAGTATATGTGTATTACAGTGTTTGGGTATGTCTAATTTCGTGTAGAAATAATTTAATTAGAGGTTTTGGCCATGTTTTGTAATTTTTCATGAATTGCGTAATGATGCATCGTTCATCGTCATGCGCCATACCCCACTTCCATGCCTTAAGGCCCTCACCAAGAACGCCAAAGGCCAAGTCATAGTGCACCGCCATCACAGTCACGAGAACAACAGTATAACAAATTAGCTGCTAATACCACTGTAGAATGTCCAGAAATGAAATTTTCCTTATTATTCAAGTCTAAGAATATGATAGTAACCTAATCTAATGTACATAAAAATATGTCAGATGTATAATGAGATGTTAAATAGATTCTTAATATGTCAATAACGCATTTAAGTATGGATTGAATTATTGAACACATAGTTAGCTTATTGTTCATATAATGTAATATTATGTGACCATAAGTGTGATAATTTGACTAAGTAAAGTCATCATCCGAGTTAGACAAGAAGAATGAACTTGTGATGACTAGTTACGTTATAATTGACTGGCATTGTGAATGAAAATGATATGTAGGATTAAATCAAGGAACGTGTAGCACGAGACAAGTTTCCTAACCCTACTTGTTATCATTATTCAAGTTTATAAATTACATCGAGTAAATTCTCGTTATTATTAATCATGTTCAAATTGTTATATTAAAGATTATTTATATTTTTAAAGTATGATTCTATTATACAATACTTGTTCTATTGTATACCTCTTGAGATAGTTATTCAATTTAATATCAGTTATTGTTGAACCTTGTTAGACTAGCGAACCCTTATTGATTCGACTAGTCCATAGTTGATGAACGTTCTAAATTTCAAAACCCTTATTGATTTATCCAAACCAAACTTCCTTTGGTGGGGACTCTAATGTCAAACTGAGATGAACAACCATATATAGGGATTACTTATGCGTTAGCGTTAACATATTATGCACTGTATGGTTGTAGACACTCGAAATTTTCTGTACTACTATCACTAACATTGCAGGAGGACAGATTCGTATTTTAAGAGAGAACCCGAAAGACAATCCAAATCCATACTTTGGATAATACCTAAGTTCAAGATCAACCCCGGATCACATTCTCGAGTAATAATTCCAACCTCGGAGATAACCCCGGCGTGAAGATTCAATAACGGAACACACACCGAGAAGACCGATTAATCTCTTGAGATAACCCCAGGTATCCAGGTCTCAATCCCAACCATGGGAATAGCCACCAACCTTGGTGATAACCCCAAGGAATGCGCTTTGGCGATAACCCCTAAATGCTTGTTTCAAATGCGACCGACTTCAATCTCGGCGCCACAACGAGATACATCAGACTCAACCCGACGATAACATCGGAAGACATGCACACCTCAAAGATGACAAGGACCTTCAACAATTGCAGCATTCAATCTCAATGAAAGTCGAAAAAGCGTATCATGCTTCGTCGGTAATCCGTGATAACACCGGTGAGGGGAAACATCGTCATCTAGCCAACGCGATGCCACTCCACGTCGTCTTAACATCTCTACGCAACGATGTCCCACAACACTAACCAATCCCGAGTGACTATTGTGCGGGGTAACGGATGAAAGTTGAAGCTTGAAGACCGGAGGGCATCGTCCCATCTTCAATGACTTCGTACAAACTCTAATCCCATGCCATCGTACAACTCTCAACAACGGTGGTCCGAAATAGGTCCTGTATACCTCAAACGGATGCCCGGATTGCACTTCTGATTGTTTGAATGGACATTACATTGCCCGAGTGCACGTACTTCGAGATGACCCGACCCGAAAAACCCGAGCCCACCCAGGTTGCCTCTAGTACACCTGCGGCTCAGCCGCAGGTACACCTACGGCTAAATTTCCTATAAATAGAGGGCTTGGGCTTCCCATTTTGCAAGAGAAAACGGCGAGGAAGCCTTACCCAATTTGCTCTGCACTCACTCCAAGTAGTGTACTTTCCCCTTTTAAACACATGTGCGCTCATATATAGCCCTTTTGTACCTACAAAAGCCAGTGTTTATCCACTCTAAAGATATAGAAGTCTTCTTTGACAGTCAACTATAAGCCTTCTCACACACTTTAGAGTCTTTCTCTCATCTCTACACACACCCTTCTTCACGCTGAGAGTCGTGTTGCTTGCTTTTGCCCTGGACTTCTATCTGTGGTTTCATTTCATTCTCATATATATATATATATATATATATATATATATATATATTAATCGTGTGTCGAACTTTGTTCGATCAAAGAGACTTTGGCCTGAGCGCTTACTCGCTTTTATATATATATATATATATATATATATATATATATATATATATATATATATATATATATGAATGTGGCTCTGACTCGCTTGATGAGCCTGGATTTTATATCCTAATGCGTTTACTAAGCTTTATATATATATATATATATATATATGAACTAGTGGCTCTGACTCGCTCGATGAGCCTAGATTTTATATCCTGTGTTTTATTCGCTTATATATATATATATATATATATATATATATATATATATAATCGTTGTTGAACTCGCTCGATGAACACGATTTTACATCCGGTGCGTTTATCGCTTATATATATATATATATATATATATATATATTTCGTCCCACCTGGAGTTTACTTCGTGGTGGTTGATTGCTTTTACAGCTTTATTTACGTTACGTCCTGCCTGGAGTTTACTTCGTGGTAGTTGATCGCTTTGTACAACTTTATTTACATTTTGTCCCGCCTGGAGTTTCCTTCGTGACGGTTTACCATATTTACAGCTTTAATTACATTTTGTCCCACCTGGAGTTTCCTTCGTGGCGGTTGATAGCTTTTAACAGCTTTATTTACTTTTTCTGATCCCCCATGGAGGTGCTTCGTGGTTGGTCATCCTTTTTGTATATATATATTTACAGATTATATATATATACCTGCTTACTGCTTTCATACAAATTGTGGTATCATGTGCTTTAGGAATCATGTGATCACTGATTCAAATTTATTGGATCTAGATTCGGTTCCGTGATGGACATTTTCAAATTTATGGCGACTTTGTAAATTATTTTTCGATGTCTAAATTTCCTCAGATGGTTTCCATACCAACGAGGAAGTCGGCATTATTTTGTACATTATTTTCGTACGGATGCCTCGCATCTGTTAAATAAAATCAATCAAGCCGAACACTTAATAAAATGGGAGTGTAAAAGGTCTCAATTACTACAGAGCATCAGGGTTTGAAAAAATATCTTTTATAAAACATCACTGCCATATCTTGCTTAAAATTGAATTTTTACATAAATTCAAACCCTGTGTATATAGTTACGAACGATGCCTCACACTACTTCCAAATAACAGCACATTGACCCACACACACACACATTCGGATAATAGTTTCTTAAAGAGGCTACCACCACCGGTAACACGAATGTCTGGGTGCCTAACACCTTCCTCCCGCATAACCAAGTCCCCTGACCCTAATGAATCTCGGTTTCACCGACCGCTTAGTAGTGTCACATCACCGGGTCAATGTGCAAACGCTTTCTCGGTTGTGTTGGTACAACCATTTAAAAACCAATCATGCACTCTTAACAGTCCATCGTCGACATTATACATGTTTGGACCTTTTTCACTTGTTTTTTCAAATAAATCTCACCTAAAATGAGAACACCAAAGAACAAGTAATGGAAAGGGACATCTAAAAATCCCGACGTCGATAATGGTACTAAGGGCTGATCACCCTAAGTACGAGTAAAAGAGTCCATAGTCTTATGACTGTTAAAGGTTTCAAGTATAACCCTTGATAACCTAGGACATAGTTCAAGGTCTTATGACCCTTAGAAATCTTTTGATTTTTGTTATTCATTCTTGATTCAAAAGTTGAGTTTTATTCCAGAAGTCTTTGATTCACTCGCATGTTATTATATATTGTTATTTCATTTTTATACTTGTGGGCAATCATGCTCACTCTTGCCTAATAAGAACATTGCAGTTAAGAACGAAAGGTCCGACGAGCCTTCTACTAGCAAAGGCAAGGGCAAGATTAACAAGTGATGAAGACTTGTTATTTTATGTGATGATGTATTTCTGTTTTAGACTAATGTTAATGATGTGTAAGATGATTAATTGTTTATGTTTCCGCAGTTAAGATTTAAGGTTAGTATGACCTGAGATTTATATATTTTTATGATGTAACTCCTTAAGGACAGGATTTATTTCTATTTATTAATGTTTTCATTTATTATGGGTAGATAGACATATGTTGTTTGTATAGTGAACACCAAATCATGTGGAAATTAAAGTACCCGGATTTGGGGGTGTCACAGGTTGGTATCAAAGTTGTAGGTTATGAACCTTAGGTGGGGGAACAACCTTAGGTAGTAGCCTTATAGGAAAAACATAGTGATGAAAAACTCTTATCGAGTTCTTAAAAATGATTTTCTTAATTCATTGAAGATAATAAAAGACTTTATGTACTTATGTGTTAAATTACATGCTCGCTAGTACGGCTCAGTAACTAAAACTTAAAACTGTGTTGTCAGGATGTCTGATGTTGGAAGAACTAGTCGAGCTGGGGAGGAGGAACCCCGAGTACCTACAGAGGAGGAACCCCAAGTACCTACAGAGGAGGAACCCCGAGACATTCATGTCGTCAGGGAGTAGTTGGTACGGAGAGAGCCATCTCCATTGATCACTGTTGTTGGTCAGGAGCATGAGCCTGAGACTGATCCTGCGGAGGAAGAGGAAGAAGAGGAGTTCCCACCAAACTCCATTGATGCTGAGATGTACGACGAGTTATATGACCGTAACGTAGAGTTACGTGACACTATTCAAGATCTGACTGAGCGGGCGATTATTCAGCAGAAGGATAGGGATGTTGTGACTCTTCACACACGTCTAGGAAACGTGGAGTGGGATTTGGTTCATGAGAAGGGTCGAACCAAGGAAAAGTCTAAAGAAATAGAGAAGTTGAAGAAGGAATTGAAAGAGAGCTCAGAAAGACTGATCATAGCAGAGGAGGGCTGGGTAAAAGAGTCACGTCGTGCTGATCTTATAGAAGAGGATTGTTGTGCAAAGAAGGCTAAGCTTGGGGAGACGTACTCTAAACTTCAAAATGAAATGGATGAGGCCCAGGATCGAGTTATGAGGTACCCAATCCGGTTCGAAGGACTACCATCGTATATGCTAGATCACCGGACGATGTCCCGCATCATGGAAGAGGAACGTAAAAGTAAGTTATTCAAATACTTTAACAGCAAAGTGATATGATTTGTTTAATTATGTGAAAAACTTATCTGGTGTTAGATGTAAATTTTGATGTGTTTATAAACAAATGAATATTTTAATGTATTAAATCCTGTAGATTCTTTATCTCGGGATAGTTGATGTAAATAGCAGTGTTGCTATCGTTTGATGTTAAAACTTTTGATTTAATAATTATATCAAGTTGTTTGAGAGAATGTGTTAAGTGATTATGTCAAATTGTTGAGTTAAGCCTTAACTATTCCGAGAATTTAATAAAGATCTAATAAGCATATATTTTAATAGAAATATGTCATCGAGAAGAAGACAAAACCGTCAAGCAGCTTAAGAAGAATCGATGAATAATAACAACAATGCCAATGCTAATCCCGTTCAACAATTGGTGAACTTACTAGATGGAGCGATGAATAATCAACCTCAAGCTCCACCAGATATGACGTTCAAAGATTTCAAGGCGGTGGGACCGCCAGAGTTTAAAGGCTCCATGAACCCGATAGAAGCTCAGACTTGGGTTATGGAGATGGAGAAGGTTTTCGATTTTGCTAGAGTCAGAGAGGACCAGAAGACCGCTAACACAACGTTCGTGCTGAAATTCGAAGCCAGTTATTAGTGGCAAACAAATAAGTTCCGTGGAGGAGAAGGTATGATCACGTGGGAGAGATTCAAGGAGATGTTTTTCGAGATGTATTTCCCAACTAGCTCGCAGAACCAAATGGAGGTTCAGTTTCTGGAGTTGAATTAGGGGAATATGTCCGTACTAGACTATGTGACAAGATTTAATGAGTTGGCTAGGTTTGCCACATATCAAGTACACACAGATGAGAGAAAAGCAAGAAGGTTTGAACAAGGATTAAAGCCCTGGTTGTATAGTAAAGTGTCGTTGTTTCAATTGAAGACATTCGCTGGAGTACTAGAGAAAGCCATACTCGCTGAAGGTGGAAGCGATGCGATAATCAAATATAATCAGGATCAGAAGAGGAAGAAGAGTGAAAGTGAAGGAAATAACAAGGATAGTGGAAGTAACACGGGAGGTGGTAATAATAATCAGAAGAGAAGGTTGTCTGACAACTCATCAACTGAAAATCAGCAAGGAGGTCAGAAAAAAAGGATCGAAGCATGCCCGACCTGCGGGAAAGCTCATTTGGGAGTGTGTATGAAGGGTAAACGAGTGTGCTACAATTGTTGTCAGGAAGGCCACATAGCACCTAACTGTCCTAACCCAAAAAAGGGTGCCTGCTTCACTTGTGGCTCAAAGGATCATCTTGCAAGGGATCTGGAGGGGCAAGATCAAGAGGAAATAGAGGAAACAACGGTGGAAGCGCCCTAACTATCACAGGACCAACCGCAACCAACCGACCGATCGCAATGATGTTCAACATGACGATGCAGGATGCAGTGCAGTCTCGTGATGTGGTGTCAGGTATCATTTCAATCAATAAAGTTAATGCTTGTGTATTATTTTATTCGGGTGCTACTTGTTCATTTATATCCGATGACTTTGCTAAGAACTTAGAATTGCCTAAGGATGAGTTAGAATACCCCATGAACATAGAAATTGCGAATAGAGAAATAATCACTGTTAAGTACGTACATAAGAACTGTAGAGTGGATATTAAGGGTAATATCATGAATGTAGATCTTATCCCTATTCAACTTAGAGAATTTGAAGGTATTTTGGGTATGGTCTGGTTATTCAATTACGGGGCTGTAATTGATTTCTTGAAGAAGCGTATTAACATTATGAATCCATCAAAGGTTGTGTTTTATGTTAGCAAGTCTCCTAGACAAGCGAGTTGTCTGACGATGATGCAAGCCAGGAAGTTGTTAAGACATGGTTGTGAAGGATATTTAGCTTACATAGTCGACAGTGGTAAAGAAAATCCGAAAGTAGAGGAGATACCAGTGGTGAGGGACTTCGCAGACGTATTTCCGGACGATATGCCTAGACTTCCGCCAGATAGAGAGGTTGAATTCGTGATCGATTTGGCGCCAGGAACGACTCCAATATCAAAGGCACCATATCGAATGGCACCGGTGGAGATTAAAGAAATAATGGTACAACTACAAGAATTACTGCACAAAAAGTACATTCAACCTAGCGTATCGCCATGGGGAGCGCCGATGTTATTTGTGAAGAAGAAGGACGGAACGACGCAGCTCTGCATCAACTATAGAGAACTGAATAAGGTCATGATTAAGAATAGATACCCATTACCAAGGATCGATGACCTGTTTGATCAATTGAAGGGAGCGAGATACTTTTCAAAGATATACTTGAGGAGTGGTTATCATCAAATGAAGGTAAGACCAGAGGATGTACCGAAAACAGCGTTCAAAACACGATATGGTCACTTAGAATTTTTGGTAATGTCATTTGGTCTAACAAATGCTCCTGCAACATTTATGGGCTTAATGAATGGAGTGTTCAAGCCGTTTTTGGATAAATTCATAGAAATATTTATAGATGACATTTTGGTATATTCGAAAAACAAGTAAGAACATGAAGAACATTTAAAATTAACATTAGAGGCGTTGAGAAGGGAGAATTTGTATGCCAAGTTTTTGAAATACGAATTTTCGATCAAGCGGGTACAATTTCTAGGTCATGTGATTGATAAAGATGAAATTTCGGTAGATCCATCCAAAGTTGAAGACGTGATAAACTGGGATCAGCCGAGAACACCGTCGGAAGTACGAAGTTTTCTTAGATTGGCAGGATATTATAGAAGATTCATTTAAGATTTTTGCAAGATCGCAACTCCGTTAACGAATTTGACTCAAAAAGCTATAAAATTTGTTTGGACGGAGAAGTGTGAGGAAAGCTTTCTAGAACTGAAGAAGAGGTTGAGTACAGCACCTGTGTTGTCTCTTTCGGATGATACGGGAAATTTTGTGGTTTATAGTGATGCGTCGCATAAAGGACTTGGCTGTGTGCTTATGCAAAACGGCAGAGTCATTGTGTATGCATCATGCCAATTGAAGGATTATGAGAAGGGGTATCCGACTCACGACTTGGAGTTAGCTGCAGTGGTTTTTTCTTTAAAAATCTGGAGACACTATCTCTATGGGGAGAAGTGTGAAATATATACAGACTATAAGAATTTGAAATATATTTTCACATAGAAGAACTTGAATATGCGCCAAAGAAGGTGGTTGGAGTTAATTAAGGACTATGATTGTGAGATTTTATACCATCCGGGGAAGGCAAATGTGGTTGCTGATGCCTTAAGTAGAAAGGGTCGGGAGAAATTGATGATGTTGACCGCTCAGGAGGAACTAATTTCAGAAATGGAGAAACTGGAGTTGGAAGTGAAGTATCCTATGGAAATTGATGAGAAGCTGTTTCAGATGCAATCTGGTACAACCCTACTGGATAAAGTTAAGTAGGATCAACTTCAGGACGAAGAATGTAAAAAGGTGAACAAGAAGATATCTGAAGGAACCGAACCGAGATTCAAGATGGATAAGGAAGGAATACTGAGATTCGAGAGCAGAATTTTGGTACCGCCAGTAACAGAGATTAAGGAAGACATTTTGAGCGAGGCTCATAGCTCACGATATTTGATTCATCCTGGTAGTACCAAGATCTTCGACAACATTTCTGGTGGCCAAATTTGAAATGAGATGTTGCAGAGTGTGTTGCCAAGTGTCTGACTTGTCAGAAAGTGAAAGAAGAACATAAGAGGCCGAATGGATTGCTACAACTGTTGGAGATCCCAGAATGAAAATGGGAAAATATTACGATGGACTTCGTGGTTGGCGTTCTGACAACTCAAAAAGGCTATGACGCAGTATGGGTTATCGTTGACCGACTGACGAAATCTGCACACTTCCTTCCGATCAAAATTAGATTCAACTTAGATCAGTTGGCAAGGTTATATGTGAAAGAGATTGTTTTGAGGCACGGAGTTCCGGTGTCAATTATTTTCGATAGGGATCCTCTCTTTACATCGAACTTCAGGAAACGTCTATAGGAATGCATGGGTACGCAATTACGAATGAGTACGGCATACCATCCTTAGATAGATGGGCAGAGTGAAAGAACGATTCAGACATTAGAAGATATGCTAAGAGACTGTGTAATGGACTTTAAAGGAAATTGGGATGATCAACTACCGCTTGTAGAGTTCGGCTACAACAATAGTTATCACGCTAGTATTGGCATGCCACATTATGAAGCGTTATACGGTAGAAAGTGCAGAACTCTGATATACTTGGATGAAGTTGGCGAAAGACAATTACTAGGCCCATAATTAGTACAGCAGATAGCAGAATTAGTCAAAGTGATCCGAACAAGACTTGTAGCAGCTCAAGATACACAGAAGAAATACACTGATCCACACCATAAAAATGTTGAGTTTAAATCGGGTAGTTATGTATTCCTGAAGGTCTCTCCTTGGAAAGGTAAGATCAGGTTCGAAAAGAAAGGAAAATTAAGCCCAAGATTCATTGGACCATTTGAGGTACTGCGAAGGATCAGAGAAGTTGCGTATGAGGTAGCCTTATCTCCATCACTCGAAAATGTCCACAATGTTTTTCATGTTTCCGTTTTACGACCCTACAAACCCGATTACAAGCATGTAATTGAATACGCACCCATACATTTTGAAAAAGACTTATCTTACGAAGAAATTCCTATTCAAATTGTCGACATAAAAGAATAAGTTCTCATAAATAAAGTAATACCTTCTGTTAAGGTAATTTGGAGGAACCACAATGCTAAAAAAGCTACGTGGGAACTCGACAAGAATATGATGAAGAATTATCCTCATTGATTTACTTAAATTATGTGTGGCGATTATGGGGACAAAATCTTTATAAGGGGGGAGAATGTAACGTCGAATTGATTTAGTCGTGATTACGGGGATGTAATTCTTTTAAGGGGGGAAAGATGTGACGAACGAGATTTTTGTAATTTAATTTTTATATTTATTGAATTAAATAAATATTTTTTGATGATTTAATTATTAGATTAAATAATTAATTGATGAAATTGTGATAGATTAATTTAATTATATGTGTTATATTTATTAAATTAATGTGAAGAATTTTATTATTCAAAGTATGTAATTATGTGAGTTTATTGAATTAAAAGAAATATTTAATAAGCCTAATATTAATTTTAATTAAATTAATAATTAATGAGAAAATTAATTATATGACTACATGAATTAATGATAAATTATTGTATTTTGTTTAAATTAAATATTTGATTTATTTTATAAAGGATTTTGTTTAAATTAAATATTTGATTTATTTTATAAAGGGGTGTGACATTATTCAACTATAATATAAGGAATTTATCAAAATAAATGGGTTTGAGTTTTAAGAATGACCAAACAAAGCCTTAGGGGAGGTTGAGAGCAGTTAACCCATGATGGGTTAACTGACCACCACAACTGCGCTCAGTTATTTTTATAAATTTAATACGTCGTCTTCTTCTTTCATTTGGCTAAGTCTGGAAAAGGAAAATCAGAGAGAATTAAGAAATTTTGAGGGAAATTGTGAGTGTGTGATCAAACAAGTATCTGAGAAAGGATCATTAAGGATCATCCCTACGAATCTATACTCTGGGTAATTCCTTTAACCAAATTTTGTTCTACGTCATTTAAAGTTTTCATGAAAATGGCTTTCAAGTTAATTATTCAAGTCTCTATAATTGAAAATTTAGAGTCTTTGTAACTGAAAAGGGGTGTTAATATGTTAGTCTAACATGTTTTACTATATATTGTATTTTATCCATAACATCAGTTTCATAAAATAGGTCGTATATTATTCTTCAAAAATATAGAGTATAGAAATATGGCCATAAATTTTAATACGTTAATCATATGTTGTATCATAAATTTTACACTTGTATATAATTATGTATGTTAAAATGAAGGAATCAAACTTCAGATGAACAGATTCGGTGTTATAACGAACCCGTAGTGTTAATTTTTATATTGTGTGTTCAAAACTTTTAAGAACATCAAGAACAGTAAAATTATATGTTTTGATTATGTAAATTATGTGAATTAACTTGTTAAAATCATTCTACAAGGGTTGAGTAGTAAGTATATGTGTATTACAATGTTTAGGTATGTCTAATTTCTTGTAGAAATAATTTAATTAGAGGTTTTGGCCATGTTCTGCAATTTTTCATGAATTGCGAGAATCGGTATCGTTTCATCCATGGCCGCCATGAGCCCATGCCTTAAGACCTATGTCATGTACTAAAGCCAAGCCATAGCCCACCACCGCTACCATAACGCCGAGAATAAACAGCAATAACAAAGCCATAATACCACTGTAATGTCCGTAAATGAAATTTTCCTTATTATTCAAGTCTAAGAATATGATAGTAACCTAATCTAATGTACATAAAAATATGTTAGATGTATAATGAGATGTTAAATAGATTCTTAACATGTCAATAACGCATTTAAGTATGGATTGAATTATTGAACACATAGTTAGCTTATTGTTCATATAATGTAATATTATGTGACCATAAGTGTGATAATTTGACTAAGTAAAGTCATAATCCGAGTTAGACAAAAAGAATGAACTTGTGATGACTAGTTACGTTATAATTGACTGGTATTTTGAATGAAAATGATATGTAGGATTAAATCAAGGAACGTGTATAATTAACGTGTAATCTATGCACGATGCAAGTTTTCTAACCCTACTTGTTATCATTATTCAAGTTTATAAATTACATCGAGTAAATTGTCGTTATTATTAATCATGTTCAAATTGTTATATTAAAGATTATTTATATTTTTAAAGTATGATTATGTTATACAATACTTGTTCTATTGTATACCTCTTGAGATAGTTATTCAATTTAATATCAGTTATTATTGAACCTTGTTAGACTAGCGAACCCTTATTGATTCGACTAGTCCATAGTTGATGAACGTTCTATGTAAGACCCCAAATTATTATAAATAAAATTGAATTTTCTTTATTTATTATTTTGAAATAGTAAGGGTTAATTTTATTAATATAATTAGTTATGGGTAAAATGCGCAAATATTTCAAATAAGCAAGTGGTTATATAATATTCATTTTTATCGGAGAATATTCGTTTGGTCGTGGAATATTCTTATTGTCGGGGAATATTCATACGACGGCGCAACCTTGTGTGGGCCCCATAATGGAAAGCGATTGGATGAAGAAAACGACAAATATAAGTTGTTTATAAATAATTGGCGTAGTTATTCAAGTAATATCTTGTTGAAATACTTGGTGGTTAAAACACAGTAGCACACGGTATTGCACCAATTATTGATTCTTACGTAAGAAGGCACTACTCAATAATTGTTACAGTAATTACTGCTTCAAAGATTTTATTTTATTGATTCAATAATTGTTTGCGTTGATATTTTATATTATCGTTGTTTCAATAATTGTCACTACACAATATTTTCCATTATTGAGCAATAATTCATATTATCCTAATAATATTATTGGATAACATTATTGGCAATGTCTAGAAAGTTCTGCCTCTAAGGAGAGGTTTGGTCATCTAATTGCGCGCCAAATGAAGAGATCCTTATTGAAAGCCCCTCTTTCCTCTCGAACCCGCTTAGTTATCGATGATTGTGATTCTCGTAATATTATTTATAAATAATTAATTGTTAATTTATATAATGAGAAAAATATTGATTTTATGTGGATATAGATGGAGAAAATTTTTAATGTGACAATTGTTGAAAATTAATATTTTATCTTTTTCTGATAAAATAATTCATTTAATTATATTATTTTAATAATATAATAATGGTGATATTTTTACAATGAATGTGGGATATATGAGTATATGAGGAGTAAGAGTATTTTTGCTCACTAAATGATAAACACATATTTTGTGTGTCGGTGAACCCCATTTCTTGACTGAAATTTAATTATAGCCTGTAAAATCGTTCGTTTATGAATTTCGGTCAATTTCTGTTTGGAATTTGGAAAAACTTCCGTCTGCAAAGTTGTAGATAATGAAATTTCCTATGGAAAAGACACGAGGTTTGAATTTTTCTGACAAAAGGGCTACTTATTATGAATTATTGAAGTTCTGAAGTTTCGAAATAATTAAATTTTGGAAGTTTTAAATATTTTTGTTTAGAAAAATGTTTTTGGCATTATGGTGGGCTTTATTGGTGGCTGAATTCAGATGGTCTTGAGGTGGGCGTGAATTTTGTTTATAAATATATTATTATATTAAATTTTCTGTTTTGGTGTTCTAAGCATTTTCCTATAAATAGGGTGCTTAGGTTAGAATTGAAAATCACACCAGAAACTGAAGTTTTCTCTCTTTCTCTCTCGATATATTGAGCGTATTCTTGTGAGTATTTTAATACTTTGAGTGTTGCTATATGGTGCAAGTTCAAGTCATAGCCTATATCCGGTGTTTCAACTAGAAGTACTGTCTTTACGAGGTAAGGGATGTTATTTTCTTCTTAAATGATATTATTTTCTTCAATATCATTATGCCAAAATATTGGTTTGAACTTTTTATCAAATTTGGAACTTTTTGTGTCGGGGTTACTATTCACGTATACGACACTATTGATCGAAAAATAAAATCTTCTTCTTTTTGTATAAAATATCTATTATGGATACTAGCTTTGATTATATCCATGTTTTGATCATTCTTGAATTTTACTCCACTATGATTATTTATGAGGTATTTTTAGACATGGAATAGCTGAAATACGAATCCTTAATATTTATTCTTTTGTTTCACTGGATTCATTTTCTTTAAAATATTTTTCATCATCCTCAGTCCTAAATGATGATATAATTGAATATCTTTGGCCTGTAGTGCAAACATTAATGATTTCTGATGAATATCTTTGGCCCGTAGTGCAAAGATGAACATGTGTTTAGATGAACATGACCAACTGATGAATATCTTTGGCCGGTATTGCAAAGATGAATATTTGATTCCAGATATATGTTGATTGATGTTACAGGGATAAAATATTGACGATGGACTTTTAAATTCATATATAGAAGATAGTAGATTTTATTCTCTATTTAACTCTTCTAATGAATTATTATTTCCGCTGCGAATATTGATTTAAAACTTGTTGTCTATTGTATTCTATTAGATTTTTCCCTGTTGAGGACTAACGATAATTTGTTCTATATTATCTTAGTCATAATATTCTTTATTAGGCTAGTTGAGCTCACCCTTTTCCTTTTTGTTCCATTTTTCTTCTCAGGAGGCGAGAATGTAGCGAGTACTAGTCGGGGTATGGAATGAAGGTTCTAGAAAGTCATTTTAGTAGTCCTCACCATTTTTGTAAAATAATGTATCAATAATTGTAATGAGGACTTATTTGAGTGTGGATATTGTCTAGATGACAATATTCGTATTTAAACTCACAGTTTAATGTTGTCTTAATAAAGTTGTAGTTGTTTCTGTACCATATATTTTGACGACTTAGAATGGGTGTTGTATACCTATTTTTGGGGCGTCACATTCTAAATTTCAGAACCCTTATTGATTTATCCAAACCAAACTTCCTTTGGTGCGGACTCTAATGTCAAACTGAGATGAACAACCCTATATAGGGATTAGTTATGCGTTAGCATTAAGATATTGTGCACAGTATGGTACTAAAGGCTGATCCCCCTAAGTACGAGTAGAAGAGTCCATAGTCTTATGACTGTTAAAGGTTTCAAGTATAACCCTTGATAACCTAGGACATAGCTCAAGGTCTTACAACCCTCAAAAATCTTTTGATTCTTGTTATTCATTCTTGATTCAAAAGTTGAGTTTTATTTCAGAAGTCTTTGATTCACTCGCATGTTATTATATATTGTTATTTTATTTTTATACTTGTGGGCAATCATGCTCACTCTTGCATAATAATAACATTGTAGTCAAGAACGAAAGGTCCGACGAGCCTTCTACTAGCAAAGGCAAGGGCAAGATTAACAAGTGATGAAGACTTGTTATTTTATGTGATGATGTATTTCTGTTTTAGACTTATGTTAATGATTTGTATGATGATTAATTGTTTATGTTTCCGCAGTTAAGATTTAAGGTTAGTATGACCTAAGATTTATATATTTTTATAATGTAACTCCTTAAGGAGAGGATTTATTTCTATTTATTAATGTTTTCATTTATTATGGGTAGATAGACATATGATGTTTGTATAGTGAACATCGAATCATGTGGGAATTGAAGTACCCGGATTTGAGGGTGTCACATTGGGGCTCAAAATATTACAGTATAATACCTTCATCTTTTCCTTCATTTTTAATTTAGTCATGCAAGTATTATCAAACTTACACCACCTCCCCTAATAGTACATCATGTGAATCAATAGTACATTCATGTGAATTAATATTACACATATGAAAAAAATAGTTACAGTATAGTACCATCATCTATACCTCTATTTTTAATTTAGTCATGCAATTATTATCAATCTTGCACTACCTCCCCTAATAGTACATGCATGTGAGTCAATAGTACACACATGTGAACAAATAGTTATAAGCATGTGAATTAATAGCAATTAATTGCTCATTTATCCGATTAATTACTAGATTGGTCAATATAACCTCCAGACATCAATTATTATCGAAATAGATGTCGATTTCCACTAACACTAATAATCCCCACACAATGGAAATATCAATTTCATCTTTAATCAACACGAACTTATTCATCATTAATATTATAACTCACAATATTTAACAACCAGATCATTCCCATGAAAGAGGGGGCTTTCCGATAAGGATTTCTCCTTATTAGCGCGCAATTAGGTGACCAAACCTCTCATTGACAGAACTTTCTAGACATTGTTAATATTTCAAATAATAATATGAATAACTTTGTCGTCTCAATTATTGATTTAATAATAATAAATATTAAGCAAATGATACTGTGACAATAATTGAATGAATAATATGAGAGATATTATGCAGCAATTACTGTAGCAATAATTGAGTATAACCAAGTGACTTCTCACGTAAGCATCAATAATCAATACTGTGTGCTACTATGAAACCACGTGTATTACTATTCTTTTACCACCGGGTAGTTCAATAGTTTAACGATAAAACTTTCGCCGTTATTTTTGTAAAAAGATAATTTTGTCATTTTCTAATTACGACAATACTTCCATTGTGGGGTCCACCAATGATTGTGTCATCGTACGAATATTCCCTGTTAAAATGAATATTCCCCGACCAATTGAATATTATATAACCACTTGCTTACTTTGCAAAATTTGTAAATAATACCCACAACTATAACATTATATCAAATCCACACCATAATATTCAAAAATATATTTCGAGAAAAATTAATCTTTATTCATAAAAGTTGGGGTCTTACAACCTCCCCTTCTTATGAAATTTCGTCCTTGAAATTAGGGTGCGTACCTGGTATGTCGAAGAGGTTAGGATAACTTGACTTCATTTCAGATTCTAACTCCCAGGTCATTTACTCAACATCGTGATTTCTCAACAAAACTTTGACTTGAGGTATAACCTTGGAGCGTAGAATATGATCCTTCTTATCCAAGATTTTAATAGGTAGCTCTTCATACATTAAATCTTCCGCTATCTCATCCGGTTCTAATTCAATAAAGTGGTTCGGGTCTTTCACATATTTACGTAACATAGATATGTGAAAACAGTTATGAACACGAGACATACTTGGCGGTAAGGCGAGTCTATAGGCCACAGTTCCTACTCGATCGAGGATTCTAAATGGGCCAATGAATCGAGGATTGAGCTTTTCTCTCTTTGCAAATCTCGTAACTCTTTTTCATGGAGCGACACGTAACAACACATGATCTCCAATATTGAATTCCACATCTTTTCGATGAAAATCAGCATAACTCTTTTGTCAATCTTGTGAGGTTTGTATACGTTGCCAGATCATTTAAATCTTTTCCGTAGTCATGCGTACTAATTTTGGTCCCAACAACGTTGCTTCACCCACCTCATCCCAACATACTGGAGAACGACACTTTCTTCCATACAACGCCTCAAATGGAGTAATGCTGATACTTGCTTGATAACTATTATTGTAGGAGAATTCCACCAATGGCAAAAACTTGTCCCAACTTCATTTGAAGTCAAGGACACAGAGTCTTAATAGATCTTCAAGAGTTTGAATAGTCCTCTCTGACTGCCCATCCGTTTGAGGATGATATGCTGAACTGAATTGTAAATCCGTGCCCATAGCTTTTTGCAAACTAACAAAAAATCGTGAAGTTAATCTTGTGTCTCGATCAGAAACTATGGATACGCATACCATGCAGTGTTACAATCTCATTTATGTACATACGAGCAAGATATTCAAGTGTATAAGTTTCTCGTATAGGTAAGAAATGAGCCGACTTGGTCAATCTATCAACAATGACCCAAAATGCATCTATGCCTTGAGAAACCTTGGGAAGACCAGTAACGAAATCCATGGTAATGTGCTCCCACTTCCATTCTGGAATTTCAAATGGTTGCAATGGACCTTTTGGCACTTGATGCTCCGCCTTGACTCGTTGACAAGTTAGACACCTTAAGATAAACCCTGCTATCTCTCTTTCTTCATATTGCTCAACCAAAATGTATGTCGAAGATCATGATACATTTTGGTACTCCCATGATGGATTGCAAACGGTATGTTGTGCGCCTCCATCATGATTTTATACTTAAAGTCAGAATCGTTAGGAACACAAAGTCTGGAGTTGACTCAAAGTAATCCTTCTTCATCGATTCTTGCTTTTGGAGTAGCACCTTCTTACACTTTCTTCCTCATACACATCAGCTCCAGGTCTGTAGCTTGAGCAGCTTTAACTTTATCGATTAATATCGGTTCTACTCGTATATTCGCCATCATCACATGGGTCTCTGAAGTCTTTAACTCTATCTCCATCCTTTGTAAGTCATACAAAATGGGCCTTTGCGTTGACAATATTGCACTCGTACCCGCATATGATCTTCTACTCAATGCGTCAGCTACTACGTTCGCTTTTCCAGGTTGGTATTGAATGGTATGATCGTAATCTTTCAATAGCTCAAGCCATCGTCGTTGCCGCATGTTGAGTTCCTTTTGAGTGAAGAAATATTTGAGTCTTTTATGATCCGTATAGATATCCACCTTCTCTCCATACAGGTAATGCCTCCAAATCTTAAGCGCAAAAATGACAACTGCCAACTCTAGATCATGAGTAGGATAATTCTTCTTATATTCTTTGAGTTTTCGTGAGGCATAGGCTATAACTTTCCCATGTTGCATGAGAACACACCCTAAACCTTTGCCTGAAGCATCGCTTTATATGACAAATCCCTCCGAACCAGATGGTATTGTCAGAACAGGTGCTGAAATGAGACTCCTCTTGAGTTCTCAAAAACTCTTCTCACATTCCTCGCTCCAACCAAATTTGTATCTTTCCGAGTCAGCTGAGTTAATGGAGTAGTGATTCGAGAAAACCCTGCTACGAATCTCCAATAATAACCAGCTAAGCCGAGAAAGCTACGTACTTTGGTCACTGACTTAGGTTGCTCCCAGCTTTGAATTACTTCAATCTTTGTCGGGTCAACAGATATTCCATGATTTGATATCACGTGCCAAAGGAAAGCTACTTTCTCAATCCAGAACTCACATTTCTTCAACTTGGCATAAAGCTTATTTTCACGAAGCTTTTGGAGTATCAGCCTCAAGTGTTGTTCATGATCTTCACAATCTTTGGAATATATGAGGATGTCATCAATAAAGATGACCACAAATATTCCTTGAATACTCGGTTCATCATATCCATGAAGGCAGCAGGGGTATTAGTCAATCCAAAAGACATGACTAGGAATTCGTAATGCCTGTAATGAGTTCTGAAAGTAGTCTTTGGAATGTCATCAGTTTTAATCTTTAACTGATGATATCCAGAACGAAGATCGATCTTTGAAAAGAATTTGGCACCTTGCAACTGGTTAAACAGGTCATCAATGCGAGGCAACGGGTTCCTATTTTTGATGGTGACATGATTCAACTCCCGATAATCAATACAAAGTCGTATACTTCCATCTTTCTTCTTCATGAATAGAACAGGAGCACCCCAAGGAGACGTACTAGGACGAATGAAACCGATGTCTAATAATTCCTGTAGTTTGGTTTTTAACTCCTGAAGTTCAATAGGAGCCATTCGATATGTGGCTTTGGAAATGGGTTTTGTATCGGGTTCAAGGTCGATACCAAACTCGATTTCACGCTCCGGGGGTAGGCCAAAAAGTTCTTCGGGGAATACGTCAAGAAATTTATTAACAATAGAATTTCATTCAAATCTGACATATTTTTGTTTAAATATGTGACATGGGCTAAGAAAGCTTGACATCCATTTTTTAATAAACGAATAGCTTTATGGCTTGATATGACAGTGATTGACTTTAGTGGTTTGGTTGCTTAAATTCGCATAATAGGTTGGTTAGTAATGTGAAAGCTAACAACTTTACGAAAACAATCGATTTTAGTATGATAAGTAGTTAACCAATCAATCCCTAAAATCACATCAAATGCAAGTATTATCAAAGAGATAAGATCGACAGGTAACGTGCGGTTACCGATTTGAATCAAACAAGACTTATAAAAATAGTGGATGTAATGAAGGTTTCTACCAACGGAGTTTTAACAGATAAGTCAAAGTCTAATTTCTCCGGAGTTAAATTTAAACGTTGAGCGCAAGTAGGAGAAATAAAAGAATGGGTAGAACCGGTATCAAATAAGGTATAGACTTCGCTAGAGTTTATGATTAGCTTACCCGTGATCACCTCGTTCGGATTCCTCGCTTTTTGGGTGGTTACAACAAACGCTCTCCCTTGAACTAACGGTTTTGACTTCTCTAGGACGACCTTTGGTGCCTCCATCCCAGCTGGACTGACTTGGCTTTACTGCACGACAAAATCGGGCTAGGTGACCTTCTCTTCCATAATTATAACATATTTTGGATTGCGCGTACAGTTCGGAATGATATGTCCCTCCCCTCGACATTTGTAACATACGATGGAATGTCGTTCCCCTTCCTTAACAATAGGTGCTGGTGATGACGTCTTTCCATCATTGTTGAATCTCCTCTTCTTGAAATTTCCACTTCTATTATCTTAGTCATGATTTCCACCGAAGTGGTTACAATTTTTGGCATGTTGATTCCCTCCACGTTTGTTATCACCGCTTTGATGACTGCTTCCATTAGTATTATCATTTGTTGGCCACTCTCTCTTGGTTGGGTTGACTCGTTATCGCGCTCCAATAACTGAGCCTTATTTACAACATCTGAATACAAACACAATTTATGAGAAATTAGGTATTGACGTATCTCGGGGTTCAAACCTCTTAGAAACATCCGCCTCATTCTGTCTTCATTATCAACCAAGTGGGATGCAAACCGGGACAACTCGACAAACTAAGCTTCGTACTGCGACACAGTCATATTGTTCTGCTCCAACTTGATGAACTCTACCTCCTTCATGTGATGAATACTTTCGGAAAAGTACTTGTCGTTGAACAGTTTATGGAACTTTTCCCAAGACAACTTCAGTACGGCAGGTTGAGTACGCTTTACAAATTCCCACCAGCAATTTGCCTCTCCTCGCAACATGAAGGTGGCAGAGGGAACCTTTTGCTCCTCAGAGCATCTCAAGACATCAAATATCTTGGTGATCGGCTTTATCCACGTCTCTACCTTAAGTGGTTTTGGCTCTCCAATAAACTCCGGTGGTCCCAGCTCCTTGAACTGTTTAGCGGTGACCGTCTGAGAGTTGCCAGTGTTTCCACCTACATTTTGAACGGGAGTCGTTATCGCCTAATGTTGCATGAATTGCATAAAGCCTCTGAACATCCCATCGTTAATCATTTGGTCAGCGTTGTTATTTTCTTTAGGATTATTGCCATCTAGATGCACATTATCCTGGGTATTGATCGTTGGTGACTCAACGGTCTCATATGCTTCATTGCTTATCTCAACATTTTTGGATGCCATTTTCAAATACTGCCACAAAATAACGGTTAATTGACATGTCACATATTATCCCTATACTCCGATCGACCAAATAAATACCAAACACTACTAAAAAAATCAGCCTATAGCGATGGTCGCCGACCGTCACTATAGGCCAAAAGACCGTCTCTAAAAGTTTTAGCGACGGTTTGGTACGACCGTCGCCATAGAACCCGCGTCGATAAAGCCTATAGCGGCGGTCTTTTTGGCCTATAGTGATGGTCACCACCCTAGCTTCTAGGTCATGGCAAAATCGTGTATTTGCTCTTTTACTAATCTGGCCGCTAAGAGTTATTGCTACTCACCATGATCAGTAGCTATAGATGTTTATAATGCGACTTTCGGTGGCCGTCGCTATATAGGATGTGTGTTTTATAGAACACTTATAACTACTATTCGATGACCGCATTTATTACCTTTTTCATATTTAAAAAAAATTAATAATGCACATTTATTCAACAAACACAAATACAATATAAAATAAAATATAAAAATATTATATACATCATTTAAAATCATTCACATTACAACATTACAAGCATCACAAACAAGTACATTGTCCACCTTACATGTTTATCTCAAACAAACAAGAAATGAATTTTCTCATGTAATGGTGGCTAGTTGTCTTATTAAGCTTCATCATATTCCTTTATTTAGATAAAACATAACGACACAAACACAAGTCGCTTGCTTTTGGTATCCCATCATCCATCGAGACGTTTGGTGATGATCAAGAATTGCATGGATCACAGTTGAAGTTTGATCCACACTTGCGTGGCATGCCTCCTTCACTCCAAAGTTCTTCTCGCACCCATCAAAGTAACTCGTAACATTAGCGAGAGTTTAATGTATATACATATATATTTTAATTAGAGTACTAATTCAAAGATAAGAAATTAAAGCTTATTTGGGATGAATTATACATACGTCTTTGTTGGTGCAACCCCAACGATGATGGTGGCGATTGTGGTGGTCTCTATATCAAGGTGCACCAGATCTCGCACTCAAACATTTCAAAGAATTTTGAAAGAAAATAAAAGAAAGAAATTTGTGTGCATGTTTACATACATAACTATGCTTTTAACTCAATAATAATATTTTTAATATTAAAAAGAAAAACTAGATAATTGCTTTGAACTCGGATCGTGAGATCAATGCTCAATTTACTATCCCAAAGGGCTAGGGCCAGTAAAATTTGTCTTGTTGCACTCGCTATAAGCCCAATCAAAAACTATAACAACTTATTGTTATTGTTGATAGAGTTGAGAATTTATATGCCCCAAAAAAATGAGAACTTGTACATATTTCTACATGTTTGGATGTGCGATCGAGATATGTAATAAGAAGTTTTACCTCCACCGCTTGCCACACTTGGCAGTTAGAACCACGCCTACAATTTGATCCGTATGACTAGACATTTTTCTTCAAAGTAAGAAATTAAGAGAATATGGATGATGAATGAATTAAGGTTATTCTAGATATTGTACTCAACCTTCTACTACTTATAATACAATACAGAGGAGAGACAATGCTTACCCAACGTACACATGTATTAATGTAATTAGTAAAGCGCTTACTAACCTGCTAAAGATTATTGTATCTTACATCGTCAATTAGACTTTGCAATGCAACAATGAAAGTTATCTCGCTGGATAAAACTAAAATGTAGTTCTTTCATGTATAATACATAAGATAAGCATATAAAAGAGATTACCTTAAGACTATCCGAAAAAGAGCAAGCTCACATTGCATAGAAACCTCATCATAGTTGGTCGTTTCTCGGGAAGGGGATTGAACCAAATGAATCTCATTTCTTGTTGTTAAAGGCGATAGTTATTGACCTAAATACAACACAAAGTACAAATCAATTTGTTATCAATACTAAAGCGTAAAGATTAACCCGGAAGAATGCCTTTAATACTTGTGCAATCATCCCCTGAGAAACATATCCACAAACTTGCAAAGCGAAACTTTAATAATTACGCCAATATCAAAATCCTTTAATTTAACATCCTAAATTTAACCATTACACCTCATTGAAACCGAATCCTTAAAAACATCAAAAGTTGCAATCTTTTAACAAAATAATTCAATTCAATAATTGAGGTTAACCAAGAATAATGGAAATAAAAGCGTTAAGAGTATTGTTTACAAATACAATATCTATTTGTAACTTCTAAAACATCTTCAATTTTAATCTAAAACAAACCCACAAGTAAAACTAGTAAGGAAATAAAGAGACCTAAAACCAATATTGCATATTACAAGCGGATGATAGGTTAGATCTTCAATTTCCTAATGGATAAACGAATAAAGAAACAAACAAATGAGACATGACCGAGGATTCATCCGCCATAGCACAAAGCCACCAGACTCGCTATTTTTGAGGAGTTTCTACTTTTTATCACCTTTATAGCAGTCTCCATATCAAAGGATAGCATTCGCACCTACATTGGCGATTAGCTAAGGCTTTCCTCGCCATTGCTAACTAACAACAACTCTACCCTTCTTTGTTCAATATTTAATTTTAAGATAGCTTACAAGATGTACTAACATATAAGTTATACAAGCAAATCTATATGCTTATTTATAACCATTTTAAATATGTAACACAGAACATATATGGAAGTATTTTAAGCATATAAAACCCCTCCATTTCAAATTTATAATTGTGTTCTCCTTTAATTTACTCAAGCGTTTGCCCGGCAGACAATCATGAACTTCATTCATCCAAGCTCTAGCTAAGTGAAGAAATCAGATGTACTAAAACAAGGCGTAAAAAGTATCTTACAAGTAGGAGATCATCCAGAGCCGTGAATGGTTTTGGCAAAGCTATGAACACACAAATCGCATAATGAAATGCTAACCAGCAAAAGAAAGAACTATTCCAATACAAATCTTTGGCACCTTTTGATGTCTACGACTGCACGAAAACCATCAAAACCATCATATTCAATATGAGAATAAATTATGTACCATGGTAAATAATAAATACAAAATCATTAATACAATTCAAATTCCTTGATTTTCTCTTAAGTTCCCTACATGTCATGTTGTTATTAGAGTGTAAAACTCTAGTTTTACTGAGCCATCCTTAAATAGTTTAGTCTCATTCAAGATATCATTTTACGTGCCATGTGAACTCAATAAAATTAGATCTTTTTTAATTTAATCAACAAGAGATCACGAGATATAGAAAGTTGACACTTACCTGGCACAAGGGGCTATCTTTAGGAAGATAGCTACCAATTGTTTTCCCATAAACTTCACAAGTAGAGAAGTGAATGAGATGTTTATTGTTCTCTGAACAGTATTTCACCTAAAAGCAAAAGAAACACATGAAGTTTTAGATCTTCACATAAACTTGCACACTACGATGCTATTAGTCAAGAGCACTACGATTTCCCTTTATCCTTCTCACCCTACGATCTTCTCTTGCTCGTGTTGTCGACTCTACGTTCCCGAGAGCTCACTACGATCGTTAACTTGTAAACTTCATGTTTCCTTCAGCACACTACGATCGTGGAGTTAACTCAACACTCGTTGGGACCACTCTATGAAGTCCGAAGAGTTTCATTCAAGGCAGGCACACTACGATATTCAGGCTCTACGTTTTCTGCCTTGACTTCTGTAATGTTGATCAACTTGATGCACTATGATTTCTTCAAGACTAATCTATTACATCTTAAGATCAACCTAATAGTTTTGATCTTTCTATCTATACATTCTTTAACAGAATGATACACGTTGAGAGCTTAGATCAACCTAACAGTTTTGATCTATCACTAAGTCCTTGTACACATATTCATTTAAGGACCTTACAAATAATCATGAACACATGCATTAAAACATCAAATCATAATAAGCATTCTCCCAACAATCTCCCCTTATTTGATGTTGATATAACCAAGGAGATTTGTTGTCATGATTATTAGTGATTAGATGTATTTGCAGGAAATTTAAACATGACTTAGTATTTCAAATGAAAGCAAATCAAAATTTCTAGAGAATAAGCATGAATTTATTGATAATCAGAAGAAGATATTACAATATAGCATTACATCAATAAAACATTAAACTCTCAACTTATCTCTGTTTTCTTGGTCTCTTCTGTGGAGGAGGATTGGCATATTCCTCAGCCCTTCTTTTCCTTTGAGCTTCTTCATTCCTTGTTAACTCTTCCAGCTCGCTTAGACTTAGAACTGGATTCTCTTCTTGTCTGCGCATGAATGCAGGATCTCCAATTGGCATTCTTATGCGTACCGTAGACACGTCTTGTGAGCTAGGAGTTAGCCCCTTATGATTCAGAGGAATAGCTGTGACAATTTTCTGCTGACCAGATCATTGAGCCCGATGATGTCTTACAGGACTTCGTGATGTCTGAGCATGAAATTGACTTCTCCCCCTTTCTTGAGTTGCATGACCTCCTTTTCCTCTGCCTCTTCCTTGGCTTCCTTGATCGTCTTGATCTCCTTTCCCTTTATTTTTCTCCCCCTTTATGTCAGCATCAAGGGTTCGAATATCTGCAGACAGCCTGTTAACCCCTTGGACAAGCTCATTTAGTTGGCTTTGAGTTTGAGCAATGTCTTCCCTATTCTCCTTGATCTGTTTGTCAGCTCTAGCTTCTTTATTTTGGAGGACTGTCAGAATCATATCATTATGCTTCTCGTGATTGGCATAAGATTTCTGGAAGTCATAAACAGAAGCTTTCAAGTTGAGAATATTATCCAGCATAATTTGATGTTGACGATCTTGGTTTTTCTGAATTTCAAGCATAGCCTCACGTTGTTTGGAAGCAACCTGGAAATGGATCTCATCTCTGTCTGATATGCTCTTCAGAATCTCTTTGATAATTTCCCTTAGCTTCGTAGTGAGCTCAGTATTCATTGTACTAGGGGATTTGTTAGCAACTTTTATCATTTGATTCAAGCGGATGTTGAGGAGATCAGAGTGGGATTCCAGACTTGCTTCGATAGACTTGATCATCTGCTCAGAGGTTTCTTTTAAGTCATCCTTTGTGGGAAGTCTTGGGAGAGCATTATTGGATTGGGGATTGTCCATTTGAGGGCTTCTTGGTGGAGATTGATCTTGCAAATTATACAATGCTAGATCAAGACTGAAATAATCATGTGATGAGGAGGATGGTATATCAGCTGGAGGGGTTTGGGTTTGGACATCTGAGATATGTGACTCTACGATTTCAATGTTTGACTCTACGATGTGGCTAGAGTCTGGAATTGTAGAGTTGGTTATTTGAGGGAGTAGGGTAAGGTTGATTTCTTCTGGTTCTTCAGTTACAGAATTTTTGGATTATGCAACTAGAAACTGATTTAATGGGTTGAGAGTCACTTCTAGCCATTTAGGAAATTCATAGAAATGACTAAATGAAGATGATGACAGGTGATTAACTCTAAAGCTTGTAGGGATAGTCAATACCTCAGGTTTGGCTTTTGATGAGGAATGGTTGGTAATCAGCTTTTTGGCGAAGGTGACTTCCCCTGGAAATCCATGAGCCAGAACTGTGATTGTTGGATATTCCTTGAAGCTCCAAAACATGTGATCCCATGATTTCAGAATTTGAGCTTGATGGTATGCCATCATGGGTAGGTAAGAAAACATTTGGTTGTACAAATAGTTTTTGTATCCATCTTTTCCTACACCCGTTATTTCGAGCTCATCATCATCATCATCCTCCTCTTTCTCTTCTTTGTTTTCTTCTGAAGAATCCATTATCTCAATGGCCTTTGGGAGGTTTGACATTGGTTCATCTTCATCTTGAACAAGGACCTCTTCTTCAGCCATTGGGATATTATGAGGCTCCCCCTCAATATGATCATATTCCTGGAGGTTTAGAAACACCCCTTCAGCTGGTAAATCTTCTTCTAAGTTCGAAAAAGTCCTTCACCGAACCTCTTCTTAAGCGATAGGCTTCTCCCCTCAAATGTGTATACTCAATCATGAGAATTTGGGGTTCTCCCCCCTCACCGGAGCATTTTCCTCTTCGGTTGCTTGGGGCAGTTCTTCTTTTTACGACCCATGCTCTTGGCTTCCTTCTTCAGTACTTTTTCATTCTCAAGAATATACTTCTTGACCAGCTTTCTCTTTGCTTTGCTGGTTTTAGTCACCACTTCTGGACTCTCTTGAGTCTTTGTTTTGCCACATTGATCAGCCACTATTCTTGAAGAAGCTTCCTCCATTTCTGCCACACTTGGCCTGGTTTCAGAGAACAGCAGAGTCTCCACAATCGAAGACACTGTTGGTCTTTTGGACTTATGACCAATCTTGTTCTTCTTTAAGATTTGTGAAATGGTGGCTTGATCCTCTTCAGCTTCTTCTTGCTGTTGCATCTTCCTTAGGCTTCTTAGAGTCTCTATGTCAGAGGACTCTATAGGAATGTTAGTTGTAGATCCTTAAGGCTCTTCGACTTGTCTTGCCCTTAGCTTTCTCTTGCCTTTGCTTTTTCTGGCAAGAGCAGAGGGTTTTTCCTTATCTGCTTCTCCTTCTTCTTCAACTTCGTTGACAATGTACATTCCTCCTTGAAAGCTTGCTTCCTTTGTTCCCCGCCTCCCAATCGGACTCATCCATCATTCTCATATACTCAGCAAGGTTCGTTTCCCAGTTTTTAAACAACTGCTGTGTTATTTTTCGGTTTGGGTTAATGGCTTCTCCTTCATCATCCCCGATTTTGTCACCCAATGCAGATTGCAGAATGATGCTAATGAACCTCCCATACAGCATCTTCGGGGTGCTCTTTGATTTCTTCGAGCTTACGATCCACTTGCCGATCCACTCGAAGCAATACAAATTATAGTTGAGTTGAGTACCATACACCATAGCCGGCCATGAGCTTAAGTTTAGCCCGATTCATCGAGTCATGACTTTGAGCTCTTGCAGCGGATGCATTTCCCAATAATGTCACCAAAATTCATACCTCCGAGGGAACTCCTTCTTTTGTAGCCTTTCATAGAGGGGTTCTTCTTGTGATTCATCTTCTTCACCCTCTTGAAATCTTATCTTCGTCTAGAAATGGGTGCCCTACATTTTTTGAAACCTAGGGCGGATTGACGTCTTCTTCCCTAATTTTATTTCAACTCCTCTAACTTCGTGTGGTGATGGTGTTGTTTTCAGATACTCCATTTTTAGAGAACTCATTCACCATTTAGGATAGATGAGCCTATCGGTCTTTGGCGCCTTCTTCTAGACCTCGCCTTCTTCAAGAAGGCTAAGATCTTGTGAAACTTAGGTGGAGCGGTTTTGAACTCGTCAAAAATAGAGTCTCAGAGTCTGGCAAAATCACATTAGAAGCGATCCATCGATTCGTAGTTTGAGTAGAGGGATACTCACCGAGCTTTTTAATACTAAGTTAGGGTTTTGTTTGAGAGAGAGAGAGAGAATGAGAGATAATCTTTTGAACTTCAGATTTCAAAAACATGGTTTCAATTTGTACTTGTAACTTTCCTCTCTCTTTTTGTCCTAGTGGGACAGGTGTCGCCTCTTTCTTGGCTCTACGATTTTGACTGATTAGGAATGTACTAATTTGCCCTTTGAGTCTTTAGAGCTAAGGTGTCCTTAGTATGATTATGATCGTGGAGTTGGTCTTCTGTTCGTTGAGTCTGTCCTGCGATCGTCGAGTCTGTCCAGCAGTCGTTGAGTCTGATCAGCATTCGTAGAGTCTGTCCTACGATCATCGAGTCTGTCCTACGATTGTTGAGTCTGTCCGGCAGTCGTTGAGTCTGATCAGTATTCGTTGAGTCTGTCCTCTATGATAGTTGAGTCTTTGCTATGATCGTTGAGGTAGATTTCTGTTCAGCTCTACGATCGTGGTGCTTCCTTGATCATGTCTACGATTTGAGTTTAGCCTTTATATCTGTCATTGTTAGCACAGTATAGAGCATACATTCATGGTGATAGATTTAGCATGCCTAGCTCACTTATTAACTTACTAAATCTGGATTCATCTAGTGGTTTAGTAAAAACATCAGCAAGTTGATTTTCGATAGGAATATATTGTAAAGATATAGTTCCATTTTGCACATGATCCCTAATGAAGTGATGTCGTATTTCTATATGCTTGGTTCTAGAATGCATAACAGGATTATGAGTTATTTCTATGGCACTTGTATTATCACAGTGTATAGGTATAGACTTGAAATCGAACCCATAGTCAGCTAGCTGATTTCTCATCCAAAGGATCTCGAGTACAAAGAATGCCAAAAGAATGTGTATTCAAACTTCCGCAGTTGAAGTTGACACATCGAGTTTTGCTTTTTGCTGAACCAAGACACAAGTCTGTTCCCTAGTAGTTGATAAGTGCCACCGGTACTTTTTCTATCTATTTTGCATCATGCAAAGTCGAAGATCTGTGTATCCTATTAGTTCAAAAGAGGATTCCTTGGGATACCATGTTGAAGTAGGTGTACCCCTTTAGATACCAAGATCCTCTTTATAGTAGATGATGTGACTCTTTAGGGTTAGCTTGAAATCTAGCACATATGCATGTTGCAAACATTATATCTGGTCTCATCGCGCGAGGTAGGTATAAAAGAGAACCTATCATACCACTGTATTGAGTTATATCAATACATTTACCATTCTCATCCTTGTCAAGCTTGGTTGCGGGAGCAATTGGTGTTTTCATGGGAGAGGCTGATTCCATGCCATACTTCTTTAGTAAGTCTTTGATATTTTTGGCTTGGTTAATGAATATTCCTTCATCAGTATGCTTCACTTGCAGTCCAAGGAAGAAATTCAACTCACCCATCATGCTCATTTCAAACTTGCTCTACATTAGCTTAGAGAATCTCTTACATAACTTTTCGTCAGTAGAACCAAAAATGATATCATCAACATATATTTGAACTAGTAAGACTTTGTCTTTATGCTTTCTAAGAAATAGTGTGGTATCTACCCTACCTCTAGTGAACCCATTTTCTATTAAGAAGTTTGTCAGTGTTTCATACCATGCTCTAGGTGCTTGTTTAAGACCATATAAATCTTTGTCTAATCTATAGACATAATTAGAAAGAGATGGATTGATGAAACCTGGAGGTTGTTCTACGTAGACTTCTTCTTGAAGCTCTCCATTTAGGAATGCACTCTTGACATCCATCTGAAAGACTTTAAACTTCATGTGGGCAACAAAGGCAATAAAGATTCTGATGGCTTCTAATCTAGCAACAGGTGCAAATGTCTCATCATAGTCAATGCCTTCTTCTTGAGAATAGCCCTTTGCCACTAGTCTTTCCTTGTTTCTGGTAATGACCCCATCTTCATCCATTTTGTTCCTGAAGACCCACTTGGTTCCTATGACAGGATGACTCTTTGGTCTTGGTACCAATCTCCACACTTTCCTTCGTTCAAATTAGTTGAGTTCTTCCTGCATGGCTTCTATCCAACTGGAGTCTTCCATAGCATCCTCTATCTTCTTTGGCTCTATCTGTGACAAGAAGCTTAGATAAAAGCATTCATTCTGAGTAGCAGCTCTTGTTTTGACTCTTGCACTTGGATCTCCAATGATTAGATCCTGAGTGTGATCTCTTGCCCATCTGTTCCCGGTTGGGACATCTGTCTTGATGCCTTCTTGTCGTAAGTCTTCAAGGTCTATCTCTTCTTCTTGGAGTGGAGGCTCGCTGTCTTGGATGGACCTCTCTACAACTTCATTATCATGCTCTACGATTTCACTATCTGGTACTACGATCGTAGTGTTGAGCTCGACGACTTCATTCGTAGTGTCTGCACTATAGGTCGTAGTGTCTTGGGGAACTGTTTTATCTAAGTCAGTTTCATCAAAGATGATGTGTATTGAGACTTCGACACTCAGTGTCTTCTTGTTGAACACTCTGTAAGCTTTGCTGTCTATGGCATATCCAAGAAAGATCCCTTCATCTGACTTGGCCTGGAATTTTGTCAGATACTGCTTTCCATTGTTGAGAATATAACATGCACAACCAAAGACATGGAAATAGCTGACACTTGGCTTCCTTCCTTTCCACAGTTCGTAGGGTGTCCTCTTGATCGTAGAGTGAATTAATGATCTGTTCTAAGTGTAGCATGCAGTGTTGACAGCTTCTGCCCAGAAGTATTCAGGCAGACGAGCTGCTACTAGTAGGGTCCTTCTAGCCTCTATCAGAGTTCGGTTCTTTCTTTTAGAAACTCCATTTTGTTGAGGAGTTTGTGCAGCTGAGAAGTTATGACTGATGCCATTATCTAAGCAGAACTTGTCTATTTCTGAGAAATTGAATTCTCTTCCATGAGCACCAATTCACTCCTTAAGCACATATGATTCCTTGAACTTGTTTGTAAACAATTCTTAATCTTCCCGGATTAAATACCTTTAGACAACACTTAGTCTAAATAAAAAGGATTACAAATATAGAGGTCTAATGATCAAAACAAATAAACAACTTAACAATGCAAGGCTCAATTAATGAATGCAATGATCAAAGAGTAAAGAGATATCACCAATTTAGAGCTCTTGAAAATTTGCTGAAAATAATCTGAATTTTAATTGCAGCAGCCAATTAATTGCACCAATTTTTTTTTATAGATTTTCAATGTATAATAGTGAAATAGTATTTCGTGTGTCGTTAAACTGATATATCCTAATAGAATTTATAGCCTTAAGATATTATCATTGCAAACAAGTTCAGTTCTAATAATCAAAATTTATTTTCGTTAGGAACAAATCATAAGGATAAAATATATAACCAGTAAAAAACAAACCGTGTAAATCTCTCGGATAAGTTAGGTATTATATTCTTTGACTTCTTCAAAGCAAATTAAAGTAATTTGAAAGCAATCATGACTCTTTGTAAAATAGCCACCACATATCACACTGCTTTGAAATAAATCACTTAAAAGATATGAGAGAATGTCAGTTCCGTAATAAATGCCAAGTGCTATCCAAGAGAGATCTTTCCAAGATAATCATTATCTTAGAGTTCCGAGACTTTTGAATTTCAAAGGAGATGACATTATACATATTGTAAAGCCCCCAAATCCGGGTACTTGAAACCCGATCTCGGTGCTTCACGATACCATTTCTATGAGCGGAATAATACTAATAATAATAACAATAATATAAATATTAAGCTTAATTTACATAATTATCAGAGTCTAGCTCCCAAGTACGTAACCTTTAATACATTCCTTACATAACATGATAGATAATATATGTCATTGCCTTAATAATATCCAACTATTACATAAGTTAACATTGCAATCATTCATCAACCTTTCATTTTCCCTTGTTCTTAGCAAAGCCTTCAGGTTGTTCACACTTAGCTGAAAACATTTAAATTAAGCAAGGATGAGCATTTGAGTGCGCATCAAGTAATAACAATTATAAATATTATCTTAAAGGATTAAATGTTTTCTTTGTATTCCCCTTCTACAACAAATCAATAGTTGTGAAGTAATCTGAATCGATAAAAATAACATAACCACTCTCTATCCAATTTTTTAAACTACGTATTGACTATAAATAGGGTTAAGGTGACATGCTATAAACATTGTTTTCTATTTTCGAAAAGGTTAAACAAAAATTCATCTGTAAACCATCATAACTTACGGGCACCAAGATGATCGGCCATTATGCCTCGGTCTTGATCAACACTACATGCAAGAAACGATATGATCGTTCACTCATTCACCTCAAGATAAAAAGTTTTCCTTGATCGGGATGTTCATACTTAGTCTGGAATTCAAACCAAAATAATTTGATTGGATACAAAAAGGTTTTATCATATTCAACGTTATTTCTAAATCTGTGTCTAGCTAATCAAATAGCTTAGACGACTTTTACTTATTGTATACATACTGGTGATCAATAGGTGTGTGTGTGTGTATATATATATATATATATATCACATGTGATTAAATACAATGATTATCCAAGTGGGGACACTTGAATAACCATATTTAGAAATTAACGAACAGAATATATATATCTTAATTACAGTATAATAACATGTTGATAATCAATGATCGGATATAACATATATAACAATAGGGTTAATAATCTAGTATAATAATAATATAATTCTGAAACATTCTTACTTCTGTCCATTGCATAAAGGAAATGTAAAGGTAGGATACTTGCCTGATACGCTGCTTACAATACGCAACTTAGTTTTTATCTTTCGTATAACAACCTATCAGTAATAAAATCATTTTACTGATTAGAATAACATATCACAGCACGTAGCACTTCTTATTGCAGTCAGCACATAACCTAATCACATTGGCACATAGGTTTAGTAGTCACTGGATCATTAACAAACATAAATACAGTCAAAATATCTAAGTCCAGATCAATTTCTAAAACATGTCAAATGTCATCATCGACTTTTTATCGGCAATTATCGAGTCTAAGACTCTATCCTCAGAATCTTAGTATCACCATATTATTTTTAAATGACTTATAATAATTTTTAAACATCTATTATAATTTATCATGAATTTTTAAACATCTAATCATTATTAAATGATTTAAATATTAAATAATTATATTATCATTAATATTTAATTAATATTAAACTATTAATGAAACCATTGCCAAAATATTAAAAATATTTATAATAACTTAAAATATTTTAAAGTATTAATAATACCCTTAAATCATTTTTAAAACATTTAAAATTATTTTTAAATAATAACCATTAATATTTAAATATTAATGTACTATTTATCAAAATATTAAAAGTCATTAATTATAACTTAAAATATTTTTAATTCATTTATATCCTTTTAAATGATTTTAAAATTAATAAAACTATTTTAAACTATTTATTTAATATAATTATTAAATAAATTTAATATCATTAATATTAAATTAATATCATTAATATTAAGTTATTAATGAAATTATCCTTTAAATATTAAAAGTTATATTTTATAACTTCAAATATTTTAAATACTTTATTTTTATTTAAAATGATTTTTTATGATAATAAAATCTTTTTAAACCAAATTATTTAATATAATTATTAAATAACTTTAATATCATTAATAATAATTAATTAATGAAATTTACGTTTAAATATTGAAAGTTATATTATATAACTTAAAATATTTTTAAATACCTTTTATTATTATTTAAAATGATTTTAATATAATAAAATCATTTTTAAATAATTTATTTAATTCATTTAGTAAATAACTTAATGATCATTAATATTAATTTATTAATGAAATTTATCACAAAATATTAAAAGTCATTAAAATAACTTTACAATATTTTCTTATATCATAATATAATTTTAAATAATTTTTCAAGTATTAAAATCATTTTTAACTAATTTATTTAATATTATAATTAAATAAATTAAATACCATTAATATTTCAAAAATATTAAATATTTATGAAATATACTTAAAATAATTAAAAACTAATTTCGGATTTTAAAATAATTTTTAATAATTTATTATGTATTTTTAATAATTTAAAACTATTTTTTCTATTTATTTAATTAAAATAATTAATTTTCGAAAGTATTTGTTACTAAAGATCGCTTATATAATGACAGCAACTGTCGCTATATAGGTGTTCTTTAATGTTCTTAGCTAATTTCGAAACTCATTAATGCGTGTCGGAGTTGGCTACTTTGACCAATGATTAAACACTGATCAAGTACTTTCTAGACTTGGTTTTGGTTAGATCGTGTAGTACAAATGCAACACTACAAAACCCAACAACAAACATGATCAAACAACATCACAATAAGTAGATTTAAGCCTTCAAAGTTACTGTCAGAGTTGTTCTTCATTTTCTGGGTTACCCAGAAATGAAGAACAGTTCGATTAGTCCACTTTGGGCTTCCACAACTTGCAATCCTGTTAATGTTTATGTGATTTAAGACGTCTAGATTGTAGCTAGCATGTAATATTACAGATCTAATACAACACATCACCATAACAACAAAACACTAGCAAGATCTTGATCGGTCAATGGCTGTCAGAAAGTATGTTCTTCATGTTACTGGAAATTCCAGAAAATGCATTCGTGACCGAGTGGCCTGGTTTGACCACTTACTACGTTCGATCAATTGATGATTTAAGAGATCTAAAGGCCAGAATCTAAAGTTCATGTTACAGGCTACAATCTAGTTAGAAAAACAACATCAAACATTCAATCATCTGACAGATCTTGACCTTCAAAGATCTTGTCAGACGCTGAAAACCCATTTATAGGTTACCTAGAAACTTGCAAGTCATGGTCGGTTAACGCAATTTGACCTTCCATAACTTGTAATATACATATGATCTAAGCCTGATTTCAACCCAGATCAAAGAGCACATATCAGACTACAACTACCAACTTTTAAAACACAAAACTCATTAAATATCACAGAGATATAAGGACTGACATTCGGTTGTCAGAACACAGAACAAATTTTTCCAGATTTTGTGAAACTTCAAATCCGAGCCTCTAGATGTTATGGATCTAACATCTATCAACCCAAATCATCATTATACATTATATATAACATGTTTAACACAAAAAAATTTAACATCTAACAACAGATCAATGGTCAAATTTTCAAGTTAGGGTTTATACCTCACTTTGAAAAATTTGGATTCTAAGCTTCTGATTTGTTTAAGGAATTCGCGGGGCTTGAATTGTGAGCTGATATACTACTATATGTCGTAGGTTAGAGAGAAAGGGACTTGGATGGGTATTGTGATCAAATGAACTAACAATATGACTTTTTCTCTCTCTCAATCTATTTATATGATAATAAAATGAACTTGGCTGGCATGATTTGGCTGATTACTGGAGATTTATGTTGTACTAAGTCAATATGTTAGGTCAAGAGTTAGCCAACCACTCCAACAACTTAAACACTTGGCAAAATCCAATAATGCACAAAAGCGTAAAAGGGTCATTTGGCTTTTATTTTTAATGGCAAAATTATAATCTTGACAAACCCTTACGGTTTGACCCTTACGGTTTAACCATAAGGTTTAGCACAAAATAAATTTCTAGGTTTTCATTTAGGGTTTAAATTAAACTAAAAATAAAATTAATTTCTAAAAATAGAAATTTAGGGTTCATTAATTAGTTAGGTTTTCTAATTAAATTATACACGAATATTAGGGTTTAAAATCACTAATTATAATTAACCTTGCTAATTAAACAATTAGGGTTTACGATTTTGATAATTAGGGTTACAAATTACAATTAGGGTTTCTAATTACCAAATTAGGGTTCTAGATAATAGGGTTTTAAATTACTAATTAGGTTTTCCATAATTAGCAATAAAATCTAATATACATGATATTAATCACATTAACACAATTTCTAACTGATCACAAACTCTAGTTTAGGTTTCAAATTAGGGTTTTAATTTATAATTATTATTTTCCATAATTACAAGGCTTTACTTAAAATTACAAATCGTATAACACATAACAAAGTGTCCTAACAGATTTTTAAAGTCTCATTTGACTTCAGAATTAGGGTTTAACAGTAATATTAGTGTTTATAAGAATATTGTTAGGGTTTGGTCATAATACACTGCATTAATTGACTACCCATTATCAATAATGTATATACAATATTTATAGACTCGAAGATCAAAATATAATATTATTATATTATTATTCTCATTCCTTGATCAAAATTAGGGTTTAGATTCCATATCTCATTTATCTTTCATATTTAATATTATAATTAAGTTAAAATAATTAACTTAATTAATCTAGCATAAATCAAAATAAAATAAATAATTATTATATAATTCTATTATTTCATATATTATTTAAATAATATACTTGAAAATAAAATAAATATATTTCCTAAAAATTAATTATTATAAGAATTAATCAATATTCTAAAATACAATTATTTGTAAATATTATCTTAAATATATATTTTTATTTAACATTATTATTATTGCAAAAATAGGTATACATCACCCATCTTGAGTCGCCAAATACATGGTACAAAAAATTCAAATACAACTTAATAATACAACTGTCAAAAATACAACAAAAAACATAAACCGAGAGTTTTAATACTAATATTGTCTTCTAGACAAGATTCAACTCAAATGGAGTCCTCAATACATTTATTATCACACTATTTCATAGAATAGTGAGGACTACTAATGCTATCATCCGACCGCCACCCGCTCCCCGACTAGTCCTCAATACGCTCTCATTTCCTCAAGAGAACAATGAAAGCAAAAGGGTGAGCTCAACTAGCCCAAAGAAGAAATATTATGACTAAGATAATGCGTAATAATTTATCGTTAGCCTTCAACAAAGTTAAAAACCGATAAAATATAACAAACATCAAGTTTAATCAAGAATGAACAAGCAATCCATTAGAAGAGTCAAGTAGAGCATAAAATCTACTATCTTCTATGATTTAAAAGGTTTTTCATCACTTTTATCACGAGCTCTCAAATTAATAAATAATCCACATCATCGAATCACCCCGCACTACTACCAAAGGATATTCTTTAGTATCACGACCACAAATTATCCATGCACTACGGGCCAAGGATATTCGTATTCATCAATGGTCATGATCATGCCAACAACTCGTCCCATCAATGCACTACGGGCCAATGAGGACTTTTACCACATCATTTGTAACATTACTACCATGATTATACCGAATAATCCTCGGTCATAATCATACCAAGTCCATCTATGCACTACAAAAGCACATATGACTTTCAACATAATATAAATATGAGGATGATGACAATGATATAAGAATTCAATAAAACAAGTTCAAGGATAAATTTTAAAGATTTATAATTTAATTTATCCGTAATTCAATATTGTCCAAATTGTCAACATGATATCGCTTTGTGGAGTAAAATTCAAGAATGATAATGTATCAAAAATGATTTGGACCTAAAAGAAATCAATTTTGTTATGAATAGTACTCCTGTGAATAGTACCCAGAAATAAATGAATAAATACCCCGTGAATAGTACTTCGTGAATAGTACTAATAGTACTTTGTGAATAGTACTTTATGAATAGTACTTTTGTGAATAGTACCCATGAATAGTACTTTTGTGAATAGTACCGTATAAATGAATAGTACTCATGGACAATTATCTCTAAGATGAAAAAACTTAAAATTTAACAAGAATGTGCGTAAAATATCCTTGTGAAGTTTATACTAGATGAAGCACAAATTTCAAGGATATTCTACTAATTTCACTTAAATATAGAAGCAATACTTTAACCGAATGATGGTATAATCAGAATACGAGACGAAAATAATATTACTCACATACTACTATAGTAGTATGGAAGAAAATATTATTCCTATGAATAATCGAACAAAATAATATCCCTTACCTCGTAAGAAGACTCGATACCGGAATAAAGAGGTAGCAGACTTCTTTCTACTTTCTCTCTCTAAAGCTTCTCTCTCTATAAATGCTCTTGTGAGTCTTAGTGAATTGGTGAGAATGAAAAAGAAGAATGAGCTTCTATTTATAGGAAAATATAGTTTCGATAATCGCACGCTTTTGGGGCTCAAAATATTACAAAAGATAATACCTTCATCTTTTTTCTTCATTTTTAATTTAGTCCCGCAAGTATTATCAAACTTGCACCACCTCCCCTAATAGTACATCTTGTGAATCAATAGTACAATCATGTGAATCAATAGTACAATCATGTGAAAAAAATAATTATGATAAGTACCTTCATCTATACCTCCAATTTTAATTTAGTCATGCAAGTATTATCAATCTTGCACCACCTCCCCTAATAGTACATGAATGTGAATCAATAGTACACACATGTGAACAAATAGTTATAAACATGTGAATTAATAGAAATTAATTACTCATTTATCCGATTAATTACCCGATTGGTCAATATAACCTCCACACATCCATTATTATCGAAATAGATGTCGATTTCTACTAACACTAATAATCCCAACACAATGAAAATATCAATTCATCTTTAATCAACACGAAACTTATTCATCATTAATATTATAACTCACAATATTTAACAACCAAATCATTCCTGTGAAAAGAGGGGCTTTTCGATAAGGATTTCTCCTTATCATGCCGCAATTAGTGACCAAACCTCTCCTCGATGTAACTTTCTAGACATCATCAATATTGCAAATAATAATATGAATAACTTTGTCGCCTCAATTATTGATTTAATAATATAAAATATTATGCATGATATCGTGACAATAATTGAATCAATAATATAAAAGATATTATGCAAAGAATTATCGTAGCAATAATTGAGTATAACCGAGTGACTTCACGTAAAGATCAATAATCAATACCGTAGCTACTATGCAACCACGCCAGACATCGCATTTTTTACCACCGGTAGTTCAATGTTTTTAACGGTAGAAACTTTCGCCGTTATTTTTATAAAAAGATAATTTCGTCATTTTCTAACTACGACATAATACTTTCGCTAGGGGTCCACTAATGATTGTGCCATCGCATTTAATATTCCCCGTTAAAACGAATATTCCCCACCAATCGAATATTATATAACCACTTGCTTACTTTGCAAAATTTGTAAATAATACCCACAACTATAACATTATATCAAATCCACACCATAATATTCAAAATATATTTCGAGAAAAAATTAATCTTTATTCATAAAAGTTGGGGTCTTACAACCTCCCTTCTTATGAAATTTCATCCTCTAAATTAGGGTGCGATACTGGTATGTCAAGAGGTGAGGATACCTTGACTTCATTTCAGATTCTAACTCCCGTGTCATTTCCTCAACATCGTGGTTTCTCCACAAAACTTTGACTTGAGGTATAACCTCGAGCGTAGAATATGATCCTTCTTATCCAAGATTTTAATAGTACCTCCTCATACGCTAAATCTTCCGCTATCTCGTCCGGCTTCTAATTCAATAATGTGGTTCGGTCTTTCACATATTTACGTAATATAGATATGTGAAAAACGTTATGAACACGAGACATACTTCAAGCAGTAAGCGAGTCTATAGGCCACGCCCTACCGATCGAGGATTAAAATGGGCCAATGAATCGAGGATTGAGCTTTCTCTTTTCCAAATCTCAGAAACTCCTTTCCATGGAGCAACACGTAACAACACACATGATCTCCAATATTGAATTCCACGCCCTTTCGATGAAGATCAACATAACTCTTTGTCGATCTTGTGAGGTTTTTATACGCTGTCGGATCGCTTTGAATCTTTTCAAGAGTCATACGCACTCAACTCCGGCCCCAACAACGCTGCTTCACCCACCTCATCCCAAAGACATCGAGAACGACACTTTCTTCCATACAACGCCTCAAATGGAGCCATGCCAATACTTGCTTGATAACCGTTGTTGTAGAAAAACTCCACCAATGGTAAGAACTTGTCCCAACTTCCTTTGAAGTCAAGGACACAGTAGTCTTAATAAATCTTCAAGAGTTTGAATAGTCCTCTCCGATCGCCTCATCTGCTTTGAGGATGATATGCCAACTAAATCATAAATCATGCGCTCATAGCTTTTTGCAAACTAACCCAAAATCGTGAAGTGAATCTTGGGTCTCGATCAAAAACTATGGATACCGCATACCATGCAATCTTACAATCTCATTTATGTACATACGAGCAAGACGCTCAAGTGTATAAGTTTCTCAGATTTGAAGAAATGAGCAGACTTTGGTCAATCTATCAACAATGACCCAAATCGCATCTATGCCTTGAGAAACCTTGGGAAGACCAAGAATAAAATCCATGGTAATGTGCTCCCACTTCCATTCTAGAATTTCAAGTGGTTGCAATGGACCTTTTGGCACTTGATGTCTCCGCCTGACTCGCTGACAAGTTAGACACCTTGAGATAAACCCCGCTATCTCTCTCTTCATATTGCTCCACCAAAATGTATGTCAAGATCACGATACATTTTGGTACTCCTGTGATGGATTGCAAACTGTGTGTGTTGTGCGCCCATCATGATTTTATACTTCAAGTCGTAATCGTTAGAACACAAAGTCCGAGTTGACTCAAGTATTCCTTCTTCATCGATTCTTGCTTCCTAATAACACCTTCTTGCACTTTCTTCCTCATACGCATCACCCAAGTCTCAGAGCTTTTGAGCAAATTTTAACTTTATCGATTAAAGTCGGTTCTACTCAGATATTCGCCATCATCACATGGGTCCCTCGAGTCTTTAACTCTATCTCCATCCTTTGTAAGTCATACAAAATGGGCCTTTATGCTGACAATATCGCACTCATACCACATATGATCTTCTACTCAATGCGCCACCACTACGCTCGCTTTTCCAGATGGTATCAATGGTATGATCGTAATCTTTCAATAGCTCAAGCCATCGCCGTTGCTTGCATATGTTGAGTTCCTTTTGAGTGAAGAAATATTTGAGGCTTTTATGATCCGTATAGATCTCCACCTTCTCTCCATACGTAATGCCTCCAAATCTTAAGCGTAAAAAACGACAAATGCCAACTCTAGATCATGAGTAGGATAATTCCTCTCATATTCTTTGAGTTGTCGTGAGGCATAGGCTATGACTTTCCCATGTTGCATGAGAACACATCCTAACCCTTTGCTCAAGCATCATCAGAGATGACAAATCCTCCGAGCCGATGGTATTGTCGTAACAAAATAAATGAGTCTCCTCTCGAAGTTCTTGAAAACTCTTCTCACATTCCTCGCCCCAACCGAATTTTGTATCTTTTCGAGTCACCGAAAGTTAATGGAGTAGTGATTCGAGAAAACCTTCCACTTAATCTCCGATAATAAACCAAATAAGTCGAGAAAGCTACGATTTCTCCATCGACTTAGGTTGCTCCCACTTTGAATTGCTTCAATCTTTTCTCAACAATGATATTCCATGATTTGATATCACGCGCCCAAGGAATGCTACTTCCTCAAGCCGTAACTCGTGATTTCTTCAACTTGGCATATAACTTGTTTTCACGAAGCTTTTGGAGTATCAAATTTCAAGTGTTGTTGCTCATGATCTTCACGGCTTTTTGAGTAAATGAGGATGTCATCAATAAAGACGACCACAAAGTGATCCAAATATTCCTCAATACTCTGGCTTCATCATATCCATGAAGGCAAAGAGAGCATTAGTCAATCCAAAAGACATGACTAGAATTCATAATGCCCGCATCGAGTTCTCAAAGCGCTTTTAAATGTCATCGCTTTTAATCTTCAATCGATGATATCCGTAACGAAGATCGATCTTTGAAAAGAATTTGGCACCTTGCAACCGGTCAAAACAGTCATCAATGCGAGGCAACGGGTACCTATTTTTGATGGTGACATGATTCAACTCCCGATAATCAATACAAAGTCGATACTTCCATCTTTCTTCTTCACGAATAGTAATGAGAGCCCCAAAGGAGACGTACTAGGTCGAATGAAACCGATGTCTAACAATTCCTCGCAGCTGGGTTTTTAACTCCTCAAGTTCAATAGAGCCATTCGATATGGGCTTTTGAAATGGGTTTTGTACCGGTTCAAGGTCGATACAAAATTCAATTTCACGCCTCGGGGTAGGCCAGAAGTTCTTCGTGGAATACGCCAGAAATTTATTAACAATAGAAATATCATTCAAAATCGACGTATTTTTGTTTAAATCTGCGATACGAGCTAAGAAAGCTTGACATCCGCTTTTTCAATAAACGAATAGCTTTATGGCTTGAGATGATAAAGATTGATTTTAATGGTTTGGTTGTTTGAATTCGCATAATAGGTTGGTTAGAAATATGAAAGCTAACAACCTTACGAAAAACAATCAATTTTTGCATGATGAGTAGTTAACCAATCAATCCCTAGAATTACGCCAAATGCAAGTATTTTCAATGAAATAAGATCGACAGTAATGTGAGGGTACCGATTTGAACCAAACAAGACTTATAAACAAAGGATGTAATGAAGGTTTCTCCCAACGAGTTTCAACAGATAAGTCAAAGTCTAATTTCTCCTGAGTTAAATTTAAACGCTGAGCGCAAGTAGGAGAAATAAAAGAATGGGTAGAACCCCAGATCAAATAAGGTATATACTTCGCTAGAGTTTATGATAAGCTTACCCGTGATGACCTCGCTCGGTTCCTTGCTTTCCGGGAGGTCACAACAAACGCCTCCTCGAACTACATGGGTTTGATTTGTCTGACTACATTTGGTGTCACCATCCCAACTCGGACTTGACTTCCCAAAGACGACAAAAATCTAGCTAGGTGACCTTCTTTCCACAATTATAACACGCTTTTGATCGTCATGCATACTTTTGACCGATGTGTCCTCCCTCCGCATTTGAAGCATACGATAGGTGGTCGCTCTCCTTCCTTAACAACGGGTGCCGTGATGATGCGCTCTTTCCATCATTGTTGAATCTCCTTCTTGAAATGTCCACTTTTATTGTCTTCGCCATGATTACCACCAAGTGGTTACCATTTCGCATGTTGATTCCTCCACGCTTGTTGTCACCGCTCAATGATGACCGCTACCACCGGTATTATCATTTTGCTTACCGCTTTCTCTTGGTCATTGACTCGCTATCGCGCTTCCAATAATCGAGCCCTATTTACAACATCCTAATACAAACACAGCCAGAGAAATTAAGTATCGACGATCTCGTGTTTCAAACCTCTTAGAAACATCCGCGCCATTCTCTCCTCATTATCAACCAAGTGGGACGCAAACCGGACAACTCGGCAAACTTAGCTTCAGATCGCGACACCTGGCCATATTGTTCTGCTTCCAAATTGATGAACTCTACCTCCTTCATGTGATGAATACTTTCGGAAAGTACTTGTCGTTGAATGCTTCTTGAACTTCTCCCAAGACATCTTCAAAGGCAAGGTATCGAGTACGCTTTACCGATTCCCACCAAGAATCCGCCTCCTCGCGCAATATAAAGGTGGCAAAGGAACCTTTTGCTCCTGGAGCATCCCAAGACATCAAATATCTTGGTGATCTCGCTTTATCCACGCCTCCGCCTTAAGTGGTTTTGCTCTCCAATAAACTCCGGTGGTCCCAGCTTCTTGAACTATTTAGCTGTGACCGTCCGAGAGTTGCCAAGTGTTTCCACCGCATTTTTGAACAGAGTCGCTTCTCACCGATGTCGCATGAATTGCATAAAGCCTCCGAACATCCCATCGCTCATCATTTGGTCAAGTTGTTGTTTTCTTTGAGGATTATTGCCATCCCGATGCACATTATCCTCGGTATCGATCGTCAGTGACTCAACTGCCTCATGTGCTTCATTGCTTATCTCAACATTTTTGGATGCCATTTTCAAATACCGCCACAAAACAAGGGTTAATTGACATGTCACATATTATCCCTATACTCCGACCAACCAAATAAATACCAAATAAACTTAGGTAGGTCATACTAGCGAAGGAATTTCCCTGCCTCTCCCTCCTAGTTCTTGTCTCACATCTCACCAGGATCATATCCCTAAGCTTTGATACTAAACCGACGCCCCCAAAATAGGTATACATCACCCATCTTGAGTCGCCAAATACATGGTACAAAATTCAAATACAACTTAATAATACAACTGTCGTAAAAATACGACAAAACATAAAACGAGAGAGTTTTAATACTAATATTGTCTTCTAGATAAGATTCAACTCAAATGGAGTCCTCAATACATTTATTATCACACTATTTCATGAATAGTGAGGACTACTAATGCTATCATCTCGACCATCACCCCGCTCCCCGACTAGTCCCAAATTTACGCTTCTCATTTCCTCAAGAGAACAATGAAAGCAAAAGGGTGAGCTCAACTAGCCCAAAGAAGAAATATTATGACTAAGATAATGCGTAATAATTTATCGTTAGCCTTCAACAAAGTTGTTAAACCGATAAAATATAACAAACATCAAGTTTAATCTGCAGCTGAACAAGCAATCCATTAAAGAGTCAAGTAGAGCATAAAATCTACTATCTTCTATGATTTAAAAGGTTTTTCATCACTTTTATCACCGAGACTCAAATTTAATAAATAATCCACATCATCGAATCACCCCAAAGACTACTACCAAGGATATTCTTTTTAAGATCACGACCACAAATTATCCATGCACTACGGGCCAAGGATATTCGTATATTCATCAATGGTCATGATCATGCCAACAATCGGCCCATCAATGCACTACGGGCCAATGAGGACTTTTACCACATCATTTGTAACATTACTACCATGATTATACCGAATAATCCTTAGTCATAATCATACCAAGTCCATCTATGCACTACAAAAGCCACGTATGACTTTCAACATAATATAAATACGAGGATGATGACAATGATATAAGAATTCAATAAAACAAGTTCAAGGATAAATTTTTAAAGATTTATAATTTAATTTATCCGTAATTCAATATTGTCCAAATTGTCAACATGATACTCGCTTTTGTGGAGTAAAATTCAAGAATGATAATGTATCAAAAATGATTTGGACCGAAAAAGAAATCAATTTTTGTTATGAATAGTACTCCGTGAATAAGTACCCAATGAGTGAATAGTACCCATGAATAAGTACTTCAAGAATAGTACTTCAAGAATAGTACTTTGTAAATAGTACTTTCAGTGAATAGTACTTTGTGAATAATACTTCATGAATAGTACTTTTTGTGAATAATACCGTATAAAATGAATAGTACTCATGACAAAGATTCTCATGAAAAACTTAAAATTTAACAAGAATGTGCGTAAAATATCCTTGTGAAGCGATACTAGATGAAGTACAAATTTCAAGGATATTCTACTAATTTCACTAATATAGAAGCAATACTTTAACCTAAATGATGGTATAATCAGAATACGAGACAAAAATAATATTACTCACATACTACAAAGTATGGAAGAAAATATTATTCCTATGAATACTCGAATAAAATAATATCCCTTACCTCGTAAGAAGACCGATACTCGAATAATGAGGTAGTAAGTACTTTTTCTTCTTTTTCTCTCTAAAGCTTCTCTCTCTAAAATGCTCTTGTGAGTCTTAGTGAATTGGTGAGAATGAAAGAAGAATGAGCTTCTATTTATAGGAAAATATAGTTTCGATAATTGCACGCTTTGGGGCTCAAAATATTACAAGATAATACCTTCATCTTTTTTTTTCATTTTTAATTTAGTCCTCGCAAGTATTATCAAACTTGCACCACCTCCCCTAATAGTACATCTTGTGAATCAATAGTAGAATCATGTGAATCAATAGTACAATCATGTAAAAAAAATTATTACAATATAGTACCTTCATCTATACCTCCATTTTTAATTTAGTTATGCAAGTATTATCAATCTTGCACCACCTCCCCTAATAGTACATGAATGTGAATCAATAGTACACACATGTGAACACGTAGTTATAAGCATGTGAATTAATAGCAATTAATTGCTCATTTATCCGATTAATTACCCGATTGATCAATATAACCTCCAGACATCCATTATTATCGAAATAGATGTTGATTTCTACTAACACTAATAATCCCAACACAATGGAAATATCAATTTCATCTTTAATCAACACGAAACTTATTCATTATTAATATTATAACTCACAATATTTAACAACCGTGTCATTCCCAAGAAAGCGGGGGCTTTCCGATAAGGATTTCTCCTTATCAAGCGCAAATTAGGTGACCAAACCTCTCCTCGATGTAACTTCTAGACATCATCAATATTGCAAATAATAATATGAATAACTTTGTCGCCTCAATTATTGATTTAATAATATAAAATATTATGCGATGATAATCGTGATAATAATTGAATCAATAATATGAAAGATATTATAAAAAATTACTATAGCAATAATTGAGTATAACCGAGTGACTTCTCACGTAAACATCAATAATCAATACCGTGTGCTACTATGCAACCACGCAGATTATCGCATTTTTACCACCGGTAGTTCAACATTAACAAGAAAACTTTCATTGTTATTTTAATAAAAGATAATTACATCATTTTCTAACTATGACAATACTTTCAGTTGTAAGGTCCACCAATGATTGTGCCATCGTTCAAATATTCCCCACCAATCTAATATTATATAAACCACTTTTTACTTTTCAAAATTTATTAATTATAACATTATAAAATCCACACCATAATATTCATATATTTCGAGAAAAATTTTCTTTAACTACACATATACACATTATCTGTGGGTCCAATAAAAATAAATTATAATTTTGATTTAATTATATAGAAAATATCGGTCATATATTTATATATATCTTTTCCCAACGTTAAAAAACCCATTGACTTTAATATTCCCCGACCAATCAAATCTTTTAGGATTATATAACCACTTATACTACTTTGCAAAATTTAAGATCAAATAATATTTCATTATAACTATAACATTATATCAAATCCACACCATAATATTCAAAAATATATTTCAATTAAAATTAAATCATAGGACACGAATTAATCTTTATTCATAAAATCAAATTATGATGCCCCAAAATAGGTATACATCACCCAAGGACTACTAAAACAACCATCTGGATCGTCACTTCGTTCCCCGACTAGTCCCAGCTATATTCTCATTTCCTAAAGAGAACAATGAAAGCAAAGAAAGAGCTCAACTAGCCCAATAAAGAATACTATGACTAAGATAATGTAGAATAAATTATCATTAGCCTTCTACAGTGTTAAACTAATAGAATATAATAGAAAACAAGTTTAACTGCAGCGGAACAACAATCCATTAGAAGAGCCAAGTAGAGCATGATATCTATTATCTTCTATGATTTTAAAGTTTATCACCAATTTTATCGCCGAGACTCAGCTCAAAAAATAATCCACATCAATTAATTATCCACGTACTACGGGCCAAAGATATTCATTATTATCACCAATGGTCATGATCGTGCCAACAACTGTCTATCAATGCACTACGGGCCAATGATGACTTTTACCACATCATTTGTAACATTACTGATCATAAACAATATAAACATGAGGATGATGACAATGATATCAGAATTCAATTAAATGCAATCAAAGGATAAATTCTAAAGATTTATAATTAAATTTATCTAGAATTCAATAATGTCTAAATTGTCAACATGATATTGCTTTGTGGAGTAAAATTCAAGAATAATATTGTATCAAAAATGATTTGGACCAAAAAGAAATTATTTTTTGTCATGAATAGTACCCCGAGTGAATAATACCCGAGTGAATAGTACCCCATGAATAGTACTTCAAGAATAGTACCCCGTGAATAGTACTCCGACATAAAAATGTTAAAACTTATCAAGAATGCTCAGAATAATATTTTTATGAAAAAATACTGGATGAAGCGCAAATATCAAGGATATTCTACTAATTTCAAGAATTATAGAAGCAATACTTACCATACTAAGTTTAAATTAAGGAATATAAAATGAAATAATATTCCTTTCATACTATGGAGTATGAAAGAAAATAATATTTCTTACGAGTATTGAAATAAAATAATATCCTTTACCTTAGCAGGAACTGGATTTGACTGGAATATCAGATATTATTTTGAGAAAATCTTTCAGAAAAACTACACTCAAAGTATCCTTATACTCAAGAAAAATACTCGAAATACTATAGAATAATAATTTCTGATATTGAAGGTGTGTTTTAGGAAGGAGGGGTTACCCCCTATTTATAGCGCAACTAGGAGGGAAAAACAAACCACTGAGCCTAATTCTTCAGCCAAACTTCTGCCTAATTCCTTTTTTTTCAAGGTTGAGGGCCCACACCAAATGAAACACTTGCATGTAATGTCTTTGCAGGAGAATTTCAACTTTGAAAAAAACAACCAAAAGCATACTGCTTTTGAAAACAATGTACTAGCATTCAACTTGCTCAGCTCCTCCCCTTTAATCACATGCTTAAATATATATATATATATATATATATATATATATATATATATATATATATATTATAATAATATTATTAATAAAAAAACTATAATACATTATAATAATATATTTGAATGGATATTTTATCGAAGAAGATAATTGTAATTCCACAGAAAAATATGTCAAACTTTCAACAAATATCTCATGCTGAAAATTCCTTCATTTGAATAAAAATTGAACCAATATCCACCACATAATAATTAATATTATAAGCTCATAATATCAACAACCAGATCATTCCCAGGAAAGAGGGGGCTTTCCGATAAGGATTTATCCTTATTGACGCGCAATTAGATGACCAAACCCTTTTCCTCGACAGAATTTTCTAGACATTGTCAATAATGCTAACTTATAATATGAATAATTTTGTCGGGTCAATTATTGATTTAATAATGTAAAATATTATGCAGATGATACTGTGATAATAATTGAATCAATAATATAAGAAATTGTGCAACAATTACTGTGGTAATTATTGAATAAAACCGAGTGACTTCTCACATAAGCATCAATAATCAAAGATACTGTACAATACCGTGTGCTACTGTGCAACCACACGTATTACTATACTTTTATCACCGGGTATTTCAACAATTAACGGTAAAACTTTTGCCGTAATTTTTATAAAAAGATATTTTTTGTCGTTTTCTAACTCCGACAATAATTCCGTTGTGGGGTCCACCAATGATTGTGTCGTCGTACGAATATTCCCCGATCAATCGAATATTTTATGACAACTTGCTTACTTTGCAAAATTTGTAAATATTACCCATAACTACAACATTATATCAAATCCACACCATAATATTCAAAAATAATATTTAGAGAAAAAATTAATCTTTATTCATAAAAGTTGGGGTCTTACAACCTCCCCTTCTTATGAAATTTCATCCTCGAAATTGGTGTACGTACCTGGTATGTTGAAGAGGTTAGGATACCTTGATTTCATTCCAGATTCTAACTTCCAGTTCATTTCCTCAACATCGTGGTTTCTCCACAAAACTTTGACTTGAGGTATAACCTTGGAGCTTAGAATATGCTCCTTCTTATCCAAGATTTTAGCAGGTACCTGTTCAAACGTTAAATTTTCCGCTATCTCATCTGGTTTTAACTCAATAATGTGGTTTGGGTGTTCCACATATTTACATAACATAGATATGTGAAAAACGTTATGAACACGAGACATACTTGGCGGTAAGGAGAGTCTATAAGCCATAGTTCCTACTCGATTGATGATTTCAAATGGGCCATTAAATCGAGGATTGAGCTTTCCTCTCTTTCTAAATCTTATAACTCCTTTCCATGGAGCAACACATAACAACACATGTTCTCCAACATTGAATTCCACGTCCTTTCGATGAAGATCAACATAACTCTTTTGTCGATCTTGTGAGGTCTTTAAACATTGTCGGATCATTTGAATCTTTTTCGTAGTCATACGTACCAATTCCGGTCCATACAACATTACTTCACCATCCTTGTCCCAGCATACTGGAGAACGACACTTGCGTCCAAACAACACCTCGAATGGAGCCATGCCGATACTTGCTTGATAACTATTGTTATAGGAGAATTTGTCCCAACTTCCTTTAAAGTCAAGGACACAGAGTCTTAATAGATCCTCCAGAGTTTGAATAGTCCTCTCCGATTGCCCGTCTCATTCGAGATGATATCTTTGAATCAATCGCAAATCCATGCCCATAGCTTTCTGCAAACTGACCCAAAACCGTGAAGTGAATCTTGGGTCTCGATCAAAAACTATGGATACTGGCATACCATACAGTCTTGCAATCTCATTTATGTACATACGAGAAAGATGGTAAAGTGAATAAGTTTCTCGTATAGGTAAGAAATGAGCAGACTTGGTAAATCTGTCAACAAAGACCCAAATTGCATCTATGCCTCTAGAAACCTTGGGAAGACCAGTAACGAAATTCATGGTAATGTGCTCTCACTTCCATTCTAGAATTTCAAGTTGTTACAATGGACCTTTTGGCACTTGGTGCTCTGCCTTAACTCCTTGACAAGTTAGACACCTTGAGATAAACTCCGCGATCTCTCTTTTCATATTGCTCCACCAAAATGTATGTCAAAGATCACGATACATTTTGGTACTCCCGGGATGGATTGCAAATGGTGTGTTGTGCGCCTCCATCATGATCTTATACTTCAAATCATAGTCGTTAGGAACACAAAGTCTGGAGTTGACTCTAAGTATTCCTTTTTCATCGATTCTTGCTTCCGGAATAACACCTTCTTGCAATTTCTTCTTCACGCATCGTTTAGTTTGGCATTGATTATAGTAGTAGCTGCTTGATTATTGATGCTTACGAAGTCACTCGCTTTTGTTCAATTATTGCTACAAAGAATTGCGATAAGATCTCACGTTATTTGATTCAATTATTGTCAATATTTTATATATTATCAATAATTGAGATGACAAAGTTATTAATATTATTATTTGAAATATTAACGATGTCTAGAAGTTCTTTAAAGGAGAGGTTTGGTCACCTAATTGCGCGCCAATGGGGAGAAATCCTTATTGGAAAGCCCCATCTTTCCTAGGAATGACCTGGTCGATTAATAGTGTGAATTATAATAATGATGATGAGTTTTGTTTTATTAGTATTATTAATGTAATAAAATGTAAAATCTTTTTATATAAAATAGAATACTTTTATAAAGTTATTCATTTTATTAGACTATAAATAGAATATATAATATTCTATTATGCATAGTGTTTTTGCATAGTAAAATCTTTTTATATAAAATGTAATACTTTTATAAAGTTATTTGTTTTATTAGACAATAATTAGAATATATTATATTTTATTATGCATAGTGTTGCATAGTTCTCGATAGTGTTTTGCATAGTAAAATCTTTTTTATATAAAATGTAATACTTTTATAAAGTTATTTGTTTTATTAGATTTTAAATAATATATATATATATATATATATATATATATATATATATAATATATTATATTTTATTGCATAGTGCAACATAGTATCCTTTCTATTTTCCTATAAATAGGATGCTTAGTTAGAATTGAAAACCACACCGTAAGTTCGTAGAAATTCTTCTATAATCTTGAGCGTATTTCTTTAGAGTTTTAAGAAGCTTTGAGCGTAGTGCAAGTTTTCTTCAAAATATCCTCGCCTCTACCAAATTTTAATACTCTTCTTTTACTAGTAAGGATATATTATTTGTTGTACTCGTAAGGGGTATTCTTTCTTTCTTATTCGTGAAGAGAACTTCATTATTCCATTCTTTATTATTCGTTGGAATAACTCAGATACGCTGGATACCCTATACTTGGTGAAATTCTTCTTTATTCCATTCTTTATTATTATGTTGAATAACTCGTCTATGCAAAGTAATCGCATACATGGTGAAATTCTTCTCGTTATTCCATTCTTTATTATTCTTTTGGAACATCCTCGTCTCATGCGCTTACGCATGACCGGTTCCGTTGTTTATTATTCTCGTTGAAATATCCTCTGTATGCTTTTACGCATGACCTTCGGTTCCATTATTTATTATTCTGTGGAATATCCTCGCCTTCATATGCTTACGCACGACCCGTTCCGTTATTTATTATTCTGTTGGAATAACCTCGTTTGTGCGCGCTCTATCGCATGCCCGGTGATTTCTTTTGTTATTCCATTCTTTATTATACTCAAATGGTTAAAGTTTTGACTTTTATACTCCATGAAATTAGTGGAATATCCTCGATATTTGCGCTTCATCCAAAGATCTTTTCATGGAAATATTCTTCCGAGCATTCTTGAATGTTACTCTACAAAGAAGTATCATGTTGACAATTTGGACGTTATTAGTTCCTCGGATAAATTAATTTTGAACTTGTTTTATTGAATTCTTATATCATTGTCATCATCCTCATGTTTATATTATATTGAAAGTCATATGTGGCCCCAGAGTGCATAAATGGACTTGGTATGATTATGACCAGTGGATTATTCAAGAGTAATCATGACCGTAATGTTACAAATGATGTGGAAAAAGTCCTCATCGCCCGTAGTGCATTGATGGACAAATTGTTGGCATGATCATGACCATCGATGAATACACGAATATCCTTGGCCCGTAGTGCATGGATAATTTGTGGTCGTGATACTAATGAATATCCTCGGTCGTAAAGTAAAGGATGATGTGGATTATTTATTGTCGAGTCTCAACGATAAAAGTAATGAAAACCTTTTAAATCATAGAAGATAGTAGATTTTATTCTCTACTTGACTTTTCTAATGGATTGCTTGTTCCACCGCAGCTTAAACTTGATGTTTGTTATATTTTATCGCTTAACATCGTTGAAGGCTAATGATAATTTATTCTCGCATTATCTTAGTCATAATATTTCTTATCGGGCTAGTTGAGCTCACCTTTTTGCTTTCATTGTTCTCTTCAGAAATGAGAACGTAGTAGGACTAGTCGGGGAACTGAGTGACGGTCCGTGATGATAAGCATTAGTAGTCCTCACTATTCTATGAAATAGTGTGATAATAAATGTAATGAGGACTTATTTTGAGTTTGAATACTGCCTAGAAGACAATATTTGTATTAAAACTCACAAATTTCATGTCAGTATATTTTAAGGTTGTATTTGTATTCTGTACCATGTATTTGGCGACTCGTAATAGGTGATGTATACCTATTTTGGGGCGCCACAATTGGTATCAAAGCTTAGGATATGATCCCGGCCGAGATGTGAGACAAGAACTAGGAGGGAGAGACGGGAATTCCTTCGCTAGTATGACCTACCTAAGTTTATTTGGTATTTAATTGGCTCACGTAGTATAGGATAATATGTGATATGATAACTAACCCTTGTTTTGTGGTAAGATTCTAAAATGACATCCGAGAATGTTGAGAATAGCAATGGAGCACAGAGAGACCGCTGAGTCTCCACATATCAATAATCGTGAGAATGTGCATCGTGAAGGCGATAATCCTCATGCAAACAACAACACCGACTAAATGATGAATGATGGAATGTTCAGAGGCTTTATGCAATTCATGCAACATCAAAGTAGAGCGGCTCCTCGTCCAAAATGTAGGTGGAAACACTGAAAACTCTCTGACGGCCACCGCTAAATAGCTTCAAGGAGCCGGACCACCGGAGTTTATTGGAGAGCCAAAACCACTTAAGGCGAGACGGATAAAGCAGATCACCAAGATATTTGATGTCTTGGGATGCTCCGAGGAGCAAAAGGTTCCTTTTGCCACCTTTATGTTGTGAGGAGAGGCGACATCGTGGGAATCAATAAAGCGACTCAACCCGCCGCAGACCAAGATGTCTTGGGAGAAGTTCCAAGAACTATTCAACGACAAGTACTTTCCCAAAAGTATTCGCCACATGAAAGAGGTAGAGTTCATCAAGTTGGAGCAGTAACAATACGACCGTGTCGCAAAGACGGGTTAAGTTTGCCGAGTTGTCCCGGCTTTGCGGCCTCACTTGGTTGATAATGAGGAAAGAATGACGCGAATGTTTCTAAGAGGTTTGAAACCCGAGATACGCCAATATCTAATTTCTCATAAACTATGTTTGTATTCGATGTTGTAAATAGGGCTCGCTTATTGAGCGCGATAACGAGTCAACTCAACCAAGAGAAAGCAAATTAAAAAAATGATAATACCAGTAGGTAGCAATCATCGAAGCTAAGACAACAAACGTGGAGGGAATCAACATGCCGTAAATGGTAACCACTTTTGGTGGTAATCATGTCAAGACAATAAGAATGGACATTTCAAGAAGAGGAGATTCAACAATGATGGAAAGACGCCAAAGATCAAAGACCCGTGGTTAAGGAAGGAGAACGACCACCTATCATATGCTTCAAATGCGAGGGGAGGGACATATCACCAAACCGCGCGATGCCATCCAAAGCGTGTTATAATTGTGGAAGAGAAGGTCACCTAGCCCGATTTTTTTCGCGCAATCAAGACAAGTCCAGTTGAAATGGTGACACAAAATACCGCCCCGCATAAGTCAAAACCAAGAGTTCAAGGGAGAGCTTTTGTTGTGACCTCCCAGAAAGCAAGGAACCCGAACGAGGTCATCACGTAAGCTTATCATAAACTCTAAATAAGTCTATACCTTATTTGATACCGGCTCTACCCATTCTTTTATTTCTCCTACTTGCGCCAACGATTAAATTTGACTCCTGAGAAATTAGACTTTGACTTATCTGTGGAAACTCCGCTGGAGAAACCTTCATTACATCCACTGCTTATAAGTCTTGTTTGGTTCAAATCGGCACCCTTCACATTACCCGTCGATCTTATTTCATTAAAAATACTTGCATTTGATGTGATTCTAGGGATTGATTGGTTAACTACTCATCATGCAAAAATTGATTGTTTTCGTAAGGTTGTTAGCTTTCATATTCCTAACCAACCTATTATGCTAATTCAAGCAACCAAACCATTAAAATCAATCACCGCTATCTCAAACCATAAAGCTATTCGCTTATTGAAAAACGGATGTCAAGCTTTCTTAGCTCATGTCACGATTTAAACAAAAATACGCCGATTTGAATGATATTTCTATTGTTAATAAATTTCCGACGATTCTCAAGAACTTCCCGCCTACCCCCAGAATAGCGTGAAATTGAATTTTGTATCGACTGAACCCTAAGACAAAACCCATTTCCAAAGCCCCATATCGAATGGCTCCTATTGAACTTCGTGAGTTAAAGACCCAATTGCAGGAATTGTTAGACATTGGTTTCATTCGCCCCAGTACGCCTCCTCGGGGTGCTCCTCGCTCTATTCGTGAAGAAGAAAGATGGGAGTATGCGACTTTGTATTGATTATCGGAGTCAATCATGTCACCATCAAAAATAGGTACCCATTGCCACGTATTGATGACCTGTTTGACCACCACCAAAGGAGCCAAATTCTTTTCAAAGATCGATCTTCGCTCCTCGATATCACCAATTGAAGATTAGAACCGATGACATTCCAAAGACGGCTTTCGTAACTCCAGACGGCATTATGAATTCCTAGTCATGTCTTTTGATCGACTAATGCTCCCGCCGCTTTCATGGATATGATGAACCGAGTATTCAAGGAATATTTGATCACTTTGTGGTCGCCTTTATTGATGACATCCTTATTTATTCCAAAAGCCGTGAAGATCATGATGAACAACACTTGAGGTCGATACTCCAAAAGCTTCGTGAATACAAGCTTTATGCCAAGTTGAAGAAATGCGAGTTCGCTTGAGGAAGTAGCATTCCTTGGGCACGAGTATCAAGTCATGGAATATCTGCTGACCCGGAAAAATTGAAGCAATTCAAAGTCGAGCAACCTAAATCAAAGATCAAAGTACGTAGCTTTCTTGCTTAGCCGGTTATTATCTGAGATTCGTGGAAGGATTTTCTCTAATCGCTACTCCATTAACTCAAATTGACTTTAAAAGATACAAAGTTCGGTTGAGCAAAGAATGTGAGAAGAGTTTTCAAGAACTCTCAAGAGGAGACTCATTTCAAAGACCTGCTCGATAATACCATCCGCCTCGAGGGATTTGTCATCTACAGTGATGCTTCGGGCAAAGGGTTGGGATGTGTTCTCATGCAACATGGGAAAGTCATAGCCTATGCCTCAAGACAACTCAAAGAATATGAGAGGAATTATCCTACTCATGATCTAGAGTTGGCAGCTGTTGTCTTCGCACTTAAAATTTGGAGGCATTACTTGTATGGGGAGAAAGTGGAGATCTTTACAGATCATAAAAGCCTCAAATATTTCTTCACTCAAAAGGAACTCAACATGCGACAACGACGCTGGCTTGAACTATTGAAAGATTATGATCATACCATCCAATACCATCCTGAAAAAGCGAACGTGGTAGCCGACGATCGAGTAGAAGATCATATGCAAGTACGAAAAGTGATATATTGTCAACGCAAAGGCCCATTTTGTGTGACTTGCAAAGGATGGAGATAGAGTTAAAGACTCTAGGGACCCATGTGATGATGGAGAATATACGAGTAGAAACCGACTTTTAATTGATAAAGTTAAAGTTGCTCAAGCTACACACTGGAGCCGATGCGATGAGGAAGAAAGTGCAAGAAGGTGCTATACCAGAAGCAAGAATCGATGAAGAAGGAATACTTTGAGTCAACTCCAGACTTTGTGTTCCTAACGACCCTGAGTTAAAGTATAAAATCATGATGGAGGCGCACAACACACCGTTTGCAATCCATCTCGAGTACCAAAATGTATCATGATCTTCGACATACATTTTGGTGGGGCAATATGAAGAGAGAGATAACGTATGTTTATCTCAAGGTGTCTAACGGTCAACGAAGTCAAGGTGGAGCATCAAGTACCAAAAGGTCCATTGCAACCACTTGAAATTCCGTAATGGAAGTGGGAGCACATTACCATGGATTTCAAGCATCGGTCTTCCCAAGGTTTCTCAAGGCATAGATGCAATTTGGGTCATTGTTGATAGATTAACCAAGTCCGCTTTCACTTCTTACCTATACGAGAAAACTTATACACTTGAACGCCTTGCTCAGATATGTACATAAACGAGGTTGTAAGATTGCATGGTATGCCAAGATCCATAGTTTCCGATCGAGACCCAAGATTCACTTCACGATTTTGGGTTAGTTTGCAAAAAGCTATGGGCACGATTTACGATTTAGTTCGGCATATCATCCTCGCATTTTGACGGGCAATAATCGAGAGGACTATTCAAACTCTTGAAGATTTATTAAGACTCGTGTCCTCGACTTCAAGGGAAGTTGGGATAAGTTCTTACCATTGGTGGAGTTTTCCTAACAACAACAGCTTATCAAGCAAGTATCGGCATGGCTCCATTTGAGGCGCTAGATGGAAGAAAGTGTCGCTCTCCAAAGATGTTGGGATGAGGTGGGTGAAGCAACGTTGTTGGGACCGGAGTTGGTACGTATGACTACGAAAAAGATTCAAACGATCCGACAACGATAAAAACCTCACAAGATCGACAAAAGAGTTATGTTGATCTTCATCGAAAGGACGTGGAATTCGATATAGGAGATCATGTGTTGTTACGTGTTGCTCCATGGAAAGGAGTTACGAGATTTGGAAAGAGAGGAAAGCTCAATCCTCGATTCATCTACCATTTTTAATCCTCGATCGAGTAGGAACTGCGGGCCTATAGACTCGCTTATACCGCCAAGTATGTCTCGTGTTCATAACGCTTTTCACATATCCATGTTACGTAAATATGTGGAAGACCCGAACCACATTATTATCGTTAGAACCGAAAATAGCTGGAAGATTTGACGATGAAGAGGTTCCCTGCTCAAATCTTGATAAGAAGGAACATATTCTACGCCCCAAGTTTATACCTCAAGTCAAAGTTTTGTGGAGAAACCACGATGTTGAGGAAATGACTTGGGAGTTAGAATCAAAATGAAATCAAGGTATCCTTACCTCTTCGACATACCAGTATCGCACTTCTAATTTCGAGGGCTAAATTTCATAAGAAGGGGAGGTTGTAAGACCCCAATTTTTTTAAATAAAGATGATTTTTCTATAAATATCATTTTGAATATTATGGAATGAATTTGATATAATGTTATAGTTGTGGGTAATATTTATAAATTTTGCAAAAGTACGCAAGTTGTTATATAATATTCGATTGGTTGGGGAATATTCATTTTAACAGGAATATTCGTATAACCAAGACAATCATCAGTGGACCCTACAACGGAATTATTGTCGATTGAGAAAATGACAAAAATACTTTATGAAAATAATCTACGAAGTTTTACCGTTAATCGTTGAAACACCCGATGTTAAAAGTACAAAGAATACGCTGTGGTTGCATAAGTAGCACACTAGATTGATTATTGATGCTTACGTGAGAAGTCACCAAATTTTGTTCAATTATTGCTACAAGAATTGCTGCATAAGATCTCACGTTATTTGATTCAATTATTGTCAATATTTTATATATCAATAATTGAGATGACAAAGTTATTAATATTATTATTTGCAATATTAACGATGTCTAGAAGTTCTATCAAGGAGAGGTTTGTCACCTAATCATGCGCCAATGGGGAGAAATCCTTATCGAAAGCCCCTCTTCCGGGAACAACTTCGGTCGATTAATAATGTGAATTATAATAATGATGATGAGTTTTGTTTTATTAGTATTATTAATGTAATAAAATGTAAAAGCTTTTTTATATAAAATGTAATACTTTTATAAAGTTATTCGTTTTATTAACTATAAATTATTAATATTTATTAGACTATATATAAAATAAATACTTTATATTATTTGTTTTATTATAATTAGAATATATTATATTTTATTATGCATAGTGTTGCATAGTGCCCTCGTGATAAAATAGTAAAATCTTTTTATATAAAATGTAATACTTTTATAAAGTTATTTATTTTATTAGATTTTAAATAATATATATATATATATATATATATATATATATATATATTATATTTTATTGCATAAAAAGATAGTATCCTTTCTATTTTCCTATAAATAGGATGCTTAGTTAGAATTGAAAACCACACCGTAAGTTCGTAGAATTTTCTATAATCTTGAGCGTATTTCTTTAGAGTTTTAAGAAGCTTTGAGCGTAGTGCAAGTTTTTTCAAAATATCCTCGCTTCTACCTACCAAATAATACTCTTCTTTTTACTAGAAGTGATATTATTTGTTATACTCGTAAGGGGTATTCTTTCTTTCTTATTCGTGAAGAGAACTTATATTATTCCATTCTTTATTATTCTCGCTGGAATAACTCAGATACGCTGGATACCCTATACTTGGTGAAATTATTATGTTATTCCATTCTTTATTATTATGTTGGAATAACCTGTCTATGCAAAGTACTGCATACATGGTAAAATTCTTCAGTTATTCCATTCTTTATTATTCTATTGGAACATCCTGTCTGTATGCTTATGCATGACCGTTTCCGTTGTTTATTATTCTGTTGGAATATCCTCGTCTGCGCGGCTTTATACGCACGACCGGTTCCATTATTTATTATTCTGTTGAATATCCTCGTCTGCAGCGCTTTACGCACGACCGGTTCCGTTATTTATTATTCTGTTGGAATAACTCCGTCTGCAAGGCTTCATCGCATGCCCGGCGATTTCTTTTGTTATTCCATTCTTTATTATACTCGCTTAGTTAAAGTTTTGACTTCTATACTCCATGAAATTAGTGGAATATCCTCGATATTTGTGCTTCATCCAAAGATCTTTTCATGGAAATATTCTTCTCGAGCATTCTTGAGTGTTACTCTACAAAGAAGTATCATGTTGACAATTTGGACGTTATTAGTTCCTCGGATAAATTAATTCTTGAACTTGTTTTATTGAATTCTTATATCATTGTCATCATCCTCATGTTTATATTATATTGAAAGTCATATGTGGCTCAGTGAGTGCATAAATGGACTTGGTATGATTATGACCAGGATTATTCTAAGTAATCATGACCGTAATGTTACAAATGATGTGGAAAAAGTCTTCATTGGCCTGTAGTGCATTGATGGACAAATATTGTTGGCATGATCATGACCATCGATGAATACACGAATATCCTCGCCCATAGTGTATGGATAATTTGTGGTCGTGATACTAATAAATATCCTCGTCGTAAAAGGTGGATGATGTGGATTATTTATTGTCGAGTCTCAAATGATAAAAGTAATGAAAAACCTTTTAAATCATAGAAGATAATAGATTTTATTCTCTACTTGACTCTTCTAATGGATCGCTTGTTCCACCGCAGCTTAAACTTGATGTTTGTTATATTTTATCGCTTTAACACTGTTGAAGGCTAATGATAATTTATTCTCGCATTATCTTAGTCATAATATTTCTTATCGGGCTAGTTGAGCTCACCATTTTGCTTTCATTGTTCTCTTTAGAAATGAGAACGTAGGAGGGGACTAGCTCGGGAAACCAGAGTGACGGTCCGTGATGATAAGATTAGTAGTCCTCACTATTCTATGAAATAGTGTGATAATAAATAATGAGGACTTATTTTGAATTTGAATATGTGACGCCCCCAAATCCGGGTATCTTCCAACCCGACAGATGGTGCTCCACGATACTACATTCCATACAATCATTCCATTGAAATAACAACAAAATGAGTGTAATTACTGTGATGCCCCCGAAATTCAGACACCCATATCTCGAATTTTGGTGCATCATGTGCTACTACGAATACCTTACTAAATCATTAACAACGAAAATAATTTACATTGATAGAATATAAATATTCATGTCCCAAGGTACCGTAACCATTCCTACAACAAATCAGTGACTAGCTTAGCATAGCTTAATCATTCTTGAATACATCATAACGATCATAACAATAATAATAATGCTTCTAGTCTTAAGGACTAAGTTTTTCTATCGCCTTGCCCTTTCCCTTGTCCTTTCCTGAAGTACCGCCTTGCTCTGCCTTAACTGTAATGTTTTAGGAAGCAAGAATGAGCAACAAATTTGCCCAGCAAGTAATATAGCCAGAAGAACAAGCAGTTATAGCATTGAATCTTTCAAGGGTATAATAATAATTGATAGTTTAAGGATATCAAGAATATCAAGAGTATTCAATAGAGTCGTTATAGATCAAGGATATCAACAAAATCTCGTGGATTTATCCATTTCAAGGTTCAACACGAATGAGTACTTGGCGTGACACTAAGGACTAAGAACTTTTACTATAATTAACAAGATTACATCGTAATCCAATACAAACGAAAGTACAACGGTGATCGTACCTAAAGTACCCTATGTTATGCATAACATTTAATCATACTCATAAATACATCGCTTCCCTCTCGACAATATATAATTTCCCTTCTATGAGGGTTGTTCATCTCAAGAGATTTACGATAAGTCTTGCACTCAAGTCAATTGGTTTGGATAGCTCTTTAACACATAATAATAGTCTAGCGAATCAAGGGCTTAGATGCTTTTTTCATCATGCATTTAGGAACGATAGGTCCAATGCTTACAACAATGTCAAGGTATACAATTGATTTTCGAATAGAAGCAGATATTTTCTTGATAAAATATGATTGATATGACAACAATTCAATGTATATAGTGTGAGAATTAAGGAACTTGCAACACAATAATAATAGTGTTCAGATACTTGCTCAATGTAAATTTGAGTGAAGTTAGGGAACTTTCCCAACAATAAAAATAAGTTAGGGATAGAAACTTGCATGATATAAGTAACAAGTTTTTAGGGATAGGAAACTTTCCTTTAGCGTTGATTACTACTAATACCGAAAGTCACCTCAATGAGCTATGTCTGTCCTATTCATGGAAGTATAGGTATTCATTAGCCAAACACACTTGATATACATATATAAACAACATGTACACTAACATGCTCATACTTTTGACCACAACTAGTTTATTCATAAACTTCCTTCTTCGTAGTTCCAAGAGATTTATTATCTTAAGTAGACCATAACATCTATTAATCTTACCGACCTTTTTCTACGCATGTTTGCAGGCATTAGATTTATTTTCCCGAAGTTAGTAAAATTCTCTACTTAGAACTTATTCATGTACTAATAGTTTATAACAGTATAGGAGTATTTATTAATCCATCCTTATATCAAGTCACGATGCTGTCTCCGAGTTCCAGGACATCTCACCATGTCCGAAGATATTACGACTTTTCCGAAGACATTATGCTTTGTCCAAAGACATCACGCTTTGTCTGAAGACATCACGCTTTGTCCGAAGACATCACGCTTTGTCCGAAGACATTATGCTTTGTCCGAAGACATCTCACTTTGTCCGAAGACATCACGCTTTGTCCGAAGACATCACGCTTTGTCCAAAGACATCACGCTTTGTCCGTAGCCAGCTCCTTCAGAGACTTCGGTCTACACTATTTTTACAAGGTCTAAGTTCGTCGGGTTAATTTCATTAAGACTTTACTATATGCATACACCCTAAGTGAAATTCTTAATACATGGTCTAACACGACCGAACCCATCTCTTTGGTTCTTAAATGCACGGCAAACCGCACCCCATGGAGTTCAGAAATAGTGAACCTGCTCCGTTTTGCAGAGTAGCCACAAATTGATTCCAGGAAATTATTAACGCATTTATGCACGAAGGTAAACTTTCTAAACACCCTATACCATGCTAATTCATCATACTTGACCTATTAATCTGAAAAAACCAAGAATCAACAAGACTCAAGTTAAGAACGGAGTAGAATTTATACCTTCTTGAGCTTTAACCTTGATATCTCATACACTGATTTGGTAATGCTTAGCCACTAAGAATTCTTTACTCAGATTTCTCCAACACTCTTATCACAAAAATAGACTGCCCTGGTGGCTTGTATTTAAAGAGAAAACATGGACTAAACGCTTGCTTTACCCAATGTTGGGATTCATGGTGCAATAGACATGAACAATGGTTACTTAAGGAGTTGTTCGACCACTCCATACCAGCCACTGAGCTAGCCATACATGCCTAGGATTAGCAACTTGAAAGTTTGTGTAAAGAGAGTTTAGGCTACTGTCCTTTGTACTTGGTGACCCTAATTTGGGGACAAGAGAGTAAATCTCAGACATAGACAAGGGGCTAGTCAGTCAAGCCCACTTCCCCACGCCACATTTTATTTCACCAACACCTTGTACTATCAGTTAACTAATTTGTTGGATTCCGAATTGGATTCTAAATATCCCAAGTTTATTGGGCTAACTCTAAAGCCCATCAATTACTTATTGGGCTAGACTCCCAATTTATTATTTGGACTTCAAACATGCAAATACTTAATTATTCCTCACTAAGTCCATCATTGTCTCACACAAGACATTTCATGAACCTATCATAATTCTCCACATCTTATCGATCATTAACAGCTCAATTTTAATACAATTGAGTTACTCCCCTCATGGCACGTAAGCATTTATAAAATAAATAATCACCGGCTCTATTTATAAATATAAATATTAAATCGTAAAAGTTACGGGTATTACATCCTCTCCCCCTTATAAAAATTCCATCCTCGGAATTGATACAAGGTTACACAAAAAGGTGGGGATAGTCTCTCCTCATCCGATCTTCTAATTCCCATGTGGCCTCTTCGACATTGTGGTTTCGCCAAACAACCTTAACAGAAGATATAACTTTGTTTCTTAGCATTTGTTCTTTCTTATCTATTATCCGAACAGGAATTTCTTCATATGCCAGATTCTTCTCTACTTGAATGAGCTCATAGGAAATCACGTGCTTATAGTCAGACTTGTACGGACGTAGTACGGAAATGTGAAACACGTTGTGGATGTGTTCCAGTTCGGGTGGCAAGGCAACTTTGTATGCCACTTCACCCACTCGCTTCAATATCTCGAATGGCCCTATGAACCCTGGACTCAATTTTCCTTTCTTTCCGAATCGATCTTTCCTTCCAAGGAGATACCTTCAAAACACAAAACTATCGACTTCAAAGTCTCTTGGTTACGACGATGCAAGTCGGCATACTTCTTTTTCAGCGATCTTGAAATTGCTACCAATTTGCCCTTATTGTTGCTACCATCGCCTACCGTTTGTTTGGACTAATTACGGTCCCAAAAGTCGCCATTCTCTCGACTTCATCCCAACATAATGGCGTCCCGCACTTTCTCCCGTAAAGAGCTTCATATGGAGGCATACCGATACTCGCATGATAGCTATTATTGTAAGCGAATTCTACTAAAGGTAAATGGTCATCCCAATTTCCCTTGAAGTCCATCACGCAAGCTCTAAGCATGTCCTCCAATGTTTGTATGGTTCGTTCATTCTGCCCGTCAGTTTGAGGGTGATAGGCAGTACTCAATCTTAATTTAGTTCCCATTCGTTCCTGCAAACTTTTCTAGAATTTTGACGTGAAACGCGGATCTCAATCGGAGACAATCGACACCGGCACTCCATGTCGCGATACGATTTCCTTTACATACAAATTTGCTAACTAGGTCAAATTGAATCGAATCTTGATGGGTAGAAAATGAGCCGTCTTTGTTAGTCGGTCCACAATAACCTAAATGGCATCATAACCCTTCTGGGTAACCGAAAGTCCAACCACGAATTCCATCGTAATGTGCTCCCATTTCCATTCTGGAATTTCCAGCGGTTGAAGTAGTCCACTTGGTCTCTGGTGTTCTGCTTTGACTCTTTGACAAGTAAGACATCTGCTAACACACTCTGCAGCTTCTCTTTTCAAATTAGGCCACCAAAAATGGTGTTGAAGATCCCGGTACATTTTTGTGCCTCCTGGATGTACGGAATACGTCGTATTGTGTGCTTCGTGTAGGATTTCCTCTCTCAGTTCGATTACAGCTGACACCCATACTCGACCCTCAAATCTCAATATACCATCCTTATCTACTTTGAACCTTTCTTCCTTATCTTCTACTATTCTCTTCTTTATCTTCTCACATTCTTCATCTTTCTCTTGTGCTTCCTTTATTCTATCCAATAACGCTTAGTGAGCTCTCATCATGAGAAATTTTCCTTCCGCTTCTTTTGGTTCCTCCACCTCTATCTCCAACTTTTCCATTTCTCTTATTAATTCCTCTTGAGTTGTCAATTTGAATAACTTCTCCCTTCCTTTTCTACTCAAAGCGTCGGCTACATCGTTTGCTTTTCCCGGGTGTTAAAGAATTTCACAGTCATAATCCTTGATTAGTTCCAACCACCTTCTTTGTCGCATGTTCAACTCCTTCTGTGTGAAGATATATTTTGACTCTCTGTGATCCGTATATATCTCACATTTTTCTCCATACAAATAGTGCCTCCAAATCTTCAATGCAAAGACTACATGGCTTAACTCCAAGTCGTGGGTAGGGTATCGTTTTTCAAATCTTTCAACTGTCGTGAGGCATATGCAATGACCTTGCCATGTTGAATTAGCACACAACCAAGTCCTCTATGCGATGCATCACTATACACCACAAATCCTCCCGTATCATCTAGTAATGATAATACAGGTGCCTCACTCAACCTTCTCTTCAATTCTTGGAAACTCTCCTCGCATTTGTCCATCCATACGAACTTCTCTGTCTTCTTCGTTAGATTGGTCAGCGGGGTTGCTATCTTAGAAAAATCTTTGATAAATCTTCGATAGTACCCTTTACTAAACCTAAGAAACTCTAACTTATGTTGGCGTCTTGGTATTGCCCGATTACTTACCGCTTCCACCTTTGCAGGATCCACAGAAATTCCATCTTGATCTATCACGTGTCCTAGAAACTGGACCCTTTCCATCCAAAATTCACATTTTGAAAATTTAGCGTACATCTTTTCCCTTCTCAATGCTTCCAATACCATCTTCAGGTGTTCGGCGTGCTCTTCCTTCGTCTTTGAATAAATCAAAATGTCGTCGATAAATACTACTACGAACTTATCTAAGTATGGCCTGAAAACTCGGTTCATCAAGTCCATGAATGCTGCCGGAGCATTGGTTAATCCAAATGACATCACTAAAAATTCGTAATGTCCGTAGCGAGTTCGAACGCTAGCCTTTTGTACGTCCTCCTCTCGCACTTTCAACTGATGATAACCCGTTCATAAATCTATCTTGAAAAACACTTCACTCCCTTCAGGTTGATCGAAAAGGTCGTCTATCCTTGGCAATGGATATTTATTCTTAATTGTCACTCGGTTCAACTCCCGATAATCGATACAGAGCCTCATCGATCCGTCCTTTTTCTTTACAAACAACACTGGTGCTCCCCAAGGAGACACACTTGGCCGAATGTAACCCTTATCTAGTAACTCTTGCAATTGAATCATCAATTCCTTCATTTCTACTGGCGTCATACGATATGGGGCTTTCGAAATTGGTGCGGTTCCCGGCGCTAAGTCTATTATGAATTCCATTTCTCTGTCTGGTGGAAGGCCAGGTAGTTCGTTTGGAAACACGTCTTGGAAATCTTTTACCACTGATATATCTTTCATTTCTATTCTCTTTCGCTGAATGTCCACTATATAGGCTAAATAACCTACACATCCTTTATTTAACAATTTCTTGCCCTGTATCATCGTGAGGCAACACGATTGCTTAAGCGATGAGCTACCGTAAAACACTACCTTAGACCGATTTGACGTTTGAAGGTTCACACTCTTCTTCTGACAATCAATTATCGCAGTGTGGCCGGATAACCAATCCATTCCTAATATCACATCAAATTCTCCCAGTTTAATCGGAATTAAGTTTACGTTTAGTTTGTGACCTCTAATGTTTGCACAACAGTTTCGATAAACAAACTCTATGGGAATTACTTCCTTATTCGTAATCTCTACGTTCAGTGAATTTTCTAAACGTTCAGGAAGTACGTTTAGTCGATTAGCAAATTCTTCAGACACAAAGGAATAGGTAGCACCCGAATCAAATAATACATAGGCATTTATATTATTGATTGGGAGAATACCTGACACCACGTCCCTTACATTCACTGCATCTTGGACAGTAATGTTAAAGGTTCGAGCAGTCGGTCGGTTGGATTGCGTTGGTCCGCCAATCATCAGCTTGCTGCCCCCTCCTTGTTGGCTGCTTCTTTCGTTGCTTCCCTTCTTTGGGCAATCCTTGATTTGATGCTCAGTTGAGCCACACGCGAAACATCCCTTGCTCCTATTCGGCTTTGGGTAGTTGGGTGAAATGTGCCCTTCTTGGCCGCAGTTGTAGCAGACGCTGCGCCCCTTCCAGCATTCCCCTTGATGGTTTTTCCCACATTTCGAGCAAGCTTCGCTTCTTTTCTTAAACCCTCCTTGATAACTTTCTGACTGGTTGACGTTTTGGTGGTTGGTGTTGTTGTCGTTGCTGTTGTCGTTGTTGCGGTTATCCCATTTCCTCTTTCCCAGATAACTTCCACCACTGCTACTCCCTCCACGAGTCTCTCCCCCAGCATTCTTGTTCTTCTTCTCCTTGTTGTATTGGCTCAATGCCTCGCTACCTCCCTCAAAGAATTATCGCCTTCTCCAATAATGTGGCGAACGAGTCAATTTGAAGGATCGACACCTTGTTGAACAACCAAGGTTTTAGTTCAAGTTCGAGCGTCGAGATTTCCTTTCTTCAATGTCTCACTTGATGTGTTGCATGAATCGTATGCGAGTTCATTGAACTTGGCCGCATATCGTACCACCGCATCATCTCCCTTGTTTTAGTTCTAGAAACTTTACCTCCATCCTATTCTTCATGCTCTTCGAAGTAATTCTCAAAGAATGAGTCTTAAACCTTTCCTGTGTTATAGTCCCTTCTCCCGATCTCTCTGATTTGCTTCCCACCAAGAGAGTTTGCTTCACCCCTCATCATATATGTAGCGAACACGATTTTCTGGTCTTCACCCACACGAGCAATGGCGAAGGCTTTCTCTATTTCCTTGATCCACGTTTGCGCTACGATAGGGTCGGTAGTACTTATGAATTTCGGAGGTCCTACACTCTTAAAGTCTTTGAAGTTTGCGACCGGAGCTTCTTGGGGAATGGGTGGTACTTGTTCATTTCTTCCCCTAAGAGCCTCCCCTAACAAATCTACAAGCCTCTGAATGGGATCTACTTGTCCTCTCTCATCATTAACCAACTCTTCCGGTGCAGTTAATCTACGTCTGGGCGGCATAATCCTACATCATAACACTTCCATTTTTATTATCTAATTACATTACTTAAACAATTCTCCATAAAGGAATAAGATTTCGGAATTCATTTCAGAACAAGATCATTTATATTCATATGCCCAATTGTTACATTTCATGATTATCTCCAGCATACTTCTATAAATGACACAACTTATCCCCTAATATCACAAAAGATGGGGACAACCATTAACATACTACCCCTCTAACATAACTGAAAAGTTTGGGGTTTACAACATCTCACATTCTACATAAAGATTACAACAACAGATAATACACTATACAACGAACTATAACTAATAACTTTTAACGCCTAGACTTAATCTATCATTCCGAGTTCCACAGCGCTCTGGTACTCCCTCTGAGTAATGTGCACCACCACATCTCGGCTTATGGTGTGCCGGGTCTGTCCCTGCTCTGTCGGGTAATGATTTACCCCATCAATCAGTCCCTCTATAGCCGTGCGCAATGCATAGCTCATCCTATTCATCTTCCTCCTTTTGCACCTCACTTCATCTTCTAGATAGTTAGCCCTATCATTGGCCCCTTTCCACTTTTCTTCGAAATGGATCCTATCCATTACCTCTATCCCTAATTGAGTACGGATAGCTTCCTTCTCCGTCCTCTCGCTCAACTCCCTCTGTTCCATTTCTTCCAACTTCCCTGCCAGTTCTACATTCCTAGCCACCGCCTTGTGAAACAAAGCCCCCATCTGGATTCCTGCCTCCTTACGGTGAGCAATCTCTATTTCCTTCTCTTGCATCACTAACTTTCTCTAGTGGTCTTCGTCTTTCAGCTTTTGGAATTCGGACTCTCTGTCTTTAGCCTCAGCCTCTGACTCCTCAACTCTGCACCCTAACTCTAAATTCTGCTCCTCATACTCCCCCAACATCCTATCCTCAAAAGTAGCCTCGTTGGAGTCCCCCATGGGCTCATCCACCATACGCTCCTCCTCTGGATCAGACTCTTCGGGTATTGGCTCCATCTCCTCTTCCTCATCATCATCATCGATAGGGACTACAGTTGATGTAGGCTCTGCTATCAATGGTGCCTCATATACCACGTGTATGTCACGCGGATCCTCTTCTATTACTCGGCTAGGTCCTCCCATGTCAGTCATCCTACAATCACCGACATAAGACAAAACAACCAACAACTCCATTAGAATCATAAGTTCATTGTATAGAATGAAGTTATATTCTGTAACACGCTAATTCCATCTCTGTGAAAACTCTATATGAGTTTCATCCCTTTCTATCTTCTGAGTTCTCCTAAGTTATAATCTAAGGGCTCTCGCTCCTAAGGTTTATAACTATGGCTTTGATACCAACCTGTGACGCCCCCGAAATTCAGACACCCATATCTCGAATTTTGGTGCATCACGTGCTACTACGAATACCTTACTAAATCATTAACAACGGAAATAATTTACATTGATAGAATATAAATATTCATGTCCCAAGGTACCGTAACCATTACTACAACAAATCAGTGACTAGCTTAACATAGCTTAATCATTCTTGAATACATCATAACGATCATAACAATAATAATAATGCTTCTAGTCTTAAGGACTAAGTTATTCTGTCAGCCTTGCCCTTTCCCTTGTCCTTTCTCGGAAATACTTTGCTTCCGCTTTTAATCAGAATGTTTTAGGAAGCAAGAATGAGCAACGAATTTGCCCGAAAGAAGTAATATAGCCGGAAGAACAAGCGCTTATAGCATTTGAATCTTTCAAGGGTATAATAATAATTGATAGTTTAAGGATATCAAGAATATCAAGAGTATTCAATAGAGTCGTTATAGATTGAAGGATATCAACAAAATCTCAGGATTGATCCATTTCGAGGTTCAACACGAATGAGTCTTGAAAGAACACACTAAGGACTAAGAACTCTTACTATAATTAACGTGATACATCGTAATCCAATACAAACGAGTACAACAGTGATCAAATTAAAAGTACCCTATGTTATGCATAACATTTAATCATACTCATGTATGCGCACGCTTGGTTCTCGACAATATATAATTTCCCCTTCTATGAGGGTTGTTCATCTCAGTAGATTTACGATAGTGCGCACCAAGTCAATTGGTTTGGATAGCTCTTTAACACATAATAATAGTCTAGCCGAATCAAGGGCTTAGACAGTTTTTTCATCATGCATTTAGGAACGATAGGTCCAATGCTTACAACAGTGTCAAGGTATACAATTGATTTTCGAATAGAAGCAGATATTTGCTTGATAAAATATGATTGATATGACAACAATTCAATGTATATAGTGTGAGAATTAAGGAACTTGCAACACAATAATAATAGTGTTCGGATACTTGCTCAATGTAAATTTGAGTGAAGTTAGGGAACTTTCCCAACAATAAAAATAAGTTAGGGATAAAAACTTGCATGATATAAGTAACAAGTTTTTAGGGATAGGAAACTTGCCTTTAGCGTTTATTACTACTAATAGCGAAAATCACCTCAATGAGCTATGTCTGTCCTATTCATGGAAGTATAGGTATTCATTAGCCAAACACACTTGATATACATATATAAACAACATGTACACTAACATGTTCATACTTTTGACCACTGCTAGTTTATTCATAAACTTCCTTCTTCGTAGTTCCAAGAGATTTATTGTCTTAAGTATACCATAATATCTATTAATCTTACCGACCTTTTTCTACGCATGTTTGCAGGCATTAGATTTATTTTCCCGAAGTTAGTAAAATTCTCTTCTTAGAACTTATTCGTGTACTAATAGTTTATAACAGTATAGGAGTATTCATTAATCCATCCTTATATCAAGTCATGATGTTGTCTCCGAGTTCCAGGACATCTCGCCATGTCCGAAGCCGAAGACATCTGGCCATGTCCTAAGAAATTACGACTTGTCCGAAGACATTACGCTTTGTCCGAAGACATCTCGCTTTGTCCGAAGACATCACGCTTTGTCCGAAGACATCATGCTTTGTCCGAAGACATTATGCTTTGTCCGAAGACATCTCACTTTGTCCGAAGACATCACGCTTTGTCCGAAGACATCACGCTTTGTCCGAAGACATTATGCTTTGTTCGAAGACATCACGCTTTGTCCGAAGCCAGCTCCTTCAGAGACTTCGGTCTACACTATTTTGACAAGGTCTAAGTTCGTCGGGTTAATTTCATTAAGACTTTACTATATGCATACACCCTAAGTGAAATTCTTAATACATGGTCTAACACGGCCATCGAACCCATCACCGGTTCCTAAGTGCACGGCAAAATGCACCCCATGGAGTTCAGAAATAGTGAACCTGCTCCGTTTTACAGAGTAGCCACAACTTGATTCCAGGAAATTATTAACGCATTTATGCACGAAGGTAAACTTTCTAAACACCCTATACCATGCTAATTCATCATACTTGACCTATTAATCTAAAAAACCGTGAATCAACAAGACTCGAGTTAAGAACAGAGTAGAATTTATACCTTCTTGAGCTTTAACCTTGATATCTCACACACTGATTTGGTAATGCTTAGCCACTAAGAATTCTTTACTCAGATTTCTTCAACACTCTTATCACCAAAATAGACTGCCCTGGTGGCTTGTATTTAAAGAGAAAACATGGACTAGACGCTTGCTTTACCCAATGTTAGGATTCATGGTGCAATAGAAATGAACAATGGTTACTTAAGGAGTTGTTCAACCACTCCATACCAGCCACTGAGCTAGCCATACATGCCTAGGATTAACAGCTTGAAAGTTTGCGTAAAGAGAGTTTAGGCTACTGTCCTTTGTACTTGGTGACCCTAATTTGGGGACAAGAGAGTAGATCTCAGACATAGACAAGGGGCTAGTCGGTCAGGCCCACTACCCCACGCCACATTTTATTTTACCAACACCTTGTACTATCAGTTAACTAATTTGTTGGATTCCGAATTGGATTCTAAATATCCCAAGTTTATTGGGCTAACTCAAAAGCCCATCAATTACTTATTGGGCTAGACTCCCAATTTATTATTTGGACTTCAAACATGCAAATACTTAATTATTCCTCACTAAGTCCATCCTTGTCTCACACAAGACATTTCATGAACCTATCATAATTCTCCACATCTTATCGATCATTAACAGCTCAATTTTAATACAATTGAGTTACTCCCCTCATGCCACGTAAGCATGCATCATGTAAAAACTTGACTAACACTAAGGTCAGACAAGCGTTAAGAAAGACTTGCCTTCAAGAGTCTTCGAATTTATAATTCAACTATTCTCAGTCTTTACAGGATCTACATGATACATTCACATAGCACACTGTAATTAGTAACCACATAAACTATCTTTACGGTTCTAACCAACTTCTTTCTCTTCTATGTTTTATTTGAATTAACTTCGTTATTAAAGTCGATTCAACTCTTTATACTTCGTTACGTTTCATTAACGTTCTTACATCCTTAACCGACATTCGATCATAAATGGTTAATTACCAATGTTGAACGTCATTCACGGTTCACTCATTACGTCTTTATGTTCTTCGTTTGATTACTATTAAACTTTACTAGATTTTCTTATATTAACACCTTACAAATGAGTTAAGGTAAGTCTTATAATGTACCTTAAGTACCTTCAATATCTTACATTAAGTCTTCATTCAAAATGGAACAAAAACTAACTTGGTCAACCTTTTTCATCTGCAAGCCATTCTCGTGCGACATCCTATGCATTCTAGTGGTATTTCATTTCCATTCTCCAGAGGTTTAGCTTGGGACTTGCACTGCTGACGCGGGTCCATGTACAAATTCTCGTCAATGCAGGCGTGAGTCTCAGACCTTTTTTTATTTTCTCCCGGCCATAATCGGCATCATGCAAGATGATGAGATAACACAGGGTTTTGGCCATGTACCTACCCCTGAACTCAATATCGATTAACCAAAATAGCTTGGTTTCTTAACAAAACCTCGTGGCTTCCTAATTTGTTCGCTTTACATCCGAATTGACCCATTCAATTCCTACAAGTCAGAAATTACATCCTTTACGTGTTCATATAAGAATTTCATATTTCGAATTCGTTAACTTTCGTAATTCACCTTTGAGTTCATTTTTGAGCGTTAGCTTAATGTTTTCGTCCGCTCAATACTCGCTTTCTTTGTTATAAGTCGAATGCGACGATTCTTTCGCCAACGACTCTTAATTACCTTATCTCACGTGTTAACATTGAAACCAATGTTTTTCAAGTCACACTGCAAACTTTTGACCCTTAATCCCAGGACTTTATACGCTTTTTGCGTTTACGCCTATTTTCGCATACAATTCGCCATAACTTGCCATGTGGTCTACCGACCCACAAACAAAACATCCCCGACTTTTCTTAGGATTAGGACAGTTGGGAGATATATGACCCTCCTGCCCACAGTTATAACAACCGGTCTCCCTTTCAGGCAGACTCCCAGATGAGTCTTACCGCATGTCTTACATGCCTCCATCCTCCGTTTAGGATCCCCTTGTTTTGCCCCAGTATTCCCAGGGTTAAAATTCTTCCTCTCAGGCATATGGCCACTTCCACTGGCATCCTCTGCCTTATTTCCTCCTTCTCCCTTACTCTTATTCTTTCTATCTTTGTGGTATTGGTTCAACGCCTCACTACCACCCTCTACTATTATCACTTTTTCTAGAATGGTCCCATAGGAAGCACTCTGAAAAACCGATATCCTACTATAGAGCCAGGGTTTTAGGCCCTGCTCAAACCTACGAGCCTTCCTCTCCTCCGTGTCTACTTGGTGTGGAACGAACCTCACCAATTCATTGAATTTGGTCGTATATTGGGGAACAGTCATGTTCCCCTGCTTAAGTTCTAAGAACTTAATCTCTATTCTCCTTTGCATGCTAGTAGGGAAATAGTTCTCGAAGAATACTTTCTTAAACTGTTCCCATGTAATAGCTTCCGCTCCAGCCCCACCCTGGTGAGCCTCCCACCAGTAGTTGGCTTCCCCCTTCATCATATAGGTCGCAAAAGAGGTCTTTTACACCTCAGCTATGTTTGTAATAATAAATGCCTTTTCTATTTCCTTGACCCATGTTTGGGCCCCCATTGGGTCCGTCGTTCCCTTAAATTCGGGTGGACCTACACTTTTAAATTCCTTAAAGGTAGTCGTTCGGGCTACCCTAGGTCCTGCGGGTGCTCTACTCCCAGCTTGGTTAAACGCAGCTGTTAATAAATTAACGAACTCTTGCATTGGGTTATTAGGACCCCCTCGTTTTCATTATACAATTCCGCCTCTTGGTTACGTTGCCTTCTTCTTGGTGGCATTTCTGATTAAATAAATAAAGTTCCGTTATTACTTATTTACTTACTTCTTTATTAGTCATCAAACAACAGAACAATAACTCATACACAACAAAGCAAATTGAAAATAAAACTTCCTTATATTAAAATGCTTCTTTATAGTTCAAATCTATTTACAAGTTTCTTTCCATAGTCCAAAACCTATTATATATTTATCCCGCGATTGGCTTCTACAAAAAATTGGGATTTACAAAAAGACTACCCTTTAATTATACAAAAGAGGGTTTTACGTCACTACACAAAAGTATTCACCATACTACTCCTAATAATGTTTAACAACATTCTCATGCTTCTGATTCGCTAGAATCGACACAATATCTCGACTTATAGTATGTCGAGTCTATCCCGACTCAATAGAAGAACAAGCTATCTTATGCTTGAAATCATCGTGCGCACTGTCATTTATATATGACATTCGTGCTATCTTCTGGTCTTTTTCAACCAGTTTCTTGCGAAGTTCTATGACCTCGTTCTTATAGTCCTGGGCCTTCTCAGTCATGAGCACTTTCTCATCGTGCTCAATCTCATAGCCTGACTCTGCAGACTCTTTCGCCCCATAGAGATCACTGATCTCTTCCTTCTGGTGCTGCACCATATTGTGCAGTTGCACGTTATGGTCAAGCACTGAGAGGTACATTGCCCTCATAGTCTCGGTAGGTGTCGACTCTAGGGTAGGCATCACCGTATTAATCGATGTCACCTCCATGTCATCCTCCACATCAATCATCATATTCAAATATGATGTTATCCCCATGGTCTCCTCAGAATAGTCCTCCTCCGAGTAATATTCCTCGGGCTCTGACTCCTCTAGAATCACTACAGGTATGTCTGCTATAGGCACATGTACTGTCTCAACTCGATTCAAGAACTCCTCGCTGATCACATGTATATCCCTATACATCAAGCTATTAATCGACATCTACAATAACACATAACAAATTGATTAGTACATAATACACAATAATAAAATCACAAATCACATTTAATCCATTTAGGGTTACTTTCCATCTTTTAAATCTTTTGCTACTGAGTTTCCTCAATACCTCATTAACTCATTTGACTCGAGTTAACTTTCTTCGGACTCTTCCTTTCCTACAAGGTTATTAGCCTAAGGTTCTTCCCCCCTTAAGTTTTATAACCTAATGCTTTGATACCAACCTGTGATGCCCCTAAATCTGGGTATCTTCTAACCCGACAGATGGTGCTCCACGATACTACATTCCATACAATCATTCCATTGAAATAACAACAAAATGAGTGTAATTACTATCTTTGTATTACATCTATAATAAATCATTTCCCAGGTTCATAACCAAATACATTCGTTGTTCTTCATAAGTGTATTACATACAAATATACTAGTCTATTACAGGACGGTTAATTGTCCATCTTAGCCTTGCCTTTATCTCTCTTAGAACTCTCAGTTCGTTCGGCTTTAGCTGCAAACATATGGTTCAAGAAAGAATGAGCATAACTAGCTCAGCAAGTCTTAACAAAGAATCATATGAGTATCACATCAACAAATACATGTTTTATATCCATATCTGAATAATTATCTACGAAGCATTATGAAACATTTGACTAATACGTCTCTTACAACAATTCCAGAGTATATATATATAATAGCTTAGGAATGATGAACCGGTCAATAGACCAGGAACATACTCTTTTTGTTTTCATACTTGAAAAGGATATTCGACACTAAGGCCATCCACCCGTCTTTACTTACGAGCACTTCTAGGTGATCATCCTATTGTACTTTATGTTGATCAACACTCTTACATTAAACATATTTACGTTCAACATTTGGCAACCTCGCGTGCCCATCGAATAATCGATGAAAAATACTTTTGTTTGTACATAGACAAACTTACCTTCTCATCCGTACCAAATACTTGGAATAGGATAGCGTTAACAGTTAAAAATCAACAGACTTATAACAAATCAATCAACTCTTCAATACTTGTCTAGCCGAGTTAAAACAGGCATCGACTCATTTCTATTTACCATTCATGCATTGTATAACATGCATCACGTAAAAACTTGACTAACGCGAAGGTTAGACAAGCGTTAAGAAAGACTTGCCTTCAAGCGTCTTCAAATTTATAATTCAACTATTCTCAGTCTTTATAGGATCTACATGATACATTCACATAGCACACTGTAATTAGTTACCACATAAACTATCTTTACGGTTCTAACCAACTTCTTTCTCTTCTATGTTTTATTTGAATTAACTTCGTTATTAAAGTCGATTCAACTCTTTATACTTACGTTTCATTAACGTTCTTACATCCTTAACCGACATTCGATCATAAATGGTTAATTACCAATGTTGAACGTCATTCACGGTTCACCTTACAAATGAGTTAAGGTAAGTCTTATAATGTACCTTAAGTACCTTCAATATCTTACATTATGTCTTCATTCAAAATGGAACAAAAACTAACTTGTTCAACCTTTTTCTACTGCCGGCGCTGTGGTGCGATATCCTAAGCATTCTAGTGGCGCTGCGGTGCCACTCTCCAGAGGTTTTGCGGACTTAAGCTGGCTGGCCATGAGTCCATGTAATGACTCTCGTCTTTGCAGTGCGAGTCTCGGACCTTTTATTTTCTCCCGGCCATAATCAAGGCCGCAATATGACAACAACATGTGGTTTGGCGCTAAGACGCCGAACTCAAAAATACCAATTGCCAAAATAGTTTTGTTTTTTAACGAAACTCCCGACTTCCTAATTTGTTCATTTTACATCCGAATTGACCCATTCGAATTCCTACAAGTCAAGAATTATATCCTTTACGTGTTCATATAAGAATTTTATATTTCCGAATTCGTTAACTATGAATTCACCTTTGAGTTCATTTTTGAGAGTTCATTTAACATTTTCATCCGTTCAATACTCGTTTTCTTCGTTATAAGTCAAAATGCGACGATTCTTTGGCCAACGACTCTTAATTACCTTATCTCACGTGTTGACATTGGAAACAATGTTTTCAAGTCACACGACAACTTTTGACCCTTAATCCGGACTTTATACGTTTTTGACGTTTAACGTCTATTTTCGTACAATTCGCCATAACTTTGTTACTAATGTTCGCTAAGACAAATCACATGGAATACTCCATGGACTTCATATCTACATCCTAACCAATCAAGATGCACATACCTTAGCTACAACGGTTTCTAAAACGTTTAATTATAGCTAAGTTCACGTTCAAGACTTTCTACGTTTTCCACTTACGTAAACACTTACGATTTCTATTTGGTCATGACTTATAAAGATTGAATCTATGGTAAGTCACTCTCATTCCACCCTACAACCCATACCCCACCCATTTATGATTCTCCATGATAAAAGAAAATGAAAAGAGATGGAATTAGAATTGAAGAGTATTACCTTAAGAACTCTTAGTGTTCTTGTTGACCTTCTAATGAAAAAGCTTAAGGTAGAAGAATAGTTTAAGTCTAGCTCTCTTTCTCACTCAAATATGTTGGACAAGCTTTTTAAAACAACAAAAATCCGACCTAAGCCTTGTATATATAGAAAACCAAATGAGGGCAAAAATGTCCAATTTTTCACCTCTTTACTTAATTACCAGTTTGTCACCAAGTAAAATACTTGGTGACCAAGTGATTCACTTGCCTTGCACACCAAGTGGCCGGCCCACCTTGCCCATGGGTCATCCCCATGGGTTTTACCCATCCCTTGACCCGCCGATTCGACCCACGGTTTAATTCTTTGGATTGGGCTTGACATTAATAAACATTGGGCTTCAACCAATCTAATATTGGGCCTTGACTTGGGCTTGTATACTTAATTCATTGGGCTTGTTATTAATACAAGTCCAATTGGATTGGATAAATTCCTTAGCTCATACTCTAATAATACAACTCGTATTCTACGCGTATTATTCACGTATTCTCTTCGTATAATATTCATATAATAATCGTATTATACGTCATACTATTCTTCATATCATACTCGTATACATACTAGTATAATACTCATATTCCATACGTATAATAATCAAAACGACTATACGCATTACATTTCCTTTTCGGAAACCTCTTACACAAACCCTTAGGTTTTAAGTCCGCAGGCGAAAACTTCGTTTGCCATAACGGAAATATTTTTGGATATTCCATAATATCGTCATATTCTAACGTTATGTGTTTCTCAGAATTTCAAACCCTAGCTCCGAACGACATCGGATGAATAGTATTTTTACGAAAACAATCTCAAAAAACCTTCGTTCTCGTCTTGATAATTCACAAAAATTAATTCTAGCTCAAAGCCAGAATACTATCCAAATCCATATGTTCTAGGTCATAGAACGACCTTCGAACATCTTACTCACATAAAAAATCAATTAAATTCATTTAATTCACATAATCAAATAAAAATTTAATTCATTGAAAATTCAAAATTCTCGGGCGTTACAGAATATTGTCTAGAAGACATTATTTGTATTAAAACTCACAGCTCATGTTGTATATTTAAGGTTGTATTTGTATTCTGTACCATGTATTTGGCGACTCAGAATAAGTGATGTATACTTATTTTGGGGGCGTCACATCAGCTACCACGTTCGCTTTTCCAGGATTGTATTGAATAGTATGATCATAATCTTTCAACAGTTCAAGCCAATGTCGTTGCCGCATGTTGAGTTCCTTTTAAGTGGAGAAATATTTGAGGCTTTTATGATCCGTAAAGATCTGCACCTTCTCCCCATACAGGTAATGCCTACATATTTGAAGTACGAAAATGACAACTGCCAACTCTAGATCATGAGTAGGATAATTCCTCTCATATTCTTTGAGTTTTTGTGAGGCATAGGCTATGACTTTCCCATGTTGCATGAGAATACATCCTAAACCTTTGCCTGAAGCATCACTGTAGATGACAAATCCTCGTAACCGGATGGTATTGCCGTAACAAAATAAATGAGTCTCCTCTTGAGTTCTTAAAAACTCTTCTCACATTCCTCACTCCAACCGAATTTTGTATCTTTCTGAGTCAGCTGAGTTAATGGAGTAGCGATTCGAGAAAACCCTTCTACGAATCTCCGATAATAACCAGTTAAGCCGAGAAAGTTACGTACTTCGATCACTGACTTAGGTTGCTCCCAGCTTTGAATTGCTTCATCTTTGCCGGGTCAACAGATATTCCATGATTTGATATCACATGCCCAAGGAATGCTACTTCCTCAAGCCAAAACTCACATTTCTTCAACATGGAATATAGCTTGTTTTCACGAAGCTTTTGAAGTATCTGTCTCAAGTGTTGTTCATGATCTTCACGGCTTTTGGAGTAAATGAGGATGTAATCAATAAAGACAACCACAAAATGATCCAAATATTCCTTGAATACTCGGTTCATCTTATCCATTAAGGTAGCAGGAGCATTAGTCAATCCAAAAAACATAACTAGGAATTTATAATGCCCGTACCGAGTTCTAAAAGAAGCCTTTGTAATGTCATCAGTTTTAATCTTTAATTGATGATATTCGGAATGAAGATCGATCTTTGAAAAGAATTTGGCGCCTTGCAACTGGTTAAACAGATCATCAATACGAGGTAACGGATACCTATTTTTGATGGTGACATGATTCAACTCCCGATAATCAATACAAAGTCGCATACTTCCATCTTTCTTCTTCACAGATAGAACAAGAGCACCCCAAGGAGACGTACTAGGACAATTGAAACCGATGTGTAACAATTCCTATAGTTGGGTGTTTAACTCCTGAAGTTCAATAGGAGTCATTCGATATGGGGCTTTGGAAATGGGTTTTGTACCGGATTCAAGTTCGTTATAAAATTCAATTTCACGCTCGGGGGTAGGCCAGGAAGTTCTTCAGGGAATATTTTAAGAAATTTATTAACAATAAAAATATCATTCAAATCTGACGTATTTTTATTTAAATCCGTGACATGAGATACGAAAGCTTGACATCTGTTTTTCAATAATAGAATAGCTTTATGGCTTGATCTGAAAGTTGTAAGACCCCAAATTTTATAAAATGAAAGTATTCAATTTTCTTAAAATTATTATTTTATTTAGTAAATGGTTAAATTGATAAAGGTTAAAGTTAAGGGTGACATTTGAAAATTTTGCAAAGTAAGCAAGTTGATATAAAATATTTGTTGTGTCGGGGAATATTTGATTGGTCAGGGAATATTCGTTTTAACAAGGAATATTTGTACGATGGCACAATCATTGGTGGACCCCACAACAGAGGTACTGTCGTAGTTAGAAAATGACTGAAATATATTTTAAAAATAACGGTGAAAGTTTTATCGTTAAAATGTTGAACTACCCGGTAGTAAAAGTACAGTAATACGCATGGTTGCATAGTAGCACACAATATTGATTATTGATGCTTACGTGAGAAGTCACTTAGTTATACTCAATTATTGCTACAGTAATTGCTGCATAATATCTCTCATATTATTGATTCAATTATTGTCACAGTATCATCTGCATAATATTTTATATTATTAAATCAATAATTGAGATGACAAAGTTATTCATATTATTATTTGCAATATTGACGATGTCTAGAAAGTTCTGTCGAGGACAGGTTTGGTCACCTAATTGCACGCCAATAGGGAGAAATCCTTATCGGAAAGCTCCCTCTTTCCTAGGAATGATCTGGTTGTTCAATATTGTGAGTTATAATATTAATGATGAATAAGTTCGTATTGATTAAAGATGAAATTGATATTTTCATTGTGTTGGGATTATTAGTGTTAGTGGAAATCAACATCTATTCCGATAATAATTGATGTCTGGAGGTTATATTGACCAATCGGGTAATTAATCGGATGAATGAGCAATTAATTACTACTAATTCATATGCTTATAACTATTTATTCACATGTGTTTACTGTTGATTCACATGCATGTACTATTAGGGGAGGTGGTGCAAGATTGATAATACTTGCATGACTAAATTAAAAATGGAGGTATAGATGAAGGTACTATACTGCAATTATTTTTTTCACATGTATAGAACTATTAATTCACATGATTGTACTATTGATTCACATGATTGTACTATTGATTCACATGATGTACTATTAGGGGAGGTAGTGCAAGTTTGATAATACTTGCAAGACTAAATTAAAAATAAAGGAAAAGATAAAGGTATTATACTGTAATATTTCGAGCCCCAAAACGTGCAATTATCGAAACTATATTTTCCTATAAATAGAAGCTCATTCTTCTTTCATTCTCACCAATTCACTAAGACTCACAAGAGCAATTATAGAGAAAGAAGCTAAGAAGAGTAGTATGCTACTTCACTATTCCAGCATCCAGTCTTTTTCTGAGGTAAGGGGTATTATTTATTTCATATTCTGAAGAGATATTATTTTTCGTATTCGTATGAATATTATTTTCGTTCAATATTCGTAAGGAATATCATCTTCGTTCAATATTCGTAGGAATATTATTTTCGTTCAACAGTCATAAGGGGTATTATTTATTTCATATTCTGAAGAGATATTATTTTTTCGTATTCGTATGAATATTATTTTCGTTCAATATTCATAAGGAATATCATCTTCGTTCAATATTCGTAGGAATACTATTTTTCGTTCAACAGTCGTAAGGGGTATTATTTCTTTCGTATTCATGAAGAGAGTTATTTTCTTTCAATACTCGTAAGGGTTGTTATTCCATTATTTATTATTCTATTGGAATAACCTGTCTACGCAGACTACCCCATGCATGGTGAAATTCTTCTGTTATTCCATTCTTTTTTATTCTGTTGGAATAACCTGTCTACGCGGACTACCGCATGCATGGTGAATGACCCTTTGTATTCATTCTTTATTAAATTGTGGAAATGATCTGTCTACGTGGATTACTGCATTGCAGATGAAAATCCATTTGTAGTTTCGTATATTCTATTATACTCGTATGAGATATCCTTTCTTTTGTACTCGTCATGAAATATCGTTTTCTTTTGTATTTTCCTTTTATGAGTACTATTCATGGGTACTATTCATAAAGTACTATTCACGGGGTACTATTCTCGAAATACTATTCAGAGGGTACTATTCACCCAAGGTACTGTAATGCCCCAGAAAAATCGGATTTTTGAGAATTAAAATTTTTATTTGATTATGTGGATGAAATAAATTTAATTGATTATTTATGGGAGTAAGCTAATTGAAGGTCTTTCTATGACCTAGATGTGTCGGAATGTCGTAGTATTTTGGCTACGTGGTAGAATTAAAGTGTTTGAATTTCCAAGACAAAAATAAAAACTTTCTGAGAAGTTTTTCGAAAAACACTATTCACGCATTTCTGCTCGGGAATTATTTTTGAACTTTCGAGAAATACGTAATGATAGAATATCAAGGTGAGATGGAATATCCAATAATATTTCAGTTATGGAAAACGTAATATTTCGCCTGTGGACTTAATTTGAGAACATTAGGAAAATCAAGCGTTAAGAAGTTAGGGTAATGATCGTATAATATGTAGGTATTGTACGAGGTAGAGAATACAAGTATGATTCGAGGTATTATACAAGTATGTATGAATGATGGTATATCATATATGATGAATAAGTATACGAGTTAGAATACGAGAATTATACGTAGAGTATATGTTATAAGGCTTTAAGCCATTTGTTAATAGACTTATGGATTATGTGAGATGTACAAATCCAATATGTATTAATATGAAAGTTCAATAGAATTAATATGCAAACCCAAGTGTTTGTAATGAGAAGCCCAAAGTAATTTAATGCAAGCCCAAATATAAGCTAAGTTAATTAAGCTAAAGCCCAAAGTAAGAACCAATGGGTTATGGGTTGGTTTAAACACATGGGGCAAACCATGGATGATCCAAAGTAGGGAGCAAGCAAACTTAAAGGCTAAGTAAGTGTGGTAACCAAGCAAACTTAATGACAAAGTAAACTTAATTTTTAAGTGTTGTGATGGCCAAGTAAATAAGGTGGGGAACAAGTTAACTTAATGCCTAAGTAAGGAATAGTAAGGAGGTGGAAGGGCCAAAAAGACTAAACTACCCAAACCTAGCAACTCCTATAAATAGCAAGCTCAAATTTCATTATTTGGTTGTTAACTTTCTTCCAAGCTAAGCAACTTAATTGGTAGAGAGAATAAGCACATATAAAGTTAGACCTCCTTTGTTAGATTTTCAAGAAGCAAGAAGAAGATTAAGGCTTAGCAAGTGATCATCAAAGGGTAAGCAATCTTGAACCATGATCTCTTTCTCTTCCATTGATAGAGAAGTGAGTAGTGGTAGAGCATATATGCTAAGAAAGAGTTGGAATGATGAATCAAATGGCCTAATTCTTAATAAGCCGTATAAGTCATGAATAATCTATTCATAATCATTTAAGCTATGAACTTAAGAAGAATTTGTAAGAAATTATCTTATGTTTATAATAATGAAGTAGTAGGATAATAAGAAGTAAGAATAGTGATTAAAGGACCTAACTCATTAATAAGTCATAAGCAATGAAATCAAGTATGTTATATTTTGATAAGTAAATAAGTTCATGAAGAACCTGTTATGATTTCACATTAAAATAAGATGTTGTAATATGTAGGTGGAGATGTCTATATAATGGAGTGAATTCATTTAGAACGATGAACAAATCTTAAGTAACGAAGTTTTGCCGGAATTCACATGATTAAACGATAATCGTCGAATTCGTGAAATTCTCGGAATGGAAGTCGAATTTTGATATTGAACTTGGGAACATTGGTTTTCGATGGAGACAAGTCTTATTTGGCATTATAGAGTTACAGACTAAAAAATGACCGGATTCCAACTTAGAACGAAGAAACGAGCGTTGAACGTTCACGAACGTTTATCGTTTTCGTTACAAATGGACTAATATGTGAATTTTTAGCAAACAAAGTCGAATAGATAAAATTCTTGCATGAACACGTACAGTATGTGATTTGTGAACCGTAGGATCTTGAACGAGCTAATTCGGACTTATAACGAAGAAGTTACGAGTCCGGGAATCTCACAATTCAAAAATGCTGTCAAAATTATCTGTGGCAAAGAGTCCACGCCGCGGCGCGACTCCAAGCCAAATAGCCGGCACCACAACGCCAAAGTGAGCCTCATCCCCTGGAGAGTTACGCTGCAGCGTGACTCATAATAAAGGGACTCGTGCCACAGCGTCGAGTCCGGTCTCTAAGCCCTAACAGTGATGCCAGCCGGCATGCAGATAACAAAAATAACATCGGCCAAGCAGCCAAATTTTTAAAATCTAGATAGTAAAGAATGGACACAAGTAGAGCATGAATGGAAATTGTTATCAATGAACTAAAGAACTTAATAAAACCTTATTAAGTTAGGATTAAACCCCAAGTATGATCACTTAGGGTTAAAAATAACTCAATTGAATGTGAACGGGAACGATGTACAATAAGTGTACTTAACCAATGACAATTAAGTGTCGATTAATAACGTAAGGACGTTAGTAAGCCGGGAGGAAGGATAATTAGCTCGAATCGAGTTGTATTACTGAAATAACTTCAGTTAAGTTATACAAGAGAACGAAGTTGGTAAGAACGATGTAAAAGCATGACGGCAAGCCGGAACCAATAATAACAAATCTAATATATGATTAGATTGAGAAGAAGGGTAAGATTCTTTAGGAACCAAGTATGTTCATTCATGATCTAATGTGGTATGTTATGTGATTATGTCTTGTAGAGACCGTAAAGACTCAAAGGAAACATAATTATACTGTAGTAGACACTGAACGCAAGTTTTTCTTAAACGCTTGTCTAACCATCATGTTATTTAAGTTTTCAAATGATTCAAGTTATGAGATGCATGAATGGTTTTATGAAAGAGTTGATTGATTTCTTTACAAGTTTTCCATATAGAATTGATAACGCTATCCTACGCCAATTATTTGGTACGGATTCAAGGTAAGCCTAAATATGAATAAACAAATGTATTTTCATCGAGTATTCGATGGGCACGTGAGGTTGCCACAACTTAAACGTATACACGTTTAATGAATGTAGTATTGATCAACATAGAGTATTATAGGCTGATCACCTAGAAGTGCTTGTAAGCTATGCTGGACTTACGGACTTAGTGCCGGGTTGTCCTTTTCAAAGAAATTATGAAACGCTCATGGTCTTGGACTAGAATTGATGTTTTACTGAATATTGTCATTGTAAAACATTTTGAAGTAAAAGAAATGCTATTTTGAATTATTGATAGTACTTCGTAACTATTATCCAGTTATTGAAGATATACGATTCCTATGTTTCAAGCATGCTTTTTAAATGAAATTGTTGTACTTGCTGAGCTTATTATGCTCACTCTTGCTTGAACCATATGAATGCAGCTTTAACCGAATGGACCAAAGGATTCATCAAGGATAGAGTGAAGGCTAAAGCGAACTTGTAGATTACTCATGTAATAGTATAGGTTTATAATGATAATATTTGATATTATGACAAGAACAAATGTAACGGTTATACAGAACCTGGGGAAGGGTAGTATTGTTTTGGAAAATATAAGACATATTCGTTGTTTTGAGGCATTTCAATTGAATGTTTTTGTGAACTGTAGCACCATGGAGCACCATATGTCGGGTTGGAAGAGACCCGAATTTGGGGGCGTCATAGGTTGGTATAAAAGAATTAGGTTATAAAACTTAAGGGGGGAAGAACCTTAGGCTAATAACCTCGTTAAGGAAGAAAAGTCCGAATGAAGTAAACTTGAGCATTACTTAAGTCGAATGAGTTAATAAGGTATTGAGGAAACTCAGTACCGAAAGATTTAAAAGATGGAAAGTAACCCTAAATAAATTAAATGTTATTTGTGCTTATACTACTGTGTGTAACTACTATGGAAAGTAACCCTAATAAACATATGTGTTATTGTAGGAGGGCGATCGATAGCTTGATGTTTAGAGATATACATGCGGTGAGTGAAGAAATTGTGAATAGAGTAGAGACTGTACCTATTGTAGACTCTCAAAATTTTCTTTTCCTGTTACTAACTATGCAGGATGGAAAAAATGACTTTTTCACACTCCAGAGGTAACCCTGGAGGACCACAACATCAAATCCAACCTCAGAGATAACCCTGAGGACATTCAGAGTTAATAGCAGTCCAACCTCAGAGATAACCCTAAGAAAAGACTGCTACAACTGCGCGAAAACCGGAGATAACCCCGGGAGGGGCAAAATGGTCATTTTGCCAAACTCAACTTCAACTCACATCAAATCGAATCATTTCGACTCAAATTACTTCAATAGAAGTCCCACGAGAACCATATCTTAACTGTCGAGTGCAAACTATGCAAAACGGCTCAACGGACTACCTGACGGAAACCCAGGAATGCCATTTCGGTCATGGACCCATCTTCTTGGAATCAAAAAAGGGCAAATCCTATTTCATTGTGTAGCTCTCAGAAAGAGATTTCCGGAATGGTATGGCACGCTTCCATCGGACTCTCGAATTGAAAGTTATAAACGACCGAACGAACAACGCGTTATCCGAGTGTACATACTTCGACACGGCGGGACCCACACCGCCTGGGCACTTCAGAAGTCGCAGTACACTGCACTAACAGCCGCACTCTATAAATAGAGGGCTTGGGGTGGCCATATTTGCAAGAAAAAAGGCGAGGAAGCCCTATCAAATTTGCTCCGTACTTACAATATACTGAGTGCTTTCTCATTTTATACACTTGTGAGCTCACATATATCTACTTTTGTACCGGCAGGAGCCGAGTTTCATCCACTTTAAAGATATAGAAGCCTTCTTTGGCAGCCCACTATAAGCCTTCTCACACACTTTAAAGTCTTTCTCTTCATCTTTGCACACACCCTTTTTCACATTGAGAGTCGTGTTGCGTATGTTTGCTCGGACTTCGGTCCATGGTTTTATTTTCACATATACATATATATTTATATATATGGACTAACATTATCGAGTTATGCCTCGATTGAGCCTAGACTTCGGTCTGGGGCGTTTTACTACTTTAATATATATATACATTTATATATATTAAACGTGTGTCAGACTTTGTTCGATGAGCCTGGATTTTACATCCGGAGCGTTTACTCGCTTATATATATATGAACTGTTGTCGAACTCTGTTTGACGAGCCTGGATCTTACATCCGGTGTGTTTATTGCTTATATATATATATATATATATATATATATATATATTCGTCCCTCCTGGAGTTTACTTCGTGGTGGTTGATCGCTTTTACAGCTTTCTTTATGTTTTGTCCTGCCTGGAGTTTACTTCGTGGCAGTTGATCGCTTTTACAGCTTTATTTACATTCCGTCCCGCCTAGAGTTTCCTCCATGACGGTTGATCGCTTTTACAGCTTTATTTACGTTTCGTCCTGCTTGGAGTTTCCTCCGTGGTGGTTGATAGCTTTTACAGCTTTATTTACATTTTCTGATCCACCATGGAGGTGCTTCGTGGTGGCTGATCATGTTTGTATATATATATTTACAGCTTTTATATATATACCTACTTACTGCTTTTATATAAATCGCGGTATCATGTCAGCCTAGGAATCATGTGATCACAGATTCAGCCTATTGGATCTATATTTGGTTCCCGTGATGGATATTGTCAGCTTTAAGCAGCTTGTAAATTATTCTGCGGTGTCTGAATTTCCTTAGATGGTTTTCATACCCACGAGGAAATCGGCATTATTTTGTACATTATTTTCTTATAGATGCTTCGCATCTCGAAAATAAAATCAATCAAGTCGAACACTTAATAAAATGGAAGTGTAAAAGGTCTCAATTACTATTGAGCATCAGGGTTTGAAAAACCTCTTTTATAAAACATCACTACCATATCTTGCTAAAATTGAATTTTTACATAAATTAAAATCCTGTGTATATAGGTGAGAACGAGGCCTCGTACCACTTCCAAATAAACAGCACATTGACCCACACACACAACCATTCAGATAATAGTTTCTTGAAAAGAGGCGGTCACCATGGTAACACGGATGTCGATGGGTGCCTAACACCTTCCCTCCACATAATTAAGTCCTCGGAAAATAATGAATCTTGGTTTCACCGACCCGTTTAGCAGTGTCACATCACTGGGTCAATATGCAAACCTTTTCTCGGTTATGTTGGTACAACCATATAAAAAACCAACTGGCGACTTTTAACAATCCATCATCGACATGATACATGTCGGACCTTTTTCACTTGTTTTTTCAAACAAATCTCACCTAATATGAGAACACCAAAGAACAAGTAATAAAAAGGGACAAATAAAAATCCCGACGTCGACAGGTGGCGACTCTGTTGGGGACTCCAGTAAGAGGGCTTAAGCCGCTACTACAATCTTTTCAAAACTGTTATATGCTTGTGTGTGGATGTTGCATTTATATTTTTTGATGAATGTGTACGAATGCATTTACTTATTGCACTTAGTGCTTTGCACCATATCTGCTTCTGATATTAGTGCTTCGCACATGTCATCATTTCCATACGGTCAGACGCGATCTATGTGAATGTATGTTGTGTGGTTCCTCCACCAGGAGGCTATCCTATCATTGTTTGATTACTGGACTCGTAGGAAGACTAACTCCAACGAGGCTCAGGAAAGGCACCACCAAAATTCGCTCCAGTTGAAAGACTGGATTAACTTCCCATCAAGTAAATTACGATGATTTGGGAACTTCATGCCGAAAAACCGCAAGAGTAACCTAAGATAGGTCAACCTCTGATAAACCAAACGCAGAGGAAAGTCTCTTCATACTTTCATATTTCAATTACTTGTAATTTCATTTCAATTTAAATCTCAATGTAATGGAAAATATAAAGGAATATGTGTGCATGCGTTCCCTTTATATCAAAACCTGACATGTTATCTTGTCAACTAACATCCGTTTCGCAGGACGATACTCCTAAACGGAGACATTACGTAATATTGCTACATTAACTAAGACTAAACTACATAAGTTTTTTTGTAGGGATATAATTGGTCCAGTAACCCGGTCAAAATCCAAAAATGACATGAGCCTACAACCCATTATGTCTTCATCTGACCAGATTGATCTTAATCCAGTTTCTCGCGAAGGATTCAACGAATTAAATAAATAAATCATAGATTTGGATGTTCTTCTTAAAGAACTACACCAATCTACTCAGGGTACAAGGATACTCGTACATGCTGAATCCTCCACACAAGGAGGAACCCAAGGTCCGGATCATCGCTAGTTCGATCGCGAGAATCCTCGTAGCCGCATGATGCATTCCTTCAGCCACACATCGATTGTCTCCATCTATAACTCCTGAGTCTGCACAACCTCATGTAAAGGTGCCAGCCAGCGTAATGGCTATGTTATTTCCCAAGCCGATATCGGTATAGGAGAAAGAAGTCTTTGTTCCAGACCCCGGAGTGGAAGAAGAGGAATGAAGAATTAAACAAGACATTGTCAGAATGATGTCAGGCATACGCGTCATTGTCAATGATGAACATACAAACAGATACACCCCAGACGATGATTGCTCAGACATAATGGACATCATTCGGGATAGGGAGGACGATGACAACCCCTCCATCACTGCAGTCCACCAGGACTTTTCTCTCGACAATTGGAGTAGCACTCCTTGCATTGGTCGACAATGGTAAAACTGGCAGAAACTCATTTTGCCTTATAGATAGCAATAACTGCTTACTTTTTCTATATAGTATTAGCAGTTACTTTTGTCATTACATGCTAACACTTTGTGTGATTGAACAGTTTCATATATTAAGTGAGAGCATGTTGGTTCAGGACTCTAAAGTTAGATGTGCCTAGACTTGCTGATGAGGTGCCTATTCTCCACAAGGACTGTAACTTTGATGTAAAGTTGGACTCAGACTTGATGGAAATACAAGAGGACTATGAGATACCTCAGGAGATCAAAGAATGGTTCAAAGACAAACCCAAGCCAAATCTTGATCAAACCACCTCTTTCAAACCTCGAAACCTTAGAAAACCCCAAACAAATCCAGATTGGTACGGACCTCACTCCAAACCAAAGGAATGACATGGTTATTCTATTGACCCTATTCTAGGATGTGTTTGCATGGTCTCACGAAGACATGGTCGGTTTATCCACGAACATTGTCATTCATCGCCTTCCCATCAAAGGCGGATTCAAGCCAGTCAGGCAGAAGCTCAGGCGATTAAAACCTGAGTAGAGGTTAAAAGTTAAAGAAGAAATTGTGAAACAATTTCAAGCCGGCATCATCATACCCTGAATGGCTATCCAACATAGTCCCCATGCCCAAACCGGGAAGGGAGGTACGAGTGTGTGAGGATTACAGAGATTTTAATAAAGCTTGCCTCAAAGATAGATTTCCCGTGCCATTCATCCACATACTCATTGACAATACAGCTCGATACGATATGTACTCCTTTGCTGATTACTTCGCGGGGTACCATCAAATCATGGTTGCTGAAGATGATCGTGAGAAAACTTCATTCATTACGCCTTGGGGAACCTTTTGCTAAAGACGATTGTCATTCGGCCTCATCAATGCCAGAGCTACCTATCAGTGAGCCATATGACTCTTTTCCACGATCTAATGCAAAAGAAAAAAAAAGAAAAAGAAAAAAATAATAATAAAAAGAAAAAAGAAAAAAAAAGAAAAAAGAAAAAGAAAAAAAAGAGAAAAAGAAAAAGCTCTTCAACATGTTATACATTTGTTGCCTTACCATCGACAGGTTCTACAGATGGCTTCGGAGTTCAAAGAAATATCCTTCCTCCACATTCCACGGAATAGGAATGATTTTGCAGATGCGTTAGAAACCTTGGCCTCCTTGATCAACATACATGACAAGGAAGACATGCCAACCCTCACATTTGCCCAACAAAAGGTTCCAACCTATGTGAATTACATTGGAGAAGTATCGGATGAGCTACCTCCCATCCAGAACCCTTGATATCAGCATATCAATGAGCACTCACAAGATAGATCTACAACCGCTGAGGCAAACCCGACTGAGAAAAGGCAGATCGATCGACTTGCTAGGAAATTCTACCTGAACGGAGATGCACTCTAAAAAAGAGATGCAAGACTATGGACCAAGACCAAGCTCATAGACTCATGGATGAGATCCATAGTGGAGTATGTGGCCCACATATGAGTGACCCTCTACTTGTAAAGAAGATCCTACAACAGAAAAGTCCGACTACGACAGTTCAAACAACACAATTTGATTTTGAAAAAGATCGTTGACAACCAAGCTCAGTCTAAAGGAAAATTCTCCCCGAACTGGGAAGACCCGTTTATTGTCAAGGAGGTATTGACAGGAGGTGCTTTCAGATTACAGGAAATGGACGGCGATGAATTTCTGTAACTCATCAATTCGGACACCATGAAACGGTACTATGTCTGAGGTTAACATCAAGCGAACATCCTGGTTTTGGATTATCAGATCACCAGTCATTTTAGGATCTTTAACCCTCACTACATACAGCCTTTCCTTTTTACCCATCTGCCCCTCAAGGAAAAACACACTTTTCAAACCAGCAGCCTGGTTTCACTTCATTTCACACTTCAGTTTATCCCACCAGGGATTAAACCTTTTACACCTTCAATTTATCCTGTACATAGGATTAAACTTTTCACTAGTAATCCGCCTTATACATGGGTGAACTACGTCGACCTGATCTCCCTAATACATGGGAGTACATAGGCAACAATGTTATATGGTCCAGTCTCACCACAGAAAAAACAAAAAAAAACACACGCCTACGATTAACCACATTTAGAAACCAGTCCCAAGACACCAAAGATGGTAGAGAATACACATAGATCGACGATCCATTCTGAAAATCCTGAGACATCTAACTGTTCATCCATCAAGGAGGAGTTCAGGATACATCCAGATCACAAAGTCCTGGAGAATCAAGCAAATATGAAGCAAGTAACAAGGCACAACTAAAAGGGAAGTGAATAAACATATATTTCCCTGCCACATATAATGATGTTTGACAAAATGGCTAAGCTTATCTGTCCAGGAAAATCAAAGCTAATCTACAAACCAGTGGATAAGTGAGCCACCAAATCTAACGTGGCATCCCTCTCGAAAGGAGGTAACGATGTGATCACCTGTCCAAAGGTCTCTACATGAGCCAACAGATCCACTGCCAACTACATGCGATATCTCGGGCAGATATAATGCTATCCCGCTCAATAATCACTGCATCTCTGGATGATCTGGTCTCATCCAGCTCAACAACAGCGGTATCCCTATGAGTTAGAGCATAATCCCTCTCAACTAGAGCGACATCTCTACCAGGAAAAGCTATCAACATCGAAGTCCACATCCACTACCCTCTTGCAATCTCAGCGTCTTATCAGCCCATCTGTCAAAGCAATTACCCCAGACAACAAGCAAGGCTGGGGCAATTTCAAAATTGGCGACAACCGGATATTGGGTCCCTTACAACAAGATTTGGGCAATCTTGGAAGCAGCAAAAACTCAACACTGGGGCATATATCAACCATCTTAAAGTGAAAAATGCACCGGTCAGCGCCATCAACATGGTACATCATCATCTCAATGGCGATTCAGATATTATTCACTCGCGATGAATCCCCGACAACAACATGCGAAAGGACTGGGGCATTTTCTGATTCCCGGAGAGGGAAGGAGTTTAAGGCGAGATAAAGCCTCTCATCAAAAGAAGGGGAAAATTCTTAAGAAAGAAGGCCAATGACGAAAGGTCTAGCGAATGAAATCTACACCATCAACATGCGTTAAGTCCTCACAAGTTGAGGCCTCTACACTGAAGTTCAAATCTGGGCAGCGAAAGAATGAGTTGCACCCTCCAGGGATGTCAGCGACATTCAAGTCATCAGTTCAACCAGGTTGCGAATCACACGCTCAAGGAAATGGGGAACCTGCCCCCAACAATGAAAGGAAACTCCAAATCGCCTCAAAAAGGGTGAGCGAAGGTATTGGAAGATCCGGTATTCTAAAACCATTGGCATCAATTCAGCACAACATCAACACAGTTCAGTGATAAAAGCTTCGTATACCACCGTTCGAGTGGAAACCAAAATAGATTGGCGATCAGCAGGGTAGACATCATTGCAAACTACCAGCGAATACATCGGGAGGGTCTGGTGATTTCAGAACATCATCCCCATCAGAGATGTGGAAAACATCTCAACCTATCTTCATCAAACAAGCATAAATGATTAAATGCCAAACCATTGGAGTCAACAGCAGCATAAGCATCAGCAATGATCGGTAAAGGTAAAGCGATTTGCAAATTTTTTTTAACATTCATCACATTGCGATTTGCGATGCGATATGCGATATGCAATTTGCGATGCGATATGCAAAATGCGATGTACGAGTTGTGATATGCGAGTTGCGAAGAGCGATTGGCTAAATGCGAAAAGCGAAGTGCGAAATACGATGTGCGATTTGCGAACTGCGATTTGCGAAAACATTTTAACATTCATCATAACATTCATTACATTGCGATTTGCATCATTGAAAATACCTTGTCATATTTTCAAGTGTCTACTAATCTTTATCATGTCCATTCCATTCCATTGCATGAACATGATAAAGAGGGGCATCTGTAGACGCTCGAAATTTTCTTTTCATGTTACTTACTATGCAGGAGGGCAAAAGTGACTTTTTCACACTCCAGAGGTAAACCTGGAGGACCACAACATCAAACCCAACCTCAGAGATAACACTGAGTTTTCTCAATACCTTATTGATTTATTTGACTCGAGTTAACTTTCTTCGGACTCTTCCTTTCCTACGAGGTTATTAGCCTAAAGTTTCTTTAAGTTTTATAACCTAATGCTTTGATACCAACCTGTGATGCCCCCAAATTAGGGTATCTTCCAACCCGACAGATGGTGCTCCATGATACTACAATCCATACTATCACTCCATTGAGATAACAACTAAATGAATGTAATTACTATCATTGTATTAATTTGTAATAAATCCTTTCCTAGGTTTATAACCGAATACATTCGTTGTTCTTCATAAGTATATTACATACAAATATACTAGTCTATTACAGGACGATTAATTGCCCATCTTAGCCTTGCCTTTATCTCTTATAGAACTCTCGGTTCGTTTGGCTTTAGCTGCAAACATATGGTTCAAGCAAGAATGAGCATAACTAGCTCAGCAAGTCTTAACAACGAATCATATGAATATCACCCCAACAATACATGCTTTAATTCTATATCTGAACAATTATCTATGAAGCATTATGAAACATTTGACTAATACTTCTCATACAGCAATCCTAGAGCATAATTAATAGCTTAGGAATGATGAACCGGTCAATAGACCATGAACATACTCTTCTCGTTTTCATACTTGAAAAGGATATCCGGCACTAAGGCCATCCACCCGCCTTTACTTACGAGCACTTCTAGGTGATCACCTTTATTGTACTCTATGTTGATCAACACTCTTACGTTAAACGTATTTACGTTCAACATTTGGCAACCTCGCGTGCCCATCAAATAATCGATGAAAATACTTTTGTTTGTACATATACAAACTTACCTTCTCATCCGTACCAAATACTTGGCATAGGATAACGTTAATATTTCTATATCAACAGACTTGTAACAAATCAATCAACTCTTCAATACTTGTCTAGCCAGAATAAAATAGGCATCGACTCTTTTCTATTTACCATTCATGCATTGTATAACATGCATCACGTAAAAAATTGACTAACACGAAGGTCAGACAAGCGTTAAAAAAGACTTGCCTTCAAGCGTCTTCGAATATATATTTCAACTATTCTCAGTCTTTACAGGATCTACATGAGATATTCACATAGAACACTGTAATTAGTTATCAAACAGACTCACTTTACTTCCTCTAACCAACTTCTTTCTTCTATGTCTTACTTGTTTCAACTTCGTTATTAAAGTCGATTCGACTTTCTGTACTTTGTTACGTTTCATTAACGTTCTTACGTCCTTAGCCGACATTCGACCATTATTGGTTAACTAACAATGTTTGATCATCATTCTTGGTCTATTTATTACGTCTTTGCATTCTTCGTTTAATTTCAATTAAACCTTACCCGTTCTTCTTACATTAACATCTTATAAGTGTTTTAAAGTAAGTCTCATTATGCACTTTAAGTACCTTTAACATCTTTCTTTAGGTCTACATTTAAAATGGAACTAAACCTAACTTGGTCAACTTTTTCCCCATCGCTTGGCACAATTTGCCAAGCGGCATCCCTTGTGTTTTAGTGGCCATGCCATGATGCGAATTAGCAGGTATTTTTCATTGAGTTTGGTAGCCATATTTATCACTTTGTACTGGTTTTGGCATTGCGGCGCTGAGTCTATGCACCAGTTGGCCAAAACAGATTTGGTTTCTTAACCAAACTCCTGGATTCCTAATTTGTTCATTTTACATCCGAATTGAGCCATTCGAATTCCTACAAGTCACAAATTACATCCTTTACATGTTCGTATAAGAATTTCACATTTCTGAATTCGTTAACTCGGAATTCACCTTTAAGTTCATTTTCGAGCGTTGGTTTAACGTTTGTCGTCCGTTCAATACTCGTTTTCTTCGTTATAAGTCAGAATGCGATGATTCTTAATTACCTTATCTCACGTGTTGACATTGGAAACCAACATTTTCAAGTCACACGATAACTTTTGACCTTTAATCCGGACTTTATACGTTTTCGACGTTTAACGTCTATTTCATAAAATCGCCATAACTTCGCTAAATGTTCTCTTCTCTGGCCAAATCACATGGAATACTCCATGGACTTCATATTCACATTCTAACCAAGCAATAGGTACATTCCTTAGCTATATTGATTCTTAAACGTTCATTCCAAACTAAGTTCACGTTCAAGACTTTTTATGGTTTTAACTCACGTAAATACTTACGATTCTTATTTGGTAATGACCTATCCATGATTTAGTCATTACTAGGCATCCCTATCTCTCCTCCATACACATACTCCACTCATCTACGATTCTTCTATGAGAAAGAAATCGAAAAGGATGAAGATTACGGTTTATAGGAATTTATCTTTGAAGTAGTTAACGTTCTTGATAAACGTCTATTGGTTTACTTGGAAATAAAAGGATTGTATGATTCTAGCTCTTTCTCTCTCTCAATATAGGTTGAACAAACTTTTTTAAACCACAAAAGCTCAGCGTAAGCCTTGTATTTATAGAAAATACAATGAGGGGGCAAAATGGTCCAATTTAGCACCTCCTCACTTATTTACAACTTTGTCACCAAGAAAAATACTTGGTGACCAAGTGATACACTTGGCTTGCACACCAAGTGGCCAGCCCACCTTGCACATGGGTTATCCCCATGGGTTTTACCCATCCATTGACCCGTCGATTCGACCCACGGTTTAATTCTTTGGATTGGGCTTGACATTAATTAACATTGGGCTTTAACCAACCTAATATTGGGCCTTGACTTGGGCTTGTATACTTAATTCATTGGGCTTTTTTATTAATCCAAGTCCAATTGGATTGGATAAAATCCTTAACTCATATTCTAATAATACAACTTGTATTCTACGCGTATTACTCACGTATTCTCTTTGTATAATACTCATATAATGATCGTATTATGCGTCGTACTATTCTTCATACCATACTTGTATAGATACTAGTATAATACTCATATTCCTTACATATAAAAATGGAAACGACTATACATATTACATTTCCCTTTCGGAAACCTCTTTCACAAACCCTTAGGTTTTAAGTCTGCAGGCGAAAACTTTGTTTGCCATAACAGAAATATTATTGGATATTCCAGAATATCGTCATATTCTAACATTACGCGTTTCTCAGAATTTCAAACCCTAGCTCTGAACGACATCAGATGAATAGTGTTTTTACGCAAACAATCTTAGAAAACCTTCGTTCTTGTCTTGATAATTCACAACAATTAATTCTAGCACAAAGCCATAATACTAACCAGATCTGGACCTTCTAGGTCATAAAACGACCTTCGAACATCTTACTCACATAATTACTCAATAAAATTCATTTAATCCACATAATCAAATAAAAAATTAATTCATTGAAATTTCAAAATTTTCGGGCGTTACATTCTTCCCTCCTTATAAGGATTCTGTCCCCAGAATCTCGCTATTCTTACATAAAAGGATGAGGAAACTTTTCCTTCATTTTACTTTCGAGCTCCCACATTGCTTCTTCAGCATCGTGGTTACTCCAAATTACCTTTACTGAAGGTATTACTTTATTTCTCAAGACTTGTTCCTTCCTATCAATAATCTGAATCGAAAGTTCTTCATACGTTAAGTCTTTTTCTACTTGAATAGACTCATACTCTATTACATGTTTATGGTCCGGTTTATAAGGACGCAACACAGAGACATGAAACACATTGTGTATTCTTTCTATTTATGGAGGTAAGGCTACTTCGTAAGCTACCTCTCCTATCCTCCTTAAAATCTCAAAAGGTCCTACAAACCTTGGACTTAACTTCCCTTTCTTCCCAAAACGTATCTTCCCTTTCCAAGGTGATACTTTTAGAAAGACATAAGACCCTACTTTAAACTCCCTCTTCTCTCGATGAGGATCTGCATACTTCCGTTGTCTATCTTGAGCCACTACTAATCGAACTCTTATCAGCTTTACCATGTCTCCCGTTTGATGTACCATCTCAGGTCCCAACATTCGACGTTCACCTACTTCATCCCAACAAAGTGGTGTTCTACACTTCATCCCATATAACGCTTCGTAAGGCGGCATGCCTATACTAGCGTGAAAACTATTGTTGTAAGCAAATTCTACCAACGGTAGATGTTCGTCCCAACTCCCCTTGAAATCCATAACGCAAGATCTTAACATATCTTCTAGCGTTTGAATTGTCCGTTCGCTTTGCCCATCCGTCTGTGGATGATACGCCGTACTCAATCTCAGCTGTGTTCCCATTTGCTCTTGCAAACTCCTCCAAAAGTTCGACATGAATCGTGGATCACGATCGGACACAATCAAAATAGGTACTCCATGTCTAGAAATGATTTCTTTGACATACAGCTTAGCTAACTGTTCTAAGTTATACCTAACTCCTATTGGTAGAAAATGAGCCGATTTAGTTAACCGATCCACTATTACCCAAATAGCATCGTATCCTTTCTTGTCGTTGGAAGTCCCACCACAAAGTCCATGGTGATATGCTCCCATTTCGACTCCAGAATCTCCAGTGGTTGTATCAATCCACTCGGTCTTTGGTGTTCAGCCTTAACTTTTTGACAAGTTAAACACTTACTAACTTATTCTGCAATCTCCCTCTTCATGTTCGGCCACCAAAAGTTCTAACGAAAGCCTTGATACATCTTAGTACTACCAGGATGTATCGAGTACCTCGAACTATGGGCCTCGCACATAATCTCTCTTTTCAACTCGAAATTATTTGGAATCCAAATTCTTCCTTCAAAATGGAGTAAACCTTCTTTATCAAGGTTATACTTAGTCTTCACGTCATCCTTCATTATCTTATTCATCTGCTTGCATTCTTCAGTACTTAGCTGTACTTCCTTAACCCGTTCTACTATCGTTGGTCGAGTTTCTATTGAAAATAACATCTCTCCTGTTTCACTTGGTAACTTAACTTCTAATTCCATCCTGGCCATCTCTGTTATTAACTCGTTTTGAGTCGTTAACATTGATGAATTTCTCTACCCTTTCCGACTTAATCCATCTACTACTACATTCGCTTTCCCCGGATGATATAAGATATCACAACCATAATCTTTTATCAATTCTAACTACCTTCTCTGCCTCATGTTCAACTCCTTCTGTGTGAAGATATATTTGAGACTTTTATGGTCCGTGTATATCTCACATTTTTCCCAAATATAAATAATGTCTCCATATTTTTAATACAAACACTACAAATGCCAGGTTCTAGGTCATGAGTAGGGTAGACCTTCTCATAATCTTTTAATCGGCGTGGCGATACTGCTAATGACCTTGCCATGTCGCATAAGCACGCAACCTAGTCCTCTAGAGAGAAGCATCGCTATAAACTACAAAATTCTCTCAGATCATCCGGTAAAGATAATATAAGTTCATTTGGATCTACTTGATATGCCATTTTATATCTATAACATGTCCTAGAAATCACTGTTCGAGCCAAAATTCACACTTAGTGAATTTCACATACAACTTCTCCTCCGTAGTGTTTCCAACACTATTCTTAGATGTTCAGCATGATCTTTTGGCGTCTTAGAATAGACTAGAATATCATCAATGAACACTACGACGAATTGGTCCAAATACTATTTGAACACCCTGTTCATCATATCCATGAATGCGGCTGGCGCATTCGTCAACCCAAACGACATAACCAAGAACTCGTAATGCCCATAATGAGTTCTGAACACCGTCTTAGGTATATCTTCCTTCCTCACCTTCAGTTGATGATACCCCGTGCGCAAATCTATTTTAGAAAAATACTTTGCCTCTTTTAACTGATCAAATAGATCATCGATCCTGGGCAACGGGTATTTATTCTTAATTGTTAACTTGTTCAACTCTCGATAGTCGATACAAAGTCGTAACGATTTGTCCTTTTTCTTTACAAACAACACCGGTGCACCCCACGTTGACACACTTGGTTGAATGTACTTTCTATCTAATAGTTCATGTAACTGAACCATTAACTCCTTCATCTCAATCGGCGCCATCCTATATGGTGCCTTGGAAATCTCATTGCATCTTTAAACAACAAATCAATCACAAATTCTACATCTCTATCCGGAATCTTACCGTAACTCCTCCGAAAACACATCCATGAATTCTTGAACCACCGCTATCTGTTCCAATGATGTTCCCTGTGAGACCCCGAATTTTATGAAATAAAAGTATTCAATTTTTTTTCTATTTTGGTAAATAGCACGGTATTGATTATTGATGCTTATGTGATAAGTCACTCAGTTTTGTTTTATTGGTATTATTAATGTAAGAAAATAGAAAAGATTTTTATATAAAACAGAATACTTTTTTAAAGTTATTCTATAAATAGAATATATTATATTCTATTGTGCATAGTGTTTTGCATAGTAAAATCTTTTTATATAAAACAGAATACTTTTATAAATTTATCTGTTTTATTAGACAATAATTAGAATATATTATATTTTATTATGCACAGTGTTTACATAGTGCCTGCATAGTGTTTGCATAGTAAAATCTTTTATAAAGTTATTCGTTTTATTAGATTATAAATAGAATATATTATATTTTATTTAAAAGATTTTGTTTTAAATATGGACCGTCAGATTAAAGTAAATTAATTTTGACCGTTCATGAGTTAGTTACTATGCAGTCCATTTTTCTATAAATAGAAGCTCATTCCTTCATTATTTCTTACAAATTCACTGAAACTCTAGAGAGGGAAACTGTGACGCCCCCAAATCCGGGTACTTGAAACCCGAACTCAGTGCTTCACGATACCATTTCTATAAGCTGAATAATACAATAGTAATATTACATTCAAACTTAATTTACATACATCAAAGTTTACTTCCCAGGTACGAGACCTTCAATTACATTCCTTACAATACTTGAATAGATATCCATACAGCTATAACCATTAACTCATAATACACACTCATTCGATCAGGTTTCCTTTTCCTTTGTTCGTGCCTGAGCCTTCAGGTTGCTTATACATAACTGAAAACATTTAATTTAAGCAAGGGTGAGCATTTGAGTGCCCAGCAAGTAATAGCAATTATATATATAAGCCGAAAGAATATAAGCATTCTCTTTACATAACACTTCTACAACGAATCAAAAGTTGTGAAGTAATCTGTACTGATAAAAGATTCACATAACAACTCTCTTTCAAATTCTTGAAATGAGGCTCCACCCATGAATAGGGTTTAAGAAACATACTATGAACATTCTTTTCATTTTCGAAAGGTTTAGCGAGAAATTCATCAAGAACTGTCATAACTTACGGCACCACGAGGGTGATCGGCCCCAGTTGTACCTCAGATTGATCAATACTACATAACTAGAAACGACATTCATCGCTCATCCTTTGTCCGCCAAGCGCGCATAAAATTTTCCCATTATCGGGATGTTCATACATGCACAGTTCCAAACCCGAAGGTTTTTAATCTTGCTCAACAATAATATGTAATTCAACATATATGTATACGGGTAATTGACATGGTATATCAACATGTGAATAAATGCCATGATTATCCAAGTGGGGACACTTGTATAACCATTTAGAAATCAACTTAACAGAATATATATCTGAGCTAACATGTTGATAATCAAAGCGTACATAATCTGTACAGAAATAGAATAATTCTGAAATTTCTTACTCATGTCCATTGCATAAAGGAAATGCAAAGGTAAGATACTTTTTGATTCATTGATTACAAATCTCAACTTAGGTCTTATCTCTTTATCACAACCTATCAATAAACAGGTCATTCGTCCGATTAGAACAATATATCATAACACATAGTACTGTCAATTATGGTTAGTACATAGTCTAATTATGTCATCACATTCTATACTTTTATACATTTTTCAAATATCTCATCCATGTTCTTACAGTAGTCTTTTCTTTCTATTATAGGGTCCGACAGCTTGTTTGCCAGTCTCGAACGACTTTTTATTTGCACATACTGAGTCTAAGACTCTTACTCTATACCTCAACATCTGTGAATATCAGACATTTTACTTTTAATCATTTTCGAATTTTTCCAGAAATTGAAAAATTTAAAATAATTCAAATCTGTCACTCAAGGTTTATAGTGATATAACTGTTATTATGGTTGTTCTTCACCAAATCCTGGACTTCATAACCGGTTCTCTAGTCAGCTAGTTTGACCGGATATCACTTTCAAACATCAGAATTATAATTACATGATTTAAACATTAAACAATTCATTTATCATTAATAATTTATTTATATTAAACTATTAATGAAACCATTGCCAAAATATAAAAGTTATTTATAATAACTCAAACTATTTTTAAAACATTAATTTTACCCTTAAATGATTTTTAAAACAATTAAAATCATTTTTAAATAATCATCATTAATATATAAATATTAATGTACTATTTATCCAAATATTAAAAGTCATTAATTATAACTTAAAATATTTTTAAATCCTTAATATTCTCTTTTAAATGATTTTAAATAAATAAAACCATTTTTAAACTATTTATTTAATATAAATATTAAATAAACTTAATATCACAAATCATTCACTAAATATCATTAATATATAATTATTAATGAAATTATCTTCTAAATATTAAAAGTTATATTTTATAACTCAAAATATTTTCTTATACCATAAAATAATTTTTCATGATTTTTCATGAATTAAAACTATTTTTAAATCATTTATTTAATATTATAATTAAATAAATAAATACCTTTTATATTTCAAAAATATTAAATATTTATGAAATATACTCAAAATAATTAAAAACTATTTTTCGGACTTTAAAATAATTTTTCATAATTTATTTGGTATTTTTAATAATTAAAACTAATTTTTCTAATTTTTAAATTAATTTAGGAAAATAAAAGATAATCGTCATTAAAAGTATATATATAGCGAGCAACTCGCTATAGGTGTTCTTGAGCTTCATGTCAAATTGCACAAAAGGTACTAGTTTGACCGAGCTTTAAATCCATGATCTAAGTGTTTTACGGACTTGCAAAAGCTTCAATGTTGTAGTACTAATGTAATACTACAACTACATACTCATTTCATGACCAAATAACAACAAATCATGAGATATGATCAATGAAAAACCTTGTCGACGTGTTCTTCATGTTTCGGGTTGCCTAGAAAATTACGTCAACACCGGCCAATCGACCTTAGTGGTCTTATTCAGTCGATCTGCATATGTTATAGGTGTTTTATACGTCGGGCTATGTAGTACAACTTACGAGAGAACATGATTAAATCAAGTTTCAAGTCTAAACATTAACAATACCAAAGATATAAATCATCAAACTCTCTCGACAAAACTTGCATGCCAATTCGGGTTTTCCGAATTTCAAAAACCGATCGTCAAGAGCTACTTTGGGTCTTTATATCTTTCATTCGAGTTTGATCTAAGTGATCTATTGATTCCAGGTTGTAGATAACATGTAATACTACAACTCTATTACATATAAGACATATAACAACAACAGATCCAGTAGATAGAGGCCGGTTAAATGTGACCTCAACAACCATTCTTGAACATTTCGGAAAACCCGAAATGTTCTTGAAAGCGCTTCGGTCGATACGGTAGTTTGACCATAAATATCTTCTAATCTACAACAGATATGACCATGATTCCTTTTGCAGAATAAAGACAACATACTAGGCTACACATATCAAGCTTTAAACATCAAAAACGCTTAACAGGATGGGATCTACAGCCTCTGACATTCGTTGTCAGAACACAAAAATTAAAATTTCCAGATTTTGAAGATCTTCAACCGAAAGCTTAAATGTTATGGAATCAACATCAAGCAACCCAGATCATCCTTAGACACTATAATCAACATGTTTTAACATTTAAACATAACATCTAACACCAAAAAGTTTAAGAAAAATCAAGCTAGGGTTTATACCTTTTTAAGCTTTGATTCTGATTTTTGCCATCTTGATTTGTTATTGGTGTGAATGGGGCTTGTTTATAGACTGATATAATGAGAGAATTTCGTAGGTTTAGGCTAGGGAGAATGTAGCTAAGTGCTTGGGTATAAATAGGCCAAAATGTTGCATTTCTCTCTCTTGAATCCATAAATTAGTGCATGAAATGATTATAATGGCTGATTGATGGTAATACTACAGCCCATAGGTAATTTCTAGATGGATTGGCCGGATTTTGTGGACAAGTGGTAGCAATAAGACATAAATAATGCATTTTCCCTTTCCTTTAATTTAAAAAAAAAATCTTTAAATACCTTGGATGCTAAAGTGGGATGATTCCCTTGTTTGAGAGCTGATAGCATGTAGGGTAGGTGTGTTGGGCATCCTTGTTGCAAGATCCCATCAACAATGTAAGTAATAATACACTAAAATGACAAAAAGGGTATTTTGGTCATTTCACATATAATTCAAGGGCATTTTTGTAAAAGGCCATTAAATGTAATATTTAACCATTAAATTATAATTCTTACCATTTACCAATTAATTTCTATCATTTGGTAAATTAAAACATTTATATAATAACATCGTAATTAAACCCATAATTTTAAATTAGGGTTTCCTTTAGAAAATTAGGGTTTTCTAATTAGGGTTTCTTAACGTTATCAATTAGGGTTTTCTAATTGATCATTAGGTTCTCTAATTATCTGCGTATGATCTAACACACGATCATTACGATTTCTAACTTCAACCGATTAGGGTTGTAATAATTAGGGTTTGTCCTAGTTATCGGTAAAATAGTAATTAGGGTTTTCTCCTAATTCATCGACATTCGTAATACCGCATAACTTCATATACACAAGAACTTCATATATTACTCGGTAATTTCTCATAATCGAGTTTAATAATTAGGGTTTCACAAACACGGTAATATCTTGCTGACCTAACCCAACCGACCGCCATTGTTCAATAATATCTGTCGCATACACGATATATAATTATTGTATTTGTAAAAATCATAATAATAATAATATAATATTATTATTATCATCTCTTGATCATAATCCCAATTCGTGGTTTGGATCTCATATCGACTTCTCTTTCGCATATCAAGTTAAAATACTTGATTTAAATATTCGAACAATTTATATAATAAACTATATATTATATAAGTTCTAATTATCACTTCATATATTATTTCCAATCATGTTATCATGGAAAACATTTCTGCCAAAATTATTTCTAATTTTTCAAGTAATAAATATATTCATATTTATCGTTCACATTACTAGACACTTATTCTCGTCATTAAATAATAAAAAACAATTATACGCAAATTTTCTTAATTATTTTATTTAGGAAATCTCGGGTTATTACAGAAACTATAGAGAGAGTTCTTCTTCTATAATCTTGAGCGTATTTCTTTATAGTTTAAGAAAGCTTTGAGCGAAGTGCAAGTTTTCTTCAAGTATATTCCCGCCCTACCAGTCGAAATACTTTTCTTTTTAAGGTAGGGGATATAATTGTCGTACTCGTAAAGGATATTATTATTAATTATTATTCTGTTGGAATAACCTGTATACACGGACTACCTTATACTTGGTGACATTCTTCTATTATTCTGTCTTTACTATTTTGTTGGAATATCCTCATGCATGCGTTTTTGGCGGACTGATTCCGCCTTTTTATTATTACATTGGAATATCCTGTGCATGCATGCGCTTTACTTGGGACTGATTCGTCTTTATTATTACATTGGAATATCCATGCATGCATTTTTTACACGGACTGATTTCATCTTTATTATTCTCGTTGGAATATCCTTTCTATGCGTTCTGTGGGACCGGTTCCATTATTTATTATTCAGCCGAATATCACGTGCGTAAGTTTACGCCTTTAACCGGTTCCATTATTTATTATTCTATTGGGAATAACTCATTTGCGGTGCGGATCTATCACACGCATGGTGAATCCTTCATTATTCCATTCTTTATTATTCATTGGAATAATCATACATATGTGGATTACCACATGCATGGTGAATGATCCTTCGATTCATACGAATAATATTTTCATTAAAAGGGGTTTCGCATGTAGGGGCAGATTTGTAATTTTCCTGACCTCAAAAATTCTAGAAAAATTTAAATGATAATTTAATGAGTTTTCTAAATTGTGTCCAAAAATGACGATTTTTGGATGTTTAGATTAAGAGTTATGGATTTTATGGGAAAAGACTATTTTAAAAGTAAACTCTTATAACTCCTTGTGGTTAACTCCAAAATTGGTAAAATTTTTATTGGTAGTACATGTATATAATAGGAGTATACCTTGTAAATTTCGGAATTTTTGGACAAAAGTACAATTTATGATAAATGTCTAAATATTAGGCAATTTTAGCCATATGAAAAATAGTAAATGAATTTTAAAAATTCGAGAAAATATATATTCAAGATGGGACTATATTACTCGCTAAATCCCGGAAAAGAAATATGTTTGGGATCGATTTGGTATTTTCATAAAATTAACTAGTTATGAGTAAATGAATTAAATATGTTATGTGAAGTAATAAAATTGGAAAATAAGATTTTATGGCTTGAGAATCCTATATAGGGTAAATGCAAATTTTGATGAGGGGTTTGATCATTGATTATGAAATCTTATGAGTATGTCATTTTTGAATGATTAAATGCATTATTTGATAAAGTGTAAACAATTGAAATAAATTGTTTATAAGTTTAAGAAATGATTAAAATATTGTTATAATATTAATGATATTAGATTATGAGATTATTAAGTGATTGATAACATTTGGTTATTATTGAACGATGGATAAATTGTATTATAAATGTTTAATATTTATCCTTTATCTTATTTGATTGATTCTTATATCATTATCATCATCCTCATGCTTATATTGTGTTGAAAGTCATCTGTAGCCTGTAGTGCATAGATGGACTTGGTATGATTATGACCAGGGATTATTCGGTATAATCATGACTGTAATGTTACAAATGATGTGGGAAAAGTCCTCATTGGCCCGTAGTGCATTGATGGACAGTTTTTGACATGATTATGGCTATGGATTCTCTTCGGCCAAGGGTGCAAAGATGAATTGTTTTATGGCATGATCAGGACCGTTGATGAAAACACGATTATCTTTGGCCCGTAGTGCATGGATAATTCGTAGTCGTGATACTAATGAATATCCTTGGCCTGTAGTGCAGGGATGATTCGATGATGTGGATTAATTATAGAGTTGAGTCTCAGCGATGAAATATTAATTCATGGATGTGATAGTAATGAATATCTTTGGCCGTCGTGCTTGAATATTTCAATGATATGGATTGATTATTGAGCTGAGTCTCAGCGATGAAATATAAATTCATGGATGTGATATTAACGAATATCCTTGGCCGTAGTGCAAGGGTGATTCGATGATGTGGATTATTTAATAAGCTGAGTCGCAGCAATAAAATATTTATTATACTCTTTTAAATGCGTAGAAGATAGTAGATATCATGTTCTACTTGACTCTTCTAAAATACAGTTGTATGTCTTTGGAATGTAGTGCAAAGATGAATTGTTAATGAATATCTTTGGCCGTGGTGCAAAGATGAATTTATTAGTATGATTATGAGTAGGAATTCTGATTTGGTATAACCATAATTTTTGATGTTTCAGGTGAAGATAGGTGATGAGAATTATCTTTGTCCTAGTTGCGAAGAGGAATTTAGAACCACAATTATGATTATGAGTTATTCATATTATTATTTACAGGAATTGTTGATTTATTTTACATGGATAAAACATTATTGGTGGACTTTTAACATAGAGAAGATAATAGACCTTATGGTCTATTTGACTCTTATAATGGATTGCTCGTTCCACTGCAACTATGGTTGAAAAGTTTTATCATCTACCATATGTTCTAAATCTCTGATTTATTATTGATGAAAGTTATTGATAATTTAATTATCTTTAGTCATGATATTCCTTCTTCGGGCTAGTTGTGATCACCCTTTCGCTTCACAATTCCTTTCTGTAATAAGAGTGTTTCCGTAAGAGTGTTCTTAAGAATTCGAGCGGGGATAACGGGGGGTAGAAACGGTGGTCTCTTCTTTGTGGAGGTTCTCCTTAAACAAGATAGAAAAGTGTGTTGTATTCTATACAACATTTAGTAGTTATATTTGGTGAATCTAATAGGGTGAGGTGAACCCAACTTTGGAAGGGTGTTTTGCCACTATCATACAAGATATCTAATGACATACAACCTCGTGTTATCAAAAGACAGGGTTGTGTGCATTCACTTGCTGAGTATATTTACGGGCACTATCTATATGATCTTGAAGTTGATTTAAAATATAATATTCACTTGGAGACAGTGGAGATAGTTATATGCCAAGAGAAGACTCACCATTGAAAAGAAGATGATAGTAATCTTCTCATTTTTCTTTGGGGTCTATTGGCTCAACCAAGGATAATTCTATGGCCATATGATATCTATTATAACCTAGACGCATGACCTCCCATGTACGAAGGTTTCCTTAAGCACTTTCCAAAGATTTTAGTTTCTAAAACAGTCTTTGACTATACTTTTATGTAAAACACCATTGTAAGATTGTGGTCGAGGCACCATAAGAGTTACATACATTTGTATTAAAACTCACAGTTAACTGTGGTCGTATTCTATACGATAGCTCAACAGTTGTATAAATGAAGTTGTATTTGAATTTTGTACCATGTATCTGGCGACTCAGAATGGGTGATGTATACCTAATTTTGGGGGCATCACAGTTGGTATCAGAGCTTAGGGATATGGTCGCTAGCGGAGATAAGAGTCTAGAACTAGGAGGGGAGAGACGAGTTATATACTTCGCTAGTGTGTGACTTACCTAAGCTGAAAGTTTTTACTTAATAAGTTGACAAATTGTGATATGTCAATTAACCTTTGTTTTGAAGATATATTCTAGAATGATATCTGAAATACAGGAGATGAGCAATGGAAAAATGATGATACAGAGGATATAACCGGGAAGGTACAATCCTAAAAGAAAGCAAGGTATTCTCATCTCTTGAATATCGAGTAGTGCGTCGTAAATTTCGAGGGCGAAATTTCGTAAGGAGGGGGTGATTGTGAGACCCCGAATTTTATGAAATAAAAGTATTTAAATTTATTTCTATTTTGGTAAATAACACGGTATTGATTATTGATGATTATGTGATAAGTCACTCAGTTTTATTTTATTGGTATTATTAATGTAATAAAACAGAAAAGCTTTTTATATAAAACAGAATACTTTTATAAAGTCATTCTATAAATAGAATATATTATATTCTATTGTGCATAGTGTTTTGTATAGTAAAATCTTTTTATATAAATAGAATACTTTTATAAAGTTATCTATTTTATTAGACAATAATTAGAATATATTATATTTTATTATGCGTAGTATTTGCATAGTGCTGCGCATAGTATTTGCATAGTAAAATCTTTTATAAAGTTATTCGTTTTATTAGATTATAAATAGAATATATTATATTTTATTTAAAAGATTTTGCTTTAAATATGATAGTCAGTTAAAGTAAATCAATCGGACCGCTTCATGAGTTAATTCTTATGCGATTCATTTTTCTATAAATAGAAGCTCATTCCTTCATTATTTCTTACGAATTCAATTGAAACTTTAGAGAGAAACTATAGAGAGTTCTTCTTCTATAATCTTGGCGTATTTCTTTAGAGTTTAAGAAAGCTTTGAAGCGAAGTGCAAGTTTTCTTCATGTATATTCCCTACTACTAGTGAATACTTTTCTTTTTAAGGTAGGGATATAATTGTCGTGACTTTCGTAAAGGATATTATTATTATTTATTATTACTGTTGGAATAACTCAGATCTGCGGACTACCCTATACTTGGTGACATTCTTCTATTATTACATCTTTACTATTACATTGAAATATATCACATGCATGCGTTTCTACGCGAGATAATCTTTATTATTCTGTTGGAATATCTTTTTGTGCATTTTACTTTGACCGATTCCGCCTCTTTATTATTCTATTGGAATATCCTCATCTCATGCGCTTACAGGGACCTTGTTCCATTATTTATTATTATGTCGAAATATCACGTACGTGCGTTTCTTACGCCGAACACAATTCAATTATTTATTATTACATTTGGGAATAACTTTTGTGGTGCGCGATCATCGCACGCTTGGTGAATCCTTCTATTATTTCATTCTTTATTATTACATTTGAATAATGCATCATGTGGATTACCACATGCATGGTGAATGATCCTTCGTATTCATACGAATAGTATTTTCATTAAAAAGGGTTTCTGCCAGGGGCAAATTCGTAATTTTTCTGACCCTCAAAAATTCTGGAAAATTTGAAATGATAATCTAATGAGTTTTCTAAATTGTGTCCAAAAATGGCGATTTTTGGATGTATAGATTAAGAGTTATGGATTTTATGGGAAAAGACTATTTTAATAGTAATCTCTTATAACTCCTTGTGGTTAACTTCAAAATTGGTGAAATTTTTATTGGGAGTACATGTATATAACGTTAGTATACCCGTAAATTTTGAATTTTTGGACTAAAGTGAAATTTATGATAAATGTCTAAATATTCAGAGCTTTTAGCCTTATGAAAATAGTAAATGAATTTTAAAATTACGAGAAAATATATATTTCAAGATGGGACTATATTCTCGCTAAATCCCAAAAAAGAAATATATTTGGGACTGATTTGGTATTTTTCATAAAAATTAACTAGTTATGAGTAAATAAATTAAATATGTTATGTGAAGTAATAAAATTGGAAAATAAGATTTTATGGCTTGAGAATCATATATAGGGTATATGCAGATTTTGATGAGGGATTTGATCATTGATTATGAAATCTTATGAGTATGGCATTTTTGAATGATTAAATGCATTATTTGATAAAGTGTAAACAATTGAAATAAATTGTTTATAAGTTTAAGAAATGATTAAAATATTGTTATAATATTAATGATATTAGATTATGAGATTATTAAGTGATTGATAACATTTGGTTATTATTGAACGATGGATAAATTGTATTATAAATGTTTAATATTTATCTTTTATCTTATTTGATCGATTCTTATATCATTATCATCATCCTCATGCTTATATTGTGTTGAAAGTCATCTGTGGCCTGTAGTGCATAGATGGACTTGGTATGATTATGACCAGGGATTATTCGGTATAATCATGACCGTAATGTTACAAATGATCTGGAAAAAGTCCTCATTGGCCCGCCCGTAGTGTAATGATGGACAGTTTTTGGTATGATTATTGCTATGGATTCTCTTCGGCCAAGGGTGCAAAGATGAATTATTTTATGGCATGATTAGGACCGTTTGATGAAAACACGATTATCTTTGGCCCGTACTACATGGATAATTCGTGGTCGTGATAATAATGAATATCCTTAGCCTGTAGTGCAGGGATGATTCGATGATGTGGATTAATTATTGAGCTGAGTCTCAGCGATGAAATATTAATTCATGGATGTGATAATAATGAATATCTTTGGCCGTCGTGCATGGATATTTCAGTGATATGGATTAATTATAGAGCTGAGTCTCAGCGATGTAATATAAATTCATGGATGTGATATTAACGAATATCCTTAGCCGTAGTGCAGGGGTGATTCGATGATGTGGATTATTTATTAAAATTTGAGTCTCAAATGATAAAATATTTATTATACACTTTTAAATCGTAGAAGATAGTAGATATCATGTTCTACTTGACTCTTCTAAAATATCTGATTATATGTCTTTGGCATGTAGTGCAAAGATGAATTGTTAATGAATATCTTTGGTGCGTGGTGCAAAGATGAATTTATTAGTATAATTATGAAGCGAGGAATTACGATTTGGTATAACCATGATTTTTTGATGTTTCGGTGAAGATAGGTGATGAGAATTAACCCGTCCTAGTTGCGAAGAGAAATTTAGAACCACAATTATGATTATGAGTTATTCATATGATTGTGGGCGAGGCTGTTGATTTATTTTACATGGATAAAACATTATTGGTGGACTTTTAACATAGAAGATAATAGACCTTATGGTCTATTTGACTCTTCTAATGGATTGCTTTCGTTCATTGCAACTATGGTTAAAAAGTATTATCATCTACCATATGTTCTAAATATCGATTTATTATTATTGAAAGCTATTGATAATTTAATTATCTTTAGTCATGATATTCCTTCTTGGGCTAGTTGTACTCACCCTTTACTTCACAATTCCTTTCGTAATAAGAGTGTTTCCGTAAGAGTGTTCTTGGGTCATTCGGCGGGGATAACGGGGAATAGAATAGTGGTCTCTAGCTGTGGAGGTTCTCCTTAAACAGTATAGAAAAGTGTGTTATATTTTATACAACATTTAGTAGTTATATTTGGTGAATCAAATAGGGTGAGGTGAACCCAACTTTGGAAGGGTGTTTTGCCACTATCATACAAGATGTCTAAGACATACAACCTCGTGTTATCATAAGACAGGGTTGTGCGCATCCACTTGCTGAGTATATTTACGGGCACTATCTATATGATCTTGGAGTTGATTTAAAATATAATATTCACTTGGAGACAGTGGAGATAGTTTTATGTCAAGAGAAGACTCACCACTAGAAATAAGATGATAGTAATCTTCTCGTTTTTCTTTGGGGTCTATTGGCTCAACCAAGGATAATTATGTGACCATGTGATATCTATTATAACCTAGACGCGTGGCCTCCCATGTACGAAGGTTTCTTTGAGCACTTCCCAAAGATTTTAGTTTCTAAAACAGTTTTTGACTATACTTTTATGTAAAATACCATTGTAAGGCTGTGGTCGAGGCACCATGAGAGTTACATACATTTATATTAAAACTCATAGTTAACTGTGGTCGTATTCTATACGACAGCTCAATAGTTGTATAAATAAAGTTGTATTTGAATTTTGTACCATGTATCTGGCGACTCAGAATGGGTGATGTATACCTAATTTTGGGGGTGTCACATTCCCACTCTTTGGGTATCAACCACGTGACACAGATAACCCTTACACCCCTTCTTCAGCATCTTCATAGCTTTTGTCATGGTTAGACAACAAGAATGTCCCGATGATTTATTTCTATAAAACACCACCTCAGGTTTCTTAGGAAGCCTTAGGTTCACACTCTTTCTATGACAATCTATTATTGCTTTATGGTTAATTAACCAATCCATATCGAGAATCATATAGAATTCTCTTAACCTTATCGGCAAAAGATCTACCGATAATCTATTACCCCTGATATCTACGAAACAATTCCCATGAATGTGTTCAATGGGAATTATCTCCTCGTTTGCTACCTTAACGTCTAAAGGTATTTCTAATTTTTCAGGACTTAATCCCAATCGCTGAGCAAATCCACATGCTATAAAAGAACAAGTAGCACCCGAGTCAAATAACACGTAAGCATTTATTTCATTGACTGGAATGATACCTACTACTACATCCGTTGATGCAACCGCATCTTGGACTGTCATATTAAACGTTCGGGCTGAGGGTCTACCCACTGATGGTGTTGGTCTAGTAATGACTAAATTACCATTACCAGAACCCTTATTACCCTCCGCCCCTTTCTTTGGGCAATTTCTTGCCATGTGGTCTACCGACCCACAAATAAAACATCTCCGGCTTTTCTTAGGATTAGGATAGTTGGGAGATATATGACCCTCTTGACCACAGTTATAACAATCGGTCTTTCCCTTCAGGCAGACTCCCAGATGAGTCTTACCGCATGTCTTACATGCCTCCATCCTCCGTTTAGTATCCCCTTGTTTTTCCCCAGTATCCCCAGGGTTAAAATTCTTCTTCTTACGCATATTGCCACTTCCACTAGCAACCTCTGCCTTATTTTCTCCCTCTCCCTTACCCTTACTCTTCCTATCCTTGTGGTACTGGGTCAACGCCTCGCTACCACCCTCCGCTATTATCGCCTTTTCTATAATGGTCCCGTAGGAAGCACTTCGAAAAATCGATATCCTACTATAGAGCCAGGGTTTTAGGCCCTGCTCAAACCTACGAGCCTTTCTCTCCTCCGTGTCCACTTGGTGTGGAGAAAACCTTGTCAATTCACTGAATTTGGCCACATATTGGGGAACAGTCATGTCCCCCTGCTTAAGTTCTAAGAACTTAATCTCCATTCTCCCTTGCATGCTAGTAGGGAAATAGTTCTCGAAGAATACCTTCTTAAACTGTTCCCATGTAATAGCTTCCGCTCCAGCCCCACCCTGGTGAGCCTCCCACCAGTAGTTGGCTTCCCCCTTCATTATATAGGTCGCAAAAGAGGTCTTTTGCACCTCAGCTACATTTTTAATAACAAACGCCTTCTCTATTTCCTTGACCCATGTCTTGGCTTACATTGGGTCTGTTGTTCCCTTAAATTCGGGTGGACCTACACTTTTAAATTCCTTAAAAGTAGTCATTCGGGCTACTCTAGGTCCTGCGGGTACTCTACCCCCGACTTGGTTAAATGCAGCAGTTAATAAATTAACGAACTCTTGCATTGGGTTATTAGGACCCCCCCTTATTCTCATTATGCGATTCCGCTTCTTGGTTACGTTGTCTTCTTCTTGACGGCATTCTGATTAAATAATTAAATTTATGTTATTACTTATTTACTTACTTCGTTATTAGTCGTCAAACAATTGGACAATAACTCATAGAATCAAAGCAAATTAAACATAAAAACTTCCTTATATTAAAATGCTTCTTTATAGTTCAAAACTATTTACAAGTTGCTTTCCATAGCCCAAAAGCTATTACATATACATCCCGCGATTGACTTCTACAAAAATTGGGATTTACAACAAGACTACCCTTTAATTATACAAAAGAGGGTTTTACGTCACTACACAAAAGTATTTATCATACTACTCCTAATATTGCTTAACATCATTCTCATGCTTCTGGTTTGCCAGAATCGACACAATATCTCGACTTATAGTATGTCGAGTCTGTCCCGACTCAATAGAATAACAAGCTATCTTAAGCTTGAAATCCTCATGCGCACTGTCATTTATATATGACATTCGTGCTATCTTCTGGTCTTTTTCAACCAGTTTCTTGCGAAGTTCTATGACCTCGTCAGTCATGAGCACTTTCTCATCATGCTCTATCTCATAGTCTGACTCTGCAGACTCTTTTGCCCCATAGAGATCATTGATCTCTTCCTTCTGGTGATGCACCATATTGTGCAGTTGCACGTTACGGTCAAGCACGGAGAGGTACATTGCCCTCATAGTCTCGGTAGGTGTAGACTCTAGGGTACGCATCACCGTATTAATCGATGTTACCTCCATGTCATCCTCCACATCAATCATCATATTCAAATATGATGATATCCCCAGGGTCTCCTCCGAATAATCCTCCTCTGAGTAATATTCCTCAGGCTCTAACTCCTCTAGAATCACTACAGGTATGTCTGCTATAGGCACAGGTACTGTCTCAACTCGGTTCACGAACTCCTCGCTGATCACATGTATATCCCTATACATCAAGCAATCAACCGACATCTACAATAACACATAGCAAATTGATTAGTACATAATGCACAATAATATAAGCACAAATCACATTTAATCCATTTAGGGTTACTTTTCATCTTTTAAATCTTTTGGTACAGAGTTTCCTCAATACCTTATTAACTCATTTGACTCGAGTTAACTTTCTTCGGACTCTTCCTTTCCTATGAGGTTATTAGCCTAAGGTTCTTCCCCCCCTTAAGTTTTATAACCTAATGATTTGATACCAACCTGTGATGCCCCCAAATCCGGGTATCTTCTAACCCGACAGATTGTGCTCCACCATACTACAATCCATACAATCATTCCATTGAGATAACAACAAAATGAATGTAATTACTATCTTTGTATTACATTTGTAATAAATCCTTTCCCAGGTTCATAACCGAATACAGTCGTTGTTCTTCATAAGTATATTACATACAGATATACTAGTCTATTAAAGGATGATTAATTGCCAATCATAGCCTTTCCTTTATCTCTTATAGAACTCTCAGTTCGTTCGGCTTTAGTTGCAACTTATGGTTCAAGCAAGAATGAGCATAACTAGCTCAGCAAGTCTTAACAACGAATCATATGAATATCACCCCAACAATACATGCTTTAATTCTATATCTGAACAATTATCTATGAAGCATTATGAAACATTTGACTAATACTTCTCATACAACAATCCCAGAGCATTATTAATATCTTAGGAATGATGAACCGGTATATAGACCATGAACATACTCTTCTCGTTTTCATACTTGAAAAGGATATCCGGCACTAAGGCCATCCACCCGTCTTTACTTATGAGCAATTCTAGGTGATCAGCCTATTGTACTCTATGTTGATCAACACTCATACGTTAAACATATTTACGTTCAACATTTGGAAACCTCACGTGCCCATCGAATAATCGATGAAAATACTTTTGTTTGTACATAGACAAACTTACCTTCTTATCCGTAACAAATACTTGGCATAGGATAGCGTTAACAGTTCTATATCAACAGACTTGTAACAAATCAATCAACTCTTCAATACTTGTCTAGCCAGAATAAAATAGGCATCGACTTTTTTCTATTTACCATTCATGCATTGTATAACATGTATCACGTAAAAACTTGACTAACACGAAGTTCAGACAAGCTTTAAGAAAGACTTGCCTTCAAGCGTCGTCGAATATATATATTTCAACTATTCTTAGTCTTTACAGGATCTACATGAGATATTCACATAGAACACTATAATTAGTTATCAAACAGACTCACTTTACGGTTCTAACCAACTTCTTTCTCTTCTATGTCTTTCTTGTTTCAACTTCGTTATTAAAGTCAATTCGACTTTCTATACTTCGTTACGTTTCATTAACGTTCTTACATCCTTAGCCGACATTCGATCATTATTGGTTAACTAACAATGTTTGATCGTCATTCTTGGTCAATTTATTACGTCTTTGCGTTCTTCGTTTAATTTACATCAAACCTTACCCGTTCTTCTTACATTAACATCTTATAAATGTTTTAAAGTAAGTCTCATTATGCACTTTAAGTACCTTTAACATCATACTTTAGGTCTACATTTAAAATGAAACTAAACCTAACTTGGTCAACTTTTTTCCCATCTTCAGTGAAGCCATGCGGCATCCTTATGTTTTAGTAGCCTTTACACAGCGAGTTAGCGTGGTACTCACTAGTCTGGAGTCATGCATACGCCATCACTTTGTATCTTGGTTTTGGTATTGCCATACGAAAGTCTGTCACACCAGTTGGCCAAAACAGATTTGGTTTCTTAACCAAACTCTCGGCTTCCTAATTTGTTCGTTTTACATCCGAATTAACCCATTTGAATTCCTACAAGTCACAAATTACATCCTTTACGTGTTCATATAAGAATTTCACATTTTCGAATTTGTTAACTCGGAATTCACCTTTAAGTTCATTTTCGAGCGTTCGTTTAACGTTTTCGTCCGTTCAATACTCATTTTCTTCGTTATAAGTCGGAATGCGACGATTCTTTCACCAACGATTCTTAATTACCTTATCTCACGTGTTAACATTGGAAACCATCGTTTTCAAGTCACACGGCAACTTTTGACCTTTAATCCGGATTTTATACGTTTTCGACGTTTAACGTCTATTTCCGCAAAATCTGCCATAACTTCGTTACTAATGTTCTCTAAGCCAAATCACATGGAATACTCCATGGACTTCATATCCACATTCTAACCAAGCAATAGGTACATTCCTTAGCTATATTGATTCTTAAACGTTCATTCCAAACTAAGTTCACGTTCAAGACTTTTTATGGTTTTAACTCACGTAAATACTTACGATTCTTATTTGGTCATGACCTATCCATGATTTGGTCATTACTATGCATCCCTATCTCTCCTCCATACACATACTCCACTCATCTACGATTCTTCTATGAGAAAGAAATCGAAAAGGATGAAGATTACGGTTTATAGGAATTTACCTTTGAAGTAGTTAACGTTCTTGATAAACGTCTATTGGTTTGCTTGGAAGTAGAAGAATTGTATGATTCTAGCTCTTTCTCTCTCTCAATATAGGTTGAACAAACTTTTTAAAACCACAAAAGCTTAACCTAAGCCTTGTATTTATAGAAAATAAAATGAGGGGCAAAATGGTCTAATTTAGCACCTCCTCACTTATTTACAACTTTGTCACCAAGTAAAATACTTGGTGACCAAGTGATACACTTGGCTTGCACATCAAGTGGTCGGCCCACCTTGCACATGGGTTATCCCCATGGGTTGCCCCATGGGTTTTACCCATCCATTGACCCGCTGGTTTGACCCACGGTTTAATTCTTTGGATTGGGCTTGACATTAATTAACACTGGGCTTTAACCAACCTAATATTGGGCCTTGACTTGGGCTTGTATACTTAATTCATTGGGCTTGTTTATTAATCCAAGTCCAATTGGATTGGATAAAATCCTTAACTCATATTCTAATAATATAACTCGTATTCTATGCGTATTACTCACGTATTCTCTTTGTATAATACTCATATAATGATCGTATTATCCGTCGTACTATTATTCATACCATACTCGAATACATACTAGTATAATACTCATATTCCTTACGTATAAAAATCGAAACGACTATACGCATTACATTTCCCTTTCGGAAACCTCTTTCACAAACCCTTAGGTTTTAAGTTCGCAGGCGAAAACTTCGTTTGCCATAACGGAAATATTATTGGATATTCCATAATATCGTCATACTCTAACATTACGCATTTCTCAGAATTTCAAACTCTAGCTCTGAACGACATCGGATGAATAGTGTTTTTACGCAAACAATCTCAGAAAACCTTCGTTCTTGTCTTGATAATTCACAACAATTAATTCTAGCACAAAGCCATAATACTAACCACATCTGGACCTTCTAGGTCATAAAACGACCTTCGAACATCTTACTCACATAATTACTCAATAAAATTCATTTAATCCACATAATCAAATAAAAAATTAATTCATTGAAAACTCAAAATTCTCGGGCGTTACATTTTTCCCTCCTTATAAGGATTCTGTCCCCAGAATCTCGTTATTCTTACATAAACAAATGAGGAAACTTTTCCTTCATTTTACTTTCGAGCTCCCACGTTACTTCTTCAGCATCGTGGTTACTCCAAATTACTTTTACTGAAGGTATTACTTTATTTCTCAAGACTTATTCCTTCCTATCAATAATCTGAATCGGAAGTTCTTCATACATTAAGTCTTTTTCTACTTGAATAGACTCATACTTTATTACATGCTTATGGTCCAATTTATAAGGACACAACATAGACACATGAAACACATTGTGTATTCTTTCCATTTCTGGAGGTAAGGCTACTTCGTAAGCTACCTCTCCTATCCTCCTTAAAATCTCAAAAGGTCCTACAAACCTTGGATTTAACTTCCCTTCTTCCTAAAACGTATCTTCCCTTTCCAAGGCGATACTTTTAGAAAGACATAAGACCCTACTTCAAACTCCCTCTTCTCTCGATGAAGATCTTCATACTTCTGTTTTCTATCTTGAGCCACTACTAATCGAGCTCTTATCAGCTTTACCATGTCTGCCGTTTGCTGTACCATCTCAGGTCCTAACATTCGACGTTCACCTACTTCATCCCAACAAAGTGGTGTTCTACACTTCCTCCCATACAACGCTTCGTAAGGCGGCATGCCTATACTAGCGTAAAAACTATTGTTGTAAGCAAATTCTACCAACGGTAGATGATTGTCCCAATTCCCCTTGAAATCCATAACATAAGATCTTAACATATCATCTAGCATTTGAATTGTCCGTTCGCTTTGCCCATCCGTCTGTGGATGATACGCCGTACTCAGTCTTAGCTGTGTTCCCATTTGCTCTTGCAAACTCCTCTAAAAGTTCGACGTGAATCGTGGATCATGATCGGACACAATCAAAATAGGTACTCCATGTCTAGAAATGATTTCTTTGACATACAGCTTAGCTAACTGTTCTAAGTTATACCTAACTCCTATTGGTAGAAAATGAGCCAATTTAGTTAACCGATCCACTATTACCCAAATAGCATCGTATCCTTTTCTTGTCGTTGGAATTCCCACCACAAAGTCCATGGTGATATGCTCCCATTTCCACTCCGGAATCTCCCGTGGTTTTATCAATCCACTTGGTCTTTGGTGTTCAGCCTTAACTTTTTGACAAGTTAAACACTTACTAACATATTCTGCAATCTCCCTCTTCATGTTCGGCCACCAAAAGTTCTTACGAAGGTCTTGATACATCTTAGTACTACCAGGATGTATCGAGTACCTCGAACTATGGGCCTCGTATATAATCTCTCCTTTCAACTCAGAATTATTTGGAATCCAAATTCTTCCTTCAAAACGGAGTAAACCTTCTTTATCAAGGTTATACTTAGTCTTCACGTCATCCTTCATTATCTTCTTCATCTGCTTCATTCTTCAGTACTTAGTTGTACTTCCTTAACCCATTCTACTATCATTGGTCGAGTTTCTATTGCAAATAACATCTCTCCAGTTTCACTTGGTAACTTAACTTCTAATTCCATCCTGGCCATCTCCGTTATTAACTCGTTCTGAGTCATTAACATTGACAGCTTTTCTCTACCCTTCCGACTTAATGCATTAGCTACTACATTAGCCTTCCCCGGATGATATAAGATATCACAGTCATAATCTTTTATCAATTCTAACCACCTTCTCTGCCTCATGTTCAACTCCTTCTGTATGAAGATATATTTTAGACTTTTATGGTCCGTGTATATCTCACATTTTTCCCTGTATAAATAATGTCTCCATATTTTTAATGCAAACACTACAGCTGCCAATTCTAGGTCATGAGTAGGGTAGACCTTCTCATAATCTTTTAACTGACGTGATGCATACGCAATGACCTTGCCATGCTGCATAAGCACGCAACCTAGTCCTCTATGCGAAGCATCGCTATAAACTACAAAATTCCTTGTATCATTTGGTAAAGATAATATATGTGCCTCACTCAACCTCCTTTTTAATTCTTGAAAACTAGGCTCACACTTTTCTGTCCACTCGTACTTCACCGACTTCCTTGTCAGATTTATCAGCGCAATAGCTAATTTAGAAAAGTGCTGAATGAACTTTCTATTGTATACCGCTAACCCTAGAAAACTCCTAACCTCGGTTGGCGTTTTTGGTTGCTCCCACTCATTCACCGCTTCTACCTTCGCTGGATCTATGGATATGCCATTTTTGTCTATAACATGTCCTAGAAACTGCACTCATTCGAGTCAAAATTCACACTTAGTGAATTTCGCATACAACTTCTTCCTCCGTAGTATACAAACTCAAAACTGTGAGCTTGGACAGATGTGTCCCTCCTGTCCGCATTTGAAACATACGACCGGTGGTCGTTCTTCTTCCTTTGAAACGGGTGTTGGTGCCGACGTCTTTATGTCATTGTTGAACCTTCTCTTCTTGAAATGTCCATTCTTATTGTTTTGGCCATGATTACCACCGAAGTGGTTACGATTTCTGGCATGTTGATTCCCTCCATGCTTATTGTCACCGATTTGATGACTGTTATCACCTGTATTATCATTTTGTCGGCTGCTCTCTTTTGGTTTGGTTGACTCATTATCGCGCTCCAATAACGAAGCCCTATTAACAACATCTGAATACAAACACAATTTATGAGAGATAAGATATTGACGTATCTCAGGTTTCAAACCTCTTAGAAACATTCGCGTCATTCTCTCATCATTATCAACCAAATGGGACGCAAATCGGGACAACTCGGCAAACTTGGCTTCGTACTGCGACACGGTCATGTTGTTTTGCTCCAACTTGATACATTCCACCTCCTTCATGTGACGAATGCTTTCGGGAAAGTAATTGTCATTGAACAGCTCTTGGAACTTCTCCCAAGACATCTTGAGTGCGTCAGGCTGGGTACGATTTATAGATTCCCACCAGTGATCTGCCTCTTCATGCAACATAAAGGTGGGAAAGGGAACCTTTTGCTCCTCGGAGCATCCCAAGATATCAAATATCTTGGTTATCTGCTTTAACCACGTCTCCGCCTTAAGTGGTTCTGGTTTTCCTAAAAACTTCGGTTGTCCCAGCTCCTTGAATTGCGTAGCGGTGACCAACCGTGGATTTCCATTGTTTCCTCCTGCAATATGAACAAGAGCCGCCTTCGCTTGATGTTGCATGAATTCTAAAAAGCTCCTAAACGTACCGTCATTCGTCAATTGATCAGTGTTATTGTTTACAGGAGGATTATCACCATCCTGTTTCACATTGTCCTGATTATTGATCTATGGAGAATCAACGGTCTCCTGTGCTCCATTGCTATTCTCAACATTCTCGGATGTCATTTTCAGATACTGCCACAAAACAAAGGTTAATTGACATGTAACATATTATTCCTATATTCTGTCCGACCAATTAAATATATACCAAATAAACTTAGGTAGGTCATACTAGCGAAGGAATTCCCCGTCTCTCCCCTCATAGTTCTATTCTCATATCCTAGCCAGGGATCATATCCCTAAGCTTTGATACCAACTGTGACGCCCCCAAAATTAGGTATACACCACCCATCTTGAGTCGCCAGATACATGGTACAGAGTTCAAATACAATTGTCATGTACAATACGACAAAACATAAACTGTGAGTTTGAATACAAATATTGTCTACTGGAGAGTATACAAACTCAAAAGGAGTCCTCATTATAATTATTATCACACTATTTCACATAATAGTGAGGACTACTAATGCACCATCTAGGACCATCACTCCGTTCCCCGACTCGTTCCAGCTATATTCTCATTTCCTGAAGAGAACAATGAAAGAAATGGTGAGCTCAACTAACCCAGTAAGAAATATTATGACTAAGATAATGCAAAATAAATTATCCTTACCCTTAAATAGTGTTAAACTGATACAATATAACAAACATCAAGTTTAACTGCAGCGGAACAAGCAATCCATTAAAAGAGTCAAGTAGAGAATAAAATCTACTATCTTTTATGATTTAAAAGGTTTTTCATCACTTTTATCATTGGGACTCGACAAATAAATAATCCACATCATCGAATCACCCCTCACACTTTTCTGACCAGGATATTCTTTAGTATCACGACCACAATTATCCATGCACTATGGACCAAGAATATTGGTGTATTCATTAATGGTCATGATCATGCCAACAACTGTCCATCACCGCACTACGGGCCAATGAGGACTTTTACCACATCATTTGTAACATTACGGTCATGATTACATCGAATAATTCCTGGTCATAATCATACCAAGTTCATCTATGCACTTCTGAGCCACAGATGACTTTCAAAAAATATAAATATGAGGATGATGACAATGATTTAAGAATTCAATAAAAACAAGTTCAAGAAATAATTTGTCCAAGAACCAATAACGTCCAAATTGTCAACATGATACTGTTTTGTAGAGTAAAATTCAAGAATGCTCGAAAGAATATTTCCATGAAAGATCTTTGGATGAAGCGCAATTATCAAGGATATTCCACTAATTTCATGGAGTATAGAAGTCCAAACTTTAACCAACCGAGTATAATAAAGAATGGACTAACAAAAGAAATCACCATGCATGCGGTATCCAGATAGACAAGTTATTCAATAGAATACTAAATAACGGAACCGAATCGGGATTTAAATTAATCCGATAGGATGTTCCAATAGAATAATAAAGAATGGAATAGCAATGAAATCACCATGCATGCGGTATTTCGCATAGATGGTTATTCAAATGAATACTAATAAGGACAAAATCGGTCCCGTAAAGCATACAGACGCGAGGATATTCCAAATGAATAATAATAAAGATTTTAACCGGGTCCAAATGTAAAACGCGCATACAGACGAGATATTCCAACGAGAATAATAAAGACGGAATCGTGTCCTGTAAAACGCATACAGAGCGAGGATATTCCAACGTAATAATAAAGACGGAATAATAGAAGAATGTCGCCAAGTATAGGGTAGCTTCATGATATCTGAGTTATTCAACAAAATAATAAAGAATGGAATAACATAAGTTCTATTCATGAATACAAAAGAATAACACCCCTTACGAGTATAACAAATAATATTCCCTACCTTAAGAAGAAGAGTACTGGATATACGAGTAGTGAAGTAGTAGAATACTTTTCTTCTTTCTCTCTATAGTTTATCTCTCTAGAGTTTCAGTGAATTCGTAAGAAATAATGAAGGAATGAGCTTCTATTTATAGAAAAATGGACTGCATAGTAACTACCTCATGAACGGTCTAGATTGATTTACTTTAATTTGACGGTCCATATTTAAAGAAAAATCTTTTAAATAAAATATAATATATTCTATTTATAATCTAATAAAACGAATAACTTTATAAAAGATTTTACTATGCAAATACTATGTAGGCACTATACAAACACTATGCATAATAAAATATAATATATTCTAATTAGTGTCTAATAAAATAGATAACTTTATAAAAGTATTCTATTTTATATAAAAAGATTTTACTATATGCAAAACACTATCACAGATACTTATACAACACTATGCATAATGGAATATAATATATTCTATTTATAGAATAACTTTATAAAAGTATTTTGTTTTATATAAAAGATTTTTTGTATTATTACATTAATAATACCAACAAAAGCGAGTGACTTATCATGTAAGTATCAATAATTAATACTGGTATGCTACTATGTAACCACCACGCGTATTATTGTACTTTTAACACCGGTGTTTCAACAGATTAACGGTAAAAACTTCCTAGTTATTTTCATAAAGTATTTTTGTCGTTTTCTCAATCCGGACAATAATTCCGTTAGGATCCACCAATGATTGTGTCGTTATGCGAATATTCCCCAGTTAAAAGCGAATATTCCCACCAATCGAATATTATATAACAACTTGCGTACTTTGCAAAATTTATAAATATTACCCACAACTATAACATTATATCAATTTCACTCCATAATATTCAAAAATAATATTTATAGAAAATTCATCTTTATTCAAAAAGTTGGGGTTTTATATAAAACACAAAACCTGACTGAGACGTATAGTCATTATTATCAATCTCGAAACTAGCATCTGTGTAACCCTTTACTGCCAGTTCATCTTCACCTCCATATATCAAGAATGAATCCTTAGTCCTTTTCAGGTACTTGAGGAAATTCTTGACTGCTGTCCAGTGACCTTCACCTGGATTCGACTGGTATCTTCTCGTCATGCTCAAAGCATACGAGACATCCGAACGAGTACATATCATTGCATACATGATTGATCCAATTGCCGAAGCATAAGGGATCTTTCTCATGCGCTCCTCATCATCTTATGATTTAGGACATTGGGCCTTAGATATCTTTACACCATTAGTCACGGGTAAGTATCCTCTTTTTGCCTCTTGCATGCTGAACTGTTTCAGCACTTTATCAATATATGTACTTTGACTTAGGCCGAGCATTTTTCTTGATCTATTTCTATAGATCTTGATACCTAAAATGTAGGCAGCATAGCCCAAATCTTTCATGGAGAAACATTTTCCTAACCATGTTTTTACAACCTGTAAGGAAGGAATGTCATTCTCCATAATTAATATGTCATCAACATATAATACTAGGAATACAATGTGACTCCCACTAACCTTCTTATATACACAAGGTTCATCTTCATTTTTTATAAAGCTAAACTCTTTGACTGCTTCATCAAATTGAAGATTCCAACTCCGAGAGGCTTGCTTTAATCCATAAATGGATCATTGCAGTTTACATACCTTTCCAGCATCCTTTGGAGTGACAAAACCCTCAGGTTGTGTTATGTACACATCCTCAAGGAGATTTCCATTAAGGAAAGCAGTTTTGACATCCATATGCTAAATTTCGTAATCATAAAAGGTTGCAATAACAAGTAATATCCTGATGGATTTAACCATTGCCACTGGAGAGAAGGTTTCATCATAGTCAACACCTTAAACTTTTTTGAAACCTTTTGCTACCAGTAAGCCTTTATAGGTTTGTACGTTACCATTCATATCGGTTTTCTTTTGGAAAATCCACTTGCACCCGATTAGTTTTACCCCTTCGGGTGGATCAACCAGAGTCCATACTTGGTTAGTATACATGGAGTCCATCTTAGATTTCATGTCTTCAAGCCATTTCTCAGAATCTGGTCCATTTATAGCTTCTTGGTAGGAAGGAAGCTCATCCTGATCTATGAGCATCACATCACCGTTCTGAGTCACAAGATATCCATAATATCTCTCGGGCTCTTGGCGTGTCCTACCAGATCTACGAATGCCTTGTGTAATTTGAGCAGGTTCACTTTCCACAATATCTTGTGGCTCCTCGCTCACGTTCCAACTCGAGTTCAATGATATTTTGTGGTTCTCGAATTTCTTGAGTTCTACTTTCCTCCTTTGTTTCCTTTAGAGACAAATTCTCTTTCTAGAAAAATACCAGTTCGAGCAACAAACACTTTGTTCTCAGAAGGTTTGTAGAAATAATACCCTTTTATTTCCTTTGGGTATCCCACAAAATTACATTTATCAGATTTAGGTCTGAGCTTGTTAGAATCCAGACATTTTACAAACGCCTTACAACCCCAAATCTTCATGAACGACATACTAGGATGTTTCCCAGTCCACATCTCATATGGTGTCTTCTGAACTGTCTTTGTAGGAACACGGTTAAATGTGAATGCAACTGTCTCTAGGGCATGACCCCAGAAGCTTATTGGAAGATCTGCATGACTCATCATTGATCGTACCATGTCCAACAATGTGCGATTCCTCCTCTCAGATACACCATTCTATTGTGGTGCTCCAGGTGGAGTGAGTTGTGATATAATACAACACTCCTTTAGAAGGTCATCAAAGTCTTGGCTTAAGTATTCACCACCTCGATCAGATCAAAGGGCTTTTATGTTTTTGCCAAATTGGTTTTGAACTTCATTCTTGAATTCCTTGAACTTTTCAAAGGATTCAAATTTGTGTCTCATAAGATATACATATCCATATCTACTGAAGTCGTCAGTAAATGTAATGAAGTAATAAAACCTACCTCTTGCTAACGAACTCATGGGTCCACATACATTAATATGTATAAGTCCTAATATATCGCTAACCCGTTCACTGTGTCTAGTGAAAGGGGCTTTAGTCATCTTGCCTAATAAACAAGACTCGCATTTCTCATATGATTCAAAATTAAATGAATCCAAAAAACCATCTTTATGGAGTTTAGATATGCGTTTCTCATTTATATGGTCTAAATGACAATGCTAGAGATATGTCAGATTTGAATCATTTGATTTAAATCATTTTGTATTTATGTTTTAGATAGGCATTTCTAAATCAAGAATATAAAGACCGTTAAACAATTGTGCAACACCATGACATATATCATTTAAGTAAAACGAATAACAGTTGTTCTTTATTATAAATGAAAAACCTTTCTTGTCCAAACAAGAAACATAAATAATGTTTTTGCTTATAGCAGGCACATAATAACAATCCTCTAATTCTAATACTAGCCCAGTGGGCAAAGATAAATGATAAGTTCCTACGGCCAAAGTCAAAGAACTTTTGCTCCATTCCCAACTTCGTGGTCAACCTCTCATTTTGCCAAAAGTCCTACTCCTTCGGAGTTCCTGTACATTAACACAAATGTGAGAACCACATCCAGTATCCAATACCCATGATGTAGAAGTAGACAAGTTAACTTCTATAACATATATACCTGAATTAGAAGTCGCACTTCCTTTCCTTTTCGTCACATCTTCCAAATAAGCATGACAGTTCCTTTTTTAGTGTCCAGGTTTTCCACAGAAGTGACAATCACCTTCTTTAGCCACCCCACCTTCAGGTTTTAAAGCCTGTTTGGTTTTGGAATTGGGTTTGACAAAAGATTTAGATCATATCTTCTTCTTGCCTTTCCAATTTCCCTTAGCATTCCCTTTTTGCACCATCATTATAGGAGCAGGTCCTGATCTTTTCATGTTGTTTTCAGCAGTTCTTAACATGCTCAACAACTCAGTAAGGGGTTTCGCAATTTCATTCATGAGGTAACTCATAACAAATCGAGAGTAGCTGTTATTCAATGATTACAAAACAAGATCAGTTTGGGCTTCTAGAGTAATCGAAAAACCCAACCTATCAAGGTACTCAATATACCCAATCATTTTCAGCACATGTGGACCAACTGGATCACGTTCACCCATTTTGCAGTGATATAACGCTTTGCTTGTATCATACATATTCTGTCGAGCATGCCCTTCGAACAATTTCATGAGATGCTCGACCATCTCATAAGCATCCATCAACTCATGTTGCTTCTGAAGCTCAGCGTTTATAGTTGCTAGCATGAGACAACTCACGTCCAGAGCATCATTTTGATGCTTCTCGTAAGCATTATGCTCTACACGTGGTGCAGTGTCAGCTGGTACTGCCGGAATGGGCTTTTCAATGACATATAGCTTGAACTCTTATTTGAGGACAATCCTCAAGTTCCTATGCCAGTCAAGGAAATTAATTCCACTCAGCTTGTCCTTCTCAAGGACTGATCGTAGTGAAAGACTACTTGTGTTGTTGTTGTTTGCCATTGATATCTACAATTTATAAGTGCAAAAATAATAAGTTAAATTGCAAAGTTTTTGATATTATGTAATTGATAATAGTACATTCAAAATATACCTCCCACTATTTTATTCAAATTAATAGCCCTCACCATTAATTCGGAAAGCATTTTCTATTAAATCTTTCTAGTGAGCCAAGATCCATATTTCATTATGTCTTAAGTTAGCTTTGGCTATTCTCTCAAAACATAATTATTTAGGTAGACAACCCCTTGTCAATTATATCATATATAACTCCTGGATAGTTTGGTAAACAACATTTGTTTCTAGTCCATCTAATGGTACCTACCAAACTCCATGCCTCTAAGTCCACGATCCTATTGAGATAACTTAGTTAAGTCGGGCCCAATGATTTTAACAGTTTGGATATCATAATTATCCTATCGCATCTTACCTAGATAAATAGGGTACTTTACTTTGGCAAACCTACATCTATTTATCAAGGTCTTGATGAGTGTTATTTAATGGAAGGCATCTGATTTAGACTCAATAATTTATTGAGGGATTTTATAAATTAATTTAGATCTCACAAATTTTAATCTTATTAAGCATGCACATTATTTATCATATCATATCGCATGCAAGCATAAATAAAGTGCAAAATTAAATGTGTCACAGTTATGACCCAATCCACTGTCAATCTTTTCAAGCTAATGAAAGATTGAAGGTCAATCTAAGGTGGTAAAAGATCTCAAAATAGTAGCTTCCTTGGATCTTCCTCATGCATGTGCCTCCTCTCCATCATCATCTTTCCGTCGTGTTCTCCATCTTGTCATCTTCATCGATTATATATTATTACATAACATAAAGAAACCTCGAGTTACATTTGGGGGGATTTAGATGAGAAGAGAATATTACATTATAATTTATAGAAAGGCACGACATGCAAGCCGTATTTCAAAACCAAAAACCACTAACCTATGAGTCAAAAGGTCATAACTATGCACCATGAATATCACAATAAGCACATAACAATGTATATATAATTAAATAAAAACTATATACAAAATACTAGTGTCACGACCATCGTTGTAAGACCCCAACTTTTATGAATAAAGATTAATTTTTCTCGAAATATATTTTTGAATATTATGGTGTGGATTTGATATAATGTTATAGTTGTGGGTATTATTTACAAATTTTGCAAAGTAAGCAAGTGGTTATATAATATTCGATTGGTCAGAAAATATTCTTTTTAAAAGGGAATATTCGTACGACGGTACAATCATTAGTGGACCCCACAACAAAAGTATTGTCGTAGTTAGAAAATGACAGAATTATCTTTTTATAAAAATAACGGCAAAAGTTTTACCGTTAAACTGTTGAACTACCCGGTGGTAAAAGTACGATGTCTGGCATTGGTTGCATAAGTAGCATTACGATATTGATTATTGATGCTTACGTTGAGAAGTCACTCGGTTATACTCAATTATTGCTATAGTAATTCTTTATAATATCTCTCATATTATTGATTCAATTATTATCACAGTATCATCTGCATAATATTTACTATTATTAAATCAATAATTGAGATGACAAAGTTATTCATATTATTATTTGCAATATTGACAATGTATAGAAAGTTCTGTCGATGAGAGGTTTGGTCACCTAATTGCGCGCCAATAGGGAGAAATCCTTATCAGAAAGCCCCCTCTGAAACAACTCGGGTCAAATCCCGAGTCCGGAACAAATCTTTGGTCAAATCCCAAGTCCGAATCAAATTCATCAAAATAAGGCCTCAAACTATTGGCCCAATAGTATCTTCTTGGGTCATCTTAGCCCACCACAGGCTCCCAAAAGGTCATGACTTGAAGGTACTATTGGTAGCAACTTACTTACTTATATGCTGACAAATTTTTCCCCTATCTTTCGATGTGGGACTGGGGTGTTACAAACTCCCCCACTTAAATTTCTGACGTCCCCGTCAAAATCGATCACACACGGCCCAAAGATCTTTGCATCTCTAGCCATTGTGGGATAATACCGGCTGGCTTCGTGTCCCCACCTCCGGACCTCCATCTCTCCATTGTGGGATAATACCACCAACCTTCGTGTCCCCACCTCCGTGAACCCGATCGGATGACCCAATTCCAGACCTTTCGAGAGTTGGCTCGATACCATATGAAACAACCGGATCAAATCCTCGGTCCGAGATAAATCTTGGGTCAAATCCCAAGTCCGAATCAAATTCATCAAAATAAGGCCTCAAACTACTGGCCCAATAGTATCTTCTTGGGTCATCATAGCCCACCACAGGCTCCCAAAAGGTCATGACTTGAAGGTACTATTGGTAGCAACTTATTTACTTATATGCTGACAAATGTTTCCCCTATCTTTCGATGTGGGACTGGGGTGTTACACCCTCTTTCCTGGGAATGATCTGGTTGTTAAATATTATGAGTTATAATATTAATGATGAATAAGTTCGTATTGATTAAAGATGAAATTGATATTTTCATTGTTTTGGGATTATTAGTGTTAATGGAAATGGACATCTATTTCGATAATAATTGATGTCTGGAGGTTATATTGACCAATCAGGTAATTAATCAGATAAATGAGTAATTAATTGGTATTAATTCATATGCTTATAACTATTTGTTCACATGTATGTAGTATTTATTCACATGCATGTACTATTAGGGGAGGTGGTGCAAAATTGATAATACTTGCATGACTAAATTAAAAATAAAGGGATAGATGAAGGTACTATACCGTAACTATTTTTTTTTACATGTGTGTACTATTGATTCACATGAATGTACTATTAATTCACATGATGTACTATTAGGGGAGGTGGTGCAAGTTTGATAATACTTGCAGGACTAAATTAAAAATGAACGAAAAGATGAAGGTAATATATTGTAATATTTCGAGCCCCAAAACGTGCAATTATCGAAATTATATTTTTCTATAAATAGAAGCTCATTTTTCTTTCACTCTCATCAATTCACTAAGACTCACAAGAGCAATTATAGAGAGAGAAGTTATAGAGAGAAAGAAGAAGAAAAGTCTGCTACCTCACTATTCTAGTATCCAGTCTTCTTCAGAGGTAAGGGATGTGACACCCCCAAAATAGGTATACATCACCTATTCTGAGTCGCCAAATATATGGTACATAATAGAAATACAACCTTAAATATACAACATGAGCTGTGAGTTTTAATACAAATATTGTCTTCTAGATAGTATTCAAACTCAACATAAGTCCTCATTACATTTATTATCACACTATTTCATAGAATAGTGAGAACTACTAATGCTATCATCTGGATCGTTACTCCGTTCCCCGACTAGTCCCTGCTACGTTCTCATTTCCTGAAGAGAACAATAAAAGAAAAAGGGTGAGCTCATCTAGTCCAGTAAGAAATATTATGACTAAGATAATGTAGGATAAATTATCATTATCCTTCAACAGTGTTAAACTGATAAAATATAATAAACATCAAGTTTAACTGCAGCGGAATAAGCAATCCATTAGAAGAGTCAAGTAGAGAATAACATCTACTATCTTCTATGATTTAAAAGGTTTTTCATTACTTTTATCACTGAGACTCATCTTAATAAATAATTCACATCATCCCTGCACTACGACCAAGGATATTCATTAGTATCACGACCAATTATCCATGCACTACGGGCCAAGGATATTCATGTATTCATCAATGGTCATGATCATGTCAACAACTGTCCATCAATGCACTACGGGCCAATGAGGACGTTTTCCACATCATTTGTATCATTACGGTCATGATTACACCGAATAATCCCTGGTCATAATCATACCAAGTCCATCTATGCACTACAGGCTACATATGACTTTCAATATAATATAAACATGAGGATGATGACAATGTTATAAGAATTCAATAAAACAAGTTCAAGAATTAATTTATCCAGGAACTAATAACGTCCAAATTGTCAACATGATACTTCTTTGGAGTAACACTCAAGAATGCTCAGAAGAATATTTCCATGAAAAGATACTGGATGAAGGGCAAATATCAATATTCCACTAATTTCATGGGGTATAGAAGTCAAAACTTTAACCAACTGAGTATAATAAAGAATGGAATAACAAAAGAAATCACCAGGCATGCGATAGATCAAGCATGCACGGTTATTCCAATGAGAATAATAAATAACAGAACCAGGTCATGCGTAAACGCACAGACATGATATTCCAATAGAATAATAAATAATAGAACTAGGTCATGCGTAAACGCACAGACAAGATATTCCAACAGAATAATAAACAACGGAACCAGGTCACGTGTAAATGCACAGACATGATGTTCCAGAATAATAAAGTATGGAACAACAGAAGAATTTCATCATGTATGCAGTACTTTGCATAGACAGGTTATTCCAACATAATAATAAAGAATGGAATAACAGAAGAATTTCACCAAGTGTAGGGTATCCCGCGTATACAGGTTATTCCAACGGAATAATAAAGAATGGAATAACAGAAGTCCTCTTCACGAATAAGAAAGAAAGAATACCCCTTACGAGTACAACAAATAATATCCCTTACCGTAAAAGAAGAGTATTCCGACTGGTAGGGCGAGGATATTTTTGAAGAAATTTTGCACTACGCTCAAAGCTTCTTAAAACTCTAAAGAAATACGCTTAAGATTATAGAAGAATTCTCTAAACTTCTGGTGTGGTTTTCAATTCTAACTAAGCATCCTATTTATAAGAAAATAGAAAAGATACTATGATGCACTATGCAATAAAATATAATATATTCTAAATATATATATATATATTATTTAAAATCTAAAAAAACAAATAACTTTATAAAAGTATTCTGTTTTATATAAAAAGATTTTACTATGTAAAACACTATGCATAATAGAATATCATATATTCTATTTATAGTCTAATAAAATAAATAACTTTATAAAAGTATTCTGTTTTAAATAAAAAGTTTCTCTGTTTTATTACATTAATAATACTAATAAAACAAAACTCATCATCATTATTATAATTCACACTATTAAATGACCAAGTCGTTCCCAGGAAAGAGGGGGCTTTCCAATAAGGATTTCTCCCCATTAGCGCGCAATTAGGTGATCAAACCTCTCCTTGATAGAACTTCTAGATATCGTTAATATTGCAAATAATAATATTAATAACTTTGTCATCTCAATTATTGATTATATAAAATATTGACAATAATTGAATCAAATAACGTGAGATACTATGCAACAATTACTGTAGCAATAATAGAACAAAATTGAGTGACTTCTCACGTAAGCATCAATAATCAATATCGTGTGCTACTATGCAACCACACGTATTCTTTATACTTTTAACACCGGGTGTTTCAACATTAACGGTGAAAACTTCCATTATTTTCATAAAGTATTTTTTGTCATTTTCTCAATCCGATAATAATTCCATTGTGGGGTCCACCAATGATTGTCTTGATTGTCATGAATATTCCTGTTAAAACGAATATTCCCACCAATCAAATATTATATCACAACTTGCGTACTTTGAAAAATTTATAAATATTACCCACAACTATAACATTATATCAAATTCATTCCATAAAACTCAAAAATGATATTTATAGAGAAATCATTTTTATTAAAAAAAAATTGAGGTCTTACAACCTCCCTTCTTATGAAATTTTGCCCTTGAAATTAGAATGCGTTACATGGTATGTCGAAGAGGTAAGGATACCTTGATTTCATTTCGATTCTAACTCCCAAGTCATTTCCTCAACATCGTGGTTTCTCCACAAAACTTTGACTTGAGGTATAACCTTGAGGCGTAGAATATGTTCCTTCTTATCCAAGATTTGAGCAGGAACCTCTTCATACGTCCAAATCTTCCACTATTTCGTCCGGTTCTAACTCAATAATGTTGTTCGGGTCTTCCACATATTTACGTAACATGGATATGTGAAAAATATTATGAAGACGAGACATACTTGGCGGTAAAACGAGTCTATAGGCCAGAGTTCCTACTCGATCGAGGATTAAAAATGGGTCGATGAATCGAGGATTGAGTTTTCCTCTCTTTCCAAATCTCGTAACTCCTTTCCATTGAGCAACACGTAACAACACATGATCTCCTATATTGAATTCCACGTCCTTTCGATGAAGATCATCATAACTCTTTTGTCGATCTTGTGAGCTTTTTATATGTTCTCGGATCATTTGAATCTTTTCCGTAGTCATACGTACCAACTCCGGTCCCAACAACGATGCTTCACCCACCTCATCCCAACATACTGGAGAACTACACTTTCTTCCATATAACGCCTCAAATGGAGCCATGACAATACTTGCTTGTTAACTGTTGTTGTAGGAAAACTCCATCAATGGTAAGAACTTCTCCCAACTTCCCTTGAAGTCAAGGACATAGAGTCTTAATAAATCTTCAAGAGTTTGAATAGTCATCTCCGACTTCCCGTCCGTCTGAGGATGATATGCAGAGCTAAATCGTAAATCTGTGCCCATAGCTTTCTGCAAACTAACCCAAAATCGTGAAGTGAATCTTAGGTCTCGATCAAAAACTATGGATACTGGCATACCATGCAATCTTACAACCTCGTTTATGTACATACGAGCAAGACGTTCAAGTGTATAAGTTTCTCGTATAGGTAAGAAGTGAGCAGACTTGGTCAATCTATCAACAATGATCCAAATTGCATCTATACCTTGAGAAACCTTGGGAAGACCAGTAACTAAATCCATAGTAATGTGCTCCCACTTCCATTCTAGAATTTCAAGTGGTTGCAATGGACCTTTTGGTACTTGATTCAGCCCCTTGACTCGTTGACACGTTAGACACCTTGAGATAAACATCGTTATCTCTTTCTTCATATTGCCCCACCAAAATGTATGTCGAAGATCATGATACATTTTGGTACTCCCATGATGGATTGCAAACGGTGTGTTGTGCGCGCCTCCATCATGATTTTATACTTTAAATCAGGGTCGTTAGGAACACAAAGTCTGGAGTTGACTCGAAGTATTCCTTCTTCAACGATTCTTGCTTCCGACATAGCACCTTCTTGCACTTTTTTCCTCATACGCATCAGCTCCAGGTATGTAGCTTGAGCAACTTTAACTTTATCAATTAAAGTCGGTTCAACTCGTATATTCTCCATCATCACATGGGTCCCTAGAGTCTTTAACTTTATCTCCATCCTTTGCAAGTCAAGCAAAATGGACCTTTGCATTGACAATATCGCACTCGTACATGCATATGATCTTCTACTCAATACGTCAGCTACCACGTTCGCTTTTCCATGATGGTATTGGATGGTATGATCATAATCTTTCAATAGTTCAAGACAACGTCGTTGTCGCATGTTGAGTTCCTTTTGAGTGAAGAAATATTTGAGGCTTTTATGATCCATAAAGATCTCCACTTTTTCCCCCATACAAGTAATGCCTCCAAAATTTAAGTGTGAAGACAACAGCTTCCAACTCTAGATCATGAGTAGGATAATTCCTCTCATATTCTTTGAGTTGTCTTGAGGCATAGGCTATGACTTTCCCATGTTGCATGAGAATACATCCCAACCCTTTTCCCGAAGCATCACTGTAGATGACAAATCCTCAAGCCGGATGGTATTGTCGAGCGAGTCTTTGAAATGAGTCTCCTCTTGAGTTCTTGAAAGCTCTTCTCACATTCTTCGCTCCAATCAAACTTTGTATCTTTCCGAGTCAGCTGAGTTAATGGAGTAGCGATTCAAGAAAATCCTTCCACGAATCTCCAATAATAACCAGCTAAACTGAGAAAGCTACGTACTTCGGTCACTGATTTATGTTGCTCCCAGCTTTGAATTGCTTCAATTTTTGTCGGGTCAACAAATATTCCATGACATGATACTACGTGCCGAAAGAATGCTACTTCCTCAAGCCAGAACTCGTATTTCTTTAACTTGGCATAAAGCTTGTATTCAAGAAGCTTTTGGAGTATCAGCCTCAAGTGTTTCTCATGATCTTCACGGCTTTTGGAATAAATAAGGATGTCATTAATAAAGAAGACCACAAAGTGATCCAAATATTCCTTGAATACTCGGTTCATCATATCCATGAAGGCCGCAGGAGCATTAGTTAATCCAAAAGACGTGACTAGGAATTTATAATGCCCATACCGAGTTCTGAAAGCTGTCTTTAGAATGTCATCAGTTCTAATCTTCAATTGGTGATATCCGGAACGAAGATCAATCTTTGAAAAGAATTTGGCTCCTTGTAACTGGTCAAACAGGTCATCAATACATGGCAATGGGTACCTATTTTTTGATGGTGACATGATTCAACTCCCGATAATCAATACAAAGTCGTATACTCCCATCTTTCTTCTTCAAGAATAGAATAGGAGCACCCCAAGGAGACGTACTAGGACGAATGAAACCAATGTCTAACAATTCCTGCAATTGGGTCTTTAATTCCTGAAGTTCAATAGGAGCCATTCGATATGGGGCTTTGAAAATGGGTTTTGTATCGGGTTCCAGGTCGATACAAAATTCAATTTCACGCTCTGGGGGTAGGCCATGAAGTTCTACAGGGAATACGTCAGGAAATTTATTAACAATAGAAATACCATTCAAATCTGACGTATTTTTATTTAAATCTGTTACATGAGCTAAGAAATCTTGACATCCATTTTTTAATAAACAAATAGCTTTATGGTTTGAGATGACAGTGATTGATTTTAATGGTTTGGTTGCTTGAATTCACATAATAGGTTGGTTAGGAATATGAAAGCTAAAAACCTTACGAAAACAATCAATTTTTTCATGATGAGTAGTTAACCAATCAATCCCTAGAATCACATCAAATGCAAGTATTTTTAATGAAATAAGATCGACAGGTAATGTGAGGGTACCGATTTGAACCAAACAAGACTTATAAACAGTGGATGTAATGAAGGTTTCTCCCAATAAAGTTTCCACAGATAAGTCAAAGTCTAATTTCTCCGGAGTCAAATTTAATCGTTGAGCGCAACTAGGAGAAATAAAAGAATGGGTAGAACCAATATCAAATAAGGTATAGACTTCGCTAGAGTTTATGATAAGCTTACTCGTGATGACCTCGTTCGGGTTCCTTGCTTTCTGGGAGGTCACAACAAAAGCTCTCCCTTGGACTACTGGTTTTGACTTGTCTGGGATGGTATTTTTTGTCACCGTTCCAACTTGACTTGTCTTTGGGGCACGAAAAAATAGGGTTAGGTGACCTTCTCTTCCACAATTATAACACGCTTTGGATTGTATCGCGCAGTTTGGACTGATATGTCCGTCCCCTCCGCATTTGAAGCATATGATAGGTGGTCATTCTCCTTCCTTAACGACGGGTGCTGATGCTGACGTCTTTCCATCATTATTGAATCTCCTCTTCTTGAAATGTCCATTCTTATTGTCTTGGTCATGATTACCACCGAAGTGGTTACCGTTTCTGGCATGTTGATTCCCTCCACGTTTGTTGTCACCGCTTCGATGACTGCTACCACTGGTATTATCATTTTGCCGGCTGCTTTTTCTTGGTTGAGTTGACTCGTTATAGCGCTCCAATAACTTAGCCTTATTTACAACATCTGAATACAAACACAGTTTATGAGAAATTAGATATTGACGTATCTCGGGTTTCAAACCTCTTAGAAACATCCGCATCATTCTTTCTTCATTATCAACCAAGTGAGACGCAAACCGAGACAAATCGGCAAACTTAGCTTCATACTGTGACACAGTCATATTGTTCTGCTCCATCTTGATGAACTCTACCTCTTTTATGTGACGAATACTTTTGGGAAAGTACTTGTCGTTGAATAGTTCTTGGAACTTCTCCCAAGACTTCTTCAGTGTGGTAGGTTGAGTACGCTTTACCAATTCCCACCAGTAATCTGCCTCTCCTCTCAACATAAAGGTGGAAAAGGCAACCTTTTCCTCCTCGGAGCATCCCAAGACATCAAATATCTTGGTGATCTACTTTATCCACGTCTCCGCCTTAAGTGTTTTTGGCTCTCCAATAAACTCCTTTGGTCCCAGCTCTTTGAACTGTTTAGCGGTGACCGTCCGAGAGTTTCCAGTGTTTCCACCTACATTTTGGACAGGAGCCGCTCTCGGCTGATGTTGCATGAATTGCATAAAGCCTCTGAACATTCCATCATTCATCACTTGGTCAATGTTGTTGTTTGCATGAGGATTGTCGCCTTCCTGATGCACATTCTCCTGATAATTGATATGTGGAGACTCAACGGTCTCCTGTGCTCCATTGATATTCTCAACATTCTCGGATGTCATTTTCAGATACTGCCACAAAACAAGGGTTAGTTATCATATCAAATATTATCACTATACTTTGACCGACCAATTAAACTTAGGTAGGTCATACTAGCGAAAGAATTCCCCGTCTCTCCCCTCCTAGTTCTTGTCTCACATCTCACCGGGATCATATCCCTAAGCTTTGATATAAATCGGCGCCCCCAAAATAGGTATACATCACCTATTCGAGTCGCCAAATACATGATCTGAGAATACAAATACAACTTTAAATATACAACATGAGTCATGAGTTTTAATACAAATATTGTCTTAGACGGTATTCAAACTCAAAATAAGTCCTCATTACATTTATTATCACACTATTTCATAGAATAGTGAGGACTACTAATGCTATCATCTGGACCGTCACTCCGTTCCCCAACTAGTCTCTGCTACGTTCTCATTTCCTGAAGAGAACAATGAAAGCAAAAGGGTGAGCTCAACTAGCCCAGTAAGAAATATTATGACTAAGATAATGCAGAATAAATTATCATTAGCCTTCAACAGTGTTAAACTGATAAAATATAACAAACATCAAGTTTAACTACATCGGAACAAGCAATCCATTAGAAGAGTCAAGTAGAGAATAAAATCTACTATCTTCTATGATTTAAAAGGTTTTTCATTACTTTTATCGCTGAGACTCAGCTTAATAAATAATCCACATCATCCCTGCACTACGGCCAAGGATATTCATTAGTATCACGACCACAAATTATCCATACACTACGGACCAAGGATATTCGTGTATTCATCAATGGTCATGATCATGCCAACAACTATTTTTCAATGCACTACGGGCCAATGAGGACTTTTTCCACATCATTTGTAACATTACGGTCATGATTACACCGAATAATCCCTAGTTATAATCATACCAAGTCCATCTATGCACTACAGGCCATATATGACTTTAAATATAATATAAACATGAGGATGATGACAATGATATAAGAATTCAATAAAAACAAGTTCAAGAATTAATTTATCCAGGAACTAATAACGTCAAAATTGTCAACATGATACTTCTTTGTAGAGTAACACTCAAGAATGCTCAGAAGAATATTTCCATGAAAAGATAATGGATGAAGCACAAATATCAATATTCCACTAATTTCATGGGGTATAGAAGTCAAAACTTTAACCAACTGAGTATAATAAAGAATGGAATAACAAAAGAAATCACCAGGCATGCGATAGGCCACACAGACAGGTTATTCCAATAGAATAATAAATAACGGAACCAGGTCATGCGTAAACGCATAGACAAGATATTCCAACAGAATAATAATTAATGGAACCAGTCATGCGTAAACGCACGCATGTGATATATTCCAATGTAATAATAAACAACGGAACCAGGTCATGTGTAAACGCACGCATGGATGTTCCGAGAATAATAAAGAATGGAATAATGGAAGAAATTTCATCATGTATGCGAAGATTTTGCATGACAAAGTTATTCCAACATAATAATAAAGAATGGAATAACGAAGAATTTCACCAAGTATAGGGTATCCAGCAGATACAAAGTTATTCCAATGAAATAATAAAGAATGGAATAACAGAATTCCTCTTCACGAATAAGAAAGAAAGAATACCCCTTACGAGTACAACAAATAATATCCCTTACCGTAAAAGAAGAGTATTTCGACTGGTAGGGCGAGGATATTTTTGAAGAAAACTTGCACTACGCTCAAAGCTTCTTAAAACTCTAAAGAAATACACTCAAGATTATTGAAGAATTCTCTGAACTTATGGTGTGGTTTTCAATTCTAACTAAGCATCCTATTTATAGGAAAATAGAAATGATACTATGCTGCACTATGCAATAAAATATAATATATTCTAAATATATATTTATATATTTTATTTAAAATCTAATAAAACAAATAACTTTATAAAAGTATTCTGTTTTATATAAAAAGATTTTACTATGCAAAACACTATGCAGGCACTATGCAACACTATGCATAATAAAATATAATATATTCTAATTATTGTCTAATAAAATAAATAACTTTATAAAAGTATTCTATTTTATATAAAAAGATTTTACTATGCAAAACATTATGCATAATAGAATATTATATATTCTATTTATAGTCTAATAAAATAAATAACTTTATAAAAGTATTCTGTTTTATATAAAAAGCTTTTCTGTTTTATTACATTAATAATACTAATAAAACAAAACTCATCATCATTATTATAATTCACACTATTAATCGACCAGGTCATTCCCAGGAAAGAGGAGGCTTTCCAATAAGGATTTCTCCCCATCGGCGCGCAATTAGGTGACCAAACCTCTCTTTGATAGAACTTCTAGACATCGTTAATATTGCAAATAATAATATTAATAACTTTGTCATCTCAATTATTGATTATATAAAATATTGACAATAATTGAATCAAATAATGTGAGATACTATGCAGCAATTACTGTATCAATAATTGAACAAAACTGAGTGACTTCTCACGTAAGCATCAATAATCAATACCGTGTCCTACTATGTAACCATGCGTATTACTGTACTTTTAACACCGGGTGTTTCAACAGTTAACGGTTAAACTTCCGCCGTTATTTTCATAAAGTATTTTTATCATTTTCTCAATTCGACAATAATTCCGTTGTGGGGTCCACCAAAGATTGTGCCGTTGTACGAATATTCCCTGTTAAAACAAATATTCCCCGACCAATCGAATATTATATAGCAACTTGCGTACTTTGCAAAATTTATAAATATTACCCACAACTATAACATTATATCAAATTCATTCCATACTATTCAAAATTGATATTTATAGAAAAATCATTTTTATTAAAAAAAATTGGGGTCTTACAAGGGATATTATTTTGTTCAGTATTCATAGCAATAATATTTTCATCTATACTCTGTAGTATGTGAGTAATATTATTTCGTCTTGTATTCCTGATTATACCCTCATTTTGATAAAGTATTGCTTCTATACTCCGTGAAATTAGTAGAATATCCTTGAAATTTGCGCTTCATCTAGTATCATTTCACAATGATATTTTCTACACATTCTTGTTAAATTTTAAGCTTTTCATGCCGGAGTACTGTCCATGGGTAGTATTCATTTTTACAGTACTATTTACAGAGTACTATTCACGGGGTACTATTCAGAAAGTAATATTCACAAGGTACTATTTACGGGTAATATTCACAAAGTACTATTCATGAGTACTATTCACGGGGTACTATTCCAGAAGTACTATTCACTCGAGTACTATTCACCTGGGGAATTATTCATGACAAAAATTAATTTCTTTGCTGTCCAAATCATTTTTGATACAATATTATTCTTGAATTTTACTCCACAAAGCAGTATCATGTTGACAATTTGGACATTATTGAATTTTGGATATATTAAGTTATAAATCTTTAAAAATTTATCCTTTGCTTTCTTTTAATTGAATTCTTATATCATTGTCATCATCCTCATGCTTATATTGTGATAAAAGTCATATGTGGCTTACGTGCATAGATGAACTATTGATTGGTATAATTATGACCAGGGATTATTCGGTATAATCATGACCATAATGTTACAAATGATGTTGTAAAAATTCTCATTGGATTGTAGTGCATTGATGGACAGTTGTTGGTATGATTATGATCGGGATTATTTGGTATAATCATGACCATTGATGATTACATGAATATCATTGGCTTGTAGTGCAGGGATGATTCGATGATATGGTTTATTTATTAAGTTGAGTCTCAGCGATAAAATTGATGATAAACTTTTTAAATCATAGAAGATAGTAGATATCATGTTCTACTTGACTCTTCTAATGGATTGCTTGTTCCGTTGCAGTTAAACTTGATGTTTATTATATTTTATCAGTTTAACACTGTTGAAGGCTAACGATAATTTATTCTGCATTATCTTAGTCATAATATTTCTTACTGGGATAGTTGAGCTCACCCTTTGTTTTCATTGTTCTCTTCAAGAAATGAGAATATAGCTTGGACTAGTCGGGGAACGGAGTGACGGTCCAGATGTTTGCATTAGTAGTTCTCACTATTCAGTGAAATAGTGTGATAATAATTGTAATGAGGACTTTATTTGAGTTTGGATACTCTCTACGAGACATTATTCGTGTTGAAACTCTCAGCTACGTTTTGTCGTACTATATAAAAGAAGTTCGTATTTAAATTATGTACCATGTATTTGGCGACTCAAGATGGGTGATTTATACCTATTTTGGGGGCGTCATAGTTGGTATCAAAGCTTAGGGATATGATTCTTGGCTGAGATGTGAGTAAAGAACTAGGAGGGGGGAGATAGGGAATTTCTTCGCTAGTGTGACCTACCTAAGTTTATTTGGTATTTATTTGGTCGGTCAGAGTATAGGGATAATATGTGACATGTCATTTAACCCTTGTTTTGTGGCAGTATTTGAAAATGGCATCCAAAAATGTTGAGATAAGCAAAGAAACACATGAGACCGTTGAGTCACCAATGATCAATACCTAGGATAATGTGCATCATGATGACAATAATCTTCAGGAAAATAACAACGCTGGCCAAATGATGAACGATGGGATGTTCAGAGACTTTATGCAATTCATGCAACATCAAAGTGAAACGACTTCATTCAAAATGCGGTGGAAACACCGGCAACTCTCGGGACAGTCAACGCTAAAATGATTCAAGGAGCTGGGACCACCAGAGTTTATTGGAGAGCCAAAACCACTTAAGGCGGAGACGTGGATAAAGCAGATCACCAAGATATTTGATGTCTTGGGATGCTCTGAGGAGCACAAGGTTCCCTTTGCCACCTTTATGTTGTGAGTAGAGAAGCGATTCTTTGGTGGGAATCGGTAAAGGCGTACTCAACCTCGCCGTATCAAGATGTCTTGGGAGAAGTTCCAAGAACTGTTCAACGACAAGTACTTTCCCGAAAGTATTCATCACATGAAAGAGGTAGAGCTTATCAAGTTGGAGCAAAACAATATGACCGTGTCGTAGTACGAAGCTAAGTTTACCGAGTTGTCCCAGTTTGCGTCCCACTTGGTTGATAATGAGGAGAGAATGACGCGGGTGTTTCTAAGAGGTTTAAAACCCGATAAACGTCTATATCTAATTTCTCACAAACTGTGTTTGTATTCAGATGTTGTAAATAGGGCTCAGTTATTGGAGCGCGATAATGAGTCAACCCAACCAAGAGAGAGCAGTCGGAAAAATGATAATACTAGTGGTAGAAGTCATCGAAGCGGTGACAACAAACGTGGTGGAAGTCAACATGCCAGAAATGGTAACCACTTCGGTGGTAATCATGGCCAGGACAATAAAAGTGGGAATTTCAAGAAGAGGAGATTTAATAATGATGGAAGGACGTCAGCACCAACACCTATTGTTAAGGAAAGAGAACGACCGCCGATCGTATGTTACAAATGCGGAGGGGAGGGACACATCAGTTCAAACTGTACACAGCAGTCCAAAGCATATTACAATTGTGGAAGAGAAGGTCACCTATCACGATTTTGTCGTGCACCGAAGTCAAGTCCAGCTGGGACGGAGGCATCAAAGGCCATCCCAGACAAGACAAAACCGGTAGTTCAAGGGAAAACGTTTGTCGTAACCTCCCAAAAAGCGAGGAATCCAAACGAGGTGATCACGGGTAAGCTATTCATAAACTCTAGCGAAGTCTATACCTTATTTGATACCAGTTCTACCCATTCTTTTATTTCTCCTACTTGCGCTCAATTTTTAAATTTAACTCCAAAGAAATTAGACTTTGATTTATCTGTTGAAACTCCGTTGGGAGAAACCTTCATTACATCCACTGTTTATAAGTCTTCTTTGATTCAAATCGGTAAACGCACGTTACCTGTCGATCTTATCTCTTTGAAAATACTTGCATTTGATGTGATTTTAGGAATTGATTGGTTAACTACTCATCATGCTAAAATCGATTATTTTTGTAAGGTTGTTAGCTTTCATATTCCTAACCAACCTATTATGCGAATTCAAGCAACCAAACCACTAAAGTCAATCACTGTCATATCAAGCCATAAAGCTATTCGTTTATTGAAAAATGGATGTCAAGCTTTCTTAGCACATGTCACTTGATTTAAGCAAAATACGCCGATTTGAATGATATTTCTATTGTTAATAAATTTCCGGACGTATCCCTTAAGAACTTCCCGCCCCTACCCCCAGAGCGTGAAATTGAATTTTGTATCGACCTTGAATCCGGTACAAAACCCATTTCCAAAGCCCCATATCGAATGGCTCCTATTCAACTTCAGGAGTTAAAAACCCAACTACATGAATTGTTAGACATCGGTTTCATTCGTCCTAGTACATCTCCTTGGAGTGCTCCTATTCTATTCGTGAAGAAGAAAGATAGAAGTATGCGACTATGACAACCCGAGAATTTTGGATATTTTTAAAATTTTTAATTTATTGATTTAAGGTTCAATATTAGAACCTAGACTGAAAATAAGTGTATGGAATTGACAGTTTTGTAATGAGATTTTAAGGATTTCAAAATTTTTGGACGAGACTTGACTAATTTGGTAGACTGTAAGTATTAGTCTGGTAATGAGATATAAGATTCTGGTGAATTTAAAATTCTTGTGAAGAATTATCAGGTTTAAGTATCTAAGTGTATACAAGTCGGTATATGTGAATATATATGTGCACAATAAATTTTTATGTGTATAATTTGTAGTTAAGGATCAAATTTTTGATCAGATAAGTTACATAAGTGACAAACCCTAAAATTATAATGAGAACGTTAAGGTTAAGTTATGAAACCCTAATCAGTAAATCTTTATGTGTACAGTTGTGATTTAAGATCAAGGATTTATCAGATAAGTTGTAACTTTAGCAAACCCTAAAGTTATGTTAAAAAAGGTATGTTTATTAAGATAGAAAACTTTAATGAACTGTTAGAAACCCTTAAGACCGGATCGAAAACCCTAATCTAAGTTCCAGGAATCTAAAACCCTAATTCGGATATTCAAAACCCTAATTTGGGAATTTAAAATTTAAGTTTATTTGGCTAAGTGTAAAATGTTATGAGATAAACTAGAAATGTCCAAAATACCCTTCAAGTTATAGGGGAAAAGACAAAAATACCCTTAGTGAATGTGAAATGACCAAAATGCCCTTTAACTTAAAACTTAAGTAAAAGATTTTGTGAAATCTTTGGTGACTCATCACTTGGATATCCCATGTGCCTTATATCTATCACAAATCTGATATTTGTGCCACCTAGCAACACTTGGTTCATTGAATCAAAAGTTATAAGATTTAAAAGTAAGAAAAATCCTTACTTTACTTCTCATACTAACCAAGCCATTCTCTCTCATCCATTTCGAAAATTTTTAGTGAGAGAGAGATAGAAGTTAAGCTATGTTAGTCTGTTATCAAGCCAAGAACAATAATCAAAATTCAGAAATCAAAATCAAAGTTAGAAAGGTATAAACCCTAATTTTATAAATCATGTGATTTCATGTTTGATGTTGTTGTTTGTTGTTTAGAAGTGTGTTTAAGGATGTTATTTAGTGATCCAAGATGTTACATCAAGGATCCATAACATCTAGAAGCCAGAAAATCAAGTTTTAAAAACTGACCAAGAACCGTAATTTTAAGGCCTGACAGTCATATGTCAGGGCCTCTAGATCTGTCTATGTTATGTGTTATGTTAGTTTGATGTTATAGAATTGTTCTCTGTCATGCGGAGAGTAGACTGGAAGTGGAATCACATCCATACCATGTCTAGATCTCAAGATATAGGTGGTCAAACATGGTTGACTAACCATGGGAGACTGAATCTGGGCAGCCCAGATGGGTCTGACAACGTTTTTCGATCCTTTGATCTTGCTACTGACAAGTGATTTGGCCATGTTTGTGTAATGTACTTGTAGTCTGGTATAAGGACTACAACATCATGCCTTTATAACACTTAGATATTACACTGGACCAAAGTTATTAAGGGTCAAAGTAGCCTTGACCATCTGATTTGTGCATTTCTGGAAAACCCAGATTTCTCCAGGTAGGCCTGACAAGCATTTCCAGGCCATGAATCTTTCTGTTGTTTGTTAGTTGGGCCAATTTATTGTTGTTAGGTTGTATACTGGTATATTAACTACACATATAAGTCATTATAACACCTAGAACTATTACAGGATTAAAGATAATTCCGGTCAACACCTCGTTGACCACCAGCTTTAAAGAATTCTGGGAAACCCAGAACTCGCTCAAGAACAATATTTCTAGCCTATTTTGACCGGATCAAATCGTACTTTAATGTGGTTTTTATGCTTATATGATAATGTATTATGGTACCCGGACATCATTACTACATGTTTAAACCTTCAGAACACTTAACTAATGACCAGAACCCTAAGATATTTGAGCCACATAGTGAGCACTCGAACCTGTCTGGGTTTCTGGGTAACCCAGAAAACCCAGTATGCCTCTAACAGTAATTTTGTGAGCTTGGATCTTGCAATTAAGTGATGTTATGACTATGGAACTTGTTCAAGATTGTAGTGTTACACGCATACTATAATAATAACCCATTAGCAAGCCCGGGAACTTAATAATCAAAGATTAAATAGTGGTCAAACTACCTACCTCGGTGACTGACACGAAGCTCAAGAACAGGCTCAAGAACACCTATAGCGACGGGTATGTCGCTATATTGCCCTTTTAGCGACAGTTTAATTAAGAAAGTAATTATTAATTTCTGAAAATTATTTATAAATAGATAAAAATAGTTTTTAATTATTAAAAATACATAATAAATTCTAAAAAATTATTTTCAAGTCTAAAAAATAGTTTTTAATTATTTAGAGTATATTTCATAAATATTTAATATTTTTGGAATATAAATGGTATTTAATTTATTTAATTATAATATTAAATAAATTATTTAAAAATGATTTTAATATATGAAAAATCATGAAAAATAATATTATGGTATAATAAAATATTTTAAGTTATTTTTAGTGACTTTTAATATTTTATGATGAAATTCATTAATTAATTAATATTAATGATAATTAGTTTATTTAATAAATGAATTAAATAAATTATGGAAAAATAGAATAAATGATTTATAAATCATATAAAAATGATTGAAGTGTTATAAAAATATTTTAAGTTATAAAATATAACTTTCGATATTTTACCATGAAAATATTAATATTTTAATATTAGTAGCAATTATCGGATAATGAATTAAATTGTTTAAAAATCATATAAAGGTGATTTTAAGGTATTAAAAATACTTTATGATATTATAAAATATATTATAATATTATGACATGTATTTCATTAATATTTGATATTAAATAAATATTAATGATAAAGGAATTATGTGGTATTTAATTCATTTAAATACGATTTTAATGATTGAAAATACACGATAAATAGTAATAATTATTTAAAAATTATTACGAGCATATGAAAATTATTTTGACTGCTTAGAAAATTGTCTAAGATACTGTTAAGTGTTTTGCCAGAGTTTAATTGAACTTAAACTTGAAGAATTGTCCGACTAGACCGTTGGGATGATAGAATTGTGTCGGTTTCAACTCGGACTTAAATAATCTAACTTGATGCTAAGTTTTATGTGCTGAATAGACTGATAGAGTTATGTGTTATGTGCTATGTGTTTAGGTTATTCTATGTGTATATATATAATAATATTATACTGTGATGATATTATTCTAATATTGGAGATCTATATTACTAATATTAGGTCTTCGGATAAGGCGATATAAATTATGTAAGCTGGTAATCAAATGATTACAGCAAGTTTGTTTTACTTAACTCTACTAAGAGTGTTTTAATCGGATAAGCTTATGGTTAATCATTGTTGGTTGCCATGAATTGTACTCTGAATATATTGCATGTATAAGTCAGGTATGAAAGGCTGATCACCTTCATTACCAGTTGGTTCAGATATATTTGTTCATGTATAATACTTGTTCAGTCATAAATTTGTTCCTGCTAGTTCACAATTATATTGTTGAATTATAGCAAGCCAATTATTCAAATCATTTCAATCATGATATATCGTTATATTGTTGAATTTAAACTTGTTGGGCAACTTTCATGCTCACCCTAGCTATATCATGATAAAACATTGTAGATTAAGGCGAATACGTCGGATACAAGGAAAGGTCCAAGATAGTTGCAGCTTTAGTAGTCGCGTGCAGTTAGATTTGTATTATATATTATTAATGTTATTATATGTTAGAAAAGTTATGAATAATGTATAAGTTAAGGTTACTCGACCTTGGGGAATAATGTGTAATGTAATGTATAAATAATTTATGTTTATATCTTCCGTAAATAGTAATAGTAGTTATAGAATGATCGAACCGAATCTGCGGTGATTCGGGACCTCGGATTCGGGGCCGTCACAGCGACTTTATATTGATTATCGGGAGTTGAATCATGTCACCGTAAAAAATAGGTACCCGTTGCCTCGTATTGATGATCTATTTGACCAGTTGCAAGGCGCCAAATTCTTTTCTAAGATCGATCTTTGTTCCAGATATCATCAATTAAAGATTAAAACTGATGACATTCCAAAGACTGTTTTCAGAACTTGGTACGGGCATTACGAATTTCTAGTCATGTCTTTTGGATTGACTAATGCTCCTGCTACCTTCATGGATATGATGAACCGAGTATTCAAAGAATATTTAGATCACTTTGTGGTCGTCTTTATTGATGACATCCTCATTTACTCCAAAAGCCATGAAGATCATGAGCAACACTTGAGGCTGATACTCCAAAATCTTCGTGAAAATATGTTATATGCCAAGTTGAAAAAATGTGAGTTCTGGCTTGAGGAAGTAGCATTCCTTGGGCACATGATATCAAATCACGGAATATCTGTTGACCCGACAAAGATTGAAGCAATTCAAAGCTGGGAGCAACCTAAGTCAGTGACCGAAGTACGTAGCTTTTTGGGCTTAGCTAGTTATTATCAGAGGTTTGTGGAAGGATTTTCTCGAATTGCTACTCCATTAACTCAGCTGACTCGAAAAGATACAAAATTCAGTTGGAACGAGGTATGTGAGAAGAGTTTTCAAGAACTCAAGAGGAGGCTCATTTCAGCACCTGTTCTGACAATACCAGCTGGTTCGAAGGGATTTGTCATAGACAGCAATGCTTCAGCCAAAGGTTTTTTGGTGTGTTCTCATGCAACATGGGAAAGTCATAGCCTATGCCTCACGATAACTCATAGAATATGAGAGAAATTACCCTACTCATGATCTAGAGTTGGCTGCTGTCGTTTTTGAGCTTAAGATTTGGAGGCATTACCTGTATGGAGAGAAGGTGGAGATCTATACGGATCATAAAAGTCTCAAATATTTCTTCACTCAAAAGGAACTCAACATGCGATAACGACGATGGCTTGAGCTATTGAAAGATTACGATCATACCATTCAATACCATCCTGGAAAAATGAACGTAGTAGCTAACGCATTGAGTAGAAGATCATGTGTGGGAACACGTACAATATTGTCAATGCAAAGGTCCATTTTGTATGACTTACAAAGGATGGAGATAGAGTTAAGGACTCCAGGGACCCATGTGATGATAGCAAATATACGAGTAGAACCGACTTTAATCGATAAAGTTGAAGCTGCTCAAGCTACGGACTTGGAGTTGATACGTATGAGGAAGAAAGTGCAAGAATGTGCTATTCCGGAAGCAAGAATCGATGAAGAAGGAATACTTCGAGTCAACTCCAGACTTTGTGTTCCTAACGATTCTGACTTGAAGTATAAAATCATGATGGAGGCGCACTACACACCGTTTGCAATCCATCCTGGGAGTACCAAAATGTATCGTGATCTTCGACATACATTTTCGTGGTGCAATATGAAGAGAGAGAGATAGCGGGGTTTATCTCAAGGTGTCTAACTTGTCAACGAGTCAAGGCGGAACATCAAGTGCCAAAAGGTCCATTGCAACCACTTTAAATTCCAGAATTGAAGTGGGAACACATTACCATGGATTTTGTTACTGGTCTTCCCATGGTTTCTAAAGGCATAGATGCGATTTGGGTCATTGTTGATAGATTTATCAAGTCTGCTCAATTCTTACCGATACGAGAAATTTATACACTTGAATGTCTTGCTCGTATGTACATAAATGAAATTGTAAGATTGCATAGTATGCCAATATCCATATTTTCTGATCGAGACCCAATATTCACTTCATGATTTTGGGTTAGTTTGCAAAAAGCTATGGGCACGGATTTACGATTTAGTTCGGCATATCATCCTCAAACGGACGGGCAGTCGAAGAGGACTATTCAAACTCTTGAAGATTTATTAAGACTCTGTGTCCTTGACCTCAAAGGAAGTTGGGACAAGTTCTTACCATTGGTGGAGTTTTCCTACAACAACAGTTATTAAGCAAGTATTGGCATAGCTCCATTTGAGGCGTTGTATGGAAGAAAGTGTCGTTCTCCAGTATGCTGGGATGAGGTGGGTGAAGCAACATTGTTGGGACTGGAGTTGGTACGTATGACTACAGAAAAGATTAAAACGATCCAATAACGTATAAAAACCTCACAAGATCGACAAAAGAGTTATGTTGATCTTCATCGAAAGGACGTGGAATTTAATATTGGAGATCGTATGTTGTTACGTGTTGCTCCATGGAAAGGAGTTACGAGATTTAGAAAGACAAGAAAGCTCAATCCTCGATTTATTGGCCCATTTATAATCCTCGATCAAGTAGGAACAGTGGCCTATAGACTCGCATTACCGCCAAGTATGTCTCGTGTTCATAACGTTTTTCAAATATCTATGTTACGTATATATGTTAAAGACCCAAACCACATTATTGAATTAGAACTGGACGAGATAGCAGAAGATTTAACGTATGAGGAGGTACCTGTTAAAATCTTGGATAAGAAGGATCATATTATACGCTCCAAGGTTATACCTTAAGTCAAAGTTTTGTGGAGAAACCACGATGTTGAGAAAATGACCTGGGAGTTAAAATCTGAAATGAACTCAAGGTATCCTCACATCTTCGACATACCAGATACGCACCCTAATTTTGAGGACGAAATTTCATAAGAAGGGGAGGTTGTAAGACCCCAACTTTTATGAATACAGATTATTTTTTCTCAAAATATATTTTTGAATATTATGGTGTGGATTTAATATAATGTTGTGGGTATTATTTACAAATTTTCCAAAGTAAGCAAGTGGTTATATAATATTCGATTGGTCGGAGAATATTCGTTTTAACGAGGAATATTAAATGCACGACTCAAGACAATCATTGGTGGACCCCACAACAGAAGTATTGTCGTAGTTAGAAATGACATAATTATCTTTTTATAAAAATAACGACACAATTTTTACCGTTAAATTGTTGAACTACCCGGTGGTAAAAGTATAGTAATATGCATGGTTGCATAGTAGCACACGGTATTGATTATTGATGCTTATGTGAGAAGTCACTCAGTTATACTCAATTATTACTACAGTAATTGCTGTATAATATCTCTTATATTATTGATTCAATTATTGTCACAGTATCATCTACGTAATATTTATTATTATTAAATCAATAATTGAGACGACAAAGTTATTCATATTATTATTTACAATATTAACAATGTCTAGAAAGCTCTGTCGAGGAGAGGTTTGGTCACCTAATTGCACGCCAATAGGGAGAAATTCTTATCGGAAAGCCCCCTCTTTCCTGGGAATGATCTGGTTGTTAAATATTGTGAGTTATAATATTAATGATGAATAAGTTCGTATTGATTAAAGATGAAATTGATATTTTAATTGTGTTAGAATTATTAGTGTTAATGGAAATGGACATCTACTTCGATAATAATTGATGTCTGGAGGTTATATTGATTAATCAGGTAATTAATCGGATAAATGTACAATTAATTGCTATTAATTCACATGCTTATAACTATTTGTTCACATTGTGTACTATGGTTTCAAATGCATGTACTATTAGGGGAGGTGGTGCAAGATTGATAATACTTGCATGACTAAATTAAAAATAGAGGTATAGATGTACTATACTGTAACTATTTTTTGCACATGTGTGTACTATTAATTCACATGAATGTACTATTGATTCACATGATGTACTATCAGGGGAGGTGGTGCAAGTTTGATAATACTTGCAGGACTAAATTAAAAATGAAGGAAAAGATGAAGGTATTATACTATAATATTTCGAGCCCCAAAACGTGCAATTATCGAAACTATATTTTTCGATAAATAGAAGCTCATTCTTCTTTCATTCTCACCAATTAACTAAGACTCACAAGAGCAATTATAGAGAGAGAAGCTATAGAGAGAAAGAAGAAGAGAAGTCTGCTACCTCACTATTCCAGTATCTAGTCTTCTTCAGAGGTAAGGGATATTATTTTGTTCAGTATTTATAGGAATAATATTTTCTTCCATACTCTGTAGTATGTGAGTAATATTATTTTGTCTCGTATTCCTGATTATACCCTCATTTTGTTAAAGTATTGCTTCTATACTACGTGAAATTAGTAGAATATCCTTGAAATTTGCGATTCATTTAGTATCGTTTCACAATGATATTTTCTACACATTCTTGTTAAATTTTAAGCTTTTCATGTCGGAGTACTGTCCATAAGTAGTATTCATTTTTATGGTACTATTCACAAAGTACTATTCACAAAGTACTATTCATGAGTACTATTCATAAAGTACTATTTACAGGGTACTATTCTCGAAGTACTATTCACGGGATACTATTCGCTCGAGTACTATTCACCCGGGGAATTATTTATGACAAAAATTGATTTCTTTGCTGTCCAAATCATTTTTGATACAATATTATTCTTGAATTTTACTTCACAAAGCAGTATCATGTTGACAATTTGGATATTATTGAATTTTGGATAAATGAAGTTATAAATATTTAAAAATTTATCCTTTGCTTTCTTTTAATTGAATTCTTATATCATTGTCATCATCCTCATGCTTATATTGTGATAAAAGTCATCTGTGGCTTACGTGCATAGATGTACTATTGATTGGTATGATTATGACTAGGGATTATTCGGTATAAACATGACCGTAATGTTACAAATGATGTGGTAAAAATCCTCATTGGCCTGTAGCGAATTGATGGACAATTGTTGGTATGATTATGATCAGGGATTATTCGGTATAATCATGACCATCGATGACTACATGAATATCATTAGCCTGTAGTGAAGGGATGATTCAATGATGTGGTTTATTTATTAAGCTGAGTCTCAACGATAAAATTGATGATAAACTTTTTAAATCATAGAAGATAGTAGATATCATGCTCTACTTGACTCTTCTAATGGATTGCTTGTTCCGCTGCAGTTAAACTTGATATTTATTATATTTTATCAGTTTAACACTGTTGAAGACCAACAATAATTTATTCTGCATTATCTTAGTCATAATATTTCTTACTAGGCTAGTTGAGCTCACCCTTTATTTTCATTGTTCTCTTAAGGAAATGAGAATATAGCTGGGACTAGTCAGGGAACGAAGTGACGGTCCAGATGTTTGTATTAGTAGTCTTCACTATTCAGTGCAATAGTGTGATAATAATTGTAATGAGGACTTTATTTGAGTTTGGATACTCTCTACGAGACATTATCCGTGTTGAAACTCTCAGCTACGTTTTGTCGTACTGTATAAAAGAAGTTTGTATTTAAATTTTGTGCCATGTATTTGGCGACTCAAGATGGGTGATGTATACTTATTTTGGGGGCGTCACAATCATGCACTACGACAGGGGGTTCTAAGGGGGGGTCTCCCCCCTGGCGGTGGTCCAGCTGTATTGTAGAATTTTCTATACGAATCTCTAAAACAGTTCCAGAATCATATCAAATCCCCAAAATACTCACAATAACAGTACACCCAAAACATATCATATATGTCCAGTTTCAATTAATCATATTAAACCGAATCTTCATGCTTCTAATCCAATTAGAATAGAACTTGTATTGTTATTCCACCTTCTAAGATACAATTAACAGAACATCATATACATGAATATCTATTACTGATATTCATAATACCAGAATATGCTTACAAACAGAATATCATATACTCAATTTTATATAGGTAAAATTGTATCATCATATATCATATATATCGAAAATAATATAATTAATTTCAGATCGGTAAAATTGTATCATCATATATCAAATATATCAAAAATAATATAATCAATTTCAGATCGGTAAAATTGTATCATCATATGTCATATATATCGAAAACAATAAAACACGTAATCTGAATTAATCGTTTCACAAGTAGCTCTGATACCACTGTTGGGTTTTAGCACATAAAATGCAGCGAAAATTAAACAATTTAAAGTGCAATTTTGAAACCCTAAAATATGATCCATGTGAAAACCATATTAATTCAGTGGTTAAAAATTTATACCGATTATTAAAGCTAGAATCGATGCGGTCGAATCTCCAACGTTATCCAAACGAACAGCCTCTCTACGGTATCCACATGAACGCCCCACGAATCGTCGTACGATCTGCAGAAAAAGGAACCACGGTACTAGCCACTAAGGATGAGGATTAGCGATGACCGTCCGAGAGTTGCCAGTGTTTCCACTTGCATTCTGAATAGGAGTCATTCTTGCCTGATGTTGCATGAATTGCATAAAGCCCCTGAACATCCCATCATTCATCATTTGGTCAGCATTGTTGTTTTTCTGAGGATTATTGCCATCCTGATGCACATTATCTTAGGTATTGATCGTTGGTGACTCAACGGTCTCATGTTCTTCATTGCTTATCTCAACATTTTTGGATGCCATTATCAAATACTGCCACAAAACAAGGGTTAATTAACATGTCACATATTATCCCTATACTCTGACCGACCAAATAAATACCAAATAAAATTTGGTAGGTCATACTAGCGAAGGAATTTCACGTCTCTCCTGTAGTAACCCGAGATTTTCTAAATAAAATAAATAAGAAATTTTGCGTATAAATTTTTTTTTATTTAATGACGAGACTAAGTGTCAAGTAAAGTGAACGATAAATGCGAATACATTTATTACTTGAAAAATTAGAAATAATTTTAGAATTATCAATTACCACAAATTATATGGTAATAAACTTCTGTAAGCCGAAATGTTTTTATTAATTATTTTCCATGAAAACATGATTGGAAATAATATATGATGTGATAATTAGATTTATATAATAAATATTTTATTATATGAATTGTTCGTAATATTTAAGTTAATTATTTTAACTTGATTATTGATGATGTGTCTGAAGAATAAGTCGGATATGAGATCCAAACCACGGATTGGGATTGTGATCAAGAGATGAGAATAATAATATTATATTATTTTACGAGTACCATAATTATGTAATTTGGTATGTGCGAGACGAGATAATATTGAGCAATAACGATCAATTAGGTCATAGCATATTACCGCGTCTTTGTGAAACCCTAATTATTAAACCTCGGTTATGGGATATTTACGAGTAATGACCGTATATAAAAGTTACTGTGAATAAGAATATCTGTAATTAGAAGAAACCCTAATTATCACATTTATCGTCGATAATTAGGACAAACCCTAATTATTATAACCTAACCTAGTTGAAATTAGAAACTAGAACGACGCGTGTTAGTAATATATACAGATAATTACAGAACCCTAATGGTCAATTAGAAACCCTAATTGATGACGTTGAGAAACCCTAATTTTAATTAATGGGTTTAATTTCGATGTTATTTGATAAGTGTTTTAATTTACCAAAGGATAGAAGTTAATTGGTAAATTATAAGAATTAAATCTAGTGATTAAATATTACATTTAATTGTCTTGTACAAGATTGCCCATACACTCTTAAACAAAGCCCAACCATCACTCATAACAAATCGAAGCAAGAATCAAGAATTTTGGCAAAAAGGGTATAAGGACACTAAACCTAGAAATTCTTTGATTCGATGTTATTTGATGCAATTGATTGTTTAAAGTTGTGTAATAGAATGTTAATTGATGATATGGGTTGATAAATCAAAGACCCATAACATCAAAGTGCACGAATTTGAAGATTTAAGCAAGTTGGAAAACCGAATTACGTTATTTTCACCAAATGTCGAGAGCCATAACTCTTTGCTCGATCATGAGTTTTGTTCTTTAAAAGTTGTTATGTGTAACCTTGATATGTGGTCTTTAATCTGCAAAAAGAATCAAGTCTATATCATGTATAGATTAGAAGTTATAGATGGTCAAACATGGTTGAATCGATCATGATAAACTATTTTTGGACAATGCAGTAATGGGGGCATTCTCGTCCACTTTTGTGCTTTAAAAGGTCTGGGCTTTTGGTATGTTGTAGTGCACTGAGTGAGGAAGCCATAGGCTTTGGAATGACCTCATTCACCTCGGATGAGGGAATTACGGTGATTGGAAGGAAATGTGTCAAATTTCTCAAAAGCGAAAGTCAGCAATGGATGTGCTATTTGGGACACTATTTTGATCATTTAATATTTCCAAAACCTTCTGGGCTTTTGGTATGTTATAGTACACCGAATAAGCTTTCCATAGACTCCGAAACGGACTAAATCCGATATCGGAGGAGAGAGTTATGACATTTCAAAGTAGTTGTGTCAAAACTTCCCAACAAGTGCGGTGCAGTCCATTTGAACGGAATTTCTGGGCTGATGTGTTCGGAATTTGGAAATGGTCAAAGAATAAATGTTGTAGCCCCAGAAGTTAGCTTCGCGTGGGCTCAAGAATCGCTCAAAAATGTTTTAAAATGAAAGAGTTATGACTGTTTTAGCGAAAGAGGGTAAAGCTGAAACGAGATTGAAAACTGTTATGAACGTCCACTTTTGACGCACTGTTTGGGCTACCTAATGAACCCGAATTGGGTAATTCGTATTTTTTAAAAATAGTCTTACATACCATGTATAACATATCCAAAAATCAGATTAATCGGAGTTATGAGCAATGCGTTAGAAAATCGCAAAGTGAGCTATTGAAAATTAGTATAAACCAAGTCCCACATCGACTAAATTGAGAACTTCACCATTTTCTAAACCTATAAATAGAAGGGCTTGGCCTTTGTTTCATTCACCAACAATAAGGCCTCCAATTTTTGAGAAAGGCTTTGTTGTGGGAGAACTTTTTATAAAGATCTCCTTAGTTAAATTTTGGCGTGGAAGTGCGTATTCAGTCTGTGGAATTCGTATTTTCGGGTATGTTTCTTATTTAATTTTTGTAATGTTATTATTTTTAATTGTTAATTAAAGTTTGAATTTTTGAAGTTTAGTTAGTGTTGTTAATAAACTAGTTAGTTTACTATGTTTATTTTGGCTTGGAATTGTTTAATGTTTAAATCATTTAATTATGATTCCGATATTTGAAAGTTATAATGCCCAAACTAGTGACTTTCCGAGAACCGATTATGCGCTTACGAATTTGAAGAAGAACACCTATAGTAATGATTATATCACTATAGGCCCTTTAGTGACGATTTGAATTATTTTAAAATTTTCAATTTAAAATTGCGAAAATGATTAAAAATAAGATGTCCGATATTTACGAGATGTTGAGGTATAGAATAAGAGTCTTAGACTCGATTTTACCCGATAAAGTCATTTGATGCAGCAAACAAATGTCGAATCTTATAAAAGAAAGAAAAAGACTCTTTGTAAGATCATGGATGAGATATTTGAAAAATGTATAAAAATATTTCAAGTATAGAATAGGAACTAAAAATATGATCACCGTGATTATGTGATTAGACTATCTCATCAATCGTAATAGAGCGATTACTATGTGTTAAGATATATTGTTCTAATCGAACGAATGATCTGATTATTGATAGGTTGTGATAAAGAGATAAAACCTAAGTTGAGATTTGTAATCAGCGAATCAGGCAAGTATCCTACCCTTGCATTTCTTTTATGCAATGGACATGAGTAAGAAGTTTCAGAATTATTCTATTTCTGTACAGATTATGTACTCTTTGATTATCAACATGCTAGCTCAGATATATATTCTGTTCGTTGATTTCTAAATGGTTATACAAGTGTCCCCACTTGGATAACCATGGCATTTATTCACATGTTGATATACCTTTGTCAATTACCCGTATACATATATGTTGAATTACATATTATTGTTGAGCAAGATTAAAAACCTTCGGGTTTGGAACCGTGCATGTATGAACATCCCTATATGGGAAGATTTTTGCTTCAAGGCGGATAGAGTGAGCGATGAATTTCATTCAAGTTATGTAGTATTGATCAATCACAGGTACAACTAAATTGATCACCCTCCGCGTCTGTAAGCTAGAAGCGGTTTATGGATGGATTTCGCCAAACCTTTTCGAAAATGAAAAGAATGTTCATAGTATGATTCTTAAACCCTATTCATGGGTAGAGCCAGAGCCAAATTTAAATAATTTGGAAGAGAGTTGTTATGTGAATTTTTATCAAGATGATTACTTCACAACTTTCGATTCGTTGTAGAAGTGTTATGTAAAGAGAATACTTATATTCTTTCAAATTATATATATAAATTGCTATTACTTGTTTGGGCACTCAAATGCTCATCCTTGCTTAAATTAAATGTTTTCGAGCTTATGTATGAGCAACTTGAAGGCTCGGTAGAACACGAACAAAGGAAAAGGAAAAGTGATCGAATAAGTGTGTATCATGAGTTAATGGTTATAGTTGTATTGGTATCTATTCAAGTATTATAAGGAATGTATTTGAAGGTCACGTACCTGGGGAAGTAAACTTTGATGTATGTAAATTAAGTTCGAATGTATTATTATTTTAGTATTATTCAGCTTAAAGAAATGGTATCGTGGAGAACCGAGTTCGGGTTTCAAGTACCTGGATTTGGGGTCGTCACATCTGCCCTCCTAGTTCTAGTCTCACATCTCAGCCAGGGATCATATCCCTAAGCTTTGATACCAACTGTGACACCCCCAAAATAGGTATACATCACCCATTCTGAGTCGCCAAATACATGGTACTAAATTCAAATATAATTTAATTAATACAACTGTCATGCAAATACGAAAAAATATATGCTGAGAGTTTTAACACGAATATTGTCTTCTAGACAATATCCGAACTCAAATTCAATCTTATTACAATTATTATCACACTATTTCATAGAATAGTGAGGACTACTAAAACAACCATCTGGACCGTCACTCCGTTCCCCGACTAATCCCAGCTATATTCTCATTTCCTGAAGAGAACAATGAAAGCAAAGGGTGAGCTTAACTAGCCCAGTAAAGAATATTATGACTAAGATAATGCAGAATAAATTATCGTTAACCTTCAACAGTGCTAAACTGATAGAATATAATAGAAAACAAGTTTAACTGCAGTGGAACAACAATCCATTAGAAGAGTCAAGTAGAGCATTATATCTACTATCTTCTATGATTTAAAAGTTTATCACCGATTTTATCGCTGAGACTCAGCTCAATAAATAATCCATATCACTAAATTATCCACGCACTACGGGCCAAGGATATTCATTATTATCACAAATGGTCATGATCGTGCCAACAACTGTCCATCAATGCACTACGGGCCAATGAGGACTTTTACCACATTATGGGTCATGATTATACCGAATGATCCCTTGTCATAATCATACCAATCAACAGTCCATCTATGCACTGTTGGGTTTCGGCACATAAAACGCAGCAGGAATTAAACAATTTAAAGTGCAATTTTGAAACCCTAAAATAGGATCCAGATGAAAACCATATTAATTCAGTGGTTAGAAATTTATACTAATTATTGAAGCTAGAATCGATGCGGTCGAATCTCCAACGCTATCCAAACGAACATCGTCTCTACTAGTATCTACGAACGCCCATGAATCATTGTATGATCTGCGAGAAAAGGAACATGCAGACTAGCCACCAAGGATGAGGATTTTCAAACTATTTTCTCTAGTCTCTCTACAAGCGGCTAGGGTTTTGGTTAATTATTATTCTTCCTAAATGGTCGATATATCTTATATATAGCAGTTAGAAGGAATTAATCAAAACCTAATCTAATTAAAATCTGAATTTAAATATATATATATATATATATATATATATATTATAATTAAGTCTTACTTAATTAATATATATATATATATATATATATATATATATATAAATTATTCATTTAATTTAAATTCGTAATTTAAAATTCTATCAATCATATTGACATATTTAAATCTTTACAATTTAAATTAATTTCCTTTTAATTACGTTCTTTGTGTGTGACCCTATAGGTTATTATTACGTTGGCAATAATTTTAAATCATATTATAAAATTATAAACAGTGAGCGGCATCTAGAAATGCATCACTGCTACCCAAGTAATAATAAGATCGATGATTCAATACAACCTTTTCGTGACCAATGTTTCAATGTAATTTAATTCATTTAACCTTGACATCCTAGATTAAACTCGAGTCATGGAATGTGTCATACTCTTCATAATTTAATGTGAGTTTTCTTGATCAATGAGTAGACTATATGAAACAAATCACTATTTGAGCATGGTTGTAAGACCCCAACTTATTATAAATAAAATCGAATTTCTTCTAATTATTATTGTGAATAATAAGGTGTTAAATTGATATAATACTTTGGTTATGGGTGAAATGTGCAAATTTTGCAAAATAAGCAAGTGGTTATAAAATATTCATTGTGTCGGGGAATATTCGTTTGGTCGTGGAATATTCTTTCTGTCGAGGAATATTCGTACGACGGCGCAGCTATTTGTGGGCCCCATAACGGATAATTGTCGGAAGAAGAAAACGAAAAAATTGAATAACGGCATAGTTGTTACCGTTAACACTGTTGGAATACCCGGTGGTTAAAATACGATGTCTACGCATGGTTGCATTAAGAGAAGACACCAGTATTACATGATGTATTTTGAATTATTGATCCTTACGTGAAAGGCACTACTCAATAATTGTCATAGTAGTTCTTTGCTCAATATTTTATTTTATTGATTCAATAATTGTTGCGTTGATATTTTATATTATTGTTGTTTAATAATTGTCAACAAACATATCTCCATTATCGGATCAATAATTCATATTATTTGAATAATATTATTAGATAGCATTATTGGCAATGTCTAGAAAGTTACATCGAGGAGAGGTTTGGTCACCTAATTGCGCGCCAAGATGAGGAGAAATTCTTATCGGAAAGCCCCCTCTTTCCTGGGAACAGCCTGGTTGTCATAAATGTGATTCTGTAATATTATTTGTGAATAATTAATTATTGACTCATATGATAAGGAAATATTTATTTTATGTGGATATAAATGATGGATTTATTTATGTGGTTATTAATGAAGGAGTTAATGTTGAGGTGTTTTATCAGTATTTTTGTCGGAATGAAGGTATTAAAAAATTAAACTAGTGTTTTTGAGATATATTGCGTGAGTTATAATTTTTAATCCGACCGTTGGATCGTTTTAATTTTTGGATATGTTATACATATATAAGTTGAGTATATGTCCACAAATTTTGAACCGTTAAAAATGAAGTTATGTTTGTTATGAATATTAAGAGGTGACTGGTTCAGAAATTGTTGAAGTATCCGAATTTAGCCTTTTAGTGGAAAATTCTAGAATTGAGTGGGCCCCACTTGTGGTTGGTGAAGAAATGTGCTGAATTTTATTTCAAATGTGGTGGGTGGGAATAGTAGTAGGTAAAGCCATCAGGTTGCAGGTCAAGTCTGCCAACATTTTCCTATAAATAGAGGGCTAAGTTAGAATTGAAAATCACACCAGAATTCATAAGTTTTCTCTCTTTCTCTCTCTATATTATCGAGCGTATTCTTGTGAGTATTTTTATACTTTGAGTGTTGCTATACGGTGCAAGTTCCTTCAAAGACTATATCCATATTCCAAATTGTAAGTATTATCTTATTGAGGTAAGGGATGTTATTTTTTCGTAAGTGATATTATTTCTTCAATAACATTATCTCAAAAATATTGGTTGGAACTTTTATCAAATTTGGAACTTTTCATGTAGGGTTACTATTCATGAATTACTATTCACGAGTTACTATTCATGAGTTACTATTCATGAGTACTATTCACGAAGCATGATGATTTTTTTGTGGAATTTCTATCTTTTGGTGTCCGAAAGTTACTATTCACGTATATGGCACTATTCACGATATCACGATTTATTCACGTATCAAGACTATTCACAAATCACGACACTATTATCCTAAAATGAAATTTTCTTCTTTTTTTTATCCAAGGTCTCTATTATGGTTACTATCTTTGATTGTATCCATGTTTTGATCTTTATTCTTGAATTTTGCTTCAAAATTGGTTATTATGGAATATTATTGATCTTGGATAAACTGTTATCTCTAATCCTTACTATTTGTCCTTACATCTCTCACTAGATTCGTTTTCTTTAAAATATTTTTCATCATCCTCACCCTAAATGATGATATTACTAAATATCTTTGGCCTGTAGTGCAAAGATGAATGATTAACTGATGAATATCTTTGGCCTATAATGCAAAGATGAATGATTACCTAATGAATATCTTTGGCCCATAGTGCAAAGATGAACAGGTGTTGAGATGAACATGACCAACTGGTGATACAAATGAATATCTTTGGCCTCTAGTGCAAATATGAATATTTGATTCAAGATGTATATTGATTGATGTTACAAAGATAAAATATTGATGATGGACTTTTAAATCTTAAAAGATAGTAGAATTCTTTCTCTACTTGACTCTTCCAATGGATTGCTTATTCCGCTGCAGTTGTTGATCTAAACTTGTTGTCTATTATATTTTATCAGATTTTTTCCTGTTGAAGACTAATGATAATTTGTTGTACATTATCTTAGTCATAATATTTTCTTACTGGGCTAGTTGAGCTCTCCTTTTCTTTCACTGTTCTCTTCAGGAAATGAGAATATAGCTGGGACTAGTCGGGGAATGGATTAACGGTTCCGATGGTTGCATTAGTAGTCCTCACTATTCTGTTAAATAGCATATCAATAATTGTAATGAGGACCCCTTTTGAGTTTTTATACTGTCTATTAGACAATAGTTGTATTTAAACTCGCAGTATATGTGTTGTTGTATTTTGCACGATAATTGTATTACTGAAGTTGTATTTATTTTTGTACCATGTATTTGGCGACTCAGAATGGGTTGGATGGAATGGACCTATTTTGGGGTCGTCACAGTTGGTTTCAAAGCTTAGGGATATGATCCCTGGCTGAGATGTGAGACAAGAACTAGGAGGGGAGAGACGGGGAATTCCTTCACTAGTATGACCTACCTATGTTTATTTGGTATTTAATTGGTCGGTCAGAGTATAGGGATAATATGTGATTTGTTAATTAACCCTTGTTTTATGGAAGTATTTAAGAATGACATCAAGAAATATTAATGATGGAGTGAATGAGACAGTGGAGACACCTTTAATCAATACCCAGGATAAGGTGCAGCAGGAAGACAATAATCCTCAGGTAAATAATAACACCGATGAAATGGTGAACGATGGGATGTTCAGAGGCTTTATGCAATTCATGCAACATCAGGCGAAAGAGGTTCCTATTCAAAATGCAGGTGGAAACAATGGCAACCTACGGTTGGTCACCGCTAAGCAGTTCAAGGAGCTGGGACCACCGGAGTTTTTGGGAAAGCCAGAACCACTTACGGCAGAGACGTGTTTAAAGCAGATCACCAAGATATTTGATGTCTTGGGATGTTCCGAGGAGCAAAAGGTTCCCTTTGCCACCTTCATGTTGCGAGGAGAGGGAAATTACTGGTGGGAATCTGTAAAGCGTACTCAATCTGCCGCACTGAAGATGTCTTGGGAGAAGTTCCAAGAATTGTTCAATGACAAGTACTTTCCCAAAAGTATTCGTCACATGAAGGAGATTGAGTTCATCATACTGGAGCAAAACAATATGAACGTGTCGCAGTACGAAGCTAAGTCTACGGAGTTATCCCGATTTGCATCCCATTTGGTTGATAATGAGGAACGACTTACACGAATGTTTCTGCGAGGTTTGAAACCCAAAATACGTCAATACCTCATTTCTCACAAACTTTGTTTATATTCAGATGTTGTGAATAGGGCTCAGTTAGTGGAGCACGATAATGAGCCAGCCCAACCAAAAGATAACGAACAACAACACGATAATAATTGTACTGGTGATAATGGTCATCGGAACAATGATAACCATCGTGGAAGAAATTATCATGCCAGAAATGGTAACCACTTCGGTGGTAATCATGACCAAGATAATAGAAGAAATGATTCAAGTGGAAATTTCAAGAAGAGAAGATTTAACGATGACGGGAAGACGTCAGCAACAACACCAGCACCAGCAACAAATTTTAGGGGAGGAGAACGACCATCAGTTAGATGCTACAAATGCGGGAGGAGGGACATATAAGTCCAAACTGTTCACAACTTTCCAAGATATGTTCTAATTGTGGAAAAAACGGTTACATAACTCGATTTTGTCCTGTAGCAAAATCAAGTCCAGTTGGGACGGTGGCACCAAAGGTGGATACGGACAAAACAAAGTCGGTGGTTTCAGGAAGAGCGTTTTTCGTGACTTTTCAAAGAGCGAGTAACCCGAACGAAGTTAGCATGGGTTAGTTAATTATAAATTCTTCTGAAGTCTATACCTTATTAGATACCGGTTCTACCCATTATTTTATCTCTCTTGCTTGCACTCAATGTTTAACTTTAACTCTAGAGAAGTTAAACTTTGACTTATCGATTGAAACTTCGTTAGTAGAAACCTTCATTTCATGTGCTATCCAAGTCTTGGATGAGAGTCACAGTTTTTAAATGATATTTTTATTGTTAATAAATCTCCTGACGTATTCTCGAAGGACTTCTTAGCCTACCCCTAGAGTGTGAAATCGAATTTTGTATTGACCCCAGTACAAAACCCATTTCTAAAACCCTTAAATATTTCTTCAACCAAAACGAACATATAATGCGCCAAAGACGTTGGCTCGAGCTATTGAAGATTACGATCGTACCATTCAATAACATCGTGGGAAAGCGAACATGGTAGCTGACGCGTTGAGTAGAAGATCATATGCGTTTATGAGTGCGACGTTGTTAACACAAAAACCCATTTCGTATAACTTATAAATGATGAAGATAAAGTTAAAGACTCTAGGGACCCACGTGAAGATAACGAATATACGAGTAGAATTGACTTTAATCGATAAAGTTAAAACCGCTCAAGATACACACTAGAGCTGATGAATATAAAGAAGAAGGTGCAAGGATGCATTATTCTAGAAGTAAGAGTCGATGAAGAGTAGAAAGCTCCAGCCTTCGATTTATTTGAAATCCTCGAGCGAGTAGGAACTGTGGCCTATAGACTCGCCTTAACGCTAAGTATGTCGCTTGTTCATAACGTTTTTCACGTATCGATGTTACGTAATTATGTGGACGAACCAAACCACATTATTGTGTTAAAACCAGATGAGATAGCCGAAGAATTAACGTACGAGGAGGTACCTGTCAAGATATTGGATAAGAAAGAGCATGTCCTACGAACGAAGGTTATACCACAAGTTAAGGTTTTGTGGAGAAACCATGCTATTGAAAAAATGACCTGGGAGTTTGAATCGGTAATGAAAGCGAGGTACCCTCAACTTTTCGAAACACCAGGTACGTACGTCAATTTCGAGGACGAAATTTCATAAGGAGGGGAGGTTGTAAGACCCCAACTTATTATAAAAAAAATCGAATTTCCTCTAATTATTATTGTGAATAATAAGGTGTTAAATTGATATAATACTTTGGTTATGGGTGAAATGTGCAAATTTTGCAAACTAAGCAAGTGGTTATAAAATATTCATTGTGTCGGGGAATATTCGTTTGGTCGTGGAATATTCTTTACGTAGGAATATTAAATGCGACCAGTACTTGCGACTATTTGTGGGCCCCATAATGGATAACTGTCGGAAGAAGAAAATGACAAAATTGAATAACGGCGTAGTTGTTACCGTTAACACTGTTGGAATACCCTATGGTTAAAATACAGTAATACGCGTGGTTGCACAGTAGCACACGGTATTGCACAGTATTATTGAATTATTGATCCTTACGTAAGAAGGCACTACTCAATAATTGTTGCGTTGATATTATTTGAATAATATTATTAGATAGCATTATTGGCAATGTCTAGAAAGTTCTGTCAAGGAGAGGTTTGGTCACCTAATTGCGCGCCAGTAAGGAGAAATCCTTATCGGAAAGCCCCCTCTTTCCTAGGAACAACCTAGATGTCATAAATGTGATTCTATAATATTATTTGTGAATAATTATATATTGATTCATATGATAAGGAAATATTTATTTTATGTGGATATAAATGATGGATTTATTTATGTGGTTATTAATGAAGGAGTTAATGTTGAGGTGTTTTATCAGTATTTTTGTCGGAATGAAGGTATTAAAAAATTAAACCAGTGTTTTTTAGATATATTGCGTGAGTTATAATTTTTAATCCGACCGTTGGATCGTTGTAATTTTTGGATATGTTATACATATATAAGTTGAGTATATGTCCACAAATTTTGAACCGTTAAAAATGAACGTATGATTTGTTATGAATTTTAAGAGGTGACTGGTTCAGAAATTATTGAAGTATCCAAATTTAGCATTTTGGTGGAAAATTCTAGAATTGAGTGGGCCCAACTTGTGGTTGGTGAAGAAATGTGCTGAATTTTATTTTAAATATGGTGGGTGGGAATAGTAGCAGGTAAAGCCATCAGGTTGCAGGTCAAGTCTGCTAACATTTTCCTATAAATAGAGGGCTAAGTTAGAATTGAAAATCACACCAGAATTCATAAGTTTTCTCTCTTTCTCTCTCTATATTATCAAGCGTATTCTTGTGAGTATTTTTATACTTTGAGTGTTATTATACGGTGCAAGTTCCTTCAGCACTATATCCAGTATTCCAGCCAGAAGTATTATCTTTTTGAGGTAAGGGATGTTATTTTCTTCGTAAGTGATATTATTTCTTCAATATCATTATGCCAAAATATTGGTTGGAACTTTTCATATCGGGGTTACTATTCATGAATTACTATTCACGAGTTACTATTTATGAGTTACTATTCATGAGTACTATTCACGAAGCATGATGATTGTTCTTGTGAAATTTCTATCTCTTGGTGTCGGAGTTACTATTCACGTATACGGCACTATTGACGTATATGGCACTATTCACGTTTACGGCACTATTCACGAATACAGCACTATTCACCGAAAAATGAAATTTTCTTCTTTTTATCCAAGGTGTCTATTATGGTTACTATCTTTGATTGTATCCATGTTTTGATCTTTATTCTTGAATTTTGCTTCAAAATTGGTTATTATAGAGTATTATTGATCTTGGATAAACTGTTATACGAATCCTTACTATTTGTCCTTCTGTCTCACTAGATTCGTTTTCTTTAAAATATTTTTCATCATCCTCAGTCCTAAATGATGATATTATTGAATATCTTTGCCCTGTAGTGGAAAGATGAATGATTAACTGATGAATATCTTTGGCCTGTAGTGCAAAGATGAATGATTACCTAATGAATATCTTTGGCCCGTAGTGCAAAGATGAACAGGTGTTGAGATGAACATGACCAACTATCGATACAAATGAATATCTTTGGCCTGTAGTGCAAAGATGAATATTTGATTCAAGATGTATATTGATTTATGTTACAGGGACAAAATATTGATGATGAACTTTTAAATCTTAGAAGATAGTAGAATTCTTTCTCTACTTGACTCTTCTAATGGATTGCTTATTCCGCTGCAGTTGTTGATCTAAACATGTTGTCTATTATATTTTATCAGATTTTTCCCTGTTGAAGACTAATGATAATTTGTTGTACATTATCTTAGTCATAATATTTTCTTTCTGGGCTAGTTGAGCTCACCCTTTCTTTCACTGTTCTCTTCAGGAAATGAGAATATAGCTGGGACTAGTCGGGAAATGGATTGATGGTCCAGATGGTTGCATTAGTAGTCCTCACTATTCTGTGAAACAGCGTATCAATAATTGTAATGAGGACCCCTTTTGAGTTTTTATAATGTCTATTAGACAATAGTTATATTTAAACTCACAGTATATGTGTTGTCGTATTTTGCACGACAATTGTATTACTGAAGTTGTATTTATTTTTGTACCATATATTTGGCGACTCAGAATGGGTTGGATGGAATGGACCTATTTTGGGGTCGTCACAATGGTCATACATTTCATAATCCTACTAAATCAAAAGGCCTGTGGATATCACCCTTTTTATATATGAGGGTTAAATTCCATCTAGATCACTCATATTCCTCACATGATTCATGATGTACCCAATAATCACCTTTATAGTCCACCCTATTAAAGGTGACCTTTGATGATATCAAAGTACATAAATTCCCGTGTAGTAATATAGTGATTTTAGGTCGGAGGATCATTACATCATTGTCACTATGAGAATTGCTAATGACACTTCGCATAATACTCCACATAGAATTCTCATGGTGGGTCTTTCCGGTACATCGTTCTCTAACATGTACATATGCATTGACTCAATATCTCATATATTTATGACAATTGAAATTTGGTCATCAGTCAATCCACATACTAGTCTCAATGTATCATTGTTGTCCTATTAACAATGATACTCGACTAAGGACATTTAAGAGCAATGATACTAATTATAATTATATAATCTCATGTTCAAGTCACTTACTTGAAGCTATATAATTTGTATCACTATTCTAAGGACTTTTATTATGTTAACATTTATATAACGCAGTAAATAAAACCATAATAAAATCATTCATTTATTCAATCAAATATAATATCAAAATGTTAAACAATTATATCAAATAATTGGCCTCTAGGGCATAAACTCTAACATGTACTACGAGCCAAATATGACTTTCATAACAATATAAATATGATGATGATGACAATGATATAAGAATTCAATTAAATGCAAGCAAAGGATAAATTCTAAAGATTTATAATTTAATTTATCCAAAATTCAATATTGTCCGAATTGTCAACATGATACTGCTTTGTAGTGTAAAATTCAAGAATAATATTATATCAAAAATGATTTAGACCGAAAAGAAATCAATATTTGTCATGAATAGTACCACGGGTGAATAGTACGCTAGTGAATATTACCCCATAAATAGTACTTTGGGAATAGTACCCCGTGAATAGTACTCCGACATGAAAATATTAAAACTTATCAAGAATGATCAGAATAATAGTTTCATGAAAAGATATTGGATGAAGCGCAAATATCAAGGATATTCTACTAATTTCAGGAATTATAGAAGAAATACTTACCATAGTAAGTTTAAATTTAGGAATATGAAATGAAATAATATCCCTCCCATACTATGGAGTATGAAAGAAAATAATATTTCTTATGAGTATTGAAATAAAATAAAATCTTACAGAAAAACTACACTCAAAGTATCCTTATACTCAAGAAAAATACTCACAATACTATAGAATAAGAATTTTTGATATTGAATGTGTGTTTTAGGAAGGAGGGGTTACCCCTTATTTATAGCGCATCACGGAGGGAAAAACAAACCACTGAGCCTAATTCTCCAGCCTAACTTCTGCCTAATTCCTTTTTTTTCAAGGTTGAGGGCCCACACCAAATGAAACACTTGCATGTAATGTCTTTGGAGGAGAATTTCAACTTTGAAAAAAAACAACCAAAAGCATACTGCTTTTGAAAACAAAGTACTAGCATTCAACTTGCTCAGCTCCGCCCCTTTAATCACATGCTTATATATATATATATATATTATAATAATAATATTATTAAAAAAACTATAATATATTATAATAATATATTTGAATGAATATTTTATCGAAGAAGATAATTGTAATTCCACAGAAAAATATGCCAAACTTTCAAAAAATATCTCATGCTGAAAATTCCTTCATTTAAATCAAAATTGAACCAATATCCACCACATAATAATTAATATTATAAGCTCACAATATCAATAACTAAATCATTCCAAGAAAATAGGGGGCTTTATGATAAGGATTTATCCTTATTGGCACGCAATTAGATGACCAAACCTCTTTCCTCGACAGAATTTTTTAGACATTGTCAATAATGCTAACTAATAATACGAATAATTGTGTCGCGTCAATTATTGATTTAATAATATAAAATATTGTGCAGATGATACTGTGATAATAATTGAATCAATAATATAAGAAACTGTGCAACAATTATTGTGGAAATTATTGAATAAAACTGAGTGACTTCTCATGTAAGCATCAATAATCAAAGATATTGTACTATACCGTGTGCTACTATACAACCACGTGTATTACTTTTATCATCGGGTATTTCAACAGTTAACGGTAAAATTGTTGCTGCTATTTTTATAAAAAAGATATTTATGTCATTTTCTAACTCCGACAGTAATTCCGTTGTGGGGTCTACCAATGATTGTGCCGTCTCACGAATATTCCCTGATAAAACGAATATTCCCCAACAAATCGAATATTTTATGATAACTTGCTTACTTTGCAAAATTTGTAAATATTATCCATAACTATAACATTAAATCAAATCCACACCATAATATTCAAAAATAATATTTAGAGAAAAAATTATTCTTTATTCATAAAAGTTGGGGTCATACACAAATTCCTGAATTTCACAGTAAACGATTTAGTACAAAAATCAAGTCACTAGCAAAATATTAAGGTTAGAATATGAACAAGTCAACATTCTCCCCTTTTTGATGATGACAACACCAAAAATTATAGCTCTCCCTAAATCCATGCATATATATAAAAACTGTATTTCAGGACATTAATAAAATTAAATTACCTATCATGCCTTCTGTTAAGCCTTATTCATAACCTGCAGATATGTTAGTTTTAATGGATACTATACATTAATCAAAACTATTTAATAGAAAATTATCCTAAGATTTAATAAAAAAAATTCTAGTGTAGTGCAGGTGCGGAATGGATATCAACATCTTAAAACAAACAAATAACCGAAAATAGTCTTCAAATAGTCTTAAAACATAGTCTTAAAGTCTTAAAGTTACAACCAGCCAGCCAGTAGTCCAGCTATGTTTCCCCATTTGTCATCAGGCAAAAAGGGTAGAAAATCAATCAATATCTTTAACATTTTCCTTGGTTGGAGTTTGTCGAGTAAAATATGGACGATGAAGAATACGATGAAGTTTTTCTTCCAAGGACAAATATCAGCAAAGCGAGGGGGACGAGGAATAAACGTAGCATTGGGTAGAGGAAGATCCACAAAATCGCCAACATATTCAACCATCCAATTGCAACAAGGCCATTCAGGAATTGGGGAATACATTCGCTGAAAATGTATCCAACATATCATTTAGTTTGGTAGCCATAAAATCTACAAACTCACCAATCTGATAACTGACAAACTTCATTTCTTGACTTAGTTGGCACAAATTCCTATAGATCTTGTGTTGTAAGGCTTCAACCATAGCCACAGTTTGTAACTCAAAGCCATTCTGTAAATCAATGAATTCATCCTCCATACGAATAAAATACTTATATAAATCATTAGCCCGCATGGGCAACTTGCCTTTTTCCAAGACATTAAGTATGTGTTTTATATCAACAATATCAGTCTGCATAGCTTCTTGATTACGAAGGATGGTAGTAAGTAAACTTAACACTTCAGGAGATGAAACAGTAGAGTTTGGCAGAGTAGAGGATGATGGATTATCATAATGCAAGTCAGAAGAGGCAAAAGTATGTGGTATAGGTAGAGGATCAGGAACAATACGAATAAACACACCATTGACAAGAGAAATATGAGATTGTTTTAAATTAGCAGAATCCACAAATTCATTTGTTAGACGCAACAATTTCATCATCAAAAGAGATTTTAAAATGCTGGAAAATATTGGTTAGAAAACCGATATAAGGAAGACATTTCTTAGTTTGTCAAATACAACTTAACATATGAGATAGCATCATGAGTGAAAAATTAAAAGAGACACCTTTAAGAATCATTGCCATAACCACTAAATCTTGATACGTAAAATCTGCACCACCACCTATATGGGGAAATAGATTATAACGTACCAATTTGTGTAGTACACAAGTAGTTGGACAAATATCAACCATTTTTGGTGTAAAAAGAGAAGATAAAGTATGATTATCTGTGACAGTTTGGAGTTGTTCAAGAGGTGGAAAAGGAATATTTACATCACCTTTTAATGTGAATGGACATGGTCCAACAGAAGGAATGTTAAGAATACTTCCAAAATCAACAACAGTAAAGAACAAAGATTTTCCCTTAACAGAAGATGTATAACAATCACCATTACACTCAAGATTTGTAATAAATTGTTGGACCAACCGTGGGTAAGCCTTTATGGGAGGAAAAAGCATAGAAGATATGCCACATGAATTGAAAAGTTTTTCCAGAGGAGAGTTTTTGAAATAAAACAGATCCATGATTTTCTCATAAACAAATTTTTTTGTAGCAATCAAGGTTTTAAAATGGGCTTCGAAACTATGACCTTTAAAGAAATTTTTTGGCAAATCAGGAAGAGAAGAAATAGAGTTTACCATAATCAAAGGAGACTCTGGCTGAGAAAGAGAAGGATGTTATATGTCCGGTGACTGCTTCCTCTTCCGTCGTTGAGACGATTCTAAAAACATTAAGAATGAAAAGCTTGAATCTGACCCATCTGAGAGGGTTGTGTCATCAGAAGACACATGCACAGACGCCTACCTTTGATGTCGCTTGGATTTCTTTTGAGTTCTAATGGTATATTGAGATCGAGTTTGTTGATCATCATCGTTTAAGATGTCGGGAGATCATTTTCTTGCTCGAGTTTTCATTGTTGTAGAGATTTGCGAGGGTTAGCACACTGAGAGAAAGGGGTTTTTTTTTTAAAATGATTTGATTTGTTAAAGTATGAGAGATAAATATTAGAAGAAGTGTTGAGATACCTGATATTTTGAAACGAGTAGACTCCTTGAGGAGATAAAACTCTTTAGCTACTGTTTAGCTACCTTATCTTTTCAAATCTCAAATATAATTATGACTTCCGGCATATCTAGGTGACTGTTGAGAGTTTTGATGAGAGAATACTGTGAATCGTGCTAAATCTTTTAAGATAAAATTATGCGCTTTCTTTTTAAATAATACGTTTCCTAGTAACTGATATATGTCGGTATTAAGTGAAGAACATCATTAGATTCATGAACAGATAACATGCAGATAGCATTTAAAATATGATGTATGTTCAGGATTTAGTATGTATAGAATATTTAAGTACATGAACACCAGAACTGCTCCATCTCCATAACCTTCCATGTTTACAACTCCATCAAAATACATCCTCTATGATTGGTGTGTATTGTCCTGATGGTGTTGCTGAATTGTCATTACCCCTTCATCGAGGAAGTATGTTTCCAAAGGTTTGAAATCCCCTAAAGGTGCGGAGGCCAGTTGATCCGTAATTCCTTAACCTTTGATAGACTTTTGAGTCACGTAAATGATGTCAAATTGATGTAGGATCAATTGCCATTTGGATAGTCGACAATTTAACATGGGTTTGCTGAACACATACTTGAGAGGATCCATGCGAGATATAAGATGGGTTATGTGACCATAGAGATAATGTTGTAATCTCATGGAAGCCCATGCTAAAGCACAACAGATTTTCTCAATCAGAGTGTACTTATGTTCACTGCTGCTGAATCTTTTGTGGGGAAATAGATAGCTTTTTCTTGGCCTCTATCATCTTTCTGCCCCAGCATACAACCCATGTTATCATTGATTGATAGGTACATAAATAGAGGAACACCATCCCTGGGAGGTACCAAAATAGGAGATTTGATTAGCTGTTCTTTGATGAGAAGGAAGGCTTTCTTACACTCATCATTCCATTTCATGGACGAGTTCTTCCTTAGCAACTTGAAGATAGGCTCACAGGTTGCTGTGAGTTGGGAGATGAATCGGCTGATGAAATTGATTCTTCACAAAAATCCCCGTATCTCCCCCTTTGTCTGGGGTATGGGCATTTCTGTGATGCCCTGGATTTTTGCAGGATCCAGCTCAATGCCTTTGTGGCTCACTAGGAATCCAAGAAATTTCCTGATTTAACACCAAAGGCACATTTGGCTGGGTTCAACTTCAAATTATACTTACGCAATCGGCTAAAAAGCTTTGTGAGATGATCTAGGTGGTCTTCCTCCCTTCGGGACTTGACAATGATGTCATCCACATATATTTCTATCTCTTTATGCATTAGAACATGGAAAAGAGTCATCATAACTCGCTGATAGGTAGCTCCGACATTGATGAGGCCGAATGACAACCGTCTGTAGTAAAAGGTTCCCCAAGGAGTGATGAATATAGTTTTCTCACGATCCTCTTCAGTAGCCATGATTTGATGGTACCTAGCAAAGCAGTCGGTAAAGGAGTACATGTCATACTGAGTTGTATTGTCAATGAGTATGTGGATGAATTATACAGGAAAGCTATCTTTGAGACAAGCTTTGTTCAAATCCCTATAATCCACAAAAGGTCGCACCTTCCCTCCGGGTTTAGGCATGGGGACTATGTTGGATAGCCACTCAGGGTATGTTAACACCATGATGATGTCGGCTTGAAATTGTTTCATAATTGCTTTTTGACTTTTAAAATCCTCTCAGGTTTTAATCACTTGAGTTTCTACCTAACTGGGTTGAATCCCTCTTTGATGGAAAGGCGATGAATGACGATGTCAGTTGACAAACCGACCATGTCTTCATGAGACCATGCAAACACATCATAGAATTTGGTCAATAGAGTAACCACATCATTCCTTTAGCTTGGAGTAAGACCCATACCAATCTGGATTTGTTTGGGTTTTTTTTGAGGTTCCAAGGTTAAAAGAGGTGGTTTGATCAAGATTTGGCTTGGGTTTATCTTTGACCCATTCTTTAATCTCCTGAGGTATCTCATAGTCCTCTTATTCAATCTCCATCAAGCCAGAGTCCAACTTTACATCAAAGTTGCAGTCCTTGTGAAGAATAGGCACCTCATCAGCATATCTAACTTTAGAGTCCTGAAACAAAATGCTTTCATTTAATATATGAAATTGTTCAATCATACAAAGTGTTAGCGTGAAATGATAAAAGGAACTACTAATACTATGTAACAAAAAGTAAGCAGTTATTGCTATCTATAGGGTAGATGGAGTTTCTGTCCTTTTTACCCTTGTCGGCAAATGCAAGGAGCGCTGCTCCAATTACCAAGGGTCAAGTCCTGGTGGAAAGCTGTGATGAAGGGGTTGTTATCGTCCTCCTTCTCTTGAATGATGACCATGATGTATGGACAGTCGTCATCTAAGATATCCTTGGTCATACCCTCGATATATGCTAGAAAGTACATCTTTGATAACCGCCTCTTGATGTCTTATTTACGCCTTTGATTCCTTTCTTCCCCCTCCGGATCTGAAATTAGGACTTCCTTTCCTTTAACCGGTATCGGCTTAGGAAATAGCATGACTACCACAGGGGTAGGAACCATTAAAAAAGGCCATACATGATTGTCGCATGTAGGTTTAGGCAACATCCTTGTGGATGAAGGATCTGGTTTATGCATGTGAGGGTTCCTATGACTGGACCCAAAGGAATAGCCTAGTCTGGATGTCCTTGTCTGGCTAGGAACTTGAATTGGGCATTTGATTACCTGATGAGCCTTTCCTAACCCTTGTCCAGGTTGAAAACCCAAGGATATCATCTCTTGACTTGTCGACATTACCTCAGCAGAAACTCTAGGTTTCATAGGTGAAGCCCCAATGGGATGATAGTGAGTGTTGCTCACCTCAAGGGCCTGGAAGCTGACAGGCTCAACTTCTTCATTGAAATTGATAAGTGGTATATCACTTTGAATAGGACATTCTGGCTCGGCATTAACAGTGACCAGATTACTGCTGATGATATAATTGAGTTATTGATGAAGAGTGGATGGGACGGCTACCGCTATATGAATCCAAGGTCTTCCCAACAGTAAATTATATCCTGTAGTGATCTTGAGCACTTGGAAGGATATGTAGAATGTATGTGGACTGATTTCCATAGGTAGTTCAATCTCTCCGACTACATTTTCTGATAAGCGAAGGAAGGATTACTAAGTTGCTGCCTCCTATAAATCCCAAGATAATGAGTTATGATTCCACCAAGATATGTCTCTACCATTCTAACTCACTTGGACATACGACTGAAGAATGCTGGTCTTTGCGACATAAAATCCAGGATCTCATTGAAAATGGAGAGCTGGAGATAGAATTTCCCATGACCAAAAAAGGCGAAAAGGAAATAAAAAGCTTAAGATGTGCATTCGAGACAGACAGTTCAAATGAGGTGAAGGCTATGAGCGACAATTCTACCAGAACACAAAGTGGACTGATCCTAATGTAAGAAATGATAGAGGAGACAAAGGCATCCCCATAGGAGATTCCCCCAGCAACATCAAACGTCCTAGGGTTCCAAGATATCAACCAAGTTCCTGATTTTATCACCTTGGATGATGCAGAGGAAATACTAATCCTTTCCAATGAAGAAAAAACCAAAAAGGAAAGTTCTTTGCAAGAAATGCAACAATAGTTCGAGGGAGATTTCATGGTTGAATCCTTTGAAACCCATTAAGAAGGCGAAGGAAAAGATGAAGAAAAGGGTGGTGTGATTGTCGGGGAATCCAACCCATTAAAGAATCCAGAGTTCATCCCTTTTTGCAATGCGTCCATTTCAAGCGTCCCTGAGGAATGTCTTGAATCGAGAAGCGATCAAGTTATGGCCTGGCGAAGACATTCGTAATCAAGGGGTAACCTCTATCACGAGCCCTGAAGGCAACATAACCACTGACAACTGGACTATCAGGCCTCAACTAGCCAAGAAGATGTAGATCCAGGGGATAAAGTTGCGAGTTCCAGAAAATGTTGGAACGGTATTACTTTCTTCGTAGTATGCCTTTTATTTTCCATGCATGTAAATAAATAAAAAAAGAAAAACATCTCTACACTCTTCTCACCACTTACCCCTTTGAACCTTTTCAAACCAAAGCCTGAACTACGAAAGACCTGGTCTCCTCTTCAATAGGAGTACATAGGCAGCCATCAATGGTGCGGTAAAACCAAATAAAAACCCAAACAAACACTTCTCAAACACTTATACCCCAGACGATGATTGCCCAGACGTAATGGTCATCATTCGGGAGAAAGAGGTTGATGATAGCCCCTCCATCACTGCAGTCCACCAAGACTTTACCCTCGATAATTGAAGTAGCACTCCTTGCATTTGCCGATGAGGGTAAAAAGGGAAGAAACTCTCTCTGCCTCGTAGATAGCAATAACTACTTACTTTTTCTATACAGTATTAGCAGTTACTTTTGTCATGATATGCTAACACTTTGTGTGATTAAACAGCTTCATATATACTAAGTAAAAACATATTTTGTTTCAGGATTCTGAATTTAGATGTGCCCGTACTTGCTGATGAGGTGCCAATTCTCCACAAGGACTGTAACTTTGATGTAAAGTTGGACTCAGATTTGATGGAAATACAAGAGGACATTGAGGTGCCTCTGGATATCAAAGAATGGGTCGAAGACAAACCGAAGACAGATCTTTATCAAACCACCTCTTTTAACTTCGAAACCTTAGAAAACCCCAAACAAATCCAGATTGATACGGACCTCACTCCAAACCAAAGGAATGACATGGTTACTCTATTGACCCTATTCCAGGATGTGTTTGCATGGTCTCACGAAGACATGGTCTGTTTATCCACTGATATTGTCATTCATCGCCTTCCCATCAGAGGGGAATTCAAGCTAGTCAGGCAGAAGCTCATGCGATTAAAACCTGAATGGAGGTTAAAGGTTAAAGAAGAATTGTGAAACAATTTCAAGTCGGCGTCATCATGGTGTCAACATACCTTGAATGGCTATCCAACATAGTCCCCGTGCCAAAACCTGGAGGAGAGGTGCGATTGTGACAACCCAAAAATCTAGATTGTCCAGAAATTAAGATTTAAAGAATTAGTTATTAATAAAATGAATTTTTATTAATACTATTCTCTGATATGTGTTTATTAATCATTTTATAACCTAGGATGGTTATAAGTTGGGAGGATTCTGGCTACGAGCTAGATTTAACGAGTAAGAATTTTCAAGACGAAAATGAAAGTTTCCGGGAACAAAATATTTCTGGGGAAAAAGACGAAATAGCCACTATTCACCCGGCGAAACCTAAGGGTTAGGGTTTGAATAACCTAAGCCTTTTTGAGAGTTTAGGGTGTCGAAATGACATTCCATCAAAATATTTGATGATAATATATCGTGAAAAGTTAAGTAAGCCGATAAAAGTTTTTCTCGAAAAACGTGCAAAAATCGGACGAAATATAAATGACGAAAAGTAGTGCTGTGTACTTTTCATTCGTTTAGCTACGTTAGGGGAAAACGTGAAGGAAAACGCTTAACGTGGAAAAGTGTATGTCAGTTTTTCGAAGATCCGAAGAATACATAAAAGTTAATCGGTAAAGGAAAGATGAAATATCCAAAAATATTTGGATTAGAGATCGCAGATTTTGAATATCAAACGAATTCAAAATCTGAAGCACACGAAGCTTCCAAGGGAAGCTAGCTAAGGAGGTGGGGCGGCCACTTGGCCACCAAGTAAACTTGGTGGCTAAGTTATGAATAGTAAGGAAGTTAGGGTGGCAAAATGACTAAAAGGCCCCTAGCCTTGGTTTTCTATATAAACAAGCTTAAGCTCATTTGTTTGATTGATAATTCAACCAACACTTGAGAGAGAAAGAGAGAGAGACTTCGGATGGGAGAGGAAGAGAAAGTGAATGAGGAAAAACTAGCTTGAATGCAGGCTTTGTCCGACGGAAGGAGATTAAAGAAGAACGGTAATCCGAATCCTAGTTCTTCTAATTTTTCTTTAAGTTTTTATGTTCAAAAACATAACTTAATGAGAATAAGGAGTAAAAGATATTTAGAATGATTTCATATGGTTGAAATCATGAGAAAATAAGAAATAAGAAATAAGAAATTTAGTTTATAAATTTCTTAAGGAAGTATAAGATTCGTAAGGATTTTGAGCGATCCGAAGGAATCTTATGAATGAGTAGGTTATGTAAGTAAGGAATGGTGTTCTATAACATCAAATTCCAAGAAAAAGTGAAATCTTAATCCAAAATATCAATTAAAAATGAAGAACGAACGAAGAACGCGAAGAACATGCGAAGAACACGAAGAACGTTGTTGATGGACAAATTTAAAACCATTGTAGTACAAATGTTGTTGATGGACAAGTTTAAAACCATCGCATATAAGTTAGTTGCTTATTGCTTGGTTAGGAACGTTAGAAACGTTAATGAAGAACGGATTAAAATTGAGCTATAACGAAGTTATGGCGAAATTTTCGTAAAAGATGAATGAGAATTTAAAAGTTAGTAAATGAACCTGAACGTGTAGGGTTTCATAAGAATGTAAGAGAACGTATGAAATGTGAGTTGTGGACTCAAGAACGAATGAATTCCGAGTTCGGATGACCGAATTACGGACGAACGAACAAAGAACGTTAAAAACGTTAAAATGAACGAAGAATGAAGATTAATCCAATTGAATGGCATGTTAATGGATTTAAAACAAAGTTTTGTCTGAGGCTAGTCAAAGTACATAAGATAAGGAAGAAACTGGCTTTGGAACGACCTCGTTCCGAGTTATAACGAAGAAGTTATGAGATTTCAAAATCAGCGTCTCAAGCTTGTAAAAGACTTCGAAAAATTTTCTAGGTTTCATGCTCACACCGCCAAATGTACGAAGTTGTGCCTTGGAGGCCGACGCCACACGGTGTGTAACGATTCCTAACACACTGCAAGAGTTCGCCGCAACGTGAGCAACTAGTACAATTTGTGTGTACCCATGACGCCATATACAAGATCGAAAAATCTTACGAGTATGCGTCGCAGTAGCGACCCACTAAGTAAGGACTCGCGCCACATCACCAGTCCGGGAAGAGAGGAGATAGAAGTAGGTTGCTGCAAAGATGAGGAAGTGAAGGGCACGCAGCACACGGCACAAGATCTGAAAGCAATGCCCATAAATGAGATTTTTATTTCTTTAGTACTAAGGGATGTGCAAGAAAGAAGTATGAACATATAGTTCAATTAATGTAACACTTAATCAAGTGTTTTAAACCTTTAATAAAGGTTGAACGAAAAGATTAAACAAGAATAAAAGACAAAGAATGTAGATGCGGGTTACAAAACCGATGTCCGGGGACCGTAGTCGCGATAAACGAACGTGAGGGATTGCTATGGTTGTGATTCCTTAGACGTTAGTTGACGATGTTAATGTATAACATTTTGATGTTATGACATGGCATTGAGAGATGAACGTAAAGCGTATAGATGCTGTGAACGCAATGTTGTTGCGATGAACGATCGGTCTTAGCATACAATGATCTGTATGGCTTCGATATTAAGAAATAATAATGAACATGGGGTTCATGGGATGCATAACGATGAATGAAATTGAAACCTTGAGTAAAGGTTGAATGAGAGATTAAGAGATGAGCAACGTGAATGTTGAATACGTAAATGATCCTCGTGAATCCTATTCGCGTTGGACGAACGTGATAAGTATACCCTGGTTGTATGACTTAGACGTTGATGAATGTAGTAAATAAGATACGAATGGTATCAAGAAAGCCGTAACGAACGGTAAGAAGATTAATGAGAAAGTCCGAGTGTGGGTCGGATAGAGAATGTTAGAATGAAGTAAGCGTTGAACACTTTAACCAGCGTAAGGGTTGAGTGTAAGCGAGTGTAAACGGTCAGAACCTACACTCCGTGTATGGTTTAACCATAATGTAATAAAGACTAAGTTTTAGCCGTGAATGGTGAAGAAACTAAGTTAAAGACAATAACGTATAACGTTAAGAAGCCAAGTTAATAAGTATAACTTGGACATCGTTCCGAGTTTAATGAACCGGACGTGTAAGGTATGAATAAGTTAATATGAAATGTTTAACGCTATGTTCTCATAGTATTGACATTGAATGATCGTTCCGAGTATACAAAAGATTGTATAACTTAGACGATAAAGAATGAATCATGAGGTATGGTATTTAGTTGCCAGAAAGCCAAAAGGAATAAGAAATTAACTTAACGAACACTATAATTTAATAATTCGTATAAGTTAAGAGAAAGTTAGGTTGTGGTACAATCGTAACCTTTGATGGTTGACATATGGGAGCTGGGCTAAACAATTCCATCAGAGAGCGAAGGTATATACAAAATCGGCAAACCGATCTAACTCAATTGTGATGGCGGTGTAGATGAGACGGGAACTTGTTTATTGGTTGTTTATGGGAAACCACTCAGAGTACCATATGGACTACTAGCAGAGAAACGACGTGTACTGAGTCCTAGAGAAGTATACGAAGAAGATAAGAATGTAAATCATCAAAGATGATGAATGTTTTGAGTAAGACATCTCCGTATGTCATGAAGCCCTGAAACGGTAATGAAAGTTAGTCGCGTAAACTTATATTGCAAGAACGCAAACCTTAAGAAGTAAAGTTAAGTAAACCAATGCGTAAGTCAAGTATATGACTAATTGGTGTATTTGTTATGTCCTTATGTGTTATAGGGATTGCAATGAACAGTTCAATGTAAGTTGTAGCTGTGCGGAAGGCAAGTTTCCTAACTTCATTCATATTTTTAAATGAATGCTAGTTTCTAAAACTTCTCAGATGTTGAACTTGAGAAGATCTGTCAATGTGCGAAAGTGCGATATTTGTACAAGGTGGTAGAATGTATGAGGCCTTGTGCCACAATTTGAACACTACGGTGTTTCTGTGAGATGAACTGTTCAATAAAAGAATGTTCTGTTTATACATGAACCGTTATTGTTAAGTCTGTGCTATTGATTATAGCCAGACAGAATGTGCATGAAAGAGAATAGAGAATGAAAGTATTTCAAAGTGCATGTAACTAATATTTTAAGATGATAGGAATCAAGATTATTCATATTATTCAAGCTATTTTGTAACCTTTGTTCGGTTATTGAAGTCTGAAAAGAATGTTAAACTCTTGAAGATCTTTGTTCAACTGTTATGACTTGCTGGGCAATTGAATGCTCACACTTGCTTTAAATGAAAAAAAAATTCAGCGAACGATGTTAGAAGAACTTAAGGATCCCGTATAGATCAAGCTGACGGTATCCAGATGAAGTGCCATTCAGAATGTGAATGAGCGAGAAGATCAAGTGAAGATTACAGTGATCTGAACTGTATGTATCCTTGGTGGCGGATAAAAGTCACTCTTGTAAGATGAAAGGAATAATGTAATTATCATTATTTGTAATGAGAAAGGTTCTAAGGTTTTGAGAACCTGGGATTTGAGAATGTATGTTGTTATATTTCGGTATATAATGATGTATGTTGGATGAAGGATGTACTCGTGACGTACGGAATCCGGGTGTGAAGATAGACCGGATTTTGGGGCATTACAGCGATTTTACGTGGATTACAGTGATCTGAACAAAGCTTGTCTCAAAGATAGCTTTCCGGTCCCATTCATCCACATACTCATTGACAATACGACATGTACTCCTTTGCTGATTGCTTTGTGAGGTACCATCAAATCATGGTTGCTGAGGAAAATCGTGAGAAAATTGTTTTCATCACTCCTTGGGGAATCTTTCGCTAACAGACGATTGTCCTTCGGCCTCATCAATGCCGGAGCTAGCTATCAGTGAGCCATAGGACTCTTTTCCGCGATCTAATGCATAGAAATAAAAAGAAAAAAAAAAGAAAAAAAAGGAAAAAGAAAAAAAAAGAAAAGAAAAAGAAAAAGCCCTTCAACAGGATCTACAGTTGCTGCATTACCATCGGTAGGTTCTACAAATGGCTTCAGAGTTCGAAGAAAAATCCTTCCTCCACATTCCTCGGAATATGAATGATTTTGCCAATGTGTTAGCAACCTTGGCCTCCTTGATCAACATACATGACAAGGAAGACATGCCAACCCTCACATTTGCACAACAAAAGGCTTCAGCCTATGGGAATTATATTGGAGAAGTATCGGATGAGCTACCTCCCATCCAGCACCCTTGATATCAGCATATCAATGAGCACTTACAAGATAAGTCTACACCCGCTGAGGCAAGCCCGACTAGGAAAAGTCGGATCCATCGACTAGCTATGAAATTCTACCTAAGCGGAGATGCACTCTATAAAAGAGATGCAGAACGATGTCTCCTCAGATGTTTGGACAAGGACCAAGCTCAGAGGCTATGGATGAAATCCATGGGAAAGTATGTGGCCCACAAATGAGCGGCCTTATATGTAAGACCCCAACTTTTTGAATAAAGATTAAATTTTCTCGAAATATATTTTTGAATATTATCGTGTGGATTTGATATAATGTTATAGTTGTGGGTAATATTTACAAATTTTGCAAAGTACGCAAGTTGTTATATAATATTCGATTAGTCAGGAATATTCGTTTTAACGGGAATATTAAATACAACCAAGACAATCATTGGCGGACCCCATACTGTAATTATTATTTGATTGAGAAAACGACAAAAATATTTTATGAAAATAACAGCGGAAGTTTTATCGTTAACTGTTGAAACATCCGGTGTTAAAAGTACAGTAATAGGCGTGGTTGCATAGTAGCACACGGTATTGATTATTGATGCTTACGTGAGAAGTCACTCAGTTATACTCAATTATTGCTACAGTAATTACTGCATCATATCTATCATATTATTGATTCAATTATTGTCACAGTATCATCTGCATAAAATGTTTTTATTAAATTAATACTTGAGACGACAAAGTTATTCATATTATAAATTGTAATATTTACAATGTCTAGAAGTTCTATCAAGGAGAGGTCTGGTCACCTAATTGCGCGCCAATAGGGAGAAATCCTTATTGAAAAGCCCCCTCTTTCCTGGGAACGACCTAGTTGATAAATATTATGAGTTATAATATTAATAATGAATGTTGTTCGGAGTTGAATTTGGAGACGCAGACGTGATATTTGAGTACGGAACGACGAAATTAGTAAAAATAGTCTATAAACACAATTTTTTGGGATTCACTATTTGGTCAAAAAGTCAACAGTTAACTTTTTTGGGAAAAGTCAAACTTCAAAATTTCAAAATTTATATTTTTGATAAAAATAGTTTCATTATGTTGGAATTGTTTGTGTTAGTGAAAATCGACATTTATTCCGATGATAATTGATGTCTAGGGGTTATATTGATTAATCGGGTAATTTATCAGATAAATGAGCAATTAATTGCTACTAATTCACATGTTTATATAACTATTTGTTCACATATGTGTACTATTGAATTACATTATTTACTATTAGGGGAGTTGGTGCAACATTGATAATACTTGCATGACTAAATTAAAAATGGAGGTATAGATGGAGGTACTATAATGAAATTCGTATTTTTCACATGATTATATTATTGATTCACATGATTGAACTATTGATTCACATTATTTACTATTAGGGGAGTTGGTGCAAGATTGATAATACTTGCAGGACTAAATTATAAGTGAAAGAAAAGTTGGAGGTATTGTCTTTAAATTTTTGAGCCCCAAAACGTGCAATTATCGAAACTATATTTTCTATAAATAGAAGCTCATTCTTCCTTCATTTCTCACCAATTCACAAAAAGCTTTAGAAGCGATTATTATAGAGAGAAATTGTAGAGAGAAAGAAGAAGAAAATCTGCTACCTCACTATTCCAAAGATCCAATTTTTTCCAAGGTAGGAAATATTATTTGTTGTACTAAAAGGGGTGTTATTCTTTTGTATTCATGAAGAGAACTTATGTTATGCCATTCTTTATTATTACGTTGGAATAACTTTTGTATATCTGAAATTACCCTATACTTGGTGACATTCTTCTATTATTTAAGTCTTTACTATTCTATTGGAATATCATGTCCAGCGTTTTTGCCGGGACTGATTATGTCTTTATTATTCAGTTAGAATATCATATTTGTGCATTTTACGCCGGATCTGGTTCCGTCTTTATTATTATTACATTGGAATATCCACGTTTGTGCGTTTTCTGTGGGACCGATTCCGTCCTTATTAGTATTCTCATGGAATAACTTTGTTTATCTGGCAAATCCGCATGCATGGTGATTTCTATAGTTATTTGATTCTATATTATTACTGTTGGAACATCACATCGGTCTTGCGAATTTACTTTGACTTGATTCCGTTATTTATTATTCTATTGGAATAACCTGCATGTGCGGTCTATCGAATGCCTGGTGATTTCTTTTGTTATTCCATTCCTTATTACACTCAGTTGGTTAAAGTTTTGACTTCTATACTCCATGAAATTATTGGAATATCCTTGATATTTGCGCTTCATCCAGTATCTTTTCATGAAAATATTCTTCTGAGCATTCTTGAATTTTACTCTACAAAGCAGTATCATGTTGACAATTTGGACGTTATTAGTTCCTGGATAAATTAATTCTTGAACTTGTTTTATTGAATTCTTATATCATTGTCATCATCCTCATGTTTATATTTTGTTGAAAGTCATCTCATGTCCTATAGTGCATAGATGGACTTGGTATGATTATGACCGAGGATTATTCGATTGTAATCATGACCGTAATGTTACAAATGATGTGGAAAAAAAGTCCTCATTGGCCCGTAGTGCATTGATGGACAGTTGTTGTCATGATCATGACCATTATTGAATACACAAATATTCTTGGCCCGTAGTGCATGGATAATTGTGGTCGTGATACTAAAGAATATCCTTGGCCGTAGTGCAAGGGTGATTCGATGATGTGGATTATTTATTAAGCTGAGTCCTAGCCATAAAAGTGATGAGAAACCTTTTAAATCATAAAAGATAGTAGATTTTATTCTCTACTTGACTCTTTTAATGGATTGCTTGTTCCATTGCAGCTTAAACTTGATGGTTGTTATATTGTATCGGTTTAACATCTTTGTTGAAGGCTAACGATAATATGTTCTCGCATTATCTTAGTCATAATATTTGCTCTTTGGCTACTTAAGCTCACCCTTTACTTTTATTGTTCTCTTGAAAATGAGAACGTAGCGAGGACTAGTTTGGGGAGCGGGTGACTGGACTAGATGATAACATTAGTAGTCCTCACTATTCAAATGAAATAGTGGAAAATAAATGTAATAATATTGAATTTGAGTTTGAATATTGTTTAGACGACAATATTTGTATTCAAAATCACAGCTTATGTTTTGTCGTATTGTACACGACAGTTGTATTATTAAGTTGTATTTGAATTTATGTACCATATAAGTGGTGACCCAAGATGGGTGACGTATACCTAATTTTGGGGGCGTCACAGTTAGTATCAAAGCTTAGGGATATGATCCTGGATAAGATGTGAGACTAGAACTAGGAGGGAGAGACGGGAATTTCTTCATTTAGTATGACCTACCTAAGTTTATTTGGTATTTGATTGGTTGATCGAGTATAGTGATAATATGTTGAATGTCAATTAACCCTTGTTTTGTGGAAGTGTTTTAAAAATGGCATCCGAGAATGTTGAGAACATCAATGGAGCACGAGGAGACCGTTGAGTCTCCACGGATCAATAACCGTGACAATGTGCATCGAGGGCGACAATCCTCATGCAAACAACAACACTAACCAAATGATGAATGATGGAATGTTAGAGGCTTCATGCAATTCATGCAACATCGAAGCGAGCGGCTCTGTTCAAAATACTGTGTAAACACGTGAGAAACTCTCGGACTGCCAGTCACCGCTAAAAATAGTTCAAGGAGCTGGGACCACCGGAGTTTATTGGAAAGCCAAAACCACTTAAGGTCAAGAAGCATGGATAAAGCGGATCACCAAGATATTTGATGTCTTGGGATGCTCGAGGAGCAAAAGGTTCCCTTCGCCACCTTTATGTTGCGTGAAGAAGCGACATGGTGGGAATCAGAAAAGCATTCCAAATTTGGACTTGCTCAAGATGTCTTTGGAGAAGTTCCAAGAGCTATTCAACGACAAGTACTTTCTCGAAAGTATTCGTCACATGAAGGAGGTGGAGTTTATCAAGTTGGAACAAAACAATATAACCGTGTCGCAACATGTCTGAGGCTAAATTTGCGGAGTTATCCGGGTTTGCATCCCATTTGATCGATAATGAGGAGCGAATGACGCTAATGTTTTTAAGAGGTTTGAAACCGAGATACGTCAATATCTAATTTCTCATAAACTGTGTTTGTACTCAGATGTTGTAAATAGGGCTTAGTTATTGGAGCGCGGTATCGAGTCAACGCAACCAAGGGAAAGCAGCCGGCAGTATGAAAATACCAGTGGTAACAGTCATCAAAACGGTGACAACAAGCATGGAGGGAATCAACATGCCAGAAATGGTAACCACTTTAGTTGTAATCATGGCCAAGACAGTAAAAATGGACATTTCAAGAAAAAGAGATTCAACAATGATAGAAAGACGTCAGCACCAGCAACCTTGGTTAAGGAAGGAGAACGACCACCTATCATATGCTTCAAATGCAGAGGGGAGGGACATATCAGTCCAAACTGCGCGATGCCATCCAAAGCGTGTTATAATTGTGAAAGAGAACGTCACCTAGCCCAATTTTGTCGTTCACCGAAGACAAGTTCAGCTAGGATGGAGGCACCAAAGGCCGTCCCAGAAAAGTCAAAGCCGATAGTGCAAGGGAGAACGTTTGTTGTGACCTCCCAGAAAGCAAGGAACCTGTACGAGGTCATTATGGGTAAGCTTATCATAAACTCTAGCGAAGTCTATACCTTATTTGATACCGGTTCTACCCATTCTTTTATTTCTCCTACTTGCGCTCAACGATTAAATTTGACTCTGGAGAAATTAGACTTTGACTTATCTGTTGAAACTCCATTAGGAGAAACCTTCATTACATCCACTGTTTATAAGTCTTGTTTGATTCAAATCGGTAACCACACGTTACCTGTCGATCTTATCTCCTTAAAAATACTTGCATTTGACATGATTCTAGGGATTGATTGGTTAACTACTCATCATACTAAAATTGATTATTTTCGTAAGGTTGTTAGCTTTCATATTCCTAATAAACCTATTATGCGAATTCAAGCGACCAAACCATTAAAATCAATCACGGTCATCTCAAGCCATAAAGCTATTCGTTTATTGAAAAATGGATGTCAAGATTTCTTAGCTCATGTCACGGATTTAAACAAAAATAGGTCAGATTTGAAGGATATTTTTGTTATTAAAAAATTTCCTGACGTATTCCCTTAAGAATTTCCTGGCCTACCCCCAAAGCGTGAAGTTGAATTTTGTATCGACCTTGAACCTGGTACAAAACCCATTTCCAAAGCCCCATATCGCATGGCTCCTATTGAACTTTAGGAGTTAAAGACCCAATTGCAGGAATTTTTAGACATTAGTTTCATTCGTCCTAGTACATCTCCTTGGGGTGCTCCTGTTCTATTCGTGAAGAAGAAAGATGGGAGTATGCGACTTTGTATTGATTATCGGGAGTTGAATCATGTCACCATCAAAAATAGGTACCCATTGCCACGTATTGATGACTGTTTGATCAATTACAAGGAGCATAATTTTTTCAAAGATCGATTTTAGATTACGGATATCATCAATTTGAAGGTTAAAAGCGAGGATATTCAAAAGATCGCCTTCGAACTTCGATGACGGGCATTATGAATTCTTAGTCATATCTTTTGGATTGACTAATGCTCCTACTGCCTTCATGGATATGATGAACCGAGTATTCAAGGAATATTTGGATCACTTTGTGGTTGTCTTTATTGATGACATCCTTATTTATTCCAAAAGTCGTGAAGATCATGAGAAACACTTGAGGCTGATACTCCAAAAGCTTCGTGAATATAAGCTTTATGCCAAGTTAACGAATTGTGAGTTCTGGCTTGAGGAAGTAGCATTCCTTGGGCACGTATTATCAAGTCATGGAATATCCATTGACTTTGAACAAAGATTGAAGCTATTCAAAGTGAGGAGCAACCCAAATTAGTGGATCGAAGTCGTAGCTTTCTCGGTTTAAATTTGGTTATTATCGGAGATTAAGTAGAAGGATTTTCTCGAATCGCTACTCCATTAACTCATCATCGACTCGTAAAGATACAAAGTTCGATTGGAGCGAAGAAGAATGTGAGAAGAGTTTTCAAGAACTCAAAAGGAGACTCATTTCAAAGACCGCTACGACAATACCATACGGTTCGGAGGGATTTGTCATCTCATGGTGATGCTTGAGCAAAGGGTTGGGGATGTGTTCTCATGCAACATGGGAAAGTCATAGCCTATGCCTCAAGACAACTCAAAGAATATGAGAGGAATTATCCTACTCATGATCTAGAGTTGGCAGGTGTTGTTTTTGCACTTAAAATTTGGAGGCATTACTTGTATGGAGAGAAAGTGGAGATCTTTACGGATTATAAAAGCCTCAAATACTTCTTCACTCAAAAGGAACTCAACATGTGACAACGACGTTGGCTTGAACTGTTGAAAGATTATGATCATACCATCCAATACCATCCTGGAAAAGCGAACGTGGTAGCTGACACATTGAGTAGAAGATCATATACCAGTACGAGTGCAATATTCACAACACAAAAGCCCATTTTGTGTGACTTGCAAAGGATGGAGATAGAGTTAAAGACTCGAGGGACCCATGTGATGATGGTGAATATACGAGTAGAACCGACTTTAATTGATAAAGTTAAAGTTGTTCAAGTTACAGATCCGGAGCTGATGCGTATGAGGAAGAAAGTACAAGAAGGTGCTATGCCGGAAGCAAGAATTGATGAAGAAGGAATACTTCGAGTCAACTCCAGACTTTATGTTCCTAACGACCCTGATTTAAAGTATAAAATCATGATGGAGGCGCACAACACACCATTTGCAATCCATCTTGGGAGTACCAAAATGTATCGTAATCTTCGTCATACATTTTGGTGGAGCAATATGAAGAGAGAGATAGCGCTATTTATCTCAAGGTGTCTAATTTGTCAATGAGTTAAAGCGGAGCATCAAGTAATAAAAGGTCCATTGCAACCACTTGAAATTCTAGAATGGAAGTGGGAGAACATTACCATGGATTTTGTTACCGGTCTTCCCAAAGTTTCTCAAGGCATAGATGCGATTTGGGTCATTGTTTATAGATTGACCAAGTCTGCTCATTTCTTACCGATACGAGAAACTTATACACTTGAACGTCTTACTCATATGTACATAAATGAGGTTGTCAGATTGCATGGTATGCCAGTAGCTATAGTTTCTGATCGAGACCCAAGATTCACTTTAAGATTTTGGGTTAGTTTGCAAAAAGCTATGGGCATGGATTTATGATTTAGCTCGGCATATCATCCTCAGACGGACGGGCAGTCAGAGAAGACGATTCAAACTCTTGAAGATCTATTAAGACTATGTGTCCTTGACTTCAAGGGAAGTTGGGACAAGTTCTTACCATTGGTTGAGTTTTCCTACAACAATAGTTATCAAGCAAGTATTGGTATGGCTCCATTCGAGGCGTTGTATGGAAGAAAGTGTCGTTCTCCAGTATGCTGGGATGAGGTGGGTGAAACAACGTTGTTGGGACCAGAGTTGGTACATATGACTACGGAAAAGATTCAAATGATCCGACAACATATAAAAACCTCACAAGATTGACAAAAGAGTTATGCTGATCTTCATCGAAAGGACGTAGAATTCGATATTGGAGATCATGTGCTCCATGGAAAGGAGTTACAAGATTTGAAAAGAGAGGAAAGCTCAATCCTTGATTCACTGGCCCATTTTTAATCCTCGATCGAGTAAGAACTGTGGCCTATAGACTTGCATTACCGCCAAGTATGTCTCGTGTTCATAACGTTTTTCACATATCCATGTTACGTAAATATGTGAAAGACCCGAACCACATTATTGAGTTAGAACCGGACGAAATAGAGGAAATTTAATGTATGAAGAGATTCCTGTTAAAATCTTGGATAAGAAGAACATATTCTACGCTCCAAGGTTATACCTCAAGTCAAAGTTTTGTGGAGAAACCATGATGTTGAGGAAATGACCTGGGAGTTAGAATCTGAAATAAAATCAAAGTATCCTCACCTCTTCGACATACCAGGTACGCACCCTAATTTCGAGGACGAAATTTCATAAGAAGGGGAGGTTGTAAGACCCCAACTTTTTGAATAAAGATTAAATTTTCTCGAAATATATTTTTGAATATTATGGTGTGGATTTGATATAATGTTATAGTTGTTGGTAATATTTACAAATTTTGCAAAGTACGCAAGTTGCTATATAATATTCGATTGGTCAGAATATTCGCTTTAACAGGAATATTCAGTACAACGGCACAATCATTGGTGGACCCCATTAACGAAATTATTGTTTGATTGAGAAAACGACAAAAATACTTTTACAAAAATAACTACGGAAGTTTTACAGTTAATCATTTGAAACACCCAGTGTTAAAAATGCGATAATACTGCGTGGTTGCATAGTAATACACGGTATTGATTATTGATGCTTACGTTGAGAAGTCACTAAGTTATACTCAATTATTACTACGATGAATTGATGCATCATATTTATCATATTATTGATTCAATTATTGTCACAATATCATCTACATAAAATGTTTTTTATTAAATTAATACTTGAGATTTATTAAAGTTATTCATATTATAAATTACAATATTTACAATGTCTAGAAGTTACATCGAGGAGAGGTTTGGTCACCTAATTGCGCGCACTAATAGGAGAGAAATCCTTATTGAAAGCCCCTCTTCCTCGAACGACTTCGTTGATAAATATTATGAGTTATAATATTAATAATGAATGTTGTTCGGAGTTGAATTTGGAGACGCAGACGTGATATTTGAGTACGGAACGACGAAATTAGTAAAAATAGTCTATAAACACAATTTTTTGGGATTCACTATTTGGTCAAAAAGTCAACAGTTGACTTTTTTGGGAAAAGTCAAACTTCAAAATTTCAAAATTTATATTTTTGATAAAAATAGTTTCATTATGTTGGAATTGTTTGTGTTAGTGAAAATCGACATTTATTCCGATGATAATTGATGTCTAGGGGTTATATTGATAAATCGGGTAATTTATCAGATAAATGAGCAATTAATTGCTACTAATTCACATACTTATATAACTATTTATTCACATATGTGTACTATTGAATCACATTATTACTATTAGGAGAGTTGGTGCAAGATGATAATACTTGCATGACTAAATTAAAAATGGAGGTATATGTAAGACCCCGAATTTTATGAAATAAAAGTATTCAATTTTTCTTATAATTACAATTCAAGAAAATGGTTAAATTGATAAAAAGTTAAAGTTAAGGGTGATATATGAAATTTTTCAAAATAAACAAGTGGTTATAAAATACTCATTGTTGCCGGGGAATATTAGTTTGGTTGAAATATTCTTCCCAATAAGGAATATTCATACGACAATGCAGCGTGACCTTTTGTGGGCCCCATAATGAGAAAGTGATTGGAGGAAGAAATGACAAGTATAAGTTGTTTAGAAATAACGGCGTAGTTATTCTTGCTTAACACTATTGGAATACCCGGTGGTTAAAATACAATGTCTGGCGTTGTTGCACAAAGAAGACTTCAGTATTGCACCAATTATTAATTCTTACGTGAAGGCAAAATCGCTCAATAATTGTTACAGATAATTACTTTATTCAATATTTTATTTTGATTCAATAATTCTTTGCGTTGATATTTTATATTATTGTTGTTTTAATAATTGTCAACGCATGATTTTTTCCATTATCAAATCAATAATTCATATTATTTGAATAATATTATTAGATAGCATTATTGGCAATGTCTAGAAAGTTCTGTCTAAGGAGAGGTTTGGTCACCTAATTGCGCGCCAGTAAGGAGAAATTCTTATTGGAAAGCCCCCTCTTTCCTGGGAACGACCTGGTCGTCATTATTATGATTCTGTAATATTATTTGTGAATAATTAATTATTAATTTATATGATGAGGAAAATATTGATTTTATGTGGATATAGATGGAGAAAATTTTTAATGTGACAATTGTTGAAAATTAATATTTTATCTTTTTCTGATAAAATAATTCATTTTAATATATTATTATATTTTAATAATATAATAATGATGATATTTTTATAATGAATGTGTGATATATGAGTATATGAGGAGGAAGAGTATTTTTATTGCATTAAATGATTAACACATGTTTTGTGTGTTGGTGGACCCCATTTCTTAACTGAAATTTGATTATAGCTTGTAAAATCGTCCGTATATGGATTTCGGTCAATTTTTGTTTGGAATTTGGAAAAACTTTCTTCTGTAAAGTTGTAGAGAATTGAATTTCCTATAAAAAGTCGCGAGATTCAAATTTTCTAATAAAAGAGCTATTTATTATGAATTATTGAAGTTCCGCATTAATTAATTATTATTATTTGGAGTTTTAAATAAATTAAATGAGAAAAACGTTTTTAGTACTTGTTGGTGAGGTGTGGTTGATATTTGGATAAAATAAGTGTGCGTAGGAAGTTAAGAAAAAATATATTATTATTATATTAAATTTTCTGCTTTGGTGTTCTAAGCATTTTCCTATAAATAGGGTGCTTAGGTTAGAATTGAAAATCACACCAGAAACTGTATTATCGAGTGTATTCTTGTGAGTATTTTGATATCTTGAGTGTTGCTATACGGTGCAAGTTCGTTCAGCGTTATTCTAGTCAGAAGTACTGCTCTTTTGAGGTAAGGGATTGTAAGGGATAGTAAGGGGTGTTATTTTCTTCATAAATGATATTATTTCTTCAATATTATTATGCCAAAATATTGGTTTGAATTTTTATCAAATTTGGAACTTTTTCATGTCGGGGTTACTATTCATGAGTTACTATTCACGATTTACTATTCACGCGTTACTATTCACGACATGTTACTATTCATGAGTTACTATTCACGAGTTACTATTCAAGAGTTAATATTCACAGGTACTATTCACTACAAAATTGGTTTCTTTTTCTAACCAAATTATAGTTGATTTATGAATATTACTCTGGAGATTAAATGTGACAACCCCAAAACAGGTCCATACCATCCAACCTATTCTGAGTCGCCAAATACATGGTACAGAAAACAACAGCAACACATATGCTGTGAGTTTGGATACAAATATATACCAAATGTGACACATGTCCCAACCGTGGACAACACCTCACAGTGACACCTTACTTAAAGGTATAGTCAAAAACTGTTTTAGAAATTAAAATCTTTGGGAAGTGCTCAAGGAAACCTTCGTACATGGGAGGCCATGCGTCTAGGTTATGATAGATATCATATGGCCACAGAATTATCCTTGGTTGACCCAATAGACCCCAAAGAAAAATTAGAAGATTACTATAATATTCTTTCCAATGATGAGTCTTCTCTTGACATATCATTATCTCCACTATCTCTAATTGAGAATTATACTTCAAACAAACACCAAGATTGTATATGTAGTGCTCGTATATATACTCAGCAAGTGGATGAGCACATCCTTGTCTTATGATGATACGAGGTTGTACGTCATTAGACATCTTGTATGATAGTGGCAAAACACCCTTCCAACATTGGGTTCGCCTCACCCTATTTGATTCAACAAATATAACTACTAAATGATGTATACAACACTTTTCTACACTGCTTAGGGAGAACCTCCATAGCTAGAGACCACCGTTCTATTTCCCCATTACCCTCGCTCGACCCAGCTACACTCTTATTACCTGAAAAGGAATTATGAAGCAAAAGGGTGAGCACAACTAGCCCAGTATAGAATATCATGACTAAAGATAATTAAATTATCAATAGCCTTCATCAGTAATAAATCAGAGCTTTAGAACATATGGTAGATGATAAAACTTTTCAACCATAGTTGCAGCGAAACGAGCAATCCATTAGAAGAGTTAAATAGACAACAAAGTCTATTATTTTCTCCATGTTAAAAGTCCACCAACAATGTTTTATCCCTGAAACATCAATCAACAGTTCCTTTCCACAATCATATGAATATCTCATAATCATAATTGTGAATCTAAATTCCTCTTCGTACCTAGGACGAAGATAATTTTCCTCACATGTCTTTACCTGAAACATCAAAAATCATGTTTATACCAAATCACAGTTCTTGTTTATAATTATACTAATAAATTCATTTTTGCACTACGGGCCAAAGATATTCGTCAACAGTTCATCTTTGCACTACTGGCCAAAGATATTCAACAACATATCATCTTTTCACTACAGGCCAAAGATATTCATATCTCAAAGAAATATATAATCATTTCAAAATCTATACAAACCATAATTATAACCATGTTGATCAATTCAGCTTTGCACTTAAGCTAAAAATATTCAATTATAAATTCAATGGTCATGATCATACCAGTCACAATTCATCTTTTGCACTCATCGCCAAAGAGAACCCATAGTCATGATCATACCAATAATCTACCCATCTTTACATTTAAGTCAAAGAGAAATTTCTTCACGAGATTATAAAATGTTATATATGATAATAAAAACAATATAATCAACATATAGATTTAATCTCAAGAGTAATATTCATAACTCAACTATAATTTGGTTAGAAAAAGAAACCAATTTTGTTGTGAATAGTACTCGTGAATAGTAACTCGTGAATAGTAACCTGTGAATAGTAATTCATGAATAGTAACTCGTGAATAGTAACTCATAAATAGTACTCCAGATTCGATTAGCACATAGTATCAGTAACGTAAATAATGTCATATCGTAAATAAGGCCATATATATGAATAGTGCCAGTATACGTGAATAGTCACCCCGACTCAAAAAGGTAGAAATTCCACAATAAGATCCATACCAATATGTCAGTATAATGATATTGAAAGAATAACATCATTATGAAGAATATAACATCCCTTAATATCCCTAATATCCCTTACTATCCCTTACCTCAAAAAGCAAAGACTTCCGATTGGATATCGGATATATAATTTGAAGGAAACTTGCATTTGAAGAATAGTAACTCACCAAGTATCTAAATACTCACAAAATACACTCGATAATCTAGAGAGAGAAGAGAAAACTTGTTTACGGTGTGATTTTCAATTTAACTTAGCCTCTATTTATAGGAAAATGTTAAGCGCAAAGGCGGATTTAACTTTGCATCCTCACGATGGCTTTTACCTCGCTACTATTCTCACCCACCACATTTGAAAATTCAATTGAGCACATATCTCACCAACCAAAAGTGGGGCCCACCAATTCTAGAATTTTCCACCAAAATCATTTATAACCTAATTTCCTAATCAGTCACCTCTTAAAATTCATAAAAAATTATACGCTCATTTTTAACGGTTCAAAATTTGTGAACATATACTCAACTTATATATGTATAACATATCCAAAAATCACAACGATCCAATGGTCAGATTAAAAATTATAAATCACATAATAAAGCTGTAAGAACACTGATTTGATCTTTTAATACCTCCAATCCGACAAAATACTGATAAAATATCTCAACATTAATTCCTTCATTTATAAACACGTAAATAAATCCATCATTTATATCCATATCAAATAAATATTTCATTATCATATAAATCAATAATTAATTATTCACAAATAATATTACAGAATCACAATAATGACAACCATGCAGTTCCTAGGAAAGAGGGGGCTTTCCGATAAGGATTTCTCCTTACTGGCGCGCAATTAGGTTCCCAAACCTCTCCTTGACAGAACTTTCTAGACACTGCCAATAATGCTATCTCATAATATTATTCAAATAATATGAATTATTGATCTGATAATGGGAAATACTATGCAGTGAGAATTATTGAAACAACAATAATATAAAATATCAACGCAACAATTATTGAATCAATAAAATAAAATATTGAACAGTAATTACTGTAACAATTATTGAATAGTGCCTTCTTACGTAAGAATCAATAATTCAACAATCTTTGTGCAATCTGAAGTATGCTTCGCTTGTGCAACAATAGCGTGTTACTTTACTTTACCAACCGGGTATTCCAACAGTGTTAACGGTAATGATTACACCGTTATTTATAAAAACTCAATTTTATCATTTTCTTCATCCAACGGTTATTCTGTTATGGGGACCACAAATGGTTGCGTCGTCGTACGAATATTCCACGACCAAATGAATATTCCCCGACAAAAATGAATATTTTATAACCACTTGCATATTTTGAAAAATTTGCACATTTCACCCATAACTAAAACATTATATCAAATTAACACCTTATTATTCACAATAATAAATATAGGAAATTCGATTTTATTCATTAAAAAGTTGGGGTCTTACAACCTCCCCTCCTTATGAAATTTCGTCCCCAAAATTTACATACCTGGTATTTCAAATAGTTGAGAATACCTTGCTTTCATTTCAGATTCCATCTTCCCTGTCATCATGATTTCTCCAATCCTCATCTCCTATATTTCAGATATCATTCTAGAATACAGCTTCAAAACAAGGGTTAATTGAACAAATTAACATATCACATAATATCCCGATATTATAACTGACCAACAATTAAGCTAAAGTAGGACACACTAGCGAAGGATTTACTCATCTCTCCCCTCCTAGTTCTATTCCCCGATCTCCGCCAGAGATCATATCCCTAAGCTCTGATACCAAATGTGACAACCCCAAAACAGGTCCATACCATCCAACCTATTCTGAGTCGCCAAATACATGGTACAGAAAACAACTACAACTTATTGCAACAATTGTCGTACAAAATACAACAACACATATGTTGTGAGTTTGGATACAAATATATACCAAATGTGACACATGTCCCAACCGTGGACAACACCTCACAGTGACACCTTACATATAGGTATAATCAAAAACTATTTTAGAAATTAAAATCTTTGGGAAGTGCTCAAGAAAACCTTCATACATGGGAGGCCATGCGTCTAGGTTATGATAGATATCATATGGCCACAGAATTATCCTTAGTTGACCCAATAAACCCCAAAGAAAAATGAGAAGATTACTATCATATTATTTCCAATGATGAGACTTCTCTTGACATATCATTATCTCCACTATCTCTAATAGAGAATTATACTTCAAACAAACACCAAGATTATATATGTAGTGCTCATATATATACTCAGCAAGTGGATGAGCACATCCCTGTCTTATAATGATACGAGATTGTATGTCATTAGACATCTTGTATGATAGTGGGAAAACACCCTTCCAACGTTGGGTTCGCCTCACCCTATTTGATGCAACAAATATAACTACTAAATGATGTATACAACACTTTTCTACACTGCTTAGGGAGAACCTCCACAGCTAGGGACCACCGTTCTATTTCCCTGTTACCCTCACTCGACCCAGCTACACTCTTATTACCTGAAAAGGAATTATGAAGCAAAAGGGTGAGCACAACTAGCCCAGTATAGAATATCATGACAAAAGATAATTAAATTATCAATAGCCTTCATCAGTAATAAATCAGAGCTTTAAAACATATGGTAGATGATAAAACTTTTCAACCATAGTTGCAGCGGAACTAGCAATCCATTAGAAGAGTCAAATAGACAATAAAGTCTATTATTTTCTCCATGTTAAAAGTCCACCAACAATGTTTTATCCCTGTAACATCAATCAACAATTCCTTTCCACAATCATATGAATATCTCATAATCATAATTGTGATTCTAAATTCCTCTTCGTGCCTGTGACCAAAGATAATTTTCATCACATGTCTTTACTCGAAAACATCAAATATCATGGTTATACCAAATCACGCCTTGTTTATAATTATACTAATAAATTCATCTTTTGCACTACTGGGCCAAAGATATTCAATCAACGATTCATCTTTTGCACTCTTGGCCAAAGATATTCAACAACATATCATCTTTGCACTACAGGCCAAAGATATTCATATCTCAAAGAAATATATAATCATTTCAAAATCTATACAAACCATAATTATAACCATGTTGATCAATTCACCTTTGCACTTAAGCTAAAAATATTCAATTGTAAATTCAATGGTCATGATCATACCAGTCACAATTTATCTTTGCACTACTGGCCAAAGAGAACCCATAGTCATGATCATACCAATAATCTACCCATTTTTACACTTAAGTCAAAGAGAAATTTCTTTACCAGGATTATAAAAATGTTATATATGATAATAAAAACAATATAATCAACATATAGATTTAATCTCAAGAGTAATATTCATAACTCAACTATAATTTGGTTAGAAAAAGAAACCAATTTTGTTGTGAATAGTACTCGTGAATAGTAACTCATGAATAGTAATTCATGAATAGTAACTCATGAATAGTACTCCATATTCGTACATAGTACCGTATACGTAATTAATGTCATATACGTAAATAGTGCAATATACATGAATAGTGCCGTATACGTGAATAGTAACCCTGACTCAAAAAGGTAGAAATTCCACAATAAGATCCATACCAATATGTCAGTATAATGATATTGAAAGAATAACATCATTATGAAGAATATAACATCCCTTAATATCGCTTATTATCCCTTACCTCAAAAGAGCGGACACTTATTTGGATATCTGGATATGATCTTTGAAAGAAACTTGCAACCAAGAAGAATAGCAACTCACCAAGTATCTAAATACTCACAAAATACACTCGATAATCTAAAGAGAGAAAGAGAGAAAACTTGTTTCTGGTGTGATTTTCAATTCTAACTTAGCCCTCTATTTATAGGAAAATGTTATACTTGAGCGGATTTAACTTTCGCAACTTTGATGGGTTTACCTGCTACTATTCCCACCCACCACATTTGAAAATTCAATTGAGCACATTTCTCACCAACCAAAAGTGGGGCCCACCAATTCTAGAATTTTCTACCAAAATCATTTATAACCTAATTTTCGAATCAGTCACCTCTTAAAATTCATAACAAATTATACGCTCATTTTTAACGGTTCAAAATTTGTGAACATATACTCAACTTATATATGTATAACATATCCAATAATCACAACGATCCAATGGTCAGATTAAAAATTATAACTCACATAATAAAGCTGTAAGAACACTGATTTGATCTTTTAATACCTCCAATCCGACAAAATACTGATAAAATATCTCAACATTAATTCCTTTATTTATAAACACGTAAATAAATCCATCATTTATATCCATATCAAATAAATATTTCATTATCATATAAATCAATAATTAATTATTCATAAATAATATTACGGAATCACAATAATGACATCCGTGCGTTCTCGTGAAAGAGGGGCTTTCAGATAAGGATTTCTCCTTCATCATGCCAAGATTAGATGACCAAACCTCTCCTTGATGTAACTTTCTAGAACCTCGCCAATAATGCTATCTCATAATATTATTCAAATAATATGAATTATTGATCGATAATGGGAAATACTATGCGGTGAGAATTATTGAAAACAATAATAATATAAAATATCAACGCAAAGAATTATTGAATCAATAAAATAAAATATTGAACAAAGAATTTCAGTAAAATTATTAAGTAAAGCCTTCTTCTACGTGAATCAATAATTCAACAATACTTTGTGCAATCAGGTGTCATCTTGTGCAACGCCAGACGTATTACTTTACTTTACCAACTGGTATTCCAACGAGTGTTAATCTTAATGACTTGATTTACTTTATTATTTATAAAAACTCAATTTTGTCATTTTCTTCATCCAACAGTTATTCTATTATGGGGACCACAAATGGTTGCGTCGTCGTACGAATATTCCCCGACAGAAAGAATATTCCACGACCAAACGAATATTTCCCGACAAAAATGAATATTTTATAACCACTTGCGTATTTTGAAAAAATTTCACATTTCACCCATATTATATCAAATTAACACCTTATTATTCACAATAATAAATAGAGGAAATTCAATTTTATTCGTTAAAAAGTTGGGGTCTTACATTAAAACTATGTATTCATTATACTGATTTTATTATCATATATAACAATTTTATAACCCTGTGTTGAAATTCTCTTTGACTTGAGTGTAAAGATGGGTAAAGTATTGGTATGATCATGACTAGGGTTCTCTTTGGCCAGTAGTGAAAAGTTGAATTGTGACTGGTATGATCATGACCATTGAATTTATAATTGAATATCTTTAGCTTAAGTGCAAAGGTGAATTGATCAACATGGTTATAATTATTGTTTATATAAATTCTGAAAGGATTATATATTTCTTTGAGATATGAATATCTTTGGTCCATAGTACAAAGATGACTTATTGATGAATATCTTTGGCCCGTAGTGCAAAGATGAATTATATATATATATATATATATATATATATATATTGACTAACTTTATCGAGTTATGCCTCGATTGAGCCTAGACTTCGGTCTGGAGCGTTTACTGCTTTAATATATATATACTTATATATATTAACTGTGTGTCAGACTTTGTTCGATGAGCCTAGACTTCGGTCTAGTGCATTTAATCGCTTTTATATATATATATATATATTTATATATATGAACTGTGGTGGGACTACATTGATGAGCCTCAATTTTACATCAAAGGTAAATTTACTGCGCTTTATATATATATATATATATATATATATATATATATATATATATATATATATATATATATATGAACCGTGGTCGGACTCGCTCGATGAGCCCGGATTTTATATCCGTCGTTTATTCACTTATATATATATATATGAATTGTGGTGAACTCTACATTCGATGAGCACGATTTTTACATCCGATGCGTTTATTGCTTATATATATATATATATATATATATATATATATATATATATATATATATATATATATATATATATATATATATTGTCCCACTTGAGTTTACTTACGTGGTAGTTGACCATATTTACGACTTTATTTACATTACATCTCACTTTGGAGTTTCCTTCGTGGCGGTTAACTCATATATTACAACTTTATTTACGTTTCGTCCCTTTGGAGTTTCCTCCGTGGCGGTTGATAGCTTTTAACAGCTTTATTTACATTTTCTGATCCTCCATGGAGGTGCTTCGTGGTTGGTGATCCTGCTGTATATATATATTTATAGCTTTTATATATATACCTATTTACTACTTTCATATAAACTGCAGTATTTTGTGAGCCTAGGAATCATGTGAGAACAGATTCATCCCATTGAATCTAGATTCGGTTCCCATGATGGACATTTTCAGCTGTATGCAGCTTGTAAATTATTCTGCGGTGTCTGAATTTCCTCAGATGGTTTCCATACCCACGAGGAAGTCGGCATTATTTTGTACATTATTTTCATACGGATGCATCGCATTCGTAAAATAAAATCAACCAAGCCGCACACTTAATAAAATGGGAGTGTAAAAGGTCTCAATTACTATTGAGCATCAGGGTTTGAAAAACCTTTTTATAAAACATCATTGCTATATCTTGCTAAAAACTAAATTTTCACATAAATTCAAACCCTGTGTATATAGGTTCGAACGAGGCCTCACACTACTTCCAAATAAAAGCACATTGACCCACACACACACACATTCAGATAATAGTTTCTTGAAAAGAGGCGGTCACCGTGGTAACACGGATGTCGGGGGTGCCTAACACCTTCCCCCCGCATAACCAAGTCCCCGGACCCTAATGAATCTCGGTTTCACCGACCCGTTTAGCAGTGTCACATCACTGGGTCAATGTGCAAACCTTTTCTCGATTGTGTTGGTACAACCATTTAAAAAACCAACTGGCGACTCTTAACAGTATATCGTCGATATTATACATGTCGGACCTTTTTCACTTGTTTTTTCAAACAAATCTCACCTAAAATGAGAACACCAAAGAACAAGTCACGGAAAGGGACATCCAAAAATCCCGACGTCGACAACTACTACGTAAGACAACACATCGAATAGAACTTGAAGACTTGAAGATCTGGTCATGGACCCATCTTCCCAGCTTCGTACAACCTCTTATCACATGTCATTTTATAGCTCTTGACAACAGCATTCTGGAAAGGTATAACATGCCTCAAATCGGATGCGCAGATTGGAAGTTATGAACATCACAGCGGGACAACGCATTGCATGAGTGCACGTTCTTCGAAATGGAGGGACCCGCAAAGCCTAGGGCACCTCGGTCAACCGTAAGTGGACCCGCGGCTTCTCCCTCTATAAATAGAGGGCTTGGGGTGGCCATTTTAAGAAAAAAAAATAGGGGAGGAAACCCTATCCATTTCACTTTGTACACACCTCCATAGTGCTCCAAATTGAGTTCTTCTTTTTTCTTAACACTTGTGATCTCATGTTTTACAATATTCTAAGATTTAACCGGTGGAAACCGAGTTTTCAAGCATCAAAAGCTATCTAAAGTCTTATTGGCAGCCCACTGTAAGATATTTTAGATTTTTAAGCTTTTTCTCAATTTTATACATACATATCTATTCACGTTGAGAGTCATGTTGTCTGTGTATGCCCAGATCGTCGATCCGTGGTTTGTATTGCTTTTATATATATATATAAATACTTATATATATTATTATCGAACTATGCTTCTATTGAGCCCGAATATAATATTCGGAGCATTTATTGCTTTTATATATATAAATACTTATATATATATATATATATATATATATCCTTCCCATCAAACTCTGTTTGATTGAGCCTGGATATACATCCGGAGCGTTTACCGCTTTTTTATATATATAAATACTTATATATATACACTGTTATCGAACTCTGTTTGATTGAGCCTGGGTGTAATACCCGGTGCGTTTACAACTTTTATATATATATATATACACATTTACATCGAACTTGGAGATCACTTACTTTTGCCATTTACGACTTATATATATATATATACATTTACTTCTGGCCTAGAGTTCACTTAAGTGACCTTTTACGACTTTATATATATATATATATATATATATATATATATATATATATATATATATATATATACATCTTTTATATATATAATTGTTTATCGACCTACGAGTTAGATTTGCCTAAATCTGGCTATTTCTCACTTTAACCGATTCATGGTGACTAAACTAGAACCGATGAAGCTGAAATAGTTTAGATTTATTCAAATCTAGTTCTTGTTTTAGCTTTTGTACATATTTCTTTGTCATGTGAGCCTAGGAATCATGTGATCACAGATTCAGTTCCTGAATCTATATTTGGTTCCCGTGATGGACATTTTCAGCTGCAATCAACTTGTAAATTATTCACGGTGTCTGAATTTTCTTAGATGGATTTCATGCGCACAAGGAGTTCGACGCTGCTATATATCTTAGTTTCTCGAAGATGCTTTGCATCTCAAAAATAATAAAAGTAATCCAGTCGAACACATAATAAAATGGAAGTATTGAAGGCCTCAATTATTATTGAGCATAAGGGTTTGAAAACCTGCTTTACAAAACATCATTGTTATATCTTGTTAAAATTGAACTTTTATACAAAAGTCAAACCCTTTGTATATAGGTGCAAATGAGGCATAACACTACTTCTAAACAACTGCACATTGACCTACACACACACACACATTCAGATAAAAGTTTAAATAGAAAAGTGGTGGTAACCGTGTTATCACGGAAGTCAAGGGGTGCCTAACACCTTCCCTCTGCTTAATCAAGCCCCCGGACCCTAACGATTTTCTGTTTTACAGACCAGTTAAACAGAGTCACATCACTAGGTCTATGTGCAAACCATTTATCGGTTGAGTTAGTGCAACCATTTAAAAATACCAACTGGCGACTCTTACAATCAAATCGTCGACATATACATGTCGGACCTTTTCAAACTTATTTTTTCATACAAATCTCACATAACATGAGAACACCAAAATACAAGAACAGAAATGGATAAATAAAAATCCCGACGTCGAAAGGTGGCAACTTTGCCGGGGACATCCAGTAAGAGGGCTTAAGCCGCTATCAAAGCTTGTTATAAAATTTTATCTGCTTGTGTGTGGATGCTGCATTTACATTTGAATTAATGTATACTAATGCTTTACTTACTGCACTTAGTGCTTCGCACCATATCTGCTTGTGATTTTAGTGCTTCGCACATGTCATCATTTCCATACGGTGAGACGCGATGTATGTGAATGTATGTTGTGTGGTCCCTCCACCAGGAGGCTATCCTATCAGTGTTTGATTACTGGACTCGTCGGGAGACTAATTGCACGAGGCTAAAGAAAGGCACCACCCAGATTCACTCCAGTTGAAAGATCAGATTACCTTTCCATCAAGTAAATTTCGATAATCTGGGAACCTTCATGCCAAAAATCCGCGAGAGTAACCTAAGATAGGTCATCCTTTGATAAACCAAATGCGGAGGGAAGTCTCCTCATACCTTCCCATTTCAATTACTTGTAATTTCATTTCCATGTCAATCTCAATGTAATGGAAAATATAAATGAATATTTGAACACTCATTCCCTTTTCATATCATGTTATGTTATCATGTCATTAAAACAATTGACATCCGTTTTGCAGGATAACACTAAAAATGGACACATTACATAGCATATAACATTTCCACGTTTCCTCAAGACTAAACTACATAAGTCTTTTTGTAGGGAAACGATTGGTCCAATTACCCATTCAAAGTCCAAAAAGGTAATAAGCCTACAACCAAACATGACTACATCTGGCCAGCCTAATCCTACTCCTGTGTCTCGTGAGGATTTCGAAGGGTTAAGAAAACATATTACAGAGTTTGTGTAACAATCTAAAATTTTATTTGTAATTTAAACTATTTATTAAATTAAATAAATATTTTATTTATGTGGTTGTTGTTAGTATTTATTTGTGAATTAAATTTATTAGATAATACTATAATTTAATTTAACAGTTAGAGAGTTGTTAAAGATTACATGAGTTGTTATATTGTTGTCATAATTTAATCAATGTATCATGGAACCTGGTGCAGAGATGATAAAAAAACGATGGAGTCATCAATGCAGTATTACTTAGTGTTGGATGTGATCTAAGGATCGTCAGCCCACTATGGTATGATGTAGTATGATAAAATCACCAAATGACGGAATCCTCAAACGGACTGTAAATACAGTGCAGTATCATGATGTCATAAAAATATTTTTGAGAGTTCTTTAAGTTATGAGAATATATATATATATATATATATATATATGTGTGTGTGTGTGTGTGTGTGTGTGTGTGTGTGTATATATTTGATTGATGTCTGAATTGTTGTAGAAGTCTATGATATTTGATTAAGCTAGACGAATATTGAAAGATGTTCATGAAATTTAAGCATTTCTTGAGAAGTTATGCCAAACCAAAATGTTTTGGTGCGGATTTAGATGTTGAAAAGCTGAGATGGACAACCCTTTTATAGGGGATTACGCGGAGGCGTTTAGATGTTTGTGCACAATACATTGTACGAATGGTTGATCCCCCTAAGTACGAGGAGTCCCTATAGTCTTATGACTGTTAAAGTTTAAGTTGAAAGATTACTTATAACTTGTAAAGAGGGAATGATGTAACAATCCAGAATTTTATTTGTAATTTAAATTATTTATTAAATTAAATAAATATAATATTTATGTGGTTGTTGTTAGTATATATTTGTGAATTAAATTTTCTAGATAATACTATAATTTAATTTAACAGTTAGAGAGTTGTTAAAGATTACATGTGTAGCTATATTGATGTCGTAATTTAATAATTAAAGTGATATATTAATTATTAAATAAAATTATAATGAGATTATAATTTTGTGATATTTGGTTAAGTGAGAAATTTATTTAGTATGTGGTAATTAGTTTATTTAATTAAGATTGGATATGGAAATCCAAGTAAATAATGCGGGACAATAAACTATATTATAAATGACTTATGAAAATAAATTAAAAGAATTTTAATTTGGTTTTACCAAACAAAGCCTTAGAGATTTTAAAATTCTTGTTTTAATCTTGTTTTGCCAAACAAGGTTTAAGGAATGATTAAGTCATTATTTTAAGTGGTTTTACCAAATAAGGTATAAGGGTTGTAAGTTATTAATTTTTAAATTGGTTTAGCCAAACAAGCCTTATGGCTTTTGGTTTTCAAATAGTATAACTGACATCAGTTATATATGTAATTATGTTGTATATTAATAGGTATTATAAGTATACGTATATTATATTATCATATATAAGTTTATATTACGTATTAGTAAAAGGGAAAAGAAGAACAAAGAGAAAAAGAGAGACTACAGATAAGAAGAAGAGGAAGAAGAAAAAGAAAAAGAAGAAGGGAAAATCATTATGTCCATCTTTTCTCCTAATTCAACCTAGAAAGCTATCAAACTAACCCTTGTACTAAATTAGGATGTTTTGTATTTAGTCTTTGTAAAATTAGGTTTTCATGATTGTGAATTTATATGCATATATGGTGTTCATATGTTTTCATGTATACGCTTACATGAGATTTTTATAGTTGTTCAAAGATTTCAATTCACAAAGATATGATGAACATGATGAAATCATGTTCATAGTGCTTGATTATGAGTTATATGGTTATTCTAGCAATTCAATCCACGTAATTTTGATAAACAAGAGGAATTTTATTCATAATGATTTTATGTGAATTAATTTCTGAAAATGGCTTTTGAAACTATCAAATTGATGTTTAGTTATGATTTATTGTTGAAATTGATCATGTATTATGTTAGTATGTTAAGAATATGAGTTATCACAATTAGAATTACTTGAAATGGTTTAAAAACGAATTCACAGTGAAGAATTTCACTATGAATGTCAAAAGAAGAGGAAATAAGAGAAATACTGAAATTAAAGGTTGTAATCTTTGATGTTTATGTGGTTAGAAATGTGTTACAAACATTAGTTTATGTTTCTATAAACATATTACACCTTGGGTAGGTTAGTATGGTTGTCAGAAAGGAGTTTGTAGGCCTAATTTGACTTTCTGTAGTGTTTGGAATGAAAAATCACGAATTAGCAGAGTGGACCCCTGCCTTGGCGAACCCCTAGTTTAAAAACCCACCGCCCCAACAGAGGTAAAGTGCTGGCCGAATTTTGGAAAAAAAACTAACCGGACATGTTTTACTAAAATGAACATTACTTTTTTATACTAACTCCGATTGAGGTGATTCAAGATGATCCGAAACGAGGACGAGTAGACCTACAAGTTTTGTTCTTTAAGTTGTTCAATTGGATGTCGGGAACAGTGGTAAAAATGGTCATCTTTAGGACTGTTGTGTTTTCAGAGGCAATCGGAGGGTGTCGGGCATGCACGTATGCATGTGTAGTGCTTCTGACGATAAAAGATGTTGTTCTAAGTTATAAAACATGAATGTTAGTAAACATAATGATGCTTAACATTAATAAATAATGTATTAGATAAGTTATAGAAGTATAGTAAGCATACTCAAGAGAGTAATATTGGGAGTGTGACGAATAAACGTCGAAACACTGTAATAAGTGTTAATGAACGTAAAGTGTTTTAAGTCAAATGAAATGGATATTATAAAATATGAAATGGGTTTAATATAAAACCAATAATGATTCCTAGCAAGATTGAAACACTTGAATGAATTTCGAATATTACATAAGTCGAAAAGTTAACACAATCTAATTGAACATTGTGTGCTAATTAATAGGAAAGATTATGAGATGTGGAGTAGAGTTTACATTACAATTACTATGTGTTGTTATATGACTAATAGTTGATGTTTATGATTATATAATTGTGTAGGGCACGTGAAGTGCATATAACTGTAAGCTGTTAATTTGTTATTGGTAAACAACGATCAAGGCAAGTCTTTCAGTTCCTATTTGTTATGTGAACTTGATGATGAACTGTTTTACATATTTGTTGCTAAGAGCATGATGTGTTCTATATATATTGAAAGTATGAAACATTAAAGTCAATTAATGACTACGTTGATTGAATAGTGAATGTTGATTGAGTAAGGAACTCAATCTTTATACTCGTTATATGAAATGCAGCGTGTATGTGCTATGTGATGCATGAAAACTATTAAATTTTGCTGGGATGTTGAGCTCAACCTTGCAAATAACCATTTTTGCAGGTTAAAGATTTAAGGTAAGGATATGTGCTACGTGAATTATAGAGATCCATATTCACGAAGATTACTTATGTTTTATGGGAAATGTATTTAATATTTTGAATGTAACATGTTGTAGAATTGTAAGATGAGTTATCTTGTGTATATGGTTACCTATTTATGATGTAAGACTTTGTATAGTCATTTTGTTGTAACGATTCATGATATAAATTTGAATCGAAGAGATGTAATGTTAAGGTTGCGATTTAGGGCAATAAAGAAGAAAATGTATAAAAGTTTTAAATATTCCGCATTTTTAGTGATTTTAATATCGAATAATGATGTAAAGATTGATTAAAGTTGTATTGTTAACGATCGAGAAGGAGAATATTATTGTATGAATTTTGGGGTTGTTACAGTTGGTATCAAAGTTGTAGGTTATAAATCTTAGGTAGGGGTACCTTAGGCTATAACTTTAGTGAAGAGAGGTGAAGATAATGAAAGAATAAGCTTAGATAGAGGTTGAACAATAAGAAGTAATTTAAGAAATTTATAAAGAAGGGATTAAAACATGTGTAAAAGGATTCAAAGAAGAATCTCGCAAAGTTATAAGGAATATGAATGTAAGGTTACCCAACTCCAATAATAAGGATGTAAGGTGATAATAAATAGACAATGTTTATAAGAAGAGAATGATAAAGAAGTTAAGAATAAAAAGTTATATTTAAATATGGTACAAATGTACTCTTTAGTAGCTGACGTATGGTATCTGGGTTAAATGATTTCTTCATAGAGCAGAGGTATATACGAACTAGCAACTCGAAACCTAGTTTGTTGGTTGTTTGTGGGAAACCACTCAGCGTACCATATTGAAACTGTTAGAGACTCGATGTGTACCAAGTATACAAAATGGATACGTATGATGAAAATGTGGAACTCGAATGAAATGTTGAGCAATGTAAATAAAGTTAGAAATTCTTAAAGGAAGAATTGTTATATAAACAAGAAAATTCCAAGAAGAATCTTGAAGAGAGATAAAGATAAGAAATGGCAATAGCCAAGATAACGAATAATGTCGTAAATGATGAAAAAGGGAAAGAAAGAGGATCGTAAAACAAAACGATCACAAGTTAAGAATATTTTTTTTAAGGGAGATGATTATAGAATAAGATCACGACGTGATCTGTTTAAGTTATAAAAGAAAGATGGTCTGTAATGTTTGAATAATTATAGCTTGATGTTATATAGATAATGTACTATGATATAGTATGAGATAAACTCACGAGGAGTTATAGATAATGTGAGAGGAATTCGTATCGAGAAAGTTAAGGGGCAAGTTAAGAATAAGTTATGAGTAAGATAGAGTTAAGTGGGATTTAAAATGAGGACTCATGTGATGGCTGAGTTGTACAAACCTTTGTATGGGCGAGGGTTTTGTGCTTGCGCTTAATTTATCACATTGATAATCATTGGAATATTGGTATCGCGCTATCAATGTATATGTTGCAAAAAGGTGATTCTTTTCTTATTTGTATATTTGATAGTTAGAAACTATTAATATTAGTCGGATATTATTGGGATTAGGCACGATTCTTAAAACTAATGCATATGGTAAGTTCGTGACTCATAAAAATATTGTATGTTTTGAACACCTCAGCGAATGGACGCCTATGGTCTGACTAGGACAAGTTCTTAAACTCATATTATTGTGGCGAGTTCCTGGATTTCCAAAGTGTGGTAAGTTCGATGAACTATTTTGGGTAGAAAATTGTTATAGTATAGAAAGCATTGATGAAGTTGAAGATTGGTAGAGTGGTTAAGTAATGAAGTAATGAAGTAAAGATTAAAGTTGATGGATAACTAGATATTCTAAATCTACTAGCTATGCTAGACTTTCAAAATTTTTGACTTCATACTGATATTTGCACTTCCATTTTCTTGAAAAACATTGGATCAAATGATGAAACGAATGAGTTTTAAAAACAATACCGTTATTTGTATGTCTATACTAATTGCTTCGGCTAGAAAAAAATGATTTTAAATATATCAAAATGTATTTTTTTTATATCATCAATGTATCATTGAACCTAGTGCAGAGATGATAAAAAAATGATGGAGTCATCAATGCAGTATTACTTAATGTTGGATGTGATCTAAGGATCGTCAGTCCACTATGGTATGATGTAGTATGATAAAATCACCAAATGACGGAATCCTCAAATGGACTGTAAATACAGTGCGGTATCATGATGTCATAAAAAGATTTTTGAGAGTTCTTTAAGATATGAGAATATATATATATATATATATATATATATGTATATTTCGATTGATGTCCGAATTGTTGTAGAAGTCTATGCTATTTGATTCAGCTAGACGAATATTGAAAGATGTTCATGAAATTCAAGCGTTTCTTGAGAAGTTATGCCAAACCAAATTGTTTTGGTGCAGATTCAGATGTTGAAAAGCTAAGACGAACAACCCTTTTATAGGGGATTACGCGGAGGCGTTTAGATGTTTGTGCACAATACATTATACGAAGGGTTGATTCACCTAAGTACGAGGAGTCCCTATAGTCTTATGACTGTTAAAGTTTAAGTTGAAAGATTACTTATAACTATGGACATAGTGAACAACCCTGTTCCAGGGGATAATTTATGCATAACGTTTAAATGTTTATGCACAATACATCGTACGAAGGGCTTAACACCCTAAGTACGGGAGTCCTTATAGTCTAATGATTGTTAAGGTTTAATTTGAAAGAGTAATTATAACCATGGACGTAGTTCAAGGTCTTATGACCCCTCAGTTGGAATCTTTTAAATTCTTGAGTTATTCATACTACTTTCCAATTATTGAGCAATTGTGGAAGATTCTTGCTATTCTAAAAGGCGAATGTGGTAAGGATGATATTCCTTAGAAAGAAGTAAGTCGTAGAATGTGACACTGAATGATGAATATATTGAATAAATGAGAAAAGAAATTTTGAAATGATAAGGAGATGAGTTATCAAAGAATAATGTAAAACTTTTAATTAAAAAGTTTAAAAATTGTAGAAAGATCTTTGTGGAAAGAAGTGGTTATCGAACCCAATGAATGAATAAAGTATTAATGTGAGACCCCAAATTTTATGAATAAAGATTTAATTTTATCGATATTTTTTTTTTATTATGGTGTGGTTTTGATATAATGTTATAGTTGTGGGTAGTATTTATAAATTTTGCAAAGTATGCATGTGAGACCCCAGATTTTATGAATAAATATTTAATTTTCTCGAAATAATTTTTTATTTTTATATAATGGAGTGGATTTGATATAATGTTATAGTTGTGGGTAGTGTTTATAAATTTTGCAAAGTATGCAAGTTGTTATAAAATATTCGTTTGCTCAGGTAATATTCTTTTTGTCGGGTAATATCCGTGATTGCAACACACACAATCATTGGTGGACCCCACAACGGGGAGTATTGTCGTAGTTAGAAAATGATGAAATTTTCTTTTTATAAAAATAATAACGGCGAAAGTGTTACTGTTAAAACTGTTGAACTACCCTAGAGTAAAAGTCAAAGATGTCTGGCGTGGTTGCATAGTAGCACACAGTATTGATTATTGATGCTTACGTGAAGTCACTCGCTTATACTCAATTATTGCTACGATAATTCTTTGCATTATATCTCTCATATTATTGATTCAATTATTGTCACAAGATCATCCGCATAATATTTATTGTTATTAAATCAATAATTGAGACGACAAAGTTATTCATATTATTATTTGCAATATTGACAATGTCTAGAAGTTACATCACAAGCGAGGGTTTGGTCACCTAATTCTTGCTATAATAAGGAGAAATCCTTATCGGAAAGCCCCCTCTTTCCTAGGAACAACCTGGTTGATAAATATTGTGAGTTATAATATTAATATTGAATGTTATTAAAATTAAAGTTGTGTTCAGAGTTGAATTTGGACACGTGGACGTGATATTTGAGTCCGGAACGATGAAATTAGTAAAAATAGTCTATAAACACAAAAATTTTTGGGATTCACTATTTGGTCAAAAAGTCAACAGTTGACTTTTTTGGGAAAAGTCAAACTTCAAAATTTATATTGTTGATAAAAATAGTTTCATTATGTTGTAATTATTTGTGTTAGTGAAAATTGACATTTATTTCGATAATAATTGATGTCTGGAGGTTATATTGACCAATCGGGTATTAATCGGATAAATGAGCATTTAATTTCTATTAATTCACATGATTATAACTATTTGTTCATATGTGTGTACTATTGATTCACATTCTTGTACTATTAGGGGAGTTGGTGCAAGATTGATAATACTTTCATGACTATGTTAAAAATAGAGGTATAGATGGAGGTACTATATTGCAATTTTTTTATCACATGATTAGAACTATTGAGTCACATGATTTACTATTGATTCACATTATTTACTATTAGGGGAGGTGGTGCAAGATTGATAATACTTGCGGGACTAAATTAAAAATGAAGAAAAAGAGGAAGGTATTATACTGTAATATTTTGAGCCCCAAAATGTGCAATTATTGAAAATATATTTTTCTATAAATAGAAACTCATTCTTCCTTTATTTCTCACCAATTCACTAAAGCATTAGAGCAATTATTATAGAGAGAAATTATAGAGGGAAAGAAGAAAAGTATTCTGCTACTTCACTACTCATATATCCAGTACTCTTCTTCTTAAGGTAGGGAATATTATTTGTTGTACCCGTAGGGAGTATTATTTCATTCTTATCCATGAAGAGAACTTCTGTTATTCCATTCTTTATTATTCTATTGGAATAACCTGTATACGCGGGCTACCCTATACTTCGTGAAATTCTTCTGTTATTCCATTCTTTATCATTCTGTTGGAACATCCTATTCACAATGCGCTTACGCCGGACACAGTTCCATTATTTATCATTCTCGTTGGAACATCACATGCGTGCGTTCTCGCCGAACACAGTTCCATCTTTATTATTCTATTGGAATATCTTGTGCATGCATTTTACAGGACTTGATTCCGCTTTTATTATTACATTGGAATATCCTCATCACATGCGCTTTTCACGTGGGACTGATTCCGCCTTTATTATTCTCGTTGGAATAACCTTGCGTGTGAGGTCTATCACATGCCCGGTGATTTCTTTTGTTATTCCATTCCTTATTATACTCAGTTGGTTAAAGTTTTGACTTCTATACTCCATGAAATTAGTGGAATATCCTTGATATTTGCGTTTCATCCAGTATCTTTTCATGGAAATATTCTTTTGAGCATTCTTGAATTTTACTCTACAAAGCAGTATCATGTTGACAATTTGGACGTTATTGATTCCTGGATAAAATAATTCTTGAACTTGTTTTATTGAATTCTTATATCATTGTCATCATCTTCGTGTTTATATTTTTTTGAAAGTCATCTGTGGCCTGTAGTGCATAGATGGACTTGGTATGATTATGACCAGGGATTATTCGGTGTAATCATGACCGTAATGTTACAAATGTTGTGATAAAAGTCGTCATTGGCCCGTAGTGCATTGATGGACAGTTGTTGGCATGATCATGATCATTAATAAATACACAAATATTCTTGGCCCGTAGTGCATGGATAATTGTGGTCGTGATACTAAAGAATATCCTCGGCCGAGAAAGTGTCGGGGTGATTCGATGATGTGGATTATTTATTAAGTTGAGTCCCAATGAATAAAAGTGATGAAAACCTTTTTAAATCATAAAAGATAGTAGATTTTATTCTCTACTTGACTCTTTTAATGGATTGTTTGTTCATTGCGCAGTTAAACTTGATGGTTGTTATATTATATCGGTTTAACATCGTTGAAGGCTAACGATAATATATTCTCGCATTATCTTAGTCATAATATTTCCTACTAGGCTAGTTGAGCTCACCTTTTACTTTCATTGTTCTCTTGAAGAAATGAGAACGTTAGCGAGGAACTAATCGGGAACGGAGGAGTGATGCACTGGATGATAGCATTAGTAGTCCTCACTATTCAAAGGTGAAATAGTGGGAAAATAAATGTAATAATATTGAATTTAAGTTTATATATTGTCTAGACGACAATATTTGTATTAAAACTCACAGCTTATGTTTTGTCGTACTTTGCACGACAGTTGTATAATTAATTTGTATTTGTATTTTGTACTATGTATTTGGCGACTCAGAATATGTGATGTATACCTGTTTTGGGGGCGTCACAGTTGGTATCAAAGCTTTGGGATATGATCCCTGGCTAAGATGTGAGACTAGAACTAGGAGGGGAGAGACGGGGAATTCCTTCGCTAGTATGACCTACCTAAGTTTATTTGGTATTTAATTGGTCGGTCAGAGTATAGGGATAATATGTGATGTCAATTAACCCTTGTTTTGTGGCAGTATTTGAAAATGACATCCGAGAATGTTGAGAATAGCAATGGAGCACAGGAGACCGTTGAGTCTCCACAGATCAATAATCAGGACAATGTACAACATGATGGCGATAATCCTCCTGTAAACAACAACACTGATCAATTGACAAACGAAGGTATGTTTAGGAGCTTTTTAGAATTCATGCAACATTAGGCGAAGGCCACTCCTGTTCACAATACAGGAGGAAACAATGGCAACCCACGGTTGGTCACCGCTAAGCAATTCAAGGAGCTGGGACCACCGGAGCTTTTGGGAAATCCAGAACCACTTAAGACAGAGACGTGGTTAAAGCAGATCACCAAGATATTTGATGTCTTGGGATGCTCCGAGGAGCAAAAGGTTCCCTTTGCCAACTTTATGTTGCTTGAAGAAGCAGATCATTGGTGGGAATCTGTAAAACGTACCCATACTGACGCACTCAAGATGTCTTGGGAGAAGTTCCAAGAGTTGTTCAACGACAAGTACTTTCCCGAAAGTATTCATCACATGAAGGAGGTGGAGTTTATCAAGCTGGAGCAAAATAATATGACCGTGTCGCAGTATGAGGCTAAATTTGTAGAGTTGTTCCGGTTTGCATCCCATTTGGTCGATAATGAGGAGCGAATGACGTGAATGTTTCTAAGAGGTTTGAAACCTGAGATACGTCAATATCTTATTTCTCACAAACTTTGTTTATATTCAGATGTTGTGAATAGGGCTCAGTTATTGGAGTGCGATAATGAGTCAGCACAAATATAAGGTAACGACCAACAACAAGATAATAATCGTACCAGTGGCAACGGTCATCGGAACAATGATAACCATCATGGGGGAAATTATCATGCCAAGAATGATAACCACTTCGGTGGTAATCATGGCCAAAATAATAGAAGTAGAAATTTTAAGAAGAGAAGGTTCAATAATGATGGAAAGACAGCAGCACCAGCACCCGTTTCAAAGGAAGAAGAACGATCATCAGTCGTATGTTTCAAATACGAACAGGAGGGACACATCCGTCCAAACTGTACGCAGCAATCCAAAGCGTGTTTCAATTGCAGAAGAGAAGGTCACCTAGCTCAATTTTGTCGTATGGTGAAGTCAAGTCCAGCTGGGATAGTGATGCCAAAGGATGTCCCAAACAAGCCAAAATCGGTAGTTTAAGAGAGCAATTTTTTTCGTAACGAGGAATTTGAATAAAATTATCACGGGTAAGTTAATCATAAACTTTTATGAAGTCTATACCGCGTTAGATACCGGTTCTACTCACTCTTTTATTTCACATAATTGTGTTAAATGTTTGAATTTAACTCCGGAGATGTTAGGTTTTGATTTATCTGTTGAAACTCAGTTGGGAGAAACCTTCGTTACCTCTACTATTTATAAATCTTGTTTAATTCAAATCAACACTTTCAAGTTACCTGTCGATCTTATCTCTTTGAAAATATTTGCATGGATGTGATTTTTGGAATCGATTGGTTAACTACTCATCATGCTTTTCGTAAGGTTGTTAGCTTTCATATTCCTAACCAATCTGTTATGCGAATTCAAGCAACCAAACCAATAAAGTCAATCATTGTCATATCAAGCCATAAGTAAAGAGCCCCGATCCTTTCATTGTTGACTTTCTTATGTGGAATGCACCAAAGCCAGACTTTCTGTAGGCGACGTCGTGAATGACGATGTCAAATTGATAGGTATCAATGTGACGTACTATCCAAGTCTTTGATGAGAGTCACAGTTTTAAATGATATTTCTATTGTTAATAAATTTTCTGACGTATTCTTGAAGACTTCTTAGCCTACCCTAGAGCGTGAAATTGAATTTTGTATTGACCCCAGTACAAAACCCATTTCTTAAACCCTCAAATATTTTTTCTACTAAAATGAATGTAACATGCGCCAAAGACGTTGGCTCGAGCTGTTGAAGATTACAATCGTACCATTCAATACCATCGTGGGAAAGCGAACGTGGTAGCTGACGCGTTGAGTAGAAGATCGTATACGTTTACAAGTGCGATGTTGTTAACACAAAGACCCATTTCGTACGACTTATAAATGATGAAGATTGAGTTAAAGAATCTAGGAACCCACGTGAAGATAACGAATATACAATTATAATCGACTTTAATCGATAAAGTTAAAGCCGCTCAAGCTACATACTCAGAGCTGATGAATGAAGAAGGTTCAAGATGGCGTTATTCTAGAAGCAAGAATCGATGAAGAGAGGAAATCTCAACCCTTGATTTTATTGGCCCATTTGAAATCCTTGGTCGAGTAGGAACTGTGGTTTATAGACTCGTTTTATCGTCAAGTATGTAGCGTGTTCATAATGTATCGATGTTACGTAAATATGTGGACGACCCGAACCACATTATTAATTTTGAACCGGACGAGATAGCGAATGATTTAACATATGATGAGATACATTTTAAAATCTTGGATAAGAAGGATCGTATTCAACACTCAAAAGTTATACTTCAAGAGTTAGAATCTAAAATGAAGTCAGGGTATCCTCATCTCTTCGGCATTCCATGTACGCACGTAAATTTCGAGGAAGAAATTCCATAAGGAGGAGAGATTGTGAGACCCCAGATTTTATGAATAAATATTTAATTTTCTCGAAATAATTTTTTATTTTTATATTATAGAGTGGATTTGATATAATGTTATAGTTGTGGGTAGTATTTATAAATTTTGCAAAGTATGCAAGTTGTTATAAAATATTCGTTTGGTCGGGGAATATTCTTTTTGTCGGGGAATATCCGTACGACGACACAATCATTGGTGGACCCCACAACGGAACTATTGTCGTAGTTAGGAAACGACATAATTATCTTTTTATAAAAATAACGGCGAAAGTGTTACCGTTAAAACCGTTGAACTACCCGGTAGTAAAGTACAAAGAATACTGCTAGGTTGCATAGTAGCTGCGGTATTGATTATTGATGCTTACGTAAAAGTCACCGCTTATACTCAATTATTGCTCACGATAATTGCTTGATCATATCTCTCATATATTTGATTCAATTATTGTCACAATATCATCTGCATAATATTTATTGTTATTAAATTAATAATTGAGACGACAAAGTTATTCATATTATTATTTACAATATTGACAATGTCTAGAAGTTCTGTCAAGCAGAGGTTTGGTCACCTAATTACGCGCCAATAAGGAGAAATCCTTATCGGAAAGCCCCCTCTTTCTTGGGAACGACCTAGTTGATAAATATTGTGAGTTATAATATTAATGATGAATGTTATTAAAATTGAAGTTGTGTTCGAATTTGAATTTGGAGACGCGGACGTGATATTTGAGTCCGGAACGATGAAATTAGTAAAAATAGTCCATAAACACAAAATTTTCCGGGATTCACTATTTGGTCAAAAAGTCAACAGTGGACATTTTCGGGAAAAGTCAAACTTCAAAATCTCAAAATTTATATTGTTGATAAAAAATAGTTTCATTATGTTGGAATTGTTTTTGTTAGTGAAAATCGACATTTATTTCGATAATAATTGATGTCTGTAGGTTATATTGACCAATCGGGTATTAATCGGATAAATGAGCATTTAATTTCTATTAATTCACATGATTATAACTATTTTTTCACATGTGTGTACTATTGATTCACATTCTTGAACTATTAGGGGAGTTAGTGCAAGATTAATAATACTTGCATGACTAAGTTAAAAATAGAGGTATAGATGGAGGTACTATACTGTAATTGTTTTTAACACATGATTAGAACTATTGAGTCACATGATTTACTATTAATTCACATTATTTACTACTAGGGGAGGTGGTGCAAGATTGATAATACTTGCAGGACTAAATTAAGAATGAAGAAAAAGAGGAAGGTATTATACTGTAATATTTTGAGCCCCAAAATGTGCAATTATCGAAACTATATTTTCCTATAAATAGAAACTCATTCTTCCTTCATTTCTCACCAATTCAATAAAGCTTTAGAGCAATTATTGTAGAGAGAAATTATAGAGGAAAAGAAGAAAAGTATTCTGCTACTTCACTACTCATATATCAAGTACTCTTCTTCTTAAGGTAGGGAATAATATTTGTTGTACCCGTAGGGAGTATTATTTCTTTCTTATCCATGAAGAGAACTTCTGTTATTCCATTCTTTATTATTCTATTGAATAACTTTTGATGTCTGCTGCTACCCTATAATTGGTGAAATTCTTCTATTATTCCATTCTTTATCATTCTCATTGGAACATCACGTGCTCATAAGCGCTTCGCGGGACCGGGTTCCATTATTTATCATTCATTTGGAACATCTTGTTCAGACGTTCTACGCGTCGGACTTGGTTCCGCTTTATTATTCTATTGGAATATCATATTCAGGCATGCGTTTTCACGCCGGACTTGATTCCGCTCTTTATTATTCTCGTTGGAATATCCTATCATGCGCTTTCTACATTAACACGATTTCGTCTTTATTATTCTATTGGAATAACTCATGCGTGTGGTCTATCGCATGCTGGTGATTTCTTTTGTTATTCCATTCCTTATTATACTCAAATTGGTTAAAGTTTTGACTTATACTTCATGAAATTAGTGGAATATCCTTGATATTTGCGCTTCATCCAAATCTTTTCATGAAATATTCTTCCGAGCATTCTTGAATTTTACTTTACAAAGCAGTATCATGTTGACAATTTGGACGTTATTGATTCCTGGATAAAATAATTCTTCAACTTGTTTTATTGAATTCTTATATCATTGTCATCATCCTCATGTTTATATTTTTTTGAAAGTCATATGTGGCCTGTATTGCATAGATGGACTTGGTATGATTATGACCAGGGATTATTCGATGTAATCATGACCGTAATGTTACAAATGATGTGGTAAAAGTCCTCATTAGCCCGTAGTGCATTGATGGACAGTTTTTGGCATGATCATGATCATTAATAAATACACAAATATTCTTGGCCCGTAGTGCATGGATAATTGTGGTCGTGATACTAAAGAATATCTCGGCCGAAATGTGGGGGTGATTTGATGATGTGGATTATTTATTAAGTCGAGTCCCAAATGATAAAAGTGATGAAAAACTTTAAATCATAAAAGATAGTAGATTTTATTCTCTACTTGACTCTTTTAATGGATTTCTTGTTCCACTGCAGTTAAACTTGAAGGTTGTTATATTATATTAGTTTAACACTGTTGAAGGCTAACGATAATATATTCTGCATTATCTTAGTTATAATAGTTCCTACTGGGCTAGTTGAGCTCACCCTTTTACTTTCATTGTTCTCTTCAGGAAATGAGAACGTAGCAGGGACTAGTCGAGGAACGGAGTGACGGACCAGATGATAGCATTAGTAGTCCTCACTATTCGGTGAAATTGTGGGAAAATAAATGTAATAATATTGAATTTGAGTTTGTATATTGTCTAGACGACAATATTTGTATTAAAACTCTCAGCTTATGTTTTGTCATACTTTGCACGACAGTTGTATAATTAAGTTGTATTTGTATTCTGTACCATGTATTTGGCGACTCAGAATATGTGATGTATACCTGTTTTGGGGGCGTCACAATGCAAGTTGTCATATTATATTTTGATTGGTCGGGGAATATTTGTTTTATCAGGGAATATTCGTTCAACGGCACAATCATTGGTGGACCCCGCAACAGAATTATTGTCAGAATGAGAAAACAACAAAAATATTTTATGAAAATAACGACGGAAGTTTTACCGATAATCTTTGTTGAACTACTCATTAGTAGTAAAGTACGATGAATACGGCGTGGTTGCATAGTAGCACACAGTATTGATTATTGATGCTTATGTGATAAGTCACTCCGGTTTTGTTGGTATTATTAATGTAATAATACGAAAAACCTTTTATATAAAAAAATGTAATACTTTTATAAAGTTATTCTATAAATAGAATATATTATATTCTATTATACATAGTGTTGTATAAAGTATGCATGAGTGTTTTTTGCATAGTAAAATCTTTTTATATAAAATGTAATACTTTTATAAAGTTATCTATTTTATTAGACAATAATTATAATATATTATATTTTATTATGCATAGTGTTTGCATAGTGCATACATAGTGTTTGCATAGTAAAATCTTTTATAAAGTTATTCGCTTTATTAGATTATAAATAGAATATATTATATTTTATTTAAAGGATTTTGCTTAAATATGGACCGTCGATTAAAGTAAATCAATCTGACCTGCTCATAAGTTAGTTACTATGCGTACCCATTTATCTATAAATAGAAGTTCATTCCTTCATTATTTTCTTTTAATTCACTTTGAAACTCTAGAGAAATAAACTATAGAGAGAAAGAAGAAAGTATTCGCTACTTCACTACTTATATATCCAAAGACTCTTCTTCTTAAGGTAGGGAATATTATTTGTTGTACTCATAAGGGTGTTATTCTTTTGTATTCATGAAGAGAACTTATGTTATTCTATTCTTTATTATTCCATTGAATAACTCGTTTATATCTGCTACCCTATACTTGGTGACATTCTTCTATTATTCTCGTATTTACTATTCCGCTGGAATATTCTGTACATAAGTTTTTATGACCGGACTTGATTCCGCTCTTTATTATTCTCGTTGGAATATCATATATACATGCTTTTACACCTACTGGTTCCGCTTTTATTATTATTCCGTTAGAATATCCCTGTTTGTGCTTTTACGGACTGATTCTATCCTTATTAGTATTCATTGGAATAACTTTGCCTGTGCGAAGTACCGCATGCATGGTGATTTCATTGTTATTCCATTCTTTATTATTCTATTGAATATCTTGTGGGTCTTAATTTTGCCTCGACTTGGTTCCGTTATTTAGTATTCTTTTTGAATAACTTTGCCTGGCGCGGCATACTTGCATGCATGGTGATTTCTTTTGTTATTCCATTCTTTATTATACTCGGTTGGTTAAAGTTTTACCTTCTATACTCCATCAAATTAGTGGAATATCCTTGATAATTCAAGGCTTCATCCAAAGATCTTTTCATGGAAATATTCTTCCGAGCATTCTTTAATTTTACTCTATTAAAGTCATGGACGCCCCAAAATAGGTCCAATCCAATCAACCTATTCTCGAGTCGCCAAATACATGGTATGTAAATAACTACAACTTCATTAATACAATTGTCGTGCAAAATACGCATAACACATAAACTTTGAGTTTAAATACAAATATTGTCTTCTAGACAATATCCACACTAAAATAAGTTCTCATTACAATTATTGATACACTATTTTACAAAATAGTGAGGACTACTAAAACAACCTGCCTTGAACCATCACTCCACACCTTTACGACTAGTTCCCGCTATATTCTCGCTCACGAGAAGAAAAATGGAACAAAAGGAAAAGGGTGAGCTCAACTAGCCCAAGAAGAATATTATGACTAAGATAATATACAACAAATTATCCTTAGTCTTCAACAGGAAAAATCTAATAGAATACAATAGACAACAAGTTTTAGATCAACAACTGCAGCGGAAACAACAATTCATTAAAAGAGTTAAGTAGAGAATAAAATCTACTATCATCTATGAATTTAAAAGTCCATCATCGATATTTTATCCTCAGACATCAATCAATATACATCTTGAATCAAATAGTCATCTTTGCACTACAGCCAAAGATATTCATCACTTGGTCATGTTCATCTCAACACTGCTCATCTTTGCACTACGGCCAAAGATATTCATCAGTTGGTCATGTTCATCTAAACACCTATTTATCTTTGCACTATGGGCCAAAGATATTCATCAAAAAATCATTCATCTTTGCACTACAGGCCAAAGATATTCAGTTATATCATCATTTAGGACTGAGGATGATGAAAAATATTTTAAAGAAAACAAATCCAGTAAAACAAAAGAACAAATATTAAGGATTCGTACTTTAAACAATCCAAGTTCAAAAATACTACATAAATAACCAGAGTGGAGTAAAATTCAAGAATGAAGACCAAAACATAGATCCAATCAAAGATAGGAATCATAACAGACAATTTTGGACACAGAAAAGAAAATTTAATTTTTCTATGAATAGTGTGGTATTCGTGAATAGTGTCGTATACGTGAATAGTGTCGTATACGTGAATAGTAACTCCGACACTAAAAGATAGAAATTTCACAAAAAAATATCATCATGCTTCGTGAATAGTACTCGTGAATAGTAACTCGTGAATAATAACTCATAAATAGTAACCCCGACATGAAAAAGTTCCAAATTTGATAAAAAGTTTCAACCAATATTTCGGCATAATGATATTGAATAAATAATATCACTTACGAAGAAAATAACATCCCTTACCTCAGAAAGAATAGTACTTCTGACTGGAATACTGGATATAGTGCTGAAAGAACTTGCACCGTATAACAATACTCAAAGTACTAAAATACTCACAAATACGCTCGATATTATAGAGAGAGAAAGAGAGAGAAATCTTTAGTTTCTGGTGTGATTTTCAATTCTAACCTAAGCACCTTATTTATAGAAAAATGCTTAGAACACCAAAGCGTAAAATTTAATATAATATTAATATTTATATTATAAATTCTCTCACGCACACTTAGCATCTCAAATCAATACCTAATCACATGTTAAATGAGTCCCAACAATGTAAAAAATGTTTTGTTAATATAATTATTTAAAACTTCCAAAAATCAATTATTCTGGAACCTCGGAATTTCAATAATTCATAATAAATAGCCCTTTTATCAGAACATTCAAATCTCGCAATTTTTTATAGGAAATTCAATTATCTACAACTTTGCGGAAGAAAGTTTTTCCAAATTCCAAATAGAAATTGACCGTAATCCATAAACGGGCGATTTTACAAGCTATAATCAAATTTCAATCAAGAAATGGGCCTACGGACATGTTTAACACGTTTTAAACAACTTTTGCAACAAAAATACTCCTCATCCTCATATACTCATATATCACACATTCATTGTAAAAATATCCCCATTATTATATTATAATAATATAATAAAATATTATTTTATCAGAAAAGATAAAATATCAATTTTTAACAATTGTCACTTTAAAAATTTTCTTCATCTATATCCACATAAAATCAATATTTTCCTCATCATATAAATCAATAATTAATTATTCACAAATAATATTACGAAATCACAATCTTCGGCAACCAGCTGCCTCTGAGGAAAGAGGGGGCTTTCCAATAAAGATTTATCCTTATCTTGCCAGTAATTAGGGTGACCAAACATCTCCTTAGAGATGTAACTTTCTAGACATTGCCAATAATGTTTTCTAATAATATTATTCGATAATATGAATTATTGCTTCGATAATGGAAAATACCGTGTAGTGACAATTATTGAAACAACGGTAAATATAAAATATCAACGCAGCAATTATTGAATCAATAAAATAAAATATCGAATAAGAAATTATCGTAATAATTATTGAGTAAGGCCTTTCTTACGTGAGAATCAATAATTGGTGCAATACTGCGCGCCATCGCGGCAACAACGCCAATTACTATGTTTTAACCATCGGTATTCCAACAAGATTAATCAGTAATAACTAAGTACCGTTATTTATAAACAACTTATACTTGTCGCTTTCTTCATCCAATCGCTTTTATGGGCCCACACAAAGGTCAAAAGGCCGCATTTAATATTCCCCGACAATAAGAATATTCCACGACCAAACGAATATTCCCCGACAACAATGAGTATTTTATAACCACTTGCTTATTTAAAATATTTGCCCATTTTTCCCACAACTAACCACATTAATCAAATCAACCCTTACTATTTCAAAATAATAAATAGAGGAATTAAATTTCATTTATTAATAATTTGGGGTCTTACAAAAGCAGTATCATGTTGACAATGTGGACTTTATTAGTTCCTGGATAAATTAATTCTTGAACTTGTTTTATTGAATTCTTATATCATTGCCATCATCCTCATATTTATATTTTTTGAAAGTCATCTGTGGCCTGTAGTGCATAGATGGACTTGGTATGATTATGACCAGAGATTATTTGGTGTAATCATGACCGTAATGTTATAAATGATGTGGTAAAAGTCCTCATTGGCCCGTAGTGCATTGATGGACAATTGTTGGCATGATCATGACCATTAATGAATACACAAATATTCTTGGCCCATAGTGCATGGATAATTGTGGTCGTGATACTAAAGAATATCTTTGATCGTAGTGCATGGGTGATTCAATGATGTGGTTTATTTATTTAGCTGAGTCCCAACGATAAAAGTGATGAAAAACCTTTTAAATCATAAAAGATAGTAGATTTTATTCTCTACTTGACTCTTTTTAATGAATCGCTTGTTCACCGCAGCTTAAACTTGATGTTTGTTATATCAGTATCGCTTTTAACATCTGCTTTAAGGCTAATGATAATTTATTCGCATTATCTTAGTCATAATATTTCTTCTTGGGCTAGTTGAGCTCACCTTTCTTTCACCGTTTCTTGTGAAATGAGAATATAATTTGGAACGAAGTCGTGGAACCGAGTGATGGTCCTAGATGGTGCATTAGTAGTCCTCACTATTCGTGAAATTGTGTGATAATAATTGTAATGAGGACTCCTTTTGAGTTTGTATACTCTCTAGTAGACAATATTTGTATTCAAACTCACATTTATGTTTTGTCGTATTGCATATGATGCTTGTATTATTAAGTTGTATTTGAATTTTGTACCATGTATCTCAAGCACTCAAGATGGGTGATGTATACCTAATTTTGAGGGCGTCACAATTAACGTAAAATTTATTTTGATAGATTGAATGAATAAAGATTAATAAATAAAAATTTTGAAGATGAAATTCTTAGAAGAATGGGTGAATGTAATATCCCGAGTGTTTATGATAACAATTTTTAGAAAAGGAAATGAATGGGTTAAAGAATATATAATACTCATAATATAATTGAGTTCAAGTGAAAGTTATGAAATAAAACCTAGAATTTGTTGAAGAAATGAATGTAGTAGGAAATATAAAACCTATATTAAGGTCATATGTTGAAGTTATTCAACGAAGAGATTTGATGAAAACCTAAGTAAGGTAGGGTTTCGGTGATTCCTAGTACGGAATCCTTATAAGGAGGAAAGAATGTGACGAATGAATTGTTTGAGTTGTGATTCTGGGGACAGAATCCTTGTAAGGAGGGAATGATGTAACAAGCCAAAATTTTATTTGTAATTTAAAATATTTATTAAATTAAATAAATATTTTATTTATGTGGTTGTTGTTAGTATATATTTGTGAATTGAATTTATTAGATAATACTATAATTTAATTTAACAGTTAGAGAGTTGTTAAAGATTACATGAGTTGTTTTATTGTTGTCGTAATTTAATAATTAAAGAGATATATTAATTATGAAATAAAATTATAATGAGATTATAATTTTGTGATATTTGGTTAAGTGAGAAATTTATTTAGTATGTGGTAATTAGTTTATTTAATTAAGATTGGATATGGAAATCCAAGTAAACAATGCGGGACAATAAACTATATTATAAATGACTTATGAAAATAAATTAAAAGAATTTTAATTTGGTTTTACCAAACAAAGCCTTAGAGATTTTTTGTTTTAATCTTGTTTTGCCAAACAAGGTTTAAGGAATGATTAAGTCATTATTTTAAGTGGTTTTACCAAACAAGGCATAAGGGTTGTAAGTTATTAATTTTTAAAGTGGTTTAGCCAAACAAGCCTTATAGCTTTTGGTTTTCAAATAATATAACTGACATCAGTTATATATGTAATTATGGTGTATATTAATAGGTATTATAAGTATACGTATATTATATTATCATATATCAGTTTATATTACGTATTGGTAAAAGAGAAAGGAAGAACAAAGAGAAGAAGAGAGAATACAAAGAAGAAGAAGAAAAAGAAGAAGGGGAAATCATTATCTCCATCTTTTCTCCTAATTCAACCTAGAAAGGTATCAAACTAACTCTTATACTAAATTAGGATATTTTGTATTTAGTCTTTGTAAAATTAGGTTTTCATGATTGTGAATTTATATGCATATATGGTGTTCATATGTTTTCATGTATACGCTTACATGAGATTTTTATAGTTGTTCAAAGGTTTTAATTCACAAAGATATGATGAACATGATGAAATCATGTTCATATTGTTTGATTATGAGTTATATGGTTGTTCTACCAATTCAATCCATGTAATTTTGATAAACAAGAGAAATTTTGTTTATAATGATTTTCTGTGAATTAATTTCTAAAAAATGGCTTTTGAAACTATCAAATTAGTGTTTGGTTATGATTTATTGTTAAAAATTGATCATGTATTATGTTAGTGTGTTAAGAATATGAGTTATCACAATTGGAATTACTTGAATTGGTTTAAAAAAGAATTCACAATGAAGAATTTCGCTATGAATGTTAAAATAAGAGGAAATAAGAGAAATAGTGAAATAAAAGGTTGTAATCTTTGATGTTTATGTTGTTTATGTGGTTAGAAACGTGTTAGAAACATTAGTTTATGTTTCTGTAAACATATTACACCTTGGGTAGGTTGGTATGGTTGTTAGAAAGGAGTTTGTAGGCCTAATTTGGCTTTCTGTAGTGTTTGGGATGAAAAATCGTGAATTAGCAGAAAAGACCCCGCCTTTGGGGGTAGGCTGCCTAGCCGAATTTTGAAAAAAAAACTGACCGGATATGTTTTACTAAAATGAACATTTCTTTTTCATACGAACTCCGATTGAGGTGATTCAAGATGAACCGGAACGAGGATGTGTAGACCTACAACGTTTGTTCTTTAAGTTGTTCAATTTGATGTCGGGAACAGTGGTCAAAATGGTCATTTTTAAGACTGTTGTGTTTTCGGAGGCAATCGGAGTGCGTCGAGCATGCACGTATGCATGTTTAGTGCTTCTGATGATAAAAGATGTTGTTCTAAGTTATAAAACATGTATGTTGGTAAACATAATGATGCTTAACATTAATAAATAATGTATTAGATAAGTTATAGAAGTATAATAAGCATACACAAGAGAGACATATCGGGAGTGTGACGAATAAACATCGAAACATTGTAATAACTGTTAATGAACGTAAAAAGTGTTTTAAGTCAAATGAAATGGATATTATAAAATATGAAATGGGTTTAATATAAACCAATAATGATTCCTAGCAAGATTTAAACACTTGAATGAATTTTGATTATTACATAAGTCAAAAAGTTAACACAATCTAATTGAACAGTGTGTTCTAATTAATAAGAAAGATTATGAGATGTGGAGTAGAGTTTACATTACAATTACTATGTGTTGTTATGTGACTAATAGTTGATGTGTATGATTATATAATTGTGTAGGGCACGTGAAGTGCAGATAACTGTAAGTTGTTAAACCGTTATTGGTAAACAACGATCAAGGCAAGTCTTTGAGTTCTTATTTGTTATGTGAACTTGATGATGAATTGTTTTACATATTTATTGCAAAGAGCATGATGTGTTCTATATATATTGAAAGTATGAAACGTTAAAGTCAATTTATAACTACGTTGATTGAATAGTGAATGTTGATTGAGTAAGGAACTCAATCTTTATACTTTTTATATGAAATGCAGCGTGTATGTTGTGTTAGTCCAATATTTATGAGATATATGTTGAGTATGTTATTATGTGCTATGTGATGCATAAAAACTGTTACATTTTGTTGGGTTGTCGAGCTCAACCTTGCAAAGAACAATTTTTGCAGGTTAAAGATTTAAGGTAAGGATATATGCTACATGAATTATAGAGACCCATATTCACGAAGATTACTTATGTTTTATGGGAAATGTATTTAGTATTTTGAATGTTACATGTTGTTGAATTTTAAGTTGAGTTATCCAGTGTATATGGTTACCTATTTATGATGTAAGACTTTGTATAGTCATTTTGTTGTAACGATTCATGATATAAATTTGAATTGAAGAGATGTAATGTAAAGGTTGCGATTTAGGGCAATAAAGAAGGAAATGTATAAAAGTTTTAAATATTCCGCATTTTTAGTGATTTTAATATCGAATAATGATGTAAAGATAGATTAAAGTTGTATTGTTAACGATCGAGAAGGAGAATATTATTGTATGAATTTTGGGGTCGTTACAGTTGGTTGTTTTGCTCAAAGAATTACACAAGTCAACTCAGGGTCCACAAATACCCATCCACACGTAACCCTCTCAAGACATGGAGGAATTCGTGGTCCGCATAAAGAAGTTCTAAAGACCGAGTATCGGGATCGATAAAACCAACAAAACCCCTAAAATCACCCATCTTAAAGAAGATTAAGACACCAGTGATATCCGAAAGAAGGTTTTATAAATGGAAGAGACCATTCGGTCCATCAAAGGAATTGGAACACACGGGAGTGTTTCATATTCAGACCTTTGTATCTTACCTAGGGTTCATTATCCGTAAAAATTCAAGACTCTCGATTTTAAGAAATATGATGGATTGGGAGATCCTTATACCCATTTAAAGGTGTTCATTGGAGAGCTCAGATCTTATACCGAAAATGAAAAGCTCAGAATGAAGCTATTTTAGAAAAGTCTGACTGGAGAAGCCAGAGCATGGTACACCAGATTGGATAACTCAAAAATTCAAAGCTGGGAGGAGTTAACCCATGCTTTCCTCAGTCAATACATCTTTCAAACTCAGATGGCTCCAGACCGGTATCAAATCACCAAGGTCAAGAAACAAGTCATTGTGTCATTCAGGGAGTATGCCCAAAGATGGAGGCGTCTGGCTACTCAAGTTATCCCATCTATGACCGAGTCTGAAATGGTGATGGACCTCATAGACATTCAAGAAGCTCCATTTTATGAGAGGGTCCTAGCTAGAATAGGAAATCCATTCTCAAAAATGATCAAGATGGGAGAAATGGCTGAAATGGGATTAAAGTCAAGAAAGATTCAAGACCTTGACGCGTTAAAAGCCGTAGCTGAGCACATCCAATCTGGGAGTTATGGGAACAACCCCCGGAGGGTCCATAAGAAGAAAGAAGATGATGTTTCCTTGATACTGCAAGGACAAAAAGGCAATCAAAACATGCCTATTCAGAGGAGAAACTACTCCCCTTTTCAAGCACAGTCTTCAAACCATCCATTACCAAAAAGTGTAGAAGTCAGACGTACAAGAGCGTTCACACCCTTAGGGGACTCACTCGAAAATATTCTCAAACTTCTGTCAGCTCAGAAGAAAATCACTCATCTCTTTCCACCAGCCAACCCGAGTGGAAAGGGTTTCAATGCAAGCAAGAAGTTTGCTTACCATGCAGGAGCTCCATGCCATGACACTCAGGATTGTTGGGCCCTTAAGCATAAGATCCATGATTTAATTGACAATGGTGAGATTGTGGTGACCAAGCCCGACCAACCTCACGTTCAAGACAACCTTCTTCCTCAACATAAGGAAGAGGAGGTTAACATGATCAACTAGGGTGGTGCAGAAAGCTTCAAATACTTCAAACATATGGGTGGTTCATCCCAAATCAACAAGGATAGTTCTGACAAATGGGATTATTCATAATTCTTGTTCATGATGGAACGATAGTTAAAGTCTCTTGGCAAACAAGTCAATCAATTGGCAGAACTGGTGGTTCATCAACACCAAGTCACACGTCAGTTGTTTAGTCAGGAGCATGCTAGTCTCCTTTCTCTTATCATAAGTACTTGACCACTTACGCAGAAAAGTGAAACATTGGAGGAAAAGATTACTAGAAAAACAAAAGCTAAAGCCCGTCGGGATTTCGTCAACAAAATGGAATTCACCTATTTAGGCCAGCCGATGGAAGAGATATTGCAGATGCTGATTAATGAGGGAAAAATCACAGCACTGCTACCTCCAGTCAACCCACGCTCAAAGTGGTTTGATGCTAATGGAGTATGCCAATACCACTCCCACTTTTGCGGTCACAGCACGGAGGAATGTTGGGCACTCCGCCATTTTATTCAAAACATGATTGACAGTGGTGACCTGCACATGGCAGATAAAAACAGTCGATCATGCCAACAAATGGCAGATTGATAGGATATTTGTGTATTCATCAATGGTCATGATCATGCCAACAACTGTCCATCAATGCACTACGGGCCAATGAGGACTTTTACCACATCATTTGTAAAATTACGGTCATGATTATACCGAATAATCCCTGGTCATAATCATACCAAGTCCATCTATGCACTACAGGCTATGGATGACTTTCAACATAATATAAACATGAGGATGATGACAATGATATAAGAATTCAATAAAACAAGTTCAAGGATAAATTTTTAAAGATTTATAATTTAATTTATCCCAAATTCAATATTGTTCAAAATTGTAACATGATAACGCTTTTGTGGAGTAAAATTCAAGAATGATAATGTATCAAAAATGATTTGGACCGAAAAGAAATCAATTTTTGTTATGAATAGTACTCCGGATGAATAGTTCTCGGGTGAATAGTACCTCATGAATAGTACTTCAGGAATAGTACTCCGTAAATAGTACTCATGAATAGCACTTTGTGAATAGTACTTTATGAATAGTACCCGTGAATAGTACTTTTGTGAATAGTACCAGATAAATGGATAGTACTCATGACAAAGACTTCAAAGATGAAAAACTTAAAATTTAACAAGAATGTGCGTAAAATATCCTCGTGAAGTTTATACTAGATAAAGCGCAAATTTCAAGGATATTATACTAATTTCACGGAATAAAGAAGCAATACTTTAATTGAATAATGATATAATACGAGACGAAATAATATTACTCACAAACTACAAAGTATGAAAGAAAATATTTTTCTTATGAATACTAAACAAAATAATATCCCTTACCTCAGAAGAAGACTGGATACTTAAATAGTGAGGTAGCAGACTTCTCTTTTACTTTCTCTCTAAAGCTTCTCTCATTATAAATGATCTTGTGAGTCTTAGTGAATTGGTGAGAATGAAGGAAGAATGAACTTCTATTTATAGGAAAACATAGTTTCGATAATTGCACGTTTTGAGGCTTGAAATATTACAGTATAATACCTTCATCTTTTCCTTTATTTTTAATTTAGTCCTGCAAGTATTATCAAACTTGCACCACCTCCCCTAATATTACATCTTGTGAATCAATAGTACAATCATGTGAAAAAATAATTATAGTATAGTACATTCATCTATACCTCCATTTTTAATTTAGTCATGCAAGTATTATCAATCTTGCACCACCTCTCCTAATAGTACATGCATGTGAATCAATAGTACACACATGTGAACAAATAGTTATAAGCATGAGAATTAATAGCAATTAATTACTCATTTATCGGATTAATTACCCGATTGATCAATATAACCTCCAGACATCCATTATTATCGAAATAGATGTCGATTTCTACTAACACTAATAATCCCAACACAATGGAGCTATCAATTTCATCTTTAATCAACATGAACTTATTCATTATTAATATTATAACTCACAATAATTAACAACTAGGTAGTTCCCAGGAAAGAGGGGGCTTCGATAAGGATTTCTCCTTATCATGCCGCAATTAGGTGACCAAACCTCTCCTCGATGTAACTTCTAGACATCACAATATTGCAAATAATAATATGAATAACTTTGTCGTCTCAATTATTGATTTAATAATATAAAATATTATGCGGATGATATCGTGACAATAATTGAATCAATACTATGAAAGATATTATGCAAAGAATTATCAGCAATAATTGAGTATAACCGAGTGACTTCTCATGTAAGCATCAATAATCAATATCG